>JBBCBC010000028.1:17898125-18513923 GCA_037126765.1 Stenogyne calaminthoides
GATTGAAGATGGATCCGGATGAGGATGGTCGAAAAACAAATGAGAAGGAATATGGGCTCTCGTTGGATTCTACTATATACGACCGCCAACAGACCGTATATAACCTTTCGCGAATAAGCCACCTAGAAGAGCTGACGACTTAAGTATCCGAAGGGGACGGTAAATCTTGGTTTATTTTACCCATCGATGATAATCTAGAGCTTAGTGGGTATTCTCGATTCGATTATGGAGGTTGCAAGATTGACAGGAAAATCCACCTCGAGAACATGTCGATTCTTAGGAAGTAAACCCGATCTCGTGGTTTTTCAAAAGCGGAACATCGATTGCGACATCTACTCTTGAGCATATATATGGGTCAGTAGGAAAGTTGTTGTTCCCCAACCGCTTCCGCTTAGTCGGCGGTGAGGATTATAACATTGAAGCTAACAATGTACCTATTTTACGTGTGATAATAGTGCTATCTGCAATTACTCGTAATCCCGTTCTACACACAAGATGCAAGCATGTGGATGTCGACACCATTTTATAAGAGATCATGTTGAAAGAAGAATATCGGAATGGAAAAGATTCATACCGATATACTGTAAAAATATATTCTAACCAAGCCACTAGCTGAGATCGATTCGAGAATTATGCAATGAGCTAGGACTTCCGGATCTTGGAGAAAATGCACCTAAAATGTTTGACTTTAATGATCTCGAGAACCACCGTTAAGAGACTAACCAGTTGAAAAAATCAGTTGAGTTTGGTATCTCAATTGATGGAAGATCGATCAAAAGGCTGATGTGAGAAATCGATCGATTTACAAGACTATCGGTTAAAGGAATCGATCAGTTTAAGGTTTATCGATTAAAGGAACACTCATTTTAAAAGGAATATCCGATTAAATCGGGTTGGGTTATTTTTACATCTTTATGAGTCGATTAAGTGATATTCAAACAAGCAATATTTACAAGTGGTAATCACAAGATTAAAGCTTAAAATCGCATAAAGATACGAGAATTTTACACAACAATGGAATAATAGAACTTTTTCATTGATAAAGACCCGAAGGTCGTTACATTACAAGATACAAGTACAAAGGACCCGGAGGTCGATTTTATAAGTGATAACCCAAACCCTAAACCTATAACCCTAAACCCTCATCCTAACCCAAGTGGGCGCAGGAGAGAGAGAGATTTTAAATCTGATGCTCTCATTTTCCCCCCTTAACAAGGGTGAGAGAGGCTTTAAAAGAAAGAATATATCAAGGCGCCGCAGGTTTAAGATCAAGAAAAATGGAGCGACAGCGGCCTTGATAGGATTTTTAAGCCAGGAGCCCTAAGAAAGAGTCAGTGGGCTCTCCAGCTGTTAAATGGTGAGGTGATATACTAAGATCAGTTGTTGACTGATCAAGATCGCATATCAAACTCACGTTCATTTTCGACTAAAGTCATTGATGGTAGTCACGTCATAACGATAGACACACAAGGTGCATACGGTTGGGAGAAGTGTCTTCTCGGTTACTAACAAAGAGAACCGCCGCCGTGGTGGTAGAAGCTTTTGCAACAATCGTATGTGAAATCTTTGACGATGACGAAAACAGCGATAAGGGACAAAAAGGGTTGATTTGAGAAGCTGAAATCATTGAAAAGGGGTAAAGGTATTTGCCTGAAGTTTAACCGGAAATAAGGGTTCACCAGGATACATGATTCTACAAAGAAAATAAGTATGGTGAATGGGTTATGTTGTGTAAAGCAATTGGTCCAATTTATAGAGGCCAAGCAAGGGGTGCAAATGCAAATACAAGTTCTCAAAACCTTTTAGAAAATCGCACCAAAAGGACAAATATGTAGGAATCACGCCGTCGATAATTGATAAATTTACGCTGGATTGACATATCGAAAGATTCGCACGATAATTCAAGATGTCAAATCAAGGCCAACTTAGGAATAGAGACTACTATTCTAGACTAAGTTTTGGCGGTAACACTTATCCCAAGAATTGACTTGATCTGAGAAGAATCAGATTAGGTCAACCAAAATCTGATACATTCGAAGCTGATCAGATGAGGAAGATCAGCTGAGCTTAAAACTCCAAAAATCGATGCATCGACCTATGTGAAAATAGAAATATCAACAAGGGGAACTTCAACCGATAAAGGAAGAGATCGGAAGGAAATCGACGTATTCAAGGAAGATCAGTTGAGCTCGAAACCTCAACAAATCGGGATGCAAGTGAAGAAGATCGAGTTAAAAGGATCGGTTGGGAAATTTTAAGGCTTAGCGCGTATCACTAAGATCAACAAGTGAAATCAACATGGACAAAGTGGTATTGATCGATTACAATATCACCAACCGTATCACGCTTTTTTCTCTTGTTCTTTTTTATTTATCGGATCTTATCGGATATTATTTGCCTTACTGTACCCATTATCCTTGTGACATATTCCCTGCAAATCATTTAATGCGGACGTGGGGAACATGTATTAACTGCTATTAAACGTGCTTTTAAATCCAAAAGTTTTTCGTACGTGCTTTTCCTAACCCTACGATCAAAACCGCTTAATCTGGAGCGTCTAATCTTTTCAAACGGTTGATCTTCAAAATCGTGTCTTCTTCTTCCCTCCTCGTCTTTATAAAGTTCATCAAAAACAGACCAGAGTTTTCCATTTCACAAACTTGCGATCTATTCTCTGAAAACTCCAGATTACTTCTCTCAGATTCAAAGTGTTTTCCTAAGTTTCAAAATCATCTTTTCGAAAAACAGAATCTGGTAATATATGTTTATTTGATGCATCTTTGTAAATCCATTGATCTTAAATGTTTCCGCCTGTGTGATATTCTTTGTATTAATGCACAACTCTCTAACCGAATCTATCTTATCTGTAGATTGTGAATGATCACTCACCAGGTATGGGCAAAATTATGTGCAACTATGAATCGCAAAAGGATCGTGGATGATAAGTTCGTACAGTTCAATATCACTTGGGATCCTGAATCCATGGAGGTCGAGCAAATTCTTCGAAAAGCAGGCCTTGAGAAATTTCATACGCTCACTTTGCAATCCAAAGGATGCAAAGATGAAGACTAGAATTCCTAAGGAATTTAAGAGTGGATACGGATGCTCCAGGAGAAGAACTACTTTCGACAGTCACAAGCGAAGAAATCAGACTGACGAATGCGGACATAACCCGCCTGTTCAGCCTACCCAAAGGACGGATCTCGGATCCGCCTTATTACAGGAGACCGAAGACGAGCCGATCGTAAAAGAGTTTTTTCGAGAGGCCGATAAACATCATACTTCAGATTTGTCGTGCCAATGCTCAAGAGAAAATACCGATTGTTGTTTAACATATTGTCAAAAAACAATAATGGGTATTGATTCAGCCAGATGCTATTACATCACCAAACTATACAAAGATGGTCGCAATAATTGATGAAGCAAAGAACATCACTGCACGGGTTCCTGAAGGCCATTCTCGCTCCAAGAACATGAGAAATTTGGAGTTGATGAGTGGAGGCGTAATTCGAAGAAGAAGATCAAGAATCTCAACAAGGTTGCGCTTATCCTTCAAGATAAATTGCCAAAGGCCAAATGGGAACAGAATGGACCAAGTCCTATAAAGGCTTTCTCCACGGTCACTTGACCATTTTTGGGCCACCGACGATGATATCTTGTCGATTCTCCAAAGTCCAAGAAAGGAAAAAGCAAGAAGGCAACTTTTTCGCACCAGATC
The DNA here is from genome assembly GCA_037126765.1 of Stenogyne calaminthoides. Classification (NCBI taxonomy): domain Eukaryota; kingdom Viridiplantae; phylum Streptophyta; class Magnoliopsida; order Lamiales; family Lamiaceae; genus Stenogyne; species Stenogyne calaminthoides. Next base: position 17,901,844 of record JBBCBC010000028.1, read on the forward strand.
TTGGCGAATCACCTCAAACCGGTGAAGGACCCCCTGCATACCAACCAGATGCCCCCAAGAAGAAGAAAAAAAAACGGTAAAGGCCCAGAGAAGAGGGGGGTCAAGAAGGCGAAGCAAGCTCCCATGACTCGATGTTTGAAGATGAGTCGATGAAGAAGGAGCACGAATCGGTCGCTGCACCACAAAATCGGGTGAAACATCGACAGCAGTTTCTCCAAAGGAAAGCTCGACACCATTCTCGAGGAAGAAGCACAAGCCGCTCGATCTCCTTCTCCTCCACCCACAAACCGATTCACCACTTTAATAACGGTTTCTTGAACATGTCTCTCCTATCCTTCCACCCGCCCACGAACCCTGGCCCGCAGACGATTCATGAACTGTAAAGTTTCTCATAGGAAGCAGTAAGCACCCCACTTCCACAAGAAACCTCTGCGCAGTCGAACCAATCAGCCACCCTTCCACCGCTCAAACCTAAACGTAACCTTCCACATCTCATCAAATTGAATCTGACAGACAATTCCCCGAGTCCAGATCAACAAAGATAATAAGCCGGAAATTGATCGTAATGCGAATCGAAGAGAAATTGATGAGTCAGATCCGAATCGTCACCAAATCGCTCGCCATAAGAGAGGAAGTCTTGAGATCTCACCGGAGAGATCTTCGATTAAAAAGCTTCGAGACTTCATAATAATTATAGAATGATGGGCAGATGAGTTTCATAGACCCGATTTCATATGAGGAAATGCAAAAGGATCACTCAAATGAGCCGATATCTCGCTAAATCTGTCAAAGCTCGATCCACAAGAAGCTAGGGTGGTCACGAACAGAAGAATCGAAATCGCCGACAAGGCTCTTGAAGCAGATGCCATCATGAAGGATACAGAGTCAGCCGATGATAGTGGAACTGTGTCATAGCTTCATGACCAACCACCGGAGGCACAAACAACGAACCAGATCAAGTGACACCTAACGCTCCAATATCACACGTCACTCTTCGATCAACTTCGGTGAGATCGATCTTGTCTCAAAGATCTCCCCGAAAGAAGAAGTTGAGGGATTGATAGCTGATCAAAGGCGGATTGCCATCAAGGAAATAAAAGATGAAAGGGAAATGGCTATTTCCCAGATTGGGGCAATCAAAGATCAGTTCTCCCAAATCAGGTGTCATCAAGCGTCACCGAATCGATAAAGACCGTTGATGCCAAATCGACTCAAGGGATAAACAACAAGTTTCTTTTCTCGATGCTCAATGACAAGCTAGAATTGACAAAGAGAAACTTGACAAGCTGACATAACACTCTCTATTGCCATGGAATCTCGCCAAGACAGAGTGATATCAACGATTCAAAATCTAATCTTGCAAACTCAAGGCATATCTCAAGGGATCTCAACAAGGCGATCGTAGTCAACTTTGGTTCTCGACCTCCCACTCACTACTTTTTTTGATCAAACCAAAAAAGGGGAAGGACAGAGGAGAAACCAACCGATGCAGGACATCACAAACTCGGAGAAGAACAACGACCCAGACTGAGATACGCACAAAATAATGGTGAAAAAGATGTCCAAAGAGCAGATAGCGGAAAAGTCTTAAAATGCCAAGAAGAAAGAAGGGCGTAAAAAAAATAGAGGCGTAAAATCAAGAAGAAATTCAATTTGAGAGTGAAGAAAGGAAGGGCTGGAAAATCCGTGCAGAACCTAAGCCGCCAAAGAAGAGTTGATGAGATCATCCCAAAAAACAATTAAGATGCTAAGAAATTTTTGGAATGGAACAAGATCGTAAGTGAATGGCTTCGATGCCTTTGTTCTTAATCTTGTTCCACAAGAAGAATCTCCCCGATGAAGAATTCCTCAACTGTTTAGAAAATAAATAATTCGGATTTTTTTGAAGTATCTGGAGAATGAGGCCAAGCCGATCAATGTAAAAATAACTCGCCAAGAGTATGATCATCCGAGTACTTCGAAGAAGGCAGATGGCTCATTAAACAGATCGGCATTTCAAAGATTCTACTTTGACATCCCGAAAGCGTAACGAAATAATCGATCCTCAAAGAAATCGATGATGTCAAATGGAAACTTTATCGATTTTCAACGCTCCTCAAGATCAAAGAGAGATGCGAAGGATACAAGCCCAAAGAGTGAAGAATCAGAAGACTACTCAGGATCACCTGCGCTTATTTTCAAACTTTTCTGATGTAACATGTAATCATCATTCTTTAATGAGAAAAGTTTATTTTTTCTTGATCCTAAGACAAAGTCTCATTGTCTTTCTCGATTACATGCTCTTAATCGCTTCTATTTCTTATCAATCGCTTTGGTTCTCAAAGTGTTTTGGTTTTCATCAAAAAGGAAATTGTTGGGAAATTTATAGTTTTGATGAAAGTTCAAAAACACATGTAATAGGACCATCCACTGCACAAGTCGATCGATGTTTATATTACCTGCATAGGAGACCAGTTGATAATTACTATATAGAACAACTGATGTAATAGATAGGTCACATATTGAGGGGGAACTCAATATGTATAGGTCGATCCAAGACTCAAAGAACGGTGATATCCGGCTGTGCCGTAACGATAGAAAAGAACAGAAAGATCGGATCGATCGATCTAAATCCGATATCTCAAATTGAAGTCATGAAGCTCAAACTCAGGATACTCGAAGATCAGATGACTTCCAGATGATCAGACTAGAAGACCTACATCAGCCAAGTCTGCTAGTTGAAGCTAAGTCAACCAAATACGAAGACTTCTACCCAGTAGATCGATTCAGTCAGATCGATCAGTCACCACCAGTGAAATCGATGTTTCACCTAATCATACGTCGATGATCCGAACAAGAAGAATGTCAAACTTAGTTGGAAGAACAAAGACCTAAAAGTGAGTCTGCTATCCAATAAGAACAAGACACGTATGATCGAGCCGGCAATTCGGGATTTGATTTCACCTCTCTGTAACGGCTACAAAGTACAAATTCACGCTTTCGGCCATACCGTTCCTGGAGCTAGTCACATCAAGCCTGCAAGTCTACCAAATATAGCCTGAAATTCAAATTGCTTTCCAACGGCTCTTTGATTTCAAGGTCTATATATATGGGATTACACTTTAGAGTGAAACACGGAAATAACGAACGAAAACGCCGAACAATCAAGAAGCTCAAGCAAATTTCCCAGATTTCCGACAAGAACACGATCAAGAAGAATATTTTTATTAAGTGTTCATCCCATAAGTTCTTAGCATAGAAATCTTTTCATCTAAATTGTTAGGTCGCTTATACGCAAGAAAAGATTTCATAGTTGAACCTCAACAATCTTACCCAAAACCCCCAAGTTAGGTTAAGTTGTTTAGCAAGATTTCGCATAGGTTTCTAGTTCTCGATTTCTAGGATCGGTTGAGTGTGAACTCTTTAAACATCTAGTCGGTGTGTCTTGGTTGGACTTACACATAAAACAAAGTCCAGCTTGGTTAAGTCGGTGCCCCTTTGATAGGAAGAGTGGACGTAGGACCGGTTTGTCCAACCACTATAAATCTTGTGTGCCACTATCTTGCTTTGATTAACTGCTCACATAATCGCACACAACCTTTAAAGCGCATACATATTCCAAGTTGAGATCAGCTAGCACCAAGCTTCTGATCTGATCATACTTGACACTTCAGTCAACTGATTAAAAGATTAACCTTGGAATCTGATTTATCAAAACTGGTTTTTCACATGGGTAAAACTTAAGCTTCCGCACACATCGCTTACAATCGATAGTTACCGAATCTGATCGCTTCCAAAGATCAGAAGTTGGTTATCACCAAACCGATTCACTCGCGACTGATCAAAGCTACCGCCTCACACTGATTCAAGACGAAAAGTTTTCGGAAGTCTATTCACCCCCCTCTAGACTTACGCCCTCACTAAACCCGTTCGGGACCTACAATACTGCATGTCACACTCAAAACAGATGTTCTCTGACTAAGATTCACTTCAAAACACCCTATGAACTGTGGAAGGGCAGAAAACCTCGTGTTTCTTACTTCCATATTTTTGGGTGCAAGTGTTTCATTCACAACAATAGGAAGAGTCAGTTGAAAACCTTTGAAGTTAAGTCAGATGAGGGTATATTCTTAGGATATTCCTCAACCAAAGAAGGCTTTCGTGGTGTTCAACAAAGAACTCTAGTTGTGGAAGAAACACCTCATGTGGTCTTTGATGAGTCAACATCTGATTAGGAGAAATCTGCCTCGAACGCGCGCACTGCGAGAGCAGGATGTACCGATGCTTTCGTAAAATGTATCGCTTAAGCATAAAAGAAAAGGAATCGATCACGTTACGAAACAGTATGTTCCTAACTTTGATCTTGACGATTCACTAGGTCAGTCAGACCCTAAGGTACGTACAATTGTCGATGAAGAAGCTGGTACAGCTGAGACAATAACAACTGAACCATCTGGTTCATGGGGAACACATGTTGTTCCGGCGGACAGACATCAGCCTATGATGATTCCAACATCAACTGAGACATGTCCATGCCAAGTGGATCTTATTAATGTACCTCTCCCAATCTCTAGTGACTCTATATCAGATCATGGGATGATAATATCCAAACTAATATAAATCGAGAAAGAAGGACTTGGATGAAAAACCATCCAAATTTAATTAATCGCAATCCTAATGCCCGAGTCCAAACTAGACATCAAGTTGGTGAAAGTGTTATGTATTGTTGTTATCTGTCTTTGGAAGGAACCTCGCCAGCGGATTCTAGCTATGCAAGAAGAACTAGAGCAGTTCGAGAGGAATCAAGTTTGGGAACTTGTAGACAGACCAACTCACCAAGATGTGATTGGTACTAAGTGGGTGTTCAAGAAAAAGAGGGATGAGAACAACCTCATCACCAGAAATAAGGCAAGACTCATTGAGAAGGGATACTCACAATCAGAAGGGATTGATTATAATGAGACCTTTGCACCAGCCGCCTTTGAAGCCATTCGCTATTTCGCATATACGCCTACGTAGGGTTTATTGTGTATCAGATGGATGTAAAGAGTGCATTCTTAAATGGGGTACTAGCGGAGGAAGTTTATGTAGAACAACCTCCAGGCTTTGAAAAGGGCGATCAGGTGTACCGTTTAAGAAAATCTCTTTATCGCCTGAAACATGCTCCCCGAGCTTGGTATGTGTAGGTCCCGAACGGGTTTTGTGAGGGTGGAAGTCTAGAGGGGAGGGGTGAATAGACTTCCAAAACTTTTCGTGTGGATCAGGTGTGATTTGCAGATTACCCGATCAGAGTGCTAGTGTATCAGTTTAGACTGATGTTCAATCTTACTGAGTGCTTGAGGGCAGATCAACTTGATATCTGTCAGTTTAACGAGAGCGGGAAGCTTTGTTTTAACCCGTGAAAAACCGGTTTTATCAATTCGATTCTTAAGTCGGGTTTTCAACCAAATGACTAAGGTGTCAACTGACGACCGGGTTGCTTGGTGCGATCGAGCTTAACTTAGAATATGTATGCGCTTTTAAACTCGGGCTTGTGTGAATAGTGTAAAGCAATAAGAAAGCAAGTAAATGCACACAAGACTTTTTATATAGTGGTTCGCATTTAAACCCGCCTTCTTCCACTCTTCCCTTAACACAGAGAACCTTAACCGAATTTAACCGAACTTAACTCATGGGACTTATATCCCTCACGGGATGGCGAGATGTTTATTGAGTTCACACTCTACGAGATGTTTATCGAGTTCACACTCAACCGAACTAGAAATCGAAAACTAGAATCCCTATGCGAAAATCTTCCTAAACAAACTTAACCTAACTTATGCGTTTGGGTAAAGAATGTTTGAGGGTTCCAACCGAAATCTATCCCGGTGTTTTTAGGTAGCCAAAATGCTAGTGGATAGGATTTCTTGCTAAGAACAATGGGATGAACACTCTAAGAATAATCTTTAAATGTGATGGTCTTCGAGAGGAAATTCTCAAGGCTTTTTTTGCTTCTTGAGAATGCGTTAATGATGATGTTCCGCTTTGCTCAATTGTTCATGTGATAGTAGTTGGTCTCTCTTTTCCTTCATTTCGAGCAATCCCATTTTATAGACCTCAAAATCAAAGAGCAGCTTGGAGAGTGAATTTCGTGCTATATTAGGTAGGTTGTAGGATATGATTGTGACGTGTTCGATTATTTGGCTTGGCCGTGTAGGCATGATTAAGCGCCATTTTTGTCCACAACGTCAGATCCTGCATTGTCGACTCTTTTTGTGCACGTGTCACTTTCTCCTTTCTCCATGAGGCAAGACTTCATAATTTGTCCATTAGACGATTGATATTCCTTTTGTAGAAGATTCGCCTTTGTCCGGTGTATATTTTTATTGTCACCAAAGTGAGTGACTTGATCAGTAACCGATCACCTACCTTTGTTGAGTCTTTTGTTTTGCAGATTATCTTAGCTCAATATGCGCAGACTCTACCGAATGTAGGTCTTCGTGTCTTTTTGATCTTCAGTGTCTCTCGAGCCTCAAAGTATTCACCATACTAAGTCTTCACGCTTATTCTTATCGAAGTCTTGAGTTCATCCGAGTCTTGATGTCTATCCGAGTCTTCGTGTTCATCCGAGTTTTCGTGTTCATCCTGAGTCTTGAGTTCATCCGAGTCTTCAAGTCTATCCGAGTCTTCGTGTTCATCCGAGTCTTCGTGTTCATCCGTCTTCACCGATCTTCCGACATCTTGTCTTCGATTTGTTCTTAGTCTTGATCATCTTACCTTATCCGGGTCATCCGATACTTGACTGACCTATACATATTGAGTTCCCTCAATATGTGACCTATCTTTACATCGCCTATCTATACATTCAAATAGTCATCTTAATCTGATTCTAAGTCATCAGTCAGCTAACAAGTCTGACTGGTCCTATTACAACCTGTTTTGGAACTTCCATCAAAACTAAAATACAGATTTCCCAACAGTATGATACACTATCTAAGTTCTTGATAAACGATGGATTCACTAAAGGAATCATAAGCGTAACCTTGTTCAGAATAAAAGATGGTGAAGACATTGTGATGGTTCAGATCTATGTGGATGATATCATCTTCGGATCTCCCAACAAGAGCTTATGTGATAGATTCAGCAAACTGATGCAAGGAAAGTTCGAGATGTCCATGATGGGTCAAATGAATTACTTTCTAGGGCTTCAAGTTAAACAGAGTACATAAGGAATATTCATCTGCCAGACAAAGTATACTAGGAATTTATTGGCTAAGTTTGGAGTTCAGAACAGTAAGGTAGCCAAAATTCCTATGATGACTGGATTCAAAATGGATCCAGATGAAAATGGTCAGAAAACTAATCAGAAAGAATATAGGGCTCTTATTGGATCTTTGCTATACCTGACTGCCAGCAGACCAGATATAACCTTCGCAGTAGGTGTATGTGCCAGATTTCAGGCAAACCCAATGCAAAGCCACCTGGAAGAAACTAAGAGGATTCTTAAGTATCTAAAGGGGACAATAAACCTTGGTTTATTCTACCCATCAGATGATAATCTAGAGCTTAGTGGGTATTCTGATTCTGATTATGGAGGTTGTAGAATAGACAGAAAGTTAACCTCAGGTACATGTCAGTTCTTAGGAAGTAAACTGATCTCTTGGTTTTCAAAGAAACAAACATCTGTTGCCACATCTACTACTGAAGTAGAATACATGGCCGCAGGAAGTTGTTGCTTCCAACTACTCTGGCTAAGTCAGCAGCTGAGGGATTATAACATTGTAGCTACAAACGTGCCCATGTTCTGTGACAGTAATAGTGCTATTGCAATCATTCAGAACCCAGTTCTACATACAAGATGCAAGCATGTGGACGTCAGACATCATTTCATCAGAGATCATGTGGAAAAGAAGAATATCATAATGGAAAAGATCCATGCTGGCAAGCAAAGAGCTGATATCTTAACCAAGCCTCTAGCAGAAAATAGATTCAGAGAACTATCAGTCGAGCTAGAACTACTGGACTTAGGAGAAAATGCACCTGAAGTCTTCGGTGGATTGGTATCCAAGACCAGTTGGTTAAGAAATTAATCAAGTAAAAGAGATCAGTTGTAGGGGGAACTTCAACTGATAAGAAGAAAAGATCGATTGAACCCGATCGAAAAAAAACATTGTTGAGAAATTTTGTCAAGGATTAGGCAGAAATTAGGATCAATAGATATCAGTTGGACCTAAACAAACTACATGTGGTATTGACTGATTACAATATCAGACAATCAAATATTCATTTCTGTTCTTTTGTCTTTCTGATTACTTATGTGAAATAATCTGATCTTATGTGCTTTTACTGTATACGTATTTATATGACGCACGCCCTGTAAAACATTTAATGCGGACGTGGGGAATATGTATTAATTGCTATTTATTGCGTTTTTAAATCCAAAAAGGCAATCCTGCTTGAAATCCCTGACCGCACGATTAACTCCTGTTAAAACCGCCTAATCTCAATCGTTCATCTTGTTTAAATGATTGGTTTTTCAACCTCGATTTTCCAAAAAATTGTTTCCCTCCTTTTCTATATATAGCCTTCGTCAAAACCCTTCGAAACTCTTTTTACCCTAAATTCTCTAAACTTTCATTTACGCTCTGCAATTCCAAAACATATTCTTGCGATTCATCTTTTCTGAAATCAAGCAGCAAGAATCTGGTAATTGTCGTTTAGATGTTTATCTAATCTTGGGTATTTGGTTGCTTTATATATAGGCCATAGATTTGTCGTTTGTGCTATACATTGTCTGGTTTTGAGTTTCTGTGTTTTTTATGAGGAAATAAGAATCGATTATATGTCTGAGGATATATATATGTGATTTTTTTTTTGTGTATATGTATTTTATGCACACTTCCTCTATGGGAAAACATCTCACACAGTTCTCTATATTTTTTTTTTCACAGATGGCAAAACACGGAATGGGAAAAATTTTGTGTAACTACGAACAACTATCGCATCAAATTGTTGAAGACAAATATGTGGTGTTTGGAGTTACACGGGATCCAGAATCAATGGAAGTGGAACGACTACTAAAAGAATGTGGACATGAACAATACTGTGCAGCCCACTCCAACCCTGTTATGCAGTATGAGGCTTTGGAGTTTCTGAGAAATCTGGAAGTAGTGTCACCTGGAGATGAATTGTCATCAACTGTCAATGGTGAAGAATTTACAGTCACAAACGCAGACATCACGAGAATATTTAACTTGCCCAAAGGAAAGATCTCATCTGCTCATTACAGAGAAGATGAAGACGAGCAGATCAGAAACCAACTATTCAGAGAAGCTGACAAACAACAGACTACAAACTTTGTCAAACTGATGCTGAAAAGGAAGTATCGCCTGCTGTTTGAAATCTTGTCAAGGACAATAATGGGTATCTCATTCAGCTCTGATGGACTGACTGCTATCAAAATGCACTGTATGGCGGCAATCGTGGATGGGGCCACAAACATCAATTGGGCAGGATTCCTGAAGGCGATTCTGTTACAAGAGCATGAAAAGTTTGGTGTGAATGACAAGAGAGAAGTATTAAAGCACAAAAGGATTAGCTATCTGGGCAAAGTAGTTGTCATTATGAGAGACAAGCTTCCCACCACTCAATGGGACCAGAATGGATTGAAGAATTACAAGGTGTTTCTGACCAGTACGTCTACCATTTATGGTCCTCTTAATGACGACTTGAGGATGACTGTCAGGAAAGGCAGAGGAAAAGAAACTGCCTCTGCAGTGTCAGTACAACCTTCTACTCAACCACCAAAGAGGAGAAGGACCTTGACAAAAGAACTGACAAAGAGGCCAAAGAAAGTGAAACAAGAACCTATGACTCTCTTCTTGGAAAATGAGTCAGATGAAGAAGAAGAAGTACCCCAGCCTGATAAACAGAAGAAATCAGCTGGACGATCTGAGAGGCATGCTTCACAATTAGAAAGCTCGCCGGAGAAATCTAAAGGGGAGCAAGGAAAAGAAAAGGGAAAGGAAAAATCTCCTTCGCCCCAATCTCTCAATCACCAGTTAAAACTCTATCTGCCGAGCGCATGACCCCATCTCCATCTCCAAGAAGTGAACGCACTAGATCACCTGATGTGCAACCAGAATTGGCTCAACCGATATCACAACAACCCACTCATATGCCTCCGCCAGAAACTTCATCAACCCACCCGCACATCTCACCTGTTCAATCTGAGCATTCGGTTCCTGAATCCAGATCATCTAAGACAATCACTGGAAAGATGGCGTGGATGCGAATTGAAAGAGTGATCGATGATATATATCCTGAATTGGAAGCCCATCCGGTTGTAAGAGAAGATGTGTTGGAGATCCTGACTTGGAGAGATCTCAGATTAATGAACTTCTCGGATTTCATGATTATCATTGAGCAGATGGGAGGTGTTGAACTGCATCACCCTGACCACCATCATCGACAGGTTCCTTCCTTAGTCATTTCGGCATCCTTATCCTTAGATATTTCCGCATCAAATTTCTCCAGATTGATCAACAAAGGTTTACCCAGCTTCCTGTAAACCAAGGCCTTAACTGCCTCATCAGATATTAAATCAGCTGGTGATCCAACTCGGGCAGACTTCTTCATATCAAAATCATAATCTGCAAATTCATGAGATTAAAGAACTTCTCGGATTTTATGATTATCATTGAACAGATGGGAGGTGCTGATGAATTTGCAGATTATGATTTTGATATGAAGAAGTCTGTCCGGGTTGGATCACCAACTGATTTAATATCTGATGAGGCAGTTAAGGCCTTGGTTTACAGGAAGCTGGGTAAACCTTTGTTGATCAATCTGGAGAAAACTGATGCGGAAATATCTAAGGATAAGGATGCCGAAATGACTAAGGAAGGAACTGTCGATGATGGTGGTCAGGGTGCGGTTCAACACCAACCACTAGAGACATAACAAACTGACCAAGGACAGGAAGCAGTCAGAATTGAGGCAACTGTTGGAATGGAACCTACTCCACCAACAGGTCAGGCCATGCAAGCCATCCCTAAAACTGAACCTGTTCCCCAACCTACTCAAGCCAGAAGAATTACAAGGAGCACAACAAGTCAGATTCAAGCTGATAAAGAACTTGCAGTGAGGCTATCTGGGGAACAAATTGCAGAAGAAGCTCAATTAAGTGAGGAAGAGAGGAGAGCAGAAAAATTGGTTGAAGCTAAAGGATTGAAGAAGAGATATGCTTCAAGAGTCAAGAAAGGTCAAGCTGGGAAACCATTCGTGGAACCTCTGTTGTCAGCAAAGGTTGATGACATCATCCCTAAAACTACTGCACTGTTGGAATTTAGAGGCACGTAATACACGTAATCACAAGAAATCTTACAGTGTTTCTATTGAAGATTCCTCTACTACGGTATCCACGTAATCTCCAATTATGGACTTGCACGGATTTGCCAGCGTTGAATCCCGAGACAGATTTTGCTAGAAAAATTAAACTCTAGATTTTTATGGAGAAATATGAATTAACATTGTTTGTAAATTTCCAAGAGCTTGTATATATAGGAAAGGCCCAGCTTAAAACTTAAGCTAACCTGATTGGGAAATAAAATCCCTAATCTTTATTTAAATAAATCTCTAAGATTTATTTCCCACATATAAAATCTCTACGGATTTAATTCCCTTATATGAAAATCTCTACGATTTATTTCCATATACATTAAATCCTACAACTATATTCCAAATATAATTATTGGGAATTCTTATTTAATTAAATATTAATAATAATTAATTCCAAATTAATCTATTATTAATTAATTCTCCATAAATTAAATATTAAATTCAATTTAACATTTAATCAATCAACTATAATCAGTAAAAGGGAATTACTTGTTGTGTGACCCATAGGCCCTCATATATCAAGCGATTAGTCAAACTAACGGTATTAATTGAACCCTAGACAATAAATCAGACATTCTCAATATATGAGGTACGTTGCGAGAAATGTGCAACTACCTGTAACTGAAACATGGGCTATTACGATTTCCTCATTTCATTCACGAATACTCGACTAAGCCTTGAACATGATGGAGTGTCTATTCAAATAACTTAATCATGTTATCTCCAATCACTAATTGATCATGTATGTCACACTTAGCCACAAAGTCTAAGTTGACGTGCATCGGCCGATGACTTTGATCCAATTATGATGAGAAGATGAGTATTCTCTCTAAATCCACTTTGAGGAATGAATCCTATTCTTGGCTCAACTACCACGCACATGCACTTCGTGATGAACCCAATCCAAGCAGTATCTACCCATGGTTAGGGTGCAAGCATTGGTCATGGTCAAAGTTCATCATCCCACACATGTCGTACGTATTGACCTCAAGTCAAAAGAGTATCTCATCGCTCCCACTAACCGAGACACCCGTAGACACATATAGTGGAAATACATCAAACGGTTTCTCAGATGGGTATACCAATACCCTCTAAGGTATTTGTGCATCCATCATGATATACCTAGTATCTCGTAGTAAGTGAGATCTTACTACACTCTCTAAGAGAATGATGCAGATCGCACACCAATCTCCATTGTATCATCAATATCCCATTCTTGATGATCCTTGATCGGGGCTATTTGAGAATCATGCTTAAGTCATCTGAGTTCTCACATCCTCAATGATAGCAATGACTCATGGGAACACTTGCATGAATAAATGCATACAATCAAACAGAATATTCAAGCAAGTGTATTGCCATACATTAATATTAAGTGAACTATAATATTAAATCAAACTGAATATCATCGAGTATTATGTCCTTACAATAGATTGTCTCTAGGAAACTAACACTAACAATCTCCCACTTGGACTAGAGTCAATCACCTACATGTCTAACCCCTAGACCATCAAATGTCTAGTGTGTACATGAACACTCAGTGTTATGGTGAAATGATCTGCCAAATTAAATATGTGGGAATACATTTTAATTCTATTTCTCCTATCATTATGATCTATCGGATCAAATGATAAGCCTGGTACTGCTTGTCGATCTCGGTTTCTTTGCTTGCGTAATCTCACCAACTTTGTCTCAATACAAGTTTATTAGACAACTGGCACTCGGAACTACCCCTAGTTCTCTTAAGAACTATAAAATCCAGACCACCTCTTTGAGGCTTCTGATACAGCAATGTACTCAGCTTCGGTTGTTGAATTTGCGGTCCTTTTGCTTGGAACTATTCCAAGTGACCGCCTCATTATTGAGAGTGAAACATAATATGACTGTGATTTGTAATCATCACAGTCGAATTGGAAACTTGTGTCAGCTTAACCAGTCATTACTAGTTCTGACTGTCCACCATAAACAAGAAGACATTCTTTAGTTTGTGTAAGATACTTCAGAATGATCTTAACAGCAATCCAGTGACACTCACCCGGATTCTGTTGATATCTACCAGTGATGTTGATAGCGTAGGCCACGTTTGACTCAGTACAAGTCATGGTGTACATGATTGACCCAATTGCATATGCATACGGGACATCTTTCATGTGCTTGATATCAGCTTCAACATAAGGACAATCCTTCTTTGACAGCTTTATCCCATGATTTGCCAGTAGAGACCCTCTCTTAGAGTTCTCTATCGTAAAACGCTTCAACACCTTGTCTACATAGGTGGACTGTGACAACCCCAACATCCTCTTGGATCTATCCCTGTGGATCATGATCCCTAGGATGTAGCAAACTTCACCAAGACCCTTCATCATGAAGGTCTTTAACAACAAATCTTTAATGGACTGCATTAACGGGATATTGTTTCCCAAAATCAATATGTCATCGACATATACGATTATGAAAACAATATTCTTCCCGCTGCGTTTACAATAAATGCAAGGATCTTCCGAATTTCTGATGAAGTCAAAAGGACTTGATAGCTTCATCAAATCGGATATTCCAACTCCTAGAAGCTTGCTTCAATCCATGAATGGATATCTTTAGTTTGTATACTAGATTAGATTTGACTTAGATTTAAAACCTTCCAGTTGAGTCATAAACACTTCCTTATCAATGTCTCCACCGAGGAAAGTTGTTTTGACGTCCATCTGTCAAATCTCATAATCATAGTGTGCTGCTATCGCAAGTAAAATTCGAATGGACTTGATCTTTGCAACTGGTGAGAAGGTCTCGTCATAGTCAATGCCTTCGCGTTGACTATAACCCTTCATTACTAATCTAGCTTTGTAGGTTTGTACTTTGCCATTTGCATTGGTCTTGCTCTTGAAGACCCAATCACAACATATGGGTCTAACCCCTATAGGCAACTCAACCAAGTCCCAGACTTGATTGGTGTACATCGAGTCCATCTCGGATTTTATGGCTTCATGCCACTTCCCTGAATCAATATCTGATATTGCTTCAGAATAAGTATTAGGATCGTCATTATCCGGTATGTCCACATTATCGAGTTCCTCCAAGCGGTAATCGTATCTCATGGGCGGATTACGATTCCTAATTGACTTACGGAGCTGTGGTTGTGCAGGCTGTATATTCTGATCGTGAAAATTTTGTGGTGCATCGATTTCATCAATGTTCGAAGAGTCCTCAAGAGCTACACTTTCAGATGCCTCTTGGGCGGGAGTTTGAACTATGTTGTTCTCATTCAGCCCACTTGGAGGTTCTTGCATTGGCAAGCATACTCCAATTACGCTCCCACTGGCTGAAAGACGATCACCTAGTGAAAGACTCCCACCGTGAAAGTTGTTGAATGCTCCTACTGATTCCTTGTCATGTTGCTTTGACAAGATATCAGTCTCATTGTTAATTTGTGGTTCTTGAATTTCTTCAAGTTCTATCAGCTTACGACCTTGTTCCTTAAAGATATAGTCTTTTTCGGGAACTTGGTCTGCCTAGAAATAATCACTGACTGTTTCTCAGGTAGATAGAAGTAATATCCTTTAGTTTCCTTAGGATATCCCACAAAGTAACCCTTTTCACCTTTGGATTCCAACTTGTCGGTAAGCATCCTTTTCACAATCACGGGGCAACCCCATGTTTGATATGTGTAAAAGTTGGCTTCTTGCCACACCATGGTTCATATGGTGTATGCTCAACCGATTTAGATGGAATCCTATTCAGAATGTAAATTGAGGTTTGTAACGCGTATCCCATAAGAATGTTGGAAGACAGGAAAAGCTCATCATGGATCTCACCATATCTAACAGGGTTTGATTTCTCCTCATGGACACACTGTCCATTTGAGGTGTTCCGGGAGGAGTCCATTGTGACTGGATTCCATGTAACTTCAAGTAATCAGTGAATTCATGGCTAAGGTATTCACCTCCTCGATCTGATCGAAGAGTCTTGATACTCTTACCAAGTTACTTCTCTACTTCAACCTTAAACTCTTTGAATTTCTCAAAAAGATTCGAATTTGTGTTTCATAAGATACACGTATTCGTATCTTGAGAAATCATCAGTAAAAGCGATGAAGTACCCAAAGTGACCCCTAGCTAGAGTGGACAATGGTCCACAAACATCATTGTAGGTCAACTCTAGAACTTCCTTGGCATGCACCCCTTTCCCAAAAAAGGGTATGTTGATCATCTTGCCCATGAGATAAGGTTCACAATTTCCATAAGACTCAGAGCCTTATGGGGTTAAGTAGTCTAACTTTCTTAACCTTGCATTTCCTTTCTCGTTTACATGATCAAGTCTACAATGCCACAAGTAAGTTGGGTTTTCCTGATTACTAAGCTTGAGTCTTTTATTTTGTATATTAAGAACATTATATCCACAATGCAACAAGTATAAACCATTTACCATAGGGTCATTCCCATGAACCATTCAACGTGAAATAACAATTATTATCACTAAAATGGAAGGAATAACCCTCAATGTCTAACATAGGAATGAAAATAATGTTGCGAGTAATAGGAAGAACGAAATGACAATCATTAAGTTCTAATCTAAAACCAAAAGGGTAAGTCTAACACATAAGTCCCACACGTTCAGTAGCAACTATTGCTTCGTTTTCACGTGTAAGATGACTTCACCCAGCCCAATTGCCCTTGACATATGAGACTCTTTACATTCATATAAAAGTGTGAGCCACGTCCAGTATCTAATACCAAGCAGTTAGCGCTATTTGTGGATATGTCTATCTTAATAACAAATATACATGTTCTAGTGCCAGAAGCACCCAGTGCCTTTCTTCTAGCAACCAGAACCTTATAGTCCTTCTTCCAGTGCCCTCCTCTACTCCCAGTAGAGGCACACATCCTTGTTTACCCGCTCATTCTTTTGAACACCATCTTAGCGATAGTGTATTCAAAAGGGATTGAGTACGTTGTGAAGTTTAGGCATGGTCGCATCCGTCTTATCCATATTACAGTTCACAATGAAGCTAGAATATGAATTCGAAAGTGACTGGAGGATAGCATAAATGAAAAACGTTGGACTTTTAGATCAAAGCCTAAATTACCAAGTTTATCAATTTGGACTATCATCTTAAGCACATGAGGTAAAATCTTCTCTTCTTTAGCTAACCGGCATTTGAACAGATCTCTCATCACTTTATAAATCTCAGAACGAGATTCAGAATCAAAGAGATCCTTCAGATGTTTGATCATTTAGAAGAGACCCATTTTCTCATGTTGCCTTAAGCACATCGGGAGTCATGCCGAGCAACATCACACACTGAGCCTGAGAAGCATCCTTTTGATGCTTCTTATGAGCTACTACGTCAAACGTGGCTACCTCAGAGTACCAGCTTTAAGGGTAACCGGGATAGACGTGTCTAACACACACTCAATCTTTTCTTGCCTTAGCACCAAACACATGTTTCGGTGCCAGTCCAAAAAATTTGGCCTAGCCAATTTGTTTGTTTCCAAAACACATCTCAATAACAGTTATATATTTCAACTAACCAAGAGAAATAAAATAAAATGGGAATTAAAACACATAATTCCTATGATCAATATTCAGCAATCAAAATAAACATGGCCTTTCTTTAGTGTTTGTTTTGTCTCCATTATTTTCACATACTCAACGACCTCATCGGAAGAGTACGAATTTATATCAAATATAAATTGTAATGGACTAGGATCCACATTCCTACCCCCATAATCCCAGCGAGGGCTGATCATTACAATAGCATAACTGGTAGGTCTCCAAACCAATTGTAATACTGCAATTCCTAGTTTGTCGAACCTAGTTCGACTGATGTCCCTTACCCTTTGTTCCCCGCGAGGGCTAGCGAAACAAAGATAAGTTGGTTTACAACCATCAAGCGGTGACATTACATGTCCCTATAAAAGTCTCGTTAAATGTAGATCCAAGCAAAAGACGAGGGTCTTTAAGTACTCATTGGAACGAAATCTCCGGTTTACTTTTAATTTTGATGGAAGACATCTTATCAAATTAATGAGAAAACCATATTTTAGTGAGGAACGTTTGAAAGGCGGGGTATTAATTGCTTAATCGAGATCCAACATGTTAATCTATATCACATTTGAGCAATTATTGGGCGCCGCCTACCCAAACATGATTTACACGGACTAACATTTATATGGGCGCCGTCTACCCAAACAATAATACGGTCCGACAAATATTGGGTGCCGCCTACCCAAATAATTATAATGCGGACTATAAAGGCGTTAACGGATTTAATAAAATAAACAGGTTAACAAGTGGGAATTTAATAATCCGTCTTAAAACCAAATTTAAAATCCAATTTTAAATTTAATTTATGATTATTAAAATAATAATTAATCCAATTAATTATAAAATAAAATCTAATTTTATATCAAGATTTAAAATTAATATTATCAATTTTAAATCAAATTTTAATTTATTTATTTGTCAAGGGCTCATGTGCAAGTTTCGAAAACTGCACGGAAGGGCCTGTCCTAAATCCAATTTCAGCACAGTCCTTCCCCTCATCATCGCCCTGTTTCCAAAACCGTTATCCGATCAGGTCATCCGAACCAAACATCCAACAATTCATCAATTCATCGGAATTATTCTAAAAAATTCCCAAAATTGTTCCAATTATTAGGGTTTAATCAGATTTTAATTTAATTAGTTCTCAACCAATCGAAAAACCCAATCAACAATTAAGCAGCATTCAACAAGGAATCGAAACAACCCCAAAATTGAAAGACATATGCATCGAAAACTAGGGATTGAAATCGCAACAGATTAGTTCGACAGACATCAGGTGTGCGTGAGTCGCCGTCGCCGCTGGGCGCGTGCGGGCGACTCACCACCATCATCGAAAGAATCAAAGGGTGCGCGCAGAGCCGTGGCCTATTCGAAGCAGGGAGCGACCGATGGGCTGAGTTGAACCGGTGGTACGCTCAAGCGACTCGCCCCGGTTGAGAAATGGGTTGCCCCGAATCAAAACCAGACAGCGGCGTGGCGCACCACCATCGTTTGAACCGATCTGTGAGCGCATGGTTACCAATCGTGAGATAAATGAAACGGTGGTCAAAAAAATCGAAAGAGAACCAGGCGGCGGAGCGAGTCACGCCGAAGCGAGGCGAATCCGATTCACCGTCGCGGGCGTTGTCGTGGCTTTGCACGAGCACCGCGAGTCGCGGCGATTAGCCGCCGACTCGAGTGGCATCGCGGATTGCCAGCGAGCACCGGCGAGGATGAGGGACAGAGGTGGTGAATCAAATTCCAGAAAACCCTAGGTTTTGTGGAGAAGACGAACGAGCAAGACCAAATAAATAGGGGTGCGGTTTTATCAAATAAACCAGCTGCACCCTGTTACGAAAAAAAAAATCAATTTTAATTTCAAAACCAATTTTGATGCAATTAAAACAAGAGCCTGAAGCTCTGATACCAGTGTTGGAATTTAGAGGCACGTAATACATGTAATCACATGCGCAGTGGAAATTGAAGTTCACCAACAACGAACAGTAAATTGCATACAAATTACAATAATCATAACAAGAAATCTTACAGTGTTTCTATTGCAGATTCCTCTACTACGGTATCCACGTAATCCCCAATTACGGACTTGCACGGATTTGCCAGCGTTGAATCCCGAGACAAATTTTGCTAGGAAAAATCAAACTCTAGATTTTTATGGAGAAATATGGATTAACGTTGTTTGTGAATTCCCAAGAGCTTGTATATATAGGAAAGGCCCAGCTTAAAACTTAAGCTAACCTGATTGGGAATTAAAATCCCTAATCTTTATTTAAATAAATCTCTAAGATTTATTTACCACATATAAAATCTCTACGGATTTAATTCCTGTAGGTCCCGAACGGGTTTTGTGAGGGTGGAAGTCTAGAGGGGAGGGGTGAATAGACTTCTAAAATTTTTCGTGCGGATCAGGTGTGATTTGCAGATTACCCGATCAGAGTGCTAGTGTATCAGTTTAGACTGATGTTCAATCTTACTGAGTGCCTGAGGGCAGATCAGCTTGATATCTGTCAGTTTAACTGAGAGTGCGGAAGCTTGTTTTAACCCGTGTGAAAAATCAGTTTTATCAATTCAGATTCTTAAGTCAGTTTTCAACCAGCTGACTAAGGTGTCAACCTGATCAGATCAGTTGCTTGGTGCAGACTGAGCTTAACTTAGAATATGTATGCAGTTTTAAACTCAGTAGTGTGAATAGTGTAAAGCAATAAGAAAGTACGTAAATGCACACAAGACTTTTATAGTGGTTCAGACGAAACCCGTCTTACGTCCACTCTTCCCTTAACACAGATCTATTCGGGGTGAATATTTAAATACAAATTTAATTCATTAATTATTACTAGCATGAATTAATCCTATATTAATTCAAATAATAATTACAACAACATATCATGCATATAAAAAGCCACGTAAAACCTACGCATGCGGAATCTACGGGTTTACGTGAACGTACCTCTCGGGATAGCAGTGGCTTTGGTCGGACGGACTAACCAAAAGGACTTCCCAAGTATTCCCTTAGCCCTTGCTCGACAATCCGGTGGAAGGATACTCGCGAACAATTAACAAAAGGAAAAAATAAACTTTGTTGCACCACTTATGTGGATTTGCTAATATTTCCAGCACATGGAATTGTACTTGTGAATGAACTAATCATCCCCTATTTATAGGAGGGAGGGTGGACAAAATTTATGTGATTTTTCAATGTGGGAAAAGACTTTTCTTGGTCACCAAGAAATCTTGAATATATCCCATATATTCTTTTTCCCATAATTAAAATATTCCACAAAAATCCACCTTCTCTATTTTATGGATGATTTTCGAAAATTAAGTGATGCAAGAATCCAAGATTTGGATCTTCTTGAATTTATGAGATATTCTTGTATTTCAAGAAATACATATCTTCCATAATATCTTTTCAAGAAAATCAAGAAAATCTTTCTTGCCCACTATATTTTCAAAATTTCAAAATTTATCTCATGAATAACCAAGTGGGAGATTTCTTGAATTTAATGAGATAATCTTGTATTCCAAGAATACATATCTTCATTCCATAACAAAATTCAAAGAAAATCTTTCTCCCTCTTTTATCCATAATTTTCGAAAATTTAGAGAAATATTAAGCAACAATATTTATTTTATTTTAATCACCTTTTCAGTTATTGGACTATATGTTGGGCTACTCAGGGGGCCTTTAGGAGAATTAAGATTGGACCTTCTAATGGATCTTGAATATCTAATATTGAGCCACAATATAATTCAAGCCCATAAATATTAATTAATCCCACTACATAATTAATATTGCACTATCCATCTTAACCCATATTATAGTCAATATGGCTCCCGGTCATTATTTCCCATGTTTAAGATTATCTAGCCCATTAATTAATTCAAGCCACTGAAATAGCTTTCCGTTAATTAATATCTTTTGTCCTTGGTCGAGGAACGGTTCAACATTATTATCCATACCTAAAATTCCATTCCACTTGCAAGATTTGGTATGATAAAACTTATGAACCTCCCATGGGGGCTAATCAAGCAAATTCATTTGTACACGATTCTTCGTATTAAATCTTAGCAATCACATGTGACCAATAATATTGCCCAAGATAAAAAGTATTGAATCTCTCTCTGATGCGCTACCCATGATAAGTCAAAGCAATAATTACCAATCCCACGTGATCCTATTTAAGGGACGAAGGTTAAGAAACAACGAACCACTGAGGTCTAATTCTTCCTTGTTCGATTCAAGAATTTATCCTCCCCATAGGTCCTATTCAAATAAGATCACCATGCACTAGTGTAATCTCTTGGTCAAGACAAACCAATCTCGAGCCTTACACCTCAACCTTTCGCGATGGTTGTTCATTTCCATCTAGGTCGTGAATGACGTACTTTTTTAGTTATTTAATTTAATCTTCGTGATCCGGTATCACTAAATTAACTAAAACACGTCATTTAATTATTGAACAGTTATGGAGTAAATATATATAACATTCAATCATATTTAAAGCATCGATAAACAATTTATTTCAAAGAAATAAGTCTCAAAATTCAGCTTTCGATTATACAAAGTAAAAAGCATACTTTTCAGTATAATCCCAACAATTTGTTGGGGAATGATTCGCACAGATCTATTCGGGGTGAATATTTAAATACAAATTTAATTCATTAATTATTACTAGCATGAATTAATCCTATATTAATTCAAATAATAATTACAACAACATATCATGCATATAAAAAGCCACGTAAAACCTACGCATGCGGAATCTACGGGTTTACGGAACGTACCCTCTCGGGATAAGCAAAGTGGCTTTGGTCGGACGGACTAACCAAAAGGACTTCCCAAGTATTCTCTTAGCCATTGCTCGACAATCCGGTGGAAGGATACTCGCGAACAATTAACAAAAGGAAAAAATAAACTTTGTTGCACTACTTATGTGGATTTGCTAATATTTCCAGCACATGGAATTGAACTTGAGAATGAACTAATCATCCCCTATTTATAGGAGGGAGGGTGGTCGAAATTTTAGTGATTTTTCAATGTGGGAAAAGACTTTTCTTGGTCACCAAGAAATCTTGAATATATCCCTTATATTCTTTTTCCCATAATTAAAATATTCCACAAAAATCCCACCTCCTCAATATATGGATGATTTTCGAAAATTAAGTGTTACAAGAATCCAAGATTTGGATCTTCTTGAATTTATGAGATATTCTTGTATTTCAAGAAATACATATCTTCCATAATATCTTTTCAAGAAAATCAAGAAAATCTTTCTTGCCCACTATATTTTCAAAATTTCAAAATTTACTATATAGATAACCAAGTGGGAGATTTCTTGAATTTAATGAGATAATCTTGTATTCCAAGAATACATATCTTCATTCCATAACAAAATTCAAAGAAAATCTTTCTCCCTCTTTTATCCATAATTTTCGAAAATTTAGAGAAATATTAAGCAACAATATTTATTTTATTTTAATCACCTTTTCAGTTATTGGACTATATGTTGGGCTACTCAGGGGGCCTTTAGGAGAATTAAGATTGGACCTTCTAATGGATCTTGAATATCTAATATTGAGCCACAATATAATTCAAGCCCATAAATATTAATTAATCCCACTACATAATTAATATTGCACCATCCATCTTAACCCATATTACAAAATATGGCTCCCTTACCATTATTTCCCGTGTTTAAGATTATCTAGCCCATTAATTAATTCAAGCCACCAAATAGCTTTTAGTTAATTAATATCTTTTGTCCTTGGTCGAGGAACGGTTCAACATTATTATCCATCTGGAAACTAATTCCACTTGCAAGATTTGGTATGATAAAACTTATGAACCTCCCAAGGGGCAAATCAAGCAAGCGTGCTTGCACACGATTCTTCTTCAGATAAATCTTAGCAATCACATGTGACCAATAATATTGCCCAAGATAAAAAGTATTGAATCCCTCTCTGATTCGCTACCCATGATAAGTCAAAGCAATAGTTACCAATCCCACGTGATCCTATTTAAGGGACGAAGGTTAAGAAACAACGAACCACTGAGGTCTAATTCTTCCTTTGATTACGAAGAATTTATCCTCCTCAGAGGTCCTATTCAACAGATCACCATGCACTAGTGTAATCTCTTGGTCAAGACAAACCAATCTGAGCCTTACACCTCAACCTTTCGCGATGGTTGTTCATTTCCATCTAGGTCGTGAATGGCATACTTTTAGTTACAAGAGACTGTTAATTTAATCTTCTGTGATCTGGTATCACTAAATTAACTACAGTGTAACACGTACGAATTATTGAACAGTTATGCAGTAAATATATATAACATTCAATCATATTTAAAGCATCAGTGATAAACAATTTATTTCAAAGAAATAAGTCCTAAAAATTCATTTTAGATTATACAAAGTAAAAAGCATACTTTTCAGTATAATCCCAACAATCTCCCACTTATACTCAAAGTCTGCTTTTAAGTATACTACAACACGTCTCGAGTAGTCCGTGACATCTAATGTCACCTACACGAACCTAATAATTTCTCCCACTTATACTCAAAGCATATTGGCAACGGTCTTGACACCCATTCCACTCACATGTCTCTCGAATGTATTCAGAGGCAGAAACTTTGTGAATGGATCTGCTAAGCTGTCCTTAGATGCTATCTTTGCCACATCTATATCTCCTCTCTTAATGATTTCTCGTATAAGATGTCTTTCCTTTAATGTGTTTGTTTGACTCGTGGACTCTTGGTTCTCTTGAATTTGCAACTGCCCCTTGCAGATATTGCTAGACAAATTCAGAACACCATCCAAGTCCACTAAGAAGATCTAGAGCCCAATCGGTTCTTTCACTGCTTCACAAGCAGCTACTTACCCGAGTCCCATGGTTGAGTCAGTGATGCATTTCTGCTTCACACTCGTCCATTTGATGGCTACACTTCCCAAATGGAAACACACTAACTGAGGCAGATAATCTCTGGAATCTTAATCTGATTGGAAATCCGAGTCCATGTAGCTGATGGGGATTGGAGTATCTGACTGATAAATCAACATTCTATCCCGAGTTCTTTTCAGATACTTTAGAATGTTTTTAATTGTCGTCCAATTCGCTTTCCCTGGGTTACTCTGATATCTTGCTACCATGCCTACGGCAAAGCATATATCCAGTCTCGTACACAGCATTGCATACATAAGGTTTCCTCTGTAGAAGCTAATACGGAATGCCTTTCATGTCATCTATCTCCTTTTGCGTCTTAGGGGAAATTTTCTTGGATAGATGGATTCCAAGTCTGAAAGGTACGAATCCTTTCTTGGAATCTTGCATGCTGAATCATTTTAAAACCAGTGTCAATGTATGAATACTTGCGATAACCCGATCATCCTTTTCTTACGATCTCGAGTAATCTTGATCCCAAGGATGTGTCCGGCTTTCCCTAAGTCTTTCATATCAAACTATTTTGAAACACCATGCCCTTACGTCTGACCACACCTTCACATCGTTCCCGATGATCACAATGTCATCTACACGCTTTTTATACACACAACTTTCAAACTTGTTTTGATCAAACCCATAAGACTTTATAACATGATCAAAACATTGGTTCCAAGCTCTGGATGCCTGTTTGAGTCCGTAAATGGACATCTTGAGCTTACAAACAAGATGTTCTTGGCCTATTTCAATGAAACCTTGGGGTTGTGGCATATAGATCTCTTCATCAAGACTTCCGTTAAGGAAAGTTGTCTTGAGATCCATCTGCCAGATTTCAAAGTCGAAATGCGCAGCAATCGATAAAAGAATACGGATGGAATAAAGCATGGGTACGGGCGAAAAAGTTTTCTCATAATCGATTCCTTTCTTTCTGAGTATAACCTTTCGCCATTAGTCTTGCTTTAAAGGTTTCAACCTTCACGTCCAGTCCTCTTTTCCTCTTATATACCCACTTTCATACAATGGGTTTGACCCTATTAAGTGGTTCGACTAGCTCCCACATTCTATTATGAAACATAAAACCCACTTTGGCTTTCATTCTTTGTTTTGCCAAGAATCGCATCCTTATCTTAGAGTGCCTCGTCATATGTCCATGGGTTCGATTCCGGAATCAAGTCCGAGGACTCTCCTATTCCCATGAATCTCTCGGTCGCCTAACAACCCTCCCACTATAACGAGGCTCGGCCAGAAAACGATCGTTTGGTATATCATCTAAGATACGATTGGCATTGAGGTTTGCCCTCTAATCTCATTTAAGGTAATCTCATACTGGGTTTGCTTTGGTTCATATAGTTTTTCCCAAAATCTAAAGTGGGTGCGGATGTCCATCTTTTGATCTTCTAACTATAGAACATACACCCTTTTGTTCCCTCGGGGTATCCTACAAACAAATTTTAATTCTCGATCGAGGATCCAACTTACCCGGCTTCCTTGTCCAACATGTAGGCGGACACCCCAAAAGTTCTCATGTGTCTCATACTAGGCTTGCGCCCGGTCCACAATTCTTTGGCGGTTTTGGGAACCGATTTGGATAGCACCAAGTTCGAAATGTAAGTCATTTGTTTTCCAAGGTATGACCCCGTAATCGACTTCGGGAAGATCCGTATAACTCATCATTGATCTAACCATTTCCAAAAGAATTATGTTACTTCGTTGTGCAACCCCGTTTTGTAGAGGGTTCCGATGCGATGGAGAAAGGATACAATCCTTCATCGATAAGCGCTTCAAAAACTCATCGGCCGAGGTATTCGCCTCCACGATCAGATCGTAGAGACTTGATACGTTTTTCCTTGTGATTCTCTGTTTGAGCCTTAAATTCTTTAGAATTTCTCAAAGGTCTCAGATTCATGCTTCATAAGGAAAATGTACCTTGAGTAATCATCAATAAAATTACTCATAACCTCCTCTTGCTTTGGTTGACATTGAACTACGTACATCTTTGTAAACGATCTTTAACACTTCTTTGGCCCTATTCCCCTTGGCTCCAATTGCCCTCTCGGTCATATTACTCCCCAAACATGATTCGCAGGTTGGAATCGGTTCAAAGTAAACTGTCTCTCACCAACCTTTGGATCCTCTTTGGATTTATATGACCTAATTTTAGATGTCAAAGAAGTGTCTCGTTCACGTCTGATGAACGTTTTTCTTTTCTCAGAAACAGTTGATGTGTTATAGGATACATTTCGTGAGTGGTGTGCACAGTTAATTGTATAGAGATCATTCAACAACGTTCCATGACAAATAAATTTATCAAAATAAAAATGGTAACTTTATTAAAAAGTAATCAAAATATCAATCATAAGAGTTTAGAAACTGAAAACGAATTCTTTCTAAAATCCGGAACGTAAAGAATATCTCAAAAATTAAAACACTGTCTTCAAAAAATAGGTGCACTTCTCCCACTGCTTCAGCTGCCACTCTCGTAGCATTGCCCAGTGTGATGAGGACCTCACTCCCACTAAGTTGCCGGGTCCTTTTGAACCCCTGTAACGTGAAACAAACATGATCAGTGGATCCCGTATCCACCACCCATAAATGGGAGGCATACGCCGCTAAACAAGTTTCAACAACTAGTGAGTGAGGATTACCTTTCTTTCCTTTCCTTTTGGGATTGGAACAGGCTGACCTCCAATGTCCTTTCTCCCCGCAGTTGAAACATATTCCTTTTGGCTCTTTCTTGACACCCAACCAGCTAACCGTCTTTTTCTCACTTTTCTTAATGATGAGCTTGCTTTGGTTCTGACCACTTTCCTTTTCTTGAGACTTGCCTTCCACTGGCCTAGCTCTCGAGAAAAGGCTTTTGGTCACCAATGCTTCGTCTTTCTTTCCTAAATGCTTCTCCACTTTCTCCAAGGCTTCTTGAAGATCATCCATGGTAAACATGTGATCACTCATCACAAAACCACAGTAAAATTCATCGAAGCTCCTTGGCAGAGTAAGCAACAGAAATTCGATTTGGGCCTCATCACAATACTTAGTTCCGAGATAAGCCAGTTTCAGAAAATGGTTTTTGACTCTGAGAACATGCTCCCTTACAGGTGTTCCCTCAACCATTTTCAGCCTAGCCACGTCGTCGTTTTTAAACTGATCGATCATGCGGTCTTTTGTTGAAAACATTTCTTCAAGACTTTGGATAATTTCCGCAGCGGACTCAACAACTTCATGAACGTGTTGCAAATCATCAGACAGTGAAGTCAAGATTACACGTTTCATGGGTTCATTGGCCTGCTCCCAAATATTATACTCATGTCTTGCCGCATCAGTTGATTCATCAGTAGGCTTACGTGGCTTGGGTACATCAAGAATCCAATAATGTTTTTGTGCAGGTAGGACATGCATCATATTTCGTTTCCAAACATTATAGTTTTCACCAGATAATTGGTGTTCTTGGAGTGTATATAACAGTGGATTAAAAGGTTGCGACATGATGAACTGAAATAAACAATAATATGCATAAGCACAAAATTATCTCAAGGTTTGATCACATGCATCATATTAAAATCTCAAAAAAATATGAACATGCATCAGCCAACATCTCAAAACAGTTTAAATAAGCCAAGTGGGGTGGGTCATTATTTAAACACATTCAAGTAGGTCACAAACAAGAACAGTTACAAACCTTAATATCCAGATTAATAGTTGGCTCCCACTTGACCAATATAAAATTGACAAGGACTTCGGGGAAGTATATGCATATCAATTTTATACCTAAGTAATAACCATGATTAAATACAGGATTACTATTTCGCTTTGATCGAGCCTCGTGGGGAGGGTCATCGTCGCCACTAGTAATAACCCACAATCATCCGTTCGGAATTCATTCATGTGAAACCTATCTTTTGACCGTCCCGTGGGGGGAATTTCTCCAAAAGAATTCACAAATAAATAAATCATGGAGGTCAAAATTAATTCAATTTTATTATCCGGAATAAAATTGTCAATTAATTATTTAAAACATACTTAGTAATTTTGAAGTTGAGATTTTTCCATTTGGCAACCCTCATGCAAACACATTTAAACAAATTAAATAAAGCATAAGATAGCACAAATAAATCAAGCAAAACAGAAAAATAAACATATTGGGCACAAATTATCCAATTGTCATGGTTTGATTTTTCTTGGCTTGATCTTGAAGAAACACGTCTCGAATTTCTCCCACTCGTTCATCTCGAACCGCCATGCCAAGCAGCTCGCAGCCGGGATGCATGCCCGCATCCGGCCGGCCACTTGGCACAGGGCAACCTAAGCGACCTCGGCATGGCCCGGCGTAGTGCCCGCCGGTCACCTCGGCAATCCTCGGCGAGTGTAAGCGGCGTCGGCGGAATCTCGGCGGCCGGCGGCGCATCACGCCAGCGCATCCACGCCTGGCCTTCGCCAAGCCTCCAGCCTCGCCCGCGACATCAACCGCCAGCGTCTCACGCCAGCGCCCGTCTGCGTGC
This sequence comes from Stenogyne calaminthoides, assembly GCA_037126765.1. Taxonomy (NCBI): domain Eukaryota; kingdom Viridiplantae; phylum Streptophyta; class Magnoliopsida; order Lamiales; family Lamiaceae; genus Stenogyne; species Stenogyne calaminthoides. The sequence goes on from JBBCBC010000028.1 coordinate 17,930,172, forward strand.
CAGCGGCGTCCGCCCCGTCCGCTTCGGCTTTGGGCCTTTGCGCACGCCCGCCTCCCAAATCCTTCTCACGCCCTCCAGCACGCCGCCTGCCTCGCCACCGTGCGTGCGGTAACACGCCGCCACGCCCTACGCTGGTTACGGATTTCGTCCTTTAATTCTTCATCTTTTCGTTCCCGATCCGGTTACAATTTATTTACAAAAAATAAATAAACCTAGATCTAGACTAGTCTATTACATTGATCAAATCAAACAAATCCTAGTCTACTCGTGGATTTTCTCACGAGGCAAAACAAATCCGAACGAATCGAATTAAAAAAAATCACAGTTTATATGCATGCAAAATAAAACATTAAAATCCATGACAATTGGATACCTACAAAACAGATCTAGCAGTTCTACTATCCAATTTCAAATTTAATGTCCACGAATTAAATTACAATTTAAAAAATTCAGAGCCCGAAACAGTGGCTCTGATACCAGTTGTTGGGGAATGATTCGCATGCATCTATTCTAAAGTGAATATTTAAATACAAATTTAATTCATTAATTATTACTAGCATGAATTAATCCTATATTAATTCAAATAATAATTACAACAACATATCATGCATATAAAAAGCCACGTAAAACCTACGCATGCGGAATCTACGGGTTTACGTGAACGTACCTCTCGGGATGGCAGTGGCTTTGGTAGGACGGACTAACCAAAAGGCCTTCCCAAGTATTCCCTTACCCCTTGCTCGACAATCCGGTGGAAGGATACTCGCGAACAATTAACAAAAGGAAAAAATAAACTTTGTTGCACCACTTATGTGGATTTGCTAATATTTCCAGCACATGGAATTGTACTTGGGAATGAACTAATCATCCCCTATTTATAGGAGGGAGGGTGGTCGAAATTTTAGTGATTTTTCAATGTGGGAAAAGACTTTAATTTGTCACCAAGAAATCTTGAATATATCCCTTATATTATTTTTCCCATAATTAAAATATTCCACAAAAATCCCACCTCCTCAATATATGGATGATTTTCGAAAATTAAGTGTTACAAGAATCCAAGATTTGGATCTTCTTGAATTTATGAGATATTCTTGTATTTCAAGAAATACATATCTTCCATAATATCTTTTCAAGAAAATCAAGAAAATCTTTCTTGCCCACTATATTTTCAAAATTTCGAAATTTACTATATAGATAACCAAGTGGGAGATTTCTTGAATTTAATGAGATAATCTTGTATTCCAAGAATACATATCTTCATTCCATAACAAAATTCAAAGAAATTCTTTCTCCCTCTTTTATCCATAATTTTCGAAAATTTAGAGAAATATTAAGCAACAATATTTATTTTATTTTAATCACCTTTTCAGTTATTGGACTATATGTTGGGCTACTCAGGGGGCCTTTAGGAGAATTAAGATTGGACCTTCTAATGGATCTTGAATATCTAATATTGAGCCACAATATAATTCAAGCCCATAAATATTAATTAATCCCACTACATAATTAATATTGCACCATCCTTCTTAACCCATATTACGGTCAATATGGCTCCCGGTCATTATTTCCCGTGTTTAAGATTATCTAGCCCATTAATTAATTCAAGCCACTGAAATAGTTTTCCGTTAATTTATATCTTTTGTCCTTGGTCGAGGAACGGTTCAACATTATTATCCATACCGGAAACTAATTCCACTTGCAAGATTTGGTATGATAAAACTTATGAACCTCCCAAGGGGGCAAATCAAGCAAGCGTACTTGCACACGATTCTTCGTATTAAATCTTAGCAATCACATGTGACCAATAATATTGCCCAAGATAAAAAGTATTGAATCTCTCTCTGATTCGCTACCCATGATAAGTCAAAGCAATAGTTTTCAATCCCACGTTATCCTATTTAAGGGACGAAGGTTAAGAAACAACGAACCACTGAGGTCTAATTCTTCCTTGTTCAGTTCTGAAGAATTTATCCTCCTGTAGGTCCTATTCAGCGCATCAGTCATGCACTAGTGTAATGTCTTGGTCAAGACAAACCAATCTGAGCCTTACATCTCAACCTTTCGCGATGGTTGTTCATTTCCATCTAGGTCGTGAATGGCGTACTTTTAGTTACAAGGGACTTTTAATTTAATCTTCTGTGATCTGGTATCACTAAATTAACCACAGTGTAACACGTACGAATTATTGAACAGTTATGCAGTAAATATATATAACATTCAATCATATTTAAAGCATCAGTGATAAACAATTTATTTCAGTAAATAAGTCTGAAAATTCAGTTTCGATTATACAAAGTAAAAAGCATACTTTTCAGTATAATCCCAACAGTATCCACGTAATCCCCAATTACGGACTTGCACGGATTTGCCAGCGTTGAATCCCGAGACAGATTTTGCTAGGAAAAATCAAACTCTAGATTTTTATGGAGAAATATGGATTAACGTTGTTTGTGAAGTCCTAAGAGCTTGTATATATAGGAAAGGCCCAGCTTAAAACTTAAGTTAACCTGATTGGGAAATAAAATCCCTAATCTTTATTTAAATAAATCCCTAAGATTTATTTACCACATATAAAATCTCTACGGATTTAATTTCTGTAGGTCCCGAACGGGTTTTGTGAGGGTGGAAGTCTAGAGGGGAGGGGTGAATAGACTTCTAAAACTTTTCGTCTTGGATCGGTGTGATTTGCAGACACCCGATCGAGTGCTAGTGTATCGGTTTAGATCGATGTTCAATCTTCTTGAGTGCCCGAGGGCGAATCGACTTTTGATATCTGTCGGTTTAACCGAGAGTCGCGAAAAGCTTGTTTTAACCCGTGTGAAAAATCAGTTTTATCAATTCAGATTCTTAAGTCAGTTTTCAACCAGCTGACTAAGGTGTCAACCTGATCAGATCAGTTGCTTGGTGCAGACTGAGCTTAACTTAGAATATGTATGCAATTTTAAACTCAGTAGTGTGAATAGTGTAAAGCAATAAGAAAGCACGAATGCACACAAGACTTTTATAGTGGTTCGAATTTAAACCCGCCTTTTACGTCCCACTCTTCCCTTAACACAGGGAACCTTAACCGAACTTAACTCAAGGGACTTATATCCCTCATGGGATGGCCGAGATGTTTATTGAGTTCACACTCTACGAGATGTTTATCGAGTTCACACTCAACCTAACTAGAAATCGTAAAACTAGAATCCCTATGTCGAAATCTTCCGGAACAAACTTAACCTAACTTCATGATTGGTTAAAGAATGTTTGAGGGTTCCAACTGGAAATCTATCCTGGTGTTTTAGGTAGCCAAAATGCTAGTGGATAGGATTTCTTGCTAAGAACAATGGGATGAACACTCTAAGAATAATCTTCAAATATGGTGTTCTTCGAGAAATTAAATTTCAAGGCTTTTTTTTGCTTCGTGAGAATCTGCGTTAATGATGTTGTTCCGCTTTGCTCAATTGTTCATGTGATAGTAGTTGGTCTCTTGTCCTTCCTTTCGAGCAATCCCATTTTATAGACCTCAAAATCAAAGAGCCGTTGGAGAGCAATTTGAATTTCGGGCTATATTAGGTAGGTTGTAGGATATGATTGTGATGTGCTTCGATTATTGGCGTGGCCGTAGGCATGATTAGCGATGTTTTTGTCCGCAGCATCGTATCCCGCATTATCAGCTCTTTTTGTGCACGTGTCGCTTTCTCCTTGGCTTCGCGAGGCGACACTTCAGTAATTTGTTCGTTAGACGATTGATATTCCTTTTGTAGAAGATTCATCTTGTCTGGTGTATAATTTTGATTGAAACCAGGTGTGGTGACTTGATCGTAATGGCGATCGATCTACCTTTGAGTCTTACATTGCAGTTGTATTAGCTCAATATGCAGACTCGGTTGAATGTAGGTCTTTTGATCTTCAGGTGTCTCTGAGCCTCAGTGTATTCAGTCATACTGAGTCTTCAGGTTTGTTACTTAGTCTTCAGGTTTATCTGAGTCTTTAGGTTCATCTGAGTCTTGATGTCTATCCGAGTCTTCGAGTTCATCTCGAGTCTTGAGTTCATCCGAGTCTTCATTATCATCCGAGTCTTCGAGTTCATCCGTCCTCACCGATCTTACGACTTCTTGTCTTGATTTTTCTTAGTCTTACGATCATCGACCTTATCTGGGTCATCCGATATCTCGACGACCTATACATATTGAGTTCCCCTCAATATGTGACCTATCTTTACATCAGCTATCTATACATTTCAATGGTCATCTTAATCGATTCTAAGTCATCAATCCAATAACAGTCCGACGGTCCTATTACAACTTTGTTTTGGAACTTCCATCAAAACTAAAAATACGATTTCCCAACAATTTCCCCCTTTTTGATGGAACCAAAACACTTAATCAGAAAAACAGATACCATTCTGATCAGATGATGATGTCCGGACTGTTTCCTGTTAAACCCAACTGACCAGCATACTGAGCAATCTCTTGAGTAATGGCCTTCTCATTCACCAAGCCATTATCAAGTTTTGGAGGTGGATAGGAATATGGACCGGGGCTACTATCTCGCCCTCTCCTTTATCCGCAGTTAATCCACTCTCAGAGATACTTTGGATAAAAGATAAGAAGGTATTCAATGAAAGCTTCATTCGATCGAGCTTTCCTCTCCATTCCCTCGAGAACATCATAATTGAACCGTAAGGTTCTCTTGACTTCTTCCCACATATCGTTGAGTTTGATGGGCATCCATTTATCAACGTGGGGCCATTTTAGTGCTTTTGATGTTCCTTTTCTCTTGCTCGCAAACTTCCTGAAATCACTCCTTCACTTCTGCTCTTCGTCTATCTTCTTTCTGATCACAGACGTTCCGAGAGACCGGGCGGCAGCTTTTCTTAGCTTGTTCTTCTTGGAGTGTCTTGAGCATTTCTCGTGTTGAAGACTTTCTTCGAGGTTGAGACTTCGATTCCACTTTGGTTGTTCTGTTTCTTCATCATCCGAATCGGTTTTCTCGGATTGGCTTAGAAGCCTTTGCACGTTTGCTTTCGGGTTGAACAACGCCCAAGGCTTTCCTCTTCATAAAGCGATTCAAAGATCGGCTGGCTTGTTCCAACCTTTTGCTCTAGCACTCGGTTTCTCTCTTGCAACATCAAGCATAGCTTGCTCGAAAACTCGAGTGTAGATAGGCTTTTTCTACCCGAAATAACTTCAACTTCTCAAGATCTCCGACTTCTTTAAAGGCTTTTGCTAGATTATACATTTCAAAGATCTTTAAAGCCTTCTTCTCCAAAGTACGTGCCATGAACTTTTCCGAGATCTTGACTTCCTTTTCCCCTTCTTGGCACCGTAATTTGGAAGAAACGGAGAGTTTGTGTCCATGTGATATTGCTCTTTGCTCACACAAATAACTTCTCCTGCTATCTCGATCTTGTTAAGTCTTCCAGGCTCCTTAGATGGTTCTTGGCCACGAAAAAATTCTTGAGATAAGTGGGCAACCGCCGAGAGTGCTTCTTTGAACATCTCTGTCATCTTGGTCATGAGCATTGAGCTCATTTCCTCAACAAAGCAGACTTGATTAGCACCTCATTCTTTTACTCGCGGTTTCACCTCTAGAAATCGAAACTTTCTGGTGTTTTTTGCTTCGATTCATCACTTAACTTTCGGCCTTGACTCCCTCCGACTTCTCATTTAGCTTTCCTTCCATGGAGGTCATCTGCGGGTGGTTAGAATGTTTTGAATTTGCACCCGATTCAAGAGTGACTAAGATCGTCCCATCTTTTGAGCTTGATTGGCCAACGTCTCTTCCATCTCGAGCAATCTTGATCATCATTGGCTCAACCTTCTCAAGTTTCTCTATCAAGGGAGTGAGATCAATCTCAGAATCTTCGCGCACCTCTGTCTTTGTCGATCATCTTGAGCTTGACTTCATTACGAGCTCTGTCTCCACATGCGCCTCGATCGAAGAGTACTATCATCGGTCGATGTTGACTAACTCCAAGTTGATCGACAATGAAATTCTCCTTTTCATCGAGACTTCTCCTCGGATCTCCCCCCTGGTCCCCATCTCCATCTTGAGATTAGTCTCCACCGCTTGGGGCACCAACTTTAGTTGCTCTCCTCTCGACCAACTTCCTCCGAACCAACTCATCAAAATCGGCGTTTTTCATCTGAGCTTTGTCCTTCCGACCCCTGAAAGTCGGTCGAAAAATTTGTCTCCTCATTCCACCGTCTTTCCCTCTCGAAGCAATATCAAGCATCTCGGGAAGAGTCGATTGAGGATAAATCTGATTGTCCTTAATCAAGAAAATATCTTGCGGTCGGGGGTATGAAATGAGCTCGGGGTGTCGGTCAAGTATGAACCGTTCCCCCTTGCTCCTCCACTCGCCTTCTTCACCTATTTCCTTCTTCCATCTCGGGCTCTCGGTTCATTTGAAGTTTTACGCTAAGGGATCAAGAAGTAGATCACTTTCGAGCTCATCAAGACTATTCTCGCTCCCGAGTCTCGGTAGCATCCCCGAAGTTTGTGCGTCAGGTCCTCGGTTTGCATCCGAGTGGGTTACGAGGCTGGAATCGTATATCCTCGATTTGAGTCCGAGTTGGCTCGTCGATCGAGCTTGCATCTTGGATCGACTCGAAATAGCTCTTCATGTCTGCACTCACACACCCGAGGTAGGCATCTCGAGTCTGAGCTCCTCCCGAAAATTTCTGAGAAATTTTATCTCATCTTGAAGCGATGTCTCGAGCACCTCGAAAAAAGACACGCTCCCTCGGTCGATCCTGTGTCCTGGAGATAACCTGAGCCAACACTTGTAATGGTGAACTCTGAGCAGTTTGGCCCTCAGGTTGAATCTCTTCAGAATCACTTTCATCTTCATCGGTGAGAACCACCAATCTTCTACTTTTTGGAGCAAGATTCTTCTGTTTCATTATTTTTACTCCTGCTCCATCTTTGCCTCCAACAACACCTTCCCCTAGTTTGTTGGGTCTCTTTTTTTAGCGATTCTGCGAAGGTGATTCTACCTTCTTTTCTCTCTTCCCCCTGATGGCCTGCTTCCTTGCAGCAATGGGTTTAAGGAGAATTTTGGATTTAGGAAATGGGGTCGAATTGGTGAAGATATCCTCCTCCTCTCTGCACATCTCCAAAATGTAAGCAATTTTGGTGGCATGGTGGATCTTGCCTTTGATTGAGATCGCCCCGTCAATCTTCCTCAAAACTTTGGTCTGCTCACTCACCGTCTGGATCGAGAATTTCACCCGGTTGAAATCATGGTGGGTTAAGCTTCTATCGCCGCCATCAATCGAGCTTTGGGGTACTTATCCGCTCAAAACTCCCAAGAAGACTCATGATGCACTTGCTCACAATATCCATCAACACAAGATATTGTGGCTTCAGTGCCTTTATGCGATTAATCGCCTCAAACTTAACAGATTCTCAACAATCCTATCTAAGTACTCTGCTCTCTTCCCCGACATATACGTCGTAGATCCTCTCATCTATCTATCACGAGCTCAAAAACATCATTCAGATTTTTTGAACTATATACGATCCCTCTCAAAATTGACGTATTTGGATGATTTGCTCTAAGTGTGATACGATTAACTTAGAATGCATCTGACCCTCTTCATCTATCTTCAAGTTCTGAGATGAATTCGATTACCTCTTTCGCAAACTCCCAGTCCGGTGGGTTTCATGACTAGTTGGAAGTTTAGCCAAATCGAATCATATCAGAGCCTCCTCTTCCGGCTTTGAGTTGGTTGTGCTTTCAAGTGAGACAACGAACTCGTACCACGGCTTATTGGTTTTGCTAATCTCTAAGCGTGGTTGGAGCCATTTTAGAGTTTGATTGAAGAAGGGAAGCTTTAGGGTTTTGAGAATTTACGGGCAAAGGGATTTTTAATTGCAGAGGATTTGAAAACGAAGGGTTTGATAAAATTTTGACTTGAATGGCTGATTGGGGTTTATATAGCCTTGAGATCGTGGGGAATCGTGTGGGTTAGGTGAGTAACAATCTGGTTGAGATTAATCTCGATTAATCGGGTATCTGAACCGACGATCTCCGAAAAGTAAGTCGCCAAAAAATCCCTCATTGGTCATTAATGTAGCGAGCATTAAATGATCATTGACCTTCTTCGAATTTAAAACGATCCCGCCAAAAAAAAACATTCCTCGGTGTTTTTATATTTATTATGAATGATTCTTGAATTTACTTGAGCAATAAATGGATCTCATGAGTCATTACTTCTTCGCACCAACTTCCTCTATCGGTCTTCTTCGAGTAATCGATCTTGATAAAATGTCAAGATAATCTTGAGTAATTGAATTGGTTCAAGATATCTTTCCGAAGTTTTCGAGACTCGGTTCAAGATTTCCATTTTATCTCGAGCTTCTCGTATGATTCGAGAAAAAACTCATGCATCCGAAAACCTTCAATTTTTCGATTTTACTCTATACACCGTTTCTAGCATCCCTAATTCAACCGAAAGTTCTTGAAATCTTGATTCCGCCAAAGGTTTAGTCAAGATATCGACTCTCTTCCTTATCGGTATGAATTTTCTCCATCCTTATGTCCTTCTTTCTTCTCGACATGATCTCCGATGAAGTGATGTCCGATATCCACATGCTTGCATCCGTGTGCAATACCGGGTTTTATGAAATAGCAATGGCACTATTATTGTCACAAAATATTGGTACTTCATTGGCTACAACTTTATAATCCCTCAATTGTTGTCTCGAGCCAAAGAATGCAGGCACAAAGCAGCCTTCTTCTGCCATATATATTGACTTTCAAGAGTACTTGTTGCTATCGAGGTCCTGCTTTCTTCCGAAAACCAAGATATCGGCTTGCTTCCTAGAAATTGACAAGTTCTGAAGTGGACTTCACAATTTCAGATCCTCCATAATCAAGATCCGAGTAACCACTTAACTCTAGGTTATCATCACCGGATACCATAATCCTCTATTCACTTTGTGCCCTTAAGATATTTCAAGATCTTTTTGGCGACCTCCATGTGACTAGCCTTTTAGATTAGCTCTAAGATATCTTGCACATATCCCAACAAAGAAATGTTATATCCGCCAACTTGTCAGAGATAGAGCAATGATCCAATTATTCCTCTATAATCGGTATGACTTATCGATTTGCCTTGTAATCGATCCATCTTGTAGTTAGTATTCATGGGAATTCTAATCGCATTGCAATCTGACACCATATTTGGGCAATCGATCTCTCGGTGTACTTTGCACAGTTGATGAATATTCCTTCTTTTGATTGTTTCACTTGAAGTCCTAGAAAGAAATTCATCTCTCCCATCATTGACATCTCAAACTTGCCTTTCATCAGTGTTGAAAACTTTTCACACAGCTGATGGTTTGGAGATCCAAAAATGATGTCATCAACATATATCCTAACTAGTAAGATATCTTCCCCATCCTCTATCCCGAACGAGTTCTATCAACAGCCTTTGACAAAACCATGGTCAGTAAGAAACTGAGAAAGAGTATCATACCATGCTCTGGGTGCTTGCTTAAGACCATACAAAGCCTTTCTTAGCCTGTAAACTTGGTCATTCTGTTTGAAACCAGGAGGTTGTTCCACATAAACCTCTTCTTTAAGCACGCCGTTCAGAAATGCACTTTTCACATCCATCTGATAGATTGAGAACTTCATGTGGGCAAAGATATGCAAGAAACAATCGATGGCTTCTAGTCTTGCAACAAAAAGCAAAGGTTTCATCATAATCCAAGCCTTCTTCTTGGGAATAACCTTGTGCAACTAGCCTTGCCTTGTTTCTCACAATGTTGTTGTTTTCATCTCTTTTGTTCCTGAAAACCCACTTGGTTCCAATGACATTGTGCCTTTCTGGTCTATCTACCAACTCCCATACTTCATTCCTCGAGAATTGATTCAGCTCATCTTGCATGGCAGTAATCCAGTGAGAATCTTGTAGAGCTTCACCAATCTCAGTAGGTTCTTTCTCTGATAGGAAGCAGCAGAATAGTGCACTCTCTCCATGGAACCTTCTAGTCTTAACACCTTCAGTTAGATCACCCACAATCTGGCTTGTAGGATGGCTATCTAACCATTTCCTTCTTGATGTTCCCCCTTCAATGGTATCCTCAACATTTGAAATGTTAGGTTCAGTTAAATCAGCAAACTCAGGGAACAACAAAACAGGAGAAAGGGAATCATCTTCCTCAGGGGAAATTCTATTCAGAACATTGTCAGAGACATTTGTTCCCCTTTGGTTGATAGATTCAGAAATTGCCTCAGATGTGACCACATCTTCATTGGCATCACGTACCTGAGTCTGAACTGGTGTCTGTTCAGATGGTCACCTTTGGAGTGTTGGTTTTCCTGGGTCTCACCATCCTGATTTCCATCATGAACTTCTTTATCTGAGTCTGAGTCACTCCAATCATAGATAATGACTGACTTCTTCTTTTCAGGTTCAGTGGATGATTTATCTTTCTTTTTCAGGCTTAATCCGGTGATCCTCTTAGTCAGTTCATTTGCATCATGTTCCTGTTTCTTCTGAACACAAACAGATTCATCAAAAACAACATGAGGTGTTTCCTCCACAATAAGAGTCCTACAATTGTAAACTCTGAAAGCTTTACTGACTTCAGAATATCCTAAGAATATTCCTTCATCAGCTTTACTATCAAATGTTTTCAACTGATCTTTACCATTATTGTGTATGAAACACTTGCAACCAAACACACGAAAGAAAGAAACATGAGGCTTCCTTTCATTCCAAAGCTCATAAGGCGTTTTGCCTTGACTTTTTTCAAAGATGGATCTATTCTCGAGAGTAGTAGCATTGACGGTGTTGAAAATTTCAAAAAAATCTTTTAGGAATATCGACTTCACTATCATTGTCCTTGCGAACTTCTTTTCGTAGTTCCGTTCTTCTTTTCAAAGAACACCATTTTGTTGAGGGTCCTTGCAAATGATGTTTCATGTAGAATTCCATTTCTTTGCTGATAATCGAAAATGATATGATTTATAAACTCGGTTCCTTTGTCGATCGATTTTGACCACACTCAGTTTTTTCTCAATACTGAGTTTTTTCAGTAATTCTGCCACTTTATCTGAGTCTCTTTCTTACTGAGTAAGAATATGACCCAAGTATATCTTGAGTAGTCATCAACTACTACCAATGTGTATTTCCTGCCATTAGTGCTCACAGGTGTTATAGGACCAAACAGATCCATATGCAAAAGCTGAAGTATTCTCTCAAGAGAAACTTCTACTTTGTTTTTTAAATGATGCTTTGACTTGTTTTCCTTTTCTCGCACGATCACAAATGTGTTCCTTACTGAACACTTCATTAGGCAACCCTCTCACAAGAGCTAATCTTGCAAGCTTGTTCAGGGTTTTGAAGTTTAGGTGATTCATTCTTTTATGCCATAACCAACTGGTATCTGTGGAACTTTTAGCAATTAAACATGTATCTTTAAGAGTTGAACTCCAATCAGCAAGATACACATTCCCTTTTCTTGTACCAGTCAGTAATACTTTCTGTGATGTATCATCTTTCACAAAGCATAAGTTCTTGGAGAACTCAACATTGAAACCCTTATCACAGAATTGGCTAATTGACAGCAAGTTATGCTTCAATCCAGATACATATGAAACACCATGGATATGAACTGAGTCGACTTCCAAAGTTCCATATCCTTCAGTCTATCCCTTGGAGTTATCTCCAAAAGTGATATGTGGGCCTCTTTGTTCAACATAGTCACTGAGCATCTTCTTGAATCCTGTCATATGTCTTGAGCATCCACTGTCAAGATACCATACATCAGGAGCTTTTTCATCTCTGCTCATCAGTGCCATGTGATCTTTCATCAGCTTAGTGCCCTGGTTTTCCTCCTGAAAAACAGATCAATTCTTAGGTACCCATTTTGTGTAGGGTCCTACGAGGTTAGCTGTACCTTTTGGAATCCAAATCTGCCTGACAACTCTAATCACTTTAGAGTGGCTAATTTGTCTTCCATAAACATCAACATATACATCCACTACTTTGGGTGCCTTAGCAGTTTTCTGTATATGTGTTCTAGCTTTAGCATGAACATGTGCCTTAGAGTTCTTCTTTGGTTCAGGCCTTCTGTTCAGATGCTTAGGCTTTTGTGCAAATGGTCTAAATCTTTGATGACTCGGGTTCGATAACCTTTACCCTTAGGCAAGTGAGGTTCAAAGTTGTCTGCATCTTAAAATCTGGGTCTTTCAAAGATAATGAGGATTTGGTCTCTTCATTGAGAATGTCTCTGAAAGTTTTCTCATCCGAGGATTCTTCTTCGATGGTTCGATGTGGAGCCTTTCGGTTTGCATTCTTAGCCTGAGGCTTTGAAGTACTTGCCTGAAACTTTCCAACTGACTGCTCAAGTTTTCTTGCCTTCACCTGAGGTTTGGGCTTTCTAACCTGATCATTTAGTTTTACTGAGACCATAGGTCCTTTTCCCTTGTCTACAACCTTGGGCATTTCTTCAGTTTGAAGTGTAGGTGCCACTGGTTTTTACAAAGATAGTCTTCTTGCTACTTGACGCAAAGATTTAGATGACCTTGTGAGGTTCCCCGAATGTATCCCAATCCAGATTTTATAGTCACGGATCTCTGGTAACTCAATTTCATCTATTACATTAGATGCATTATTCAATAGAGTTAACTTCTTCCGCATGCACTATCCTCACAGCTTCAGAGTTTTATGCTTCTCGGAGAGGTCATTGAACTTCGATTACGATTAGTCAATCTCTTCATGGATTTCTCTAGCTTTTTAGTTAGGGACATTATCAACTTCTCTTTCTCTGAGAGTTGTACTTTCAGAACATCCAGTTCATCAGTAGCTCCCATTAATTGAGAAGTGACTTCAATATTGCTAGAGTCTTTCCATTTTAGATTTTCAGCTTTCAGTTCCTTATTCTGCTCTTGAGTTTGATTTAGCGATCCTTGCAAAACATCATAGTCCTTCATCGATTCTCGAAAAGAATCCATCAGTCAAAATGATTGTTTTCGGTGGAACTTGAAAACTCTTGTGCTAGTGTAGGAGCAACAACAGAAAAAAGAGAGTTTACCTCCTCAATGGCCATCGACAGCGGATGTCATCACTTTCACTTTGTCTAAGAATATCTCATCCGAAGAGCTAGATCCCTCCTCGAGTGTTCTTCTTCGCAACCATGGCCTTTTTGCTTGAGAACTTCGGTCTATTATAGCTTGCCTTTCTCTTCTCTCCTTAGCACTCAAATCAACGGACAATCATACCGGAAGTGACCTTTCTTCCGGGCGATTATAGATCTGTTGGCATCATCATCCCGATCATTTTATTCTTTGGACTTGGAGTCCTTTCTCTTGATGAAGATCCTTCAAATTTTCGTCTTTCTTCTTCTCGGTTGATCTGTCCTCGGGTTTCTTCCGGTACCGTGGGTTCCCGTAATAGCTTTTGTATTTTCCAAATCTACTTATTGAGTCTATCAAACCTTCTTGCCATCGGTCTTTAGTTTTTCCTCAAGCTCATCCCGATTTTTGGCATGGGGGTTCTCGGACTCTAGTTTTATGTTTTATCTTTGGCTTTTAAAGCCACATTCTTACTCGATGAAGAATCATCTTTCTTTGTCGGCCTTTTTGGATTTCTTATCAATTACAAATTCATAGGCTTTTCAAATTTCGAGAAGACTTGTTGGTAAGGCATTGAGTTAATATTCTTGGTGTTTTCAATCACCACCGCATGAATATCCCATTTCTTAGATAGACCTCTAAGAATTTTCAATGCAACTTCTCTCTCGTGGGTATTTCTTTCCAAGTGCATTTAGATCATTCATGATGCTAGTGAATCGACTTCCAGTTTTGTCTATTGATTCACCATCATCCATTTCAAAACCGCAAACTTTCCAATTGCCACTTTGAAAGTTTGTTTTTTTTATATGATCTCGTGCCTTGGCACATAACAAATTTAGTGTATCCCAAATCTCTTTAGCAAAGATATTACGATGAGATCATTCCCATCACACCATCATCAATTGTGTTGTATAGTGTGTCTTTTTCAATGTAGTCTAGATTGACTAACTTTCTCTCCTCAGAGTCAGTTGGTCATCGACTTAGAAAATTCTCTTCTAGGATCAATTATCTCATCTTCGCTCTCCGGGATTCACTATGGAACTGAATGGTCCTTGAGAGACCACTCTCCACATACGCTCATGTTTGGAATACGAGATGAGCCTGCATTCTCGATCTCCATAGGTCATAGTTCTCCACCGAGAACATGGGAAGTTTTTAGAAGACATTTTTCCGATCTCTTGAAAAATAAAAGGTTTCAAAGAAATAAGATCGGTTCGGATAGACCACAAGTATTTTTGAAAATAAAACTTTGGTCAACACAAAGAGTGGTCAAGTTGAACCACCGCTTTGATACCACTTGTTGGTCCCGCAAAAACGAGTCTTACACATGTATGGGGGGGAATACACGTGTTCAAGGTGTTTTTAAAACTTTTTTCTTCGAGGTCGACTTTGAGTCGATAATCCTCAAGATTAGGTTACGAGAAGCACGACGCTTCTCGAAGTTAAAGTCTCATTGAGATGGTGATCCCGAAATGCTTTAAAACCTCGATAATCCCAACCGAGTCCCGAGTGTAGGAGATCCCGAGTTGCTTGGATCGGATAACTAACTTCTTGAACCCTCGAAGAGTACGCTCAGTTTGGTAACTATCTGTTCTAGCTACTTTCGGTTGTCGGAATGGTTGGCCCTTAGTTTATACTTTATTTAAGCTTTCTTTGAAAACCTTCCCTTTATGAAATAGTGATTAGGCCGTGATTCACTTATGCAACTTCAAAGGATTGATTCCAACTCAATATCGATGAAAAGTATGCTTTCAAAATCAAGTCAATGCAAATGATAGGTACGATAAGGAAAGCAATAAAGAACACAAAGAATTATAGTGGTTCAGAGACTCAAGCTCCTACGCCCACTCTCCCCGACTCTTGTGAGAAATTCACTATCAACTTCTGAGCTTTCTGACTACCTTGTAGTTTACTTACTCAACTCGGCCCTGAGCTTTCTGACTACTCTACGTAGTTTACTTACTCAACCCAACCTTGAGCTTTCTGACTACCTCCGTAGTTTACTTACTCAATCACACACAAGCTTTGGACTACCCCCTGAGCTTACTAACTTCTCCTCTAGAGTTTTCTGACTACTCCGCGTAGTTTACTAACTCTTTACAACTCTTCTCACCAACAAACACACTCCAACTACCTTTACAAGGGTTTGGGGTTTCTTGGTTGGTTTCCAACTAGGATGAGATATCCTTTACAATGAAGCACAATGCAAAGGGTTAGGATATCTCGACTAAGCTTTGGATAATTCTTATCAAGCTAGGCTTAGTATAGTGAGCTCTCTTCAATATTGAAGCACTTGGGAAATTCTAAGTTTTTCGAGTGCTTTTAACTTTTACAAGAATAAGCTTGAGCTCTTAAGTTGCGTATAAATTTCCCGTAACCTTACAATGTAGAGGGTCACCAGTATTTATAGGCATACACCAAGGTCACTCTTGAAAACTATCCGTTGGAGAGACAGCTTCATGAGTTCCCTCTTGTGGTGTGTGAAACGGCTATATTTAGGGTTTGAAACTCCCTAACACTTTCTAGGCAATAGCCTTTCATGTAGCCGGTCTTCACTTTTTGCAGTCTGGAACTTTTGTACATCTGACATCCCTTTTAGAGACCTGTCACTGTCAGTGTCAGTATGGTACAGTGTTGTCTTCCTCTTTTTGACTTTTGTCTCCAGTTAAAGGTATACACCTTCAACGGCTCTTTTTGGTTACAAACTCTGAGTTTGATATAACCTTAACAACACTTCTGACTTAGTTCCTTTTGTCTGCATTTGAATGTCTTGGCAAATATCAATTTTCTAAGGAATCGCGATCTTCTCAGTATTGTATCCTTCAGATTAGATATACTCAGTGCCTCGGAACATTCAGGTTCATACTGAGCATTCAGTACCTTACTGAGTCTTCATTAATTACTGTGCCTTCACTATTCTTGATCTTTAGTTTCTCAGTCTTCAGTCTTTGTGTCTTCAGAGTCTTCTGAGTCTTCAGTGTCTTCTGAGTCTTCTGGGTCTTCTGAATCTTTGTAGTTTATACTGACTGATGTGCTGAGTCTTCTCGCTGAGTCTTCAGTTACTCAGTATCCTACTGAGTCTTCAGTAACTATCCTGAACTATATCTGCTGACTATACATTCTGTAGATAACATCCTGAATATTCTAAAAACTGAATCCTGACTCAACTATCGAGATCATTCTGAACATGTCATACT
The DNA here is from genome assembly GCA_037126765.1 of Stenogyne calaminthoides. Classification (NCBI taxonomy): domain Eukaryota; kingdom Viridiplantae; phylum Streptophyta; class Magnoliopsida; order Lamiales; family Lamiaceae; genus Stenogyne; species Stenogyne calaminthoides. The sequence continues at coordinate 17,946,450 of JBBCBC010000028.1, forward strand.
CAGGGGTTTTGGGATCTAATAAAAATCATAAACCTTTATTTAAAATTCATCTCCCAACATATTCTTTTCTCCATAATTAAATATTTCCACAAAATTCCAACTCCTAATATTATGGCATATTTCGAAAAAAATAAGGAGCAAGAATCCAAGATTTGGATCTTCTTGAATTTATGAGATATTCTTGTATTCCAAGAATACATATCTTCCATAATATCTTTCCAAGAAAATCTTTCCTCTCCTTATTTATTCAAAATTTTCGAAAATCCCTTAACAAATAACCAAGTGGGAGATTTCTTGAATTTAATGAGATAATCTTGTATTCCAAGAATACTTATCCTCATTCCATAACAAAATTCAAAGAAAATCTTTCTCCCTCTTTTATTTATTATTTTCGAAATATTATAAAAATTAGGCAACAATAATTTATTTTATTTTAAACACATTTTTCAGTTATTGGACTTTATCTTTGGGCTACTTGAGGGACCTTTAGGAGAATTGAGATTGGACCTTCTAATGGACTTTGAATATCTAATATTGAGCCACAATATTATTCAAGCCCATAAATATTAATTAATCCCACTACATGATTAATATTGCACTATCCATCTTAACCCATATTACTGTTAATATGGCTCCCGGTTATTATTTCCCGTGTTTAAGATTATCTAGCCCATTAATTAATTCAAGCCACTGAAATAGCTTTCCATTAATTAATATCTTTTGTCCTTGGTCAAGGAACAATTCAACATTATTATCCATACCGGAAACAAATTTCACTTGCAAGATTTGGTATGATAAATCTTATGAACCTCCCAAGGGGGCAAATCAAACGAGCGTACTCGCACACGATTCTTCGTATTAAATCTTAGCAATCGCATGTGACCAGTAATATTGCCCAAGATATAAAGTATTAAATCTCATTGATTCTCGACCCGTCATAAGTCAAAGCAATAATTACTAACCACACACGATCCTATTTGAGGGACGAAGATTAAGAAATAACGAACCACTGAGGTCTAATTCTTCCTGATTCAGTGCTGAAGAATTTATCCTCCTGTAGGTCCTATTCAGTGCATCAGTCATGCACTAGTGTAATCTCTTGGTCAAGACAAGCCAATCTGAGTCTTACACTTAAACCTTTCACGATGGATTGTTCATTTCCATCTAGGTCGTGAACAGCGTACTTTTAGTTACAGGGGACTGTTAATTTAATCTTCTGTGATCTGGTATCACTAAATTAACTAAAATGTAACGCGTACTGTTTATTGAACAATTATGCAATAAATATATGTAACATTCAATGATATTTAAAGCATCAGTGATAAATAATTTATTTCAGTAAATAAGACAGAAAATCCAGTTTGGTTATACAAAGTAAAAGCATACTTTCCAATATAACCCCAACAATCTCCCACTTATACTCAAAGTCTGCTTTTAAGTATACTACAACACATCTGGTGTAGTTCCTAATACGTGACATCTAATGTCACCTACACGAACCTAATAATATCTCCCACTTATACTCAAAGAAGATTGGCAACGGTCTTGACACCCATTCCTTCCATATGTCTCTCGAATGTATTATGAGGCAGACCCTTTGTGAATGGATCTACTAGGTTGTCTTCTGACGCGATCTTTGCCACCTCTATATCTCCTCTCTTAACGATTTCTCGTATAAGATGGTATTTCCTTTCAATGTGTTTGCTGGCCTTGTGGGCTCTTGGTTCCCTTGAATTTGCAACTGCTCCGGCATTATCACAGTAAATAGTGATTGTGCTGGGCAAATTCGGAACTACATCCAAGTCCACTAGGAAGTTCTTGAGCTAAACCGCCTCTTTCGCCGCCTCGCAAGCAGCTACGCATTCGGCTTCCATGGTAGAATCGGCGATGCATTTCTGCTTAACGCTTCTCCATGTCATGGCTCCTCCCCCCATGCAAAACACACTACCAGAGGTAGATTTTCTGGAGTCTAAGTCTGATTGGAAATCCGAGTCCGTGTAACCGATGGGGATTAGATTGTCTGTCTGATAAACTAACATTCTATCCCGAGTTCTTTTCAGATACTTCAGAATATTCTTAACTGCCGTCCAATGCTATTTTCCCAGATTACTTTGATATCTCGCCACCATGCCTACGGCAAAGCAGATATTCGGTTTCGCGCACAGCATTGCATACATAAGGCTTCCGACAGCCGAAGCATAAGGAATGTCTTTCATGTCATCTATCTCTTTTTGTGTCTTAGGACACATATCCTTGGATAGATGGATTCCATGCCTTAAAGGTACGAGCGTTTCTTGGAATCCTGCATGCTGAATTGCTTCAAGACAGTGTCTATATATGAAGCTTGCGATAAGCCTATCATCCTTTTCTTGCGATCTCGAGTGATCTTGATCCCAAGGACGTGCCCGGCTTCCCCTAAGTCCTTCATATCAAACTATTTTGAAAGCCATGCCCTTACGTCTAACAATACCTTTACATCGTCTCCAATGAGCAGAATATCGTCTACGTATAGTACTAAGAATACCAATGCAGTTCCGATACGCTTCTTGTACACACAACTTTCGTATTCATTTTGATCAAACCCATAAGACTATATTACATGATCAAAACATTGGTTCCAAGCTCTGGATGCTTGTTTGAGTCCGTAAATGGACTTCTTGAGCTTACAAACTAGGTGTTCTTCGCCTTTTTCAATGAAGCCTTGGGGTTGTTGCATATAGAATTCTTCTTCAAGACTTCCGTTAAGGAAAGCCGTCTTGACATCCATTTGCCAGATTTCAAAGTCGAGATGTGCAGCAATCGACAAGAGAATTCGGATGGACTTGAGCATTGCTACAGGTGAAAAGGTTTCCTCATAGTCGATCCCTTCTTTCTGAGTATAACCTTTCGCCACAAGCCTTACCTTGAAGGTTTCCACCTTCCCATCCGGTCCTCTTTTCCTCTTATATACCCACTTGCAGCCAATGGGTTTGACCCCATTGAGTGGTTCGACTAGCTCCCACACTCTGTTAGGATACATTGAACTCATTTCGGCTTCCATTGTTGTTTGCCAAGAAACTACATCCTTGTCTTGGATTGCCTCGTCGTAAGTCCATGGGTCTGATTCATCTTGACCGGGGACTAAGTTCGAGGACTCTCCTATCCCCATGAATCTCTCGGGTTGTCTCACAACCCACCCACTACGACGAGGTTCCGGTTGTGTAAGTGTGTCGTTTGGTATGTCATCTTGTACAGTTGGCACTGAGGTTAGCCCTCTAAGCTCAATTAAGGTAATCTCACTTCTGGGCTTTCTTTCGTTCATATAGTCTTCTTCCAAAAATCTAAAGTGGGTGCTTATTACCACCTTTTGATCCTCGGGACCATAGAACATACACCCTTTTGTTCCCTCGGGGTATCCTATAAACAGCCGTAATTCTGATCGTGGATCCAATTTTCTGGCTTCCTTGTCCAACACATAGGCCGGACACCCCCAAATTCTCATGTGTCTCAAACTGGGCTTGCGCCCGGTCCACAATTCTTTGGGAGTTTTGGGAATCGACTTGGATGGCACAAAGTTTAGAATATAAGCCGTTGTTTCCAAGGCGTGGCCCCAGAATGACTTGGGTAGATCCGCATAACTCATCATTGATCTGACCATTTCTAAAAGAGTTCTGTTTCTTCGCTCTGCAACCCCGTTTTGTTGAGGGGTTTCGGGTGCAGTTAGCTGGGATACAATACCTTCATCTGACAAGTAGTTCAAAACCTCATCGCTGAGGTACTCGCCTCCACGATCAGATCGCAGAGACTTGATACGTTTTTCCCTGTGATTCTCTTCTTGAGCCTTAAATTCTTTTAATTTGTCAAAGGTCTCAGATTTATGCTTCAAAAGGAAAATGTAGTCTTACCTTGAGTAATCATCAATAAAGGTGACGAAGTACTCATAACCTCCTCTTGCTTTGATTGACATTGGACCACAAACGTCCGTGTGAACGATTTCTAACACTTCTTTGACTCGATTCCCCTTGGCTCCGAATGCCCTCTTGGTCATTTTACCCTCCAAGCATGATTCACAAGTTGGGATTGGTTCAACCCGGAGAGACTCCAATGAACCATCTTCTACCAACCTTTGAATCCTTTTTGGATTAATATGTCTCAATCTAAGATGCCATAGAAGTGTCTCGTTCACGTCTGATGAACGTTTTCTTTTATCAGAAACAGTTGATGTGTTATAGGATGCATTTCGTGAGTGGTGTGCACAGTTAATTGTATAGAGATTATTCAACAACGTTCCATGACAGATAAATTTATCATAAAGAGAAATGGTAACAACTTTATCAAAAGTAACCGAATATCCATCAAGGTAAAGTTTAGAAACCGAAATTATATTCTTTCTAAAACTAGGAACGTAAAGAACATCTCTTAAAATTAAAACTCTGTCTTCAAAAGACAGGTGCACTTCTCCCACTGCTTCAGCTGCCACTCTCGTAGCATCGCCCAGTGTGATGAGGATCTCACTCCCACTAAGTTGTCGGGTCCACTTGAACCCCTGTAAAGTGAATCAAACATGATCAGTGGATCCCGTATCCACCACCCATAAATGGGAGGCATACGCCGCTAAACAAGTTTCAAAAACTAGTGCGTGAGAATTACCTTTCTTTCCATTCCTTTTGGGATTGGAACAGGCCCACCTCCAATGTCCTCTTTCGCCACATTCCAAACAGATCTTTGTACTTAATCTTTCAACTTTGAAGTTTGAATAGAACTGGTTAATCCTGTTTGTCTCTTCATTTATCTTACCGCCAATTGGCCTAGAAAAAGAAGAGGACCCTTTTGTAACCATGTTCATTTTCTTGCGCTCATTGTCCTCTTCGACCAATGTAAGGGCTCTCACAAGATCATCCACAGTAAACTGCATATCTTCCATTAGATACTTTACATAAGGATGATCGTAGCTCTTTGGCAGAGAACTGAGAATGATATCAACTTTGGTTTTGAAGTCATATTTTTCGCTAAGATATGTTAATTCTTCAAAGAGAACAATACCCCTAAGAATGTGTTCTTTTGCATTCATTCCTTCTTCCATTTTCAGCTTGACCAAGTCATGCTTAATGCTTTGGATTGCTATACGGGCGGATGTGCAAACATCGCTTCGAGGTTTCCCATAATGTCTGCAGCTGATGCAAAACTTTGATGAAGGCGTTTTAACAAATCCGACATGTCTGTCAAGATTATGTCCTTTATTAATTCATTTGCCAGGTTCCATTCATTATATTCCATCTCTTCCCATATATCAGCACCCTTAGCTGGTTCTTTGGGTTTTGGTGCATTAAGTACCCATTTGGATTCATGTGAAGTGAGGGCATTCATAAGGTTATGTTTCCAAACTAAATAGTTATCTCCAGTAAGTAAATTGTCTTTAAGTACATTGAACAGTGAATTAAAAGGTTGCGACATGATGAACTGAAATAAATAATAATATGCATAAGCACAAATATATCACAAGATTCGATCACATGTTTCATATTAAAATCTCAAAAAAAATATGAACATGCATCAGCCAACATCTCAAAACAGTTTAAATAAGCCACGTGGGGTGGGTCATTATTTAAACACATTCAAGCAGGTTACAAACAAGAAACAGTTATAAACCTTTAATATCCAGATTAATAGTTGGCTCCCACTTGACCAATATAAAATTGACAGAGACTTCGGGGAAGTATATGCATATCAATTTTATACCTAAGTAATAACCATGATTAAATACATAATTATTACTTCGCTTTGAACGAGCCTCGTGGGGAGGGTCATCGTCGCCACTAATAATAACCCACAATCATCCATTCGGAATTTATTCATGTGAAATCTATCTTTTGGCCGTCCCGTGGGGGAAATTTCTCTAAAATAATCCACAAATAAATAAATCATGGAGGTCAAAATTAATTCAATTTTATTATCCGAAATAAAATTGTCAATTAATTATTTAAACATACTTAGTAATTTTCGAAGGTGAGATTTTTTAAAATATATTTCCATGCATCGTATATTTAAACACAACTTAAATAAGCACAAAGTAATGCAAAAAAATAAAAACAAAAAAATTAAACACATTGGGCACATATATCCAATTATCATGGTTAATTTTTGTCATGTCTTGATCTCAAGAAATCATCTTCTTAGCCTTCATCATTCGTCTCGAAAAGCTCCCACTTGACCATCTTAAAAAAAATTCCTTGTCAAGCCACGTCACGGACCAGCTCACGGGTCGGGGTGCATGCCTTGCACCCGACCCGGCCGTGTCCATCGGCGTCCGTGTGCGCACGCCCAAGCGCCCGGCGCACGTCGCCTAGCGGTGGTCGGCGCTGCTCGGCAGATCTCGGCGAAGCGCGCCCGCATACAAATAAGACGCCCTCCCGAAAGGCTTCGTCGCCCCATGCCCGATCCCACTTTGCGCTCAGACGCCCAAGATCGCCCGCCGCGACATCGGCGTCGCGCCCGCTTTGCGACTCCGCCCTCGGGCCGGCCGACAGCGCCGATCCGCCAAGCGCTTTCCGTCCTTGCCTCGCTCCACTCCCATGTGCACTGCGTGCGTCCAGCGTCACGCGTTGCCTCCTCCAGCACATTTCACGCGGCGACGCCGCCTGCTTGCCGCTCCGGGATCCCGTCTTTTTAATTATTCGTTTCCGCCACCATTTCCGATCCAGTTATAATTTATTTATAAAAATAAATAAACCTAGATCTAGACTAGTCTATTACATTGATCAAATCAAACAAATCCTAATCTACTTGTGGATTTTCTCACGAGGCAAAACGAATTCGAACGAATCGAATTAAAAACCATAATTTATATGCATGCATAAATATAAACATTCACCAAATACCATGACAATTGGATACCTGCAAAAAGATCTAGCAATTCTACTATCCAATTTCAAATGTAATAAAAATGAATTAAATTACAATTTAAAATTGAGAGTCTTCAAATGAGGCTCGATACAGCTTGTTGGGGAATTAATTGCCCGGATCTATTCGGATTGAATATTTAAATACAAATTTAATTCTAACAATTATTACTAGCATGAATTAATCCTATATTAATTCAAATAATAATTCAACAACCAATCATGCATATAAACAGTTCACATAAAACCTATTGTTGGGAGATGAATTTAATAAAGATATATGATTTTGATTAGATCCCAAAATCCCTGAGTATGACATGTTCAGAATGATCTTGATAGTTGAGTCAGGATTCAGTTTTTAGAGTATTCAGGATGTTATCTGCAAAATGTATAGTCAGCAGATATAGTTCAGATAGGTTACAAGACTCGATTAAAAAAGCGAGATATTGAAGACTCGATAGGATATCTTGAGAGGAACCGAAGGCTCAAAGATGAAGATTCATGTATCGGTCAAGATGTCTCGAAGACTCGAAGACTCGAAGACTCGAAGACTCATAAGACCCTGAAGACTCAGAAGACTCTGAAGACGCAAGACTGAAGACTGAAGATTGAAGATCAAGAATACTGAAGGCACAGTAATTATCAAGACTCGAGAAGGTATCAATGCTCGAGATGAACTCAAATGTTCCGAGGCAATCAATATATCTATCCAAGGATGCGATCTTGAGAAGATCGCGATTCTTTAGAAAATAGATATTTGCCAAGACATTCAAATGCAGACAAAAGGAACTAAGTCAGAAGTGTTGTTAAGGTTATATCAAACACAGAGTTTGTAACCAAAAAAGAGTCATTGAAGGTGTCTACCTTTAACTGGAGACAAAAGTCAAAAAGAGGAAGACGACACTGTACCATACTGACACTGACAGTGAAAGGTCGCTGAAAAAGATGTCAGATGTAAAAAAGTTCCAGACTGCAAAAAGTGAAGACCGGCTACATGAAAGGCTATTGCCTAAAACGTGTTAGGGAGTTTCAAACCCTAAATATAGCCATTCCTCACACACCATAAGAGGAAACTCACAAACCTGTCTCTCCAACGGATAGTTTTCAAAAGTGACCTTGGTGTATGCCTATAAATACTGGTGACCCTCTACATTGTAAGGTTACGGGAAATTTATACACAACTCAAGAGCTCAAACTTATTCTTGCAAAAGTTAAAGCACTCGAAAAACTTAGAATTTCCCAAGTGCTTCTATATTGAAGAGAGCTCACTATACTAAGCCTAGCTTGATAAGAATTATCCAAAGCTTAGTCGAGATATCCTAACTCTTTGCATTGTGCTTCATTGTAAAGGATATCTCATCCTAGTTGGAAACCAACCGAGAAACCCCAAACCCTTGAGAAGGTAGTTGGAGTGTGTCTGTTGGTGAGAAGAGTTGTAAAGAGTTAGTAAATTACGCGGAGTAGTCAGAAAACTCTAGAGGAGAAGTTAGTAAGCTACAGGGGTAGTCTGAAAGCTTGTTTGTGTTTGAGTAAGTAAACTACGGAGGTAGTCAGAAAGCTCAAGGTCGGGTTGAGTAAGTAAACTACGTGGAGTAGTCGAAAACTCAGTACGAGTTGAGTAAGTAAACTACGCGAGGTAGTCGAAAAAAAGCCTCGAAGTGTTTAGTGAATTTCTCGAGAGGATCGGAGAGAGGGACGAGGGAGCTTGAGTCTCTGAACCACTATAATTGTTGTGTTCTTTATTGCTTTCCTTATCTATGCTTAACTATTGCATTGACTTGATTTTGAAAGCATACTTTTCACTGATATTCAATTGGAATCAATCCACTGAAGTTGCATGTAAATTGAATCACAGCCTAATCATTATTTCATAAAGGGAAGGTTTTCAGCAAAGCTTAAAACAAGTATAAACTAAAGGGCCAACCGATCCGCACGACTGAGTAGCTAGAACAGATAGTTACCAAACTGAACTCTCTTCTGAGGATTCAGTAAGTTAGTTATCGATCCAAGCAACTTCGGGATCTCTGACACCCGAGACTCGGTTGGGATTATCCGAGGTATCTGAAAGCGGCTTCGGGATCACTTCTCTCAAAGAGACTTTGACTTCGAGCGATCTGTGCTTCTCGAACCTAATCTTCGAGGATTATCGACCCAAGTGACCTCGAAGAAAAAAAAAGTTTTAAAACACTCAACACGTGTATTCCCCCATACACGTGTAAGACTTCGTTTGCACCGACCAACAAGTGGTATCGGAGCGGTGGGTTCAACTTGACCACCTGCTTTGTTGACCAAAGTTTTATTTTTAAAAAATACTTGTGGTCTATCTGAACTGATCTTATTTGCTGAAATTTTTTCTTTTCAAAAGATCAGATAAAAATGTCTTCCAAAAAACTTCCCATGTTCTCAGTGGAGAACTATGATCTATGGAGACTGAGAATGCAGGCTCATCTGTATTCAAATCATGAGCGATATGTGGAGAGTGGTCTCTCAAGGACCATTTCAATTTCTTCAGTGAATCCCGGAGGAATGAAGATGAGAGAATTGATCCTAGAAAGGAGAATTTCCTAAGTCCGATGACCAACCGACTCTTGAGGAGAGAAAGTTAGTCAATCTAGACTACATTGCAAAAGACACACTATCTGATAGATAATTGATGATGGTGTGATGGGAATGATCTCTCACCGTAATATCTTGCTAAAGAGATTTGGGATACACTAATTTGTTATGTGCCAAGGCACGATCATATAAAAGAAAAAAACAAACTTTCAAAGGGCAATTGGAAAGTTTGATAGTTTTGAAATGGATGATGGTGAATCAATAGACAAATTGGAAGTCGATTCACTAAAGCATCATGAATGATCTAAATGCACTTGGAAAGAAATATCCACAAAGAGAAGTTGCATTGAAAATTCTTAGAGGTCTTTCTAAGAAATGGGATATTCATGCAAAGGGTGATTGAAAACACCAAGAACATTAATTCAATGCCATATCAACAAGTCTTCTCTCGAAATTTGAAGGCCTATGAATTTGTAATTGATAAGAAATCCAAAAAGGTCGACAAAGAAAGATGATTCATCATCTAGTAAGAATGTGACTTTAAAAGCCAAAGATAAAACTCAGAAAAACTAGAGAGTTCGAGAACCCCATGCCAAAAATCGGGATGAGCTTGAGGAAAAGCTAAAGACCGATGGCAAGGAGGTTTGACAGACTTAATAGTAGATTTGTAAAAACCAGTGGCACCTACACTTCAAACTGAAGTAATGCCCAAGGTTGTAGACAAGGGAAAAGGACCTATGGTCTCAGTAAAACTGAATGATCAGGTTAGAAAGCCCAAACCTCAGGTAAAGGCTAGAAAACCCGAGCAATCGATTGAAAGTTTCGAGCAAGTACTTCAAAGCCTCAGCTAAGAATGGAAACACGAAAGGCTCCACATCGAACCATCGAGAGGAATCCTCGATGAGAAACACTCATCGAGACATTCTCAATCAAGAGACCAAGTCCTCGGTATCTTTGAAAGACCCAGATTTCAAAGATGGCAACCCAACCCCCACTTGCCTAAGGGTAAAGGTTACCTGAACCCGAGTCAACAAAGTTTTAGACCGGCTGCACAAAAGCCTAAGCATCTGAACAGAAGGCCTGAACCAAAGAAGAATTCAAAGGCACATGTTCATGCTAAATCGAGCACACATACACAGAAAACTGCTAAGGCACCCAGAGTAGTAGATGTGTATGTTGATGTTTATGGAAGACAAATTAGCCACTCTAAAGTGATTAGAGTTGTCAGGCAGATTTGGATTCCGAAAGGTACATCTAACCTTGTAGGACCCTACACAAACTGGGTACCTAAGAATTGATCTGTTTTTCAGGAGGAAAACAAGGGCACTGAACTGACTAAAGATCACATGGCACTGATGAGCAAAGATGAAAATGCTCCTGATATGGTATCTTGACAGTGGATGTTCAAGACATATGACAGGATACAAGAAGATACTCAGTGACTATGTTGAACAAAGAGGCCCACGGATCACTTTTGGAGATAACTCCAAGGATTGATCAAGGATATGGAACTTTGGAAATCGACTCATTCATATCCATGGTGTTTCATATGTATCCGGATTGAAGCATAACTTGCTTTCAATTAGCCAATTTCGTGATAAAGGTTTTAATGTTGAGTTCTCTAAGAACTTATGTTTTGTGAAAGATGATACATCACGTAAAGTATTCTTGACCGGGTACAAGAAAAGGGAATGTGTATCTTGGTTTGATTGAGTCCAACTCCTAAAGATACATGTTTAGTTGCTAAAAGTTCCACAGATACCAGTTGGTTATGGCATAAAAGAATGAATCACCTAAATTTCAAAACCCTGAACAAACTTGCAAGATTAGCTCTTGTGAGAGGGTTGCCTAATGAAGTGTTCAGTAAGGAACATATTTGTGATGTGTGCCAGAAAGGAAAACAAGTTAAAGCATCATTTAAAAGCAAAGTTGAGGTTTCTACTGAAAGAATACTTCAGTTACTGCATATGGATCTTTTTGGTCCTATAACACCTGTAAGCACTAATGGCAGGAAATACACATTGGTAGTAGTTGATGACTACTCAAGACATACTTGGGTCATATTCTTACTCAGTAAGAAAGAGACTCAGATAAAGCTTCCAGAGTTACTGAAAAGGCTCAGTATTGAGAAAATTTTGAGTGTGGTCAAAATCAGATCTGACAAAGGAACTAAGTTTATAAACCATATCATATCTGATTATTGTGCAGAGAATAGAATTTCACATGAAACATCAGCTGCAAGGACCCCTCAACAAAATGGTGTTGCTGAAAGAAGGAACAGGACTCTGAAAGAAGCTGCAAGGACAATGATAAATTGAATCGATGTTCCTAAAAGATTTTGAAATTTGAAGTCATCAACATCGCATGCTACTCTCGGAAACAATGATCCATCTTGACCAAGAGTAGAGGCAAAACACCCTATGAGCTTTGGAATGAAAGGAAGCCTCTTGTTTCTTTCTTTCGTGTGTTTGGTTGCAAGTGTTTCATACACAATAATGGTAAAGATCAGTTGAAAACATTTGATAGTAAAGCTGATGAAGGAATATTCATAGGATATTCTCAAGTCAAGAAGCTTTCGAGTTTACAACCAGAGGACTTTATTGTGGAGGAAACACCTCATGTTGTTTTTGATGAATCTGCTTGTGTTCGGAAGAAACAGAACATGATCTTGATGAACCGACTAAGAGGATCACCAGATTAAGCCCGAAATGAAAAGATAAATCATCCATCAACTCGAAAAAGAAGAAGTCACCACTATCTATGATTGGAGTGACTCGGACTTCGAATAAAGAAGTTCGGGATGGAACTCGGGATGGTGAGACTCAGGGAAAACCAACACTCCAAAGGTGACCAATCCGAGCAGACACTGCTCGGACTCGTATGTGATGCCAATGAAGATGTGGTCACAAATGAGGCAAATTCTCGAATCTATCAACCAAAGGGGAACAAATGTCTCGACAATGTTCTCAATAGAATTTCCCTAGGAAGATGATTCCCTTTCTCCTTTTATGTTGTTCCCGAAGTTTATCGATTTAATCGAACCTAACATTTCAAATGTTGAGGATACTATTGAAGGGGAACATCAAGAAGGAAATGGTTAGATAGTCATCCTACAAGTCGATTGTGGGTGATCTAACCGAAGGTGTTAAAACAAGAAGGTTCCATGGTGAAAGTGCACTATTCTGCCGCTTCCTATCGGAGAAAAGAACCTCATTGAGATTGGTGAAGCTCTACAAGATTCTCATTGGATTATTCTTTATGCAAGATGAAATAATCAATTCTCAAGGAATGAAGTATGGGAGCTAGTAGATAGACCAGAAAGGCACAATGTCATTGGAACCAAGTGGGTTTTCAAGAATAAAAGAGATGAAAACAACAACATTGTAAGAAATAAGGCAAGGCTAGTTGCACAAGGTTATTCCCAAGAAAAAGGCTTGGATTATGATGAAACCTTTGCACTGTTGTTGCAAGACTAGAAGCCATCGATTGTTTCTTGCATATCTTTGCCCACATGAAGTTCACATCTATCAAATGGATGTGAAAAGTGCATTTCTGAACGGTGTGCTTAAAGAAGAGGTTTATGTGGAACAAACTCCTGGTTTCAAACAGAATGACCAACTTTACAGGCTCAGAAAAGCTTTGTATGGTCTCAAACAAGCACCCAGAGAATGGTATGATACTCTTTCTCAGTTTCTTACTGACCATGGTTTTGTCAAAGGAACTATTGATAGAACTCTGTTCAGGATAGAGGATGGGGAAGATATCTTACTAGTTCAGATATATGTTGATGACATCATTTTTGGATCTCCAAACCATCAGCTGTGTGAAAAGTTTTCAACACTGATGTAAGGCAAGTTTGAGATGTCAATGATGGGAGAGATGAATTTCTTTCTAGGTCTTCAAGTGAAACAATCAAAGGAAGGAATATTCATCAACTAGGCAAAATACACCAGAGATCTGATTGCTAAATATGGTGTACAGACTGCAATGCGCTTTAGATTCCCATGAATACTAACTACAAGATGGATCCTGATTCTGAAGGCAAATCAGTAAGCCATACTGATTATAGAGGAATCATTGGATCATTGCTCTATCTTACAGCAAGTAGGCCGGATATAACATTTGCTGTTGGGATATGTGCAAGATACCAAGCTAATCCTAAGGCTAGTCACATGGAGGCTGCCAAAAAGATACTGAAGTATCTTAAAGGCACAGTGAATAGAGGATTATGGTATCCAGCTGATGATAACCTTGAATTAACTGGTTACTCAGATGCTGATTATGGAGGTTGCAGAATTGACAGGAAGTCCACTTCGTGAACTTGTCAATTTATAGGAAGTAAGTGATATCTTGGTTTTCAAGAAATGGACCTCGATAGCAACAAGTACTCTCGAAGTGAATACATGGTCGCGGGAAGTCTTGCGTGCTTTCCATTCTTTGGCTCAGACAACAATTAAGGGATTATAAAGTTGTAGCCAATGAAGTACCAATATTTTGTGACAATAATAGTGCCATTGCTTTTTCACAAAATCCGGTATTGCACACCAGATGCAAGCATGTGGATATCAGACATCACTTCATCAGAGATCATGTCGAGAAGAATGACATAAGGATGGAGAAAATTCATACTGATAAGCAGAGAGCTGATATCTTGACTAAACCTTTGGCTGAATCAAGATTTCAGGAACTTTCAGTTGAATTAGGGATGTTAGAACCAGGTGTATAGAGTAAATTCTGAAAAATTGAAGATTTTCAGATGCATGAAGTTTTCTCAGTACCCTACTGAAAAGCTCATGATAAAATGGAAATACTGAACTGAGTCTCAGGAAACTCAGATTCTTCAAGGTAAGTACTCAAGAGCATATCGAACCCATTCAAGATTTCGATATTATCTTGACATTTTATCAAGGTCGAGATCAAGAAGACTGATAGAGGGAAAATTAGTCTGAAGAAGTAATGACTCATGCGACTCATTTATTGCTTAAGTGAAGCTCGGTAATCATTCGCAATAAATACAAAACACCTGAGGAATGTTTTTGGGCGGGATCATTTTAAATTCCGAAGAAGGTCAACAGTCTTTTAATGCTCTGCTACATTAATAACCAATGAGGATATTTTGGCGGCTTACTTTTCGGAGATCGTTGGTTCAGATAATTCGATTAATCAGAGATTAATCTCAACCGTTGTTTTTCACCTAACCAATGCGATTCCCCACGATTTCGAAGCTATTTATACCCCAATAAGCCATTCAAGGCAAAATTTTATCAAACCCTTCATTCCCAAATCCTCTGCAAATAAAAAATTCCCTTTGCCCAGAAAATCCCAAACCCTAAATCTTCATTTCTCCAATCAATCTCTAAAATGGCCCCAACCTTGTTCGAGAGATTAGCCGAAACCAACAAGCCTTGGTACGAGTTTGTTGTCTCACTCGAAAGCACAACCAACTCAAAGCCAGAAGAGGAGGCTCTGCATATGATTCGACTGGCTAAACTCACCCATCTAGTCGCAGTTTCCACTGCACCGAGAGTTTGCGAAAAGAGGTAATCGAATTCATCTATAACTTGAAGATGGATGAAGAGGACCAGATGCATTCTAAGATTATCAGATCACATTTAGAGCAATCGTCCAAATACATCGATTTTGAGAGGGATTTGTATATAGTTCAAAAAAATCAATGATGTTTTTGAGTAT
The DNA here is from genome assembly GCA_037126765.1 of Stenogyne calaminthoides. NCBI lineage: Eukaryota > Viridiplantae > Streptophyta > Magnoliopsida > Lamiales > Lamiaceae > Stenogyne > Stenogyne calaminthoides. Next base: position 17,961,575 of record JBBCBC010000028.1, read on the forward strand.
TTGGTGATAGAGGAGAGGATCCCGCGATGTATATGTCGGGGTAGAGAGCAGAGTACTTAGATAGGATTGATGAGAATCTGTTAAATTTGAGGCGACATTGCATAAGAGACACTTAAAAGCCACAATATCGTGTGTTGATGGATATTGTGAGCAAGAGCATCATGAGTCTTCTTGGGAGTTTTGAGCGATCAAGACCTCAAGCTCGATTGATGGCGGCGATAGAGGCCTCACCCACCACCGACTTCAACCGGGTGAAATTTTTGATTCGTGACGGTGAGTGAGCGTAATTCAAAGTGTTGAAGAAGGTTGACGGGGCGATCTCAATAAAAGGCAAGATCCAACATGCCACCAAAATTGCTTATATTTTGGAGATGTGCAGAGAGGAGGAGGATATCTTTGCCAATTCGACCCCATTCCCTAAGTCCAAAATTCTCTTTAAGCCCATTGCTGCAAAGAAGCAGGCCATCAGGGGGAAGAGAGAAAAGAAGGTAGAATCACCGGTTGCGGCTGAAAAAGAGACTCAACAAACCAGGGGGAAGGTTTTGTTGGAAGCAAAGATGGATCATGGTGCAAAAATAATGAAGCAGAAGAACCTTGCCCCAAAGCGCAGAAGATTGGTGGTTCTCACTGATGAAGATGGCAGTGATTCTGAGGAGATTCAACCTGAGGGCCAAACCGCTCAGAGTTCGCCATTGCAAGTTTTGGCTCAGGTTATCTCAAAGGCACAAGAATAGACTGAGGAGCAGGTCTTCTCTGAGGTGCTTGAGACATCTCTAAGTTCAGACAAAATTTGTCAGGAAATTTTCAAAGGAACTCAGGCCTTAGAGATTCCTACTGAAAAAGTGTCGGCCGGGGCAAAAGAAACCAACTCGAACTAATCGGCGGAAGTGTGAGCTCAGTGCCCTAGAACCCACTCGGATGTAAACCGAGGACTGGGACCGCACAACCTTCGAGGGTCACGAGACTCGTGAGCAAAATATTCTTGATGAGCTCCCGAAAGTGATCTACTTTTGATCCTCGCCAGGCTTCAACCGAAACCAGAGAGCCCGAATTGGAAGAAGGGCGAGGCTGAAGAAGGCGAGTGGAGGAGCAAGGGGGAACGGTTCATTCTTGACCGCTACCCTGAGCTCAGCTCATACCTTGATCTGCAAGACATGTTCTTCAGATTAAGGACAATTGTGTTCATCCTCAATCAGACTCTTCCCGAGATGCTTGATATTGCCGCTTTCGTAGGGGAAGACCGGGTGGAATGAGGAAAAAAAATTTTTCTAACCGACTTCTCAGGTTCGGAGGACAAAGCTCGATGAAAAACTCCGATTTTGATGAGCCGGTTCGAGGAAGTTAGCCGAGAAAAAAGTTATCAAGTTGGTGCCCTAGCAAATGAGACAAATCTCAAGATGGAGATGGGGACCAATAGGGAGATGTTGAGGATCAGTCTCAGATGGAAAAGGAGACTTCTGTTGCTGATCAACCTGAAATTTGTCAACCTCAGACTGAAGCTAGCACTCTTCAGGTACCTTTTGGCACTATTAACAATTATGTCAAAGTTACTGAAAGTTCTATCTTTAATTTTGAATTGTCGATAAATGGATCGAGGCTCGATTGGAGACCGGAGCTCGGGATGAAGTTTAACCTCGGATGATCAAACAAAGACAGAAGGTCGTATGTTCCCGAGATTGATCTCACTCCTTGATGGAGAAACTTGAGAAGGTTGAGCCAATGATGATCAAGATTGCTCGGATGGAAGAAACATTGCCAATCAAGCTCGGAAGATGGAAGGTCTTAGTCACTCTTCGTGAAATGGTGCTAATCCAAAACACTCGACCTCACAGATGACCTCCATGGAAGATAAGTCAATGAAAAGTCGAGGGATTTAAGGTCGAGCTCGCTCAATTTGAAATGAAACGAAGTATAACCAGAGTCAACTGCATTTCTAGAGGTGAAATTGGTAGAGAGGAATGAAGTGATGATAAAATCTGATGTTGAGGAAATGCGCTCAATGCTCATGACCAAGATGACAGAGATGTTCAATGAAGCACTCTCGGCCATTGCCCATTTATCCAAGAATTTTCTGTGGCCAAGAACCATCTAAGGAGGCCGGAAGACGAACAAGATCGAGATATAGCGGAGAGAGGTTCGCTTTGAGCAAAGAGCAATATCACATGGACACAAAGACTCTCCGGACTTCTTCCAAATTACTGCCAAGAAGGGGGAAAGGAAGGTGAAGACCTCGGGAAGTTCATGGCACGTACTTTGGAGAAGAAGGCCTCGAAAGATGTATAACCTAGAAATGTATAACCTAAAATGTATAACCTAGCAAAGCCTTAGAGAAGTCGGGTTACTTGAGAAATTTGAAGTTCGCTCGGTGGAGAAACCTATCTACACTCGAGTTTCGAGCAAACCATGCTTGATGTTGCAAGAGAGAAACCGAAAAGCTAGAGCAAAGGTTGAAACAAGCCAGTTGGGCCTATGAAGAGGAAAGCCTTGGTTCAACCCAACCCGAAAAGCGTCGTCAAAGGCTTCTAAGCCAATCCAATCCAGAAAGTCGATTTTGGATGATGAAGAAACGGAAGAATCTGAGTCTCAACTTCAGAAGAAAGTCTTCAACACGAGAGATGCTCTGAAGATACTCCAAATAGAACAAGCTAAGAAAGTTGCTGCTTCGGTCTCGGGAGCGTCTGTGATCAGAAAGAAGATAGATGAAGAGCAGAAGCGAAGGAGTGAATTCAGGAAGTTTGCGAGCAAGAGGAAAGGGACATCAAAAGCACTAAAGTGGCCCCACGTTGATAAATGGATGCCTATCAAACTCAACGATATGTGGGAAGAAGTCAAGAGAACCTTCGGTTCAATTATGATGTTCTCGAGGGAATGGAGAGGGAAAGCTCGGATCAGAATGAAGCATTCATTGAATATCTCCTAACCTTCTATCCAAAGTATCTACAGAGCTGGATTAACCTTGCGGATGAAGGAGAGGTACAGATAGTAGCCCCTGGTCCATATTCCTATCTTCCTCCGAGACTTGGTAATGGCTTGGTAAATGAAAAGGCCATTACTCAAGAAATTGCTCAGTATGCTGGTCAGTTAGGTTTCACAGGAAACAGTCCGGATATTATTAAGGAGAGAAATGAGCTGAAAAAGAGATTTTTCAGAATGTTCGACCTGGAGGTACCCGCTGATGAAGTTGAGAATGAAGCAAACTGAAGAGCAGAAGACTGAAGAGCCAAATCAAAAGACTGAAGACTGAAGACTCAGAAGATTATGTAATCTTTAAATTTTGTCTTTTTTATTTTGTTGATAAACTCATTGTAATCTGTAATGGGATACCAATCATCAATGAAGATTTATCATTATGCTCAAAAGATAATATCTCATTATCTTATTTACATGTCTTTTATTTTGATATGCCTGAATGAATGTCTCTGAACTGATTGTATGTTGATAAAGGTAAATTGTCTGGATATGGGGGAAATTGTTTAAGTACTTGGTAATGAACTACTTAAAGAGATTCATTACTGAAGAAATTACTGAATGATTTAAATTGTTGGGAGTTTCTATGATTTAAGAAATTGTTGGGAGACAACCAATCTTGTAATAGGATAAACTGAAACCTGAGTATAGGTTATATGTTTTGTAACAAGATAGGTTTTGGCATCATCAAAAAGGGGGAAATTGTTGGGAGATGAATTTAATAAAGATATATGATTTTGATAAGATCCCAAAATCCCTGAGTATGACATGTTCAGAATGATCTTGATAGTTGAGTCAGGATTCAGTTTTTAGAGTATTCAGGATGTTATCTGCAAAATGTATAGTCAGCAGATATAGTTCAGGATAGGTTCTGAAGACTCGATGTAAAATCGAGATATCAAGACTCGATGAGGATACCGAGGAACCAAGGCTCAAAGATGAAGATTCAAGTGTATCGGTCAAGATGTCTCTCGAAGACTCGATGACTCGTAGACTCGAGACTCATAAGACCAAAGACTCGAAGACTCAAGACGCAAGATCAAGACCAAGATTGAAGATCAAGAATACCGGGCACACTAATTCATCAAGACTCAAGAAGGTATCAATGCTCAAGATGAACTCAATGTTCCGGCAATCAATATATCTATCCGAAGGATGCGCATCTCGAGAAGATCGCAATTCCTTAGAAAATAGATATTTGCCAAGACATTCAAATGCAAACAAAAGGAACTAAGTCAGAAGTTTTGTTAAGGTTATATCAAACTCAGAGTTTGTAACCAAAAAGAGCCGTTGAAGGTGTCTACCTTTAACTGGAGACAAAAGTCAAAAAGAGGAAGACGACATCGCACTATATCGACATCGACAAAGGATGTGTCATTTGAAAAAGATGTCAGATGTACAAAAGTTCCAGACTGCAAAAAGTGAAGACCGGCTACATGAAAGGCTATTGCCTAAAACGTGTTAGGGAGTTTCAAACCCTAAATATAGCCGTTCCTCACACACCATAAGAGGAAACTCACGAAGTTGTCTCTCCAACGGATAGTTTTCAAAAGTGACCTTGGTGTATGCCTATAAATACTGGTGACCCTCTACATTGTAAGGTTACGGGAAATTTATACGCAACTCAAGAGCTCAAACTTATTCTTGCAAAAGTTAAAGCACTCGAAAAACATAGAATTTCCCAAGTGCTTCTATATTGAAGAGAGCTCACTATACTAAGCCTAGCTTGATAAGAATTATCCAAAGCTTAGTCGAGATATCCTAACCCTTTGCATTGTGCTTCATTGTAAAGGATATCTCATCCTAGTTGGAAACCAACCGAGAAACCCCAAACCCTTGAGAAGGTAGTTGGAGTGTGTCTGTTGGTGAGAAGAGTTGTAAAGAGTTAGTAAACTACGGCGAGTAGTCGAAAAACTCTAGAGGAGAAGTTAGTAAGCTGCTGTGGGGTAAATCAAAGCTTGTTTGTGTTTGAGTAAGTAAACTACGAGGTAGTCGAAAAGCTCAAGGTCGGGTTGAGTAAGTAAACTACGTGGAGTAGTCGAAAAACTCGGGGCGAAGTGAGTAAGTAAACTACGCGAGGTAGTCAGAAAGCTCAGAAGTGTTTAGTGAATTTCTCTGAGGATCAGAGAGAGTGGACGTAGGAGCTTGAGTCTCTGAACCACTATAATTGATGTGTTCTTTATTGCTTTCCTTATATGTGCTTAACTGTTGCATTGACTTGATTTTGAAAGCATACTTTTCACTGATATTCAGTTGGAATCAATCCACTGAAGTTGCATGTAAATTGAATCACAGCCTAATCACTATTTCATAAAGGGAAGGTTTTCAGCAAAGCTTAAAACGAGTATAAACTAAAGGGCCAACCATTCCAGAAGATCGAGTAGCTAGAAACAGATAGTTACCAAACCGAACTCTCTTCCGAGGATTCAAGAAGTTAGTTATCCGATCCAAGCAACTCAGATCTCGACACTCGAGGACTCGGTTGGGATTATCTCGAGGTATCCGAAAGCAATTTCGATCACTGTCTCAAGAGACTTTGACTCGAGCGATCCAGTGCTTCTCAAAACCTAATCTTCGTGGATTATCGACCCAAGTGACCTCGAAAGAAAAAAAGTTTTTAAAACACTGAACACGTGTATTCCCCCCCATACATGTGTAAGACTCGTTTGCACCGGGACCAACAACTACGCATGTGGAATTACTACGGGTTTACGTGAACTAACCTCTTGGAGTGACAACCGTTGAGAAGATGGATCTCATTCACACGAACACACCAAAAGGTCTTCTCAAGTATTCCCTTATCCTTGTTCAACAATCCGGTGAAAGGAACTCGCGAACAATTTAACAAAAGGAAAAATAAAATTATGTTGCACCACCTTTGTGGATTTCTAAGTTTTCCAACACATGGAATTGCACTTGGGAATGAAACATTCATCCCCTATTTATAGAGGTAGGGGTGGTCGAATTTTTGGAGTGGAAATAAGATGGAAAAATCTTTTCTTGATCTCCAAGAAATCTTGAATATATCAAATATATTCTTTTCTCCATAATTAAATATTTCCACAAAATTCCTCCTCCTAATATTATGGCATATTTCAAAAAAAATAAGGAGCAAGAATCCAAGATTTGGATCTTCTTGAATTTATGAGATATTCTTGTATTCCAAGAATACATATCTTCCATAATATCTTTCCAAGAAAATCTTTCCTCTCCTTATTTATTCAAAATTTTCGAAAATCCCTTAACAAATAACCAAGTGGGAGATTTCTTGAATTTAATGAGATAATCTTGTATTCCAAGAATACTCATCCTTATTCCATAACAAAATTCAAAGAAAATTTTTCTCCCTCTTTTATTTATTATTTTCAAAATATTAGAAAAATTAGGCAACAATAATTTATTTTATTTTAAACACCTTTTTCAGTTATTGGACTTTATCTTTGGGCTACTTGAGGGACCTTTAGGAGAATTAAGATTGTACCTTCTAATGGACTTTGAATATCTAATATTGAGCCACAATATTATTCAAGCCCATAAATATTAATTAATCCCACTACATAATTAATATTGCACTATCCAGCTTAACCCATATTACTATTAATATGGCTCCCGGTTATTATTTCCCGTGTTTAAGATTATCTAGCCCATTAATTAATTCAAGCCACTGAAATAGTTTTCCATTAATTAATATCTTTTGTCCTTGATCAAGGAACGGTTCAACATTATTATCCATACCAGAAACAAATTCCACTTGGAAGATTTGGTATGATAAATCTTATGAACCTCCCAAGGGGGCAAATCAAACGAGCGTACTCGCACACGATTCTTCGTATTAAATCTTAGCAATCGCATGTGACCAGTAATATTGCCCATGATATAAAGTATTGAATCTCATTGATTCTCTACCCGTCATAAGTCAAAGCAATAATTACTAATCACACACGATCCTATTTAAGGGACGAAGATTAAGAAATAATGAATCACTGAGGTCTAATTCTTCCTGATTCAGTGCTGAAGAATTTATCCTCCTGTAGGTCATGTTCAGTTCATCAGTCATGCACTAGTGTAATCTCTTGGTCAAGACAAGTCAATCTGAGTCTTACACTTCAACCTTTCACGATGGATTGTTCATTTCCATCTAGGTCGTGAACAGCGTACTTTTAGTTACAGGGGACTGTTAATTTAATCTTCTGTGATCTGGTATCACTAAATTAACTACAATGTAACGCGTACTGTTTATTGAACAATTATACAATAAATATATGTAACATTCAATGATATTTAAAAGCATCAGTGATAAATAATTTATTTCAGTAAATAAGACAGAAAATTCAGTTTGGTTATACAAAGTAAAAGCATACTTTCCAGTATAACCCCAACATATAGCCATACCATCTCTGAGCACATCAAGTTAATTCTGCAAACTTACTTATAATAGCCTGAAATTCAAATTGCTCTCCAACGGCTCTTTGATTTCAAGGTCTATAAATATGGGATCAGACCTTCAGAGTAAGGTTACAGAAATTATCATCAAGCTCAAGCTACAAGCAAATTTCCGCAAGAACACCAAGAACTCAAGCAAATATTCAAAGTGTTCATCCCTTAGTTTCTTAGCAGAGAAATCTCATCCTTTAGCTTTTAGGCTATTTAAATACTAGGATAGATTTCCAGGTGGAAACCATAAAAATCTTACCCCAAACCAAGAGTTAGGATAAGTTTGTTTTGCAAGATTTCTAGCTAGGGTTTCTAGTCTTGATTTCTGGGATTGGTTGAGTGAGAACTCTTGAAACATCTGTTGTATTGTGTTGGACTAACACATTAATCTAAGTGCAGTTGGTTTAGTTGGTGCCCCTGCTGATAGGGAAGAGTGGACATTGGACAAGTTGTCCGAACCACTATAAATCTTGTGTGTTTTATCTGTTTTACACTTATACACACACCTGATATTCAAACTTGCATGCATATTCTAAGTATGGATCAGTTTTGCACCAAGCAGCTGATCTGATCAGTTTGGCACTTCGTCATCTGATCTGATTCAGAAAACTTAGGATCTGATTTGGTAAACTGGTTTTTCACACGGGTTAATCATATCTTTCGCACAATCAGTTAAGCTGATAGACACCGAACTGATCTGCTCTCAAGCGATCAATAAGTTGGATATCAGTCCATACTGATTCACTCGCATTTGATCAGGAAACTTACTTTCACACCTGATCTCACGAAAAAACTTCAGAAGTCTATTCACCCCTCCCCTCTAGACTTCTGTCTCACTAAAACCCGTTCGGGACCTACATATCCATCTTGATGTCTATAAACCTGCTTTTGTTCCATTATTTCTCCAACAAACTCACATCTTTTCTATCAGTATCTCGAGAACATATCTAGGTAAGGCAGACTGGCAGAGAGATTGAATAAGACCCGTTAGATTTTTTTTAATAGGGGCAAATGGTGACTCGAACTCATAACCTCACGGCATATGTAGTGATTCTCTAACCACTTGAGCTATTCCACTTCGTCAATAAGACCCGTTAGATTGAATGAACATCAAAACCCCTCTTTTATCTCTTTTCATTGGGGCATTTGTCAAGTGTCCATTCTCATTTAAGTTTGGCCAAATAATCAAATTTAGCATGTACTTTTTGTTTTCATTTATTTTTCACATACTTTTTTTTCTCTTCAAATATAGCACATATTTTCACTTAATATTTTAAAAAATCATCATACTCCATATTTTACAAGGTCCGTTTAACAAGGTCGCATATATTCATTTGTCTTGCTAACGTGAAAAAATTGAAATAAAAAAATAAAAAATATCACCACCTAAAATTAGAAAAAATTGTCCCTGGATGTTTTAATAAAATGTGTTTTTTTAATTTTAGGTGGTGATATTTTATATATTTTTTATTTTAATATTTATATGTCAACTAGACATGTGGACTCCGACAACCACTTCAGAAAGCCCTTTATTTTTTTATTTTTTTTAGTTTTATCTACTACTTATCGATATCTTATAACAAAAATACACTTTAAAATTAATTAACGAATTTGTTATACAACCGCCCAAATCAAAATAACAATTCAAACATATTTTCTTAGATCCATTATCCATTATAGAGTATAAGAAAATTAATTTAACAGAAAAACTAAACAAATTTTTACTTTGGAATTTTAGTGTAATGGAATTTATTAATCTTTGTCTTATCATCAATTCATTCCAAGAACATAGCCTCTCATTATAACTTAGTGTTGGGCGCCTGGGTGGACGAACGTCAAGCAAATAGCAGCGATGACGATGAGCATACCCTTCACTCAATTTGAATTTGGACGGTTTTTGTTTATATTAGTTGTGTTATAGTAATTTCTTTAATTAATAATTAAAACAACGTCTTCACTCGTTGAAAAAAATAAAGCAGTCCGCCTAGCCCCCGACTCGGCCATCTAGCCATCGTCTAATGCCAAAAAAACGCCTAGAACTACCATTTTTCACAAAATTGGGTCGGTCAAGGATCTCCTAGCTCCAAGGCGCCGCCTAGACGGCCGTCCAGGCTGACTTTTGCATCATTAATATATATACATCCACCGTCCTCCCACCGCACTCATTTAATCTATAAAATGTTAAATGTATGGTATGAGAAAAATCACTAGCTCAGTGAGGTCACCTTGTCAAGATTAAATATAACATACAAATAAAGTGAAAATCATAAATAATTCATGTATGTAATTTTTTTTCCATCGAAATAATAAATTGCTTCCACGAAGATCTCTCTTCAGTCCCGTGTTCTTTCTTGTGCACGGCAGTTGCCCCAAGGATCTCTCTTCAATCCTGAGTTCCCGAGGACCTCTCTTCAGTCCCGGGCCTTTTATAAAATTTCTTATATAAAATATCAATTCATTCTCATGTAATGCAGCAGTTAAACAATTTATTTTTATGACATATTTAATAAAAACAAAGTAAACCACACCTTAAATTCATATCGTGGATACAGATGCATGCAATGAAATAAATTTAATCATTGTTGCGAAAAATCCATGAGTTAAGAAAAGTGTGAAATAATATTTTTCTACGTGTTTCGATTTCACTAAAAGAAACCTCTATTTATAAGAAAGAAAATATATTTTCTAGAGGAATTTAAATTTGAATAATTCATGAAAAATCTTGAGTTTGATTCGTGTAGATAAAGATAAAACATTGAAGATACATTCTGTATGGTCTTATCTAAGAATTAAATAAATAAGCTTAGAATAATAATAATCATGACAATAAATAATAATAATAATAATAATAATAATAAAATAATAATAATAATATTATTAATAATAATAATAATAATAATTAAAAAAAAAAAAAAGAGGAACGTGATTGCCGAAATTTTGACCGGACATGGATAGTTGCTAGCTTCGAATTTGTTTTATTTGAAATTCAAAGGATTAATAGATTTTTATTTTAAAAGTTATTGAAAAAAATATCTTATGAATTTTTTTAAAAAAAAATATTTGACTTTTTGGGGTGTTACAAAATATTATTAAATATAATGTAAATCGGTGTGTTGCCATCTTATCAAGAATTGTCAATTAACTTAGGTCTTGTTGTGTTTTTGTTCTTATGGACCAAAATTAATATTAAAATGTTGAGACTAGGATGCATGGGTACTCGAAATTTTTTAATAATGCAGTATCGGATACTTCGTGGGTACTTCGGTACGCGGATACAGGTGGGATACGCATCCGATACGCCACGTGGCGTGTCCTAACTAAAAATATTAATAATAATTTTGGGAACCGTGTCGAACAACGCTTATCGGCGTGTCGGACACACATAGGGTACTCGTGGGGTCAAATTTATACAATTTATTTTATTTTTTGCCTTGAATTAAATTTATTTTATATTAAATTAACCCAAATTAGCCCACAAACAGTAAAAAATATCGACTCTATATTGCTCACACGGTCACACTACTGTCAAAATCTTAGTCATTCACATATTTTATATTTGTTTAGATATTCATCTCATTCACACGGTCATTTTGATTGCATAGGTTACACAGACACATTTTAAAAAAAAAAAATTGTTAAAATATTTATATATACAATAAAAATATAAAATAATTTGAAAAATTATAATCGTACCCAGGCCGTATCTTACCCAATTATTTTTAAAAATATGTGTTGGGATATTTTAGTTTTGATAAATTATGCCAAAACATTATCAACTTGTGTTATTCAAGTTAATTTACAGGTAACAAGTTAAGGGGGAACGAGAGAACAAATTGAGGGGGAACTCACGAAATCAGAAGAAGATGATCGAGATCAGACGAGGCTACAGACGAGAATGATCGAGATCAGATGAGTTAGATGAGTTCCGAGTAAATTGATGAGCTGTACAAAATCAGATGTGAAGAAAAACTAAAGGCAGCAAATCAGAAAAGAAGGTTGCAGATCAGAAGATGAGCAAAAGAGACTGATCAAGATCAGACGTGATCGAGATTAGATATGAAGATGAGCAGATGAGACTGATCGAGATCAGACGTGATCGAGATCAGATATGATAACCTGATATGCTAACCTGATGGAGATGACCTGATGCTATCCTGAGATGATCCTGAAGATATGTTGATCTGATCAGTCGAGCTGATCATATCAAACAAGAAGAAATCAGATAGCCTGAATCAATGTGACCTGAGGGTCAAGATGTCTGAATTCAGAGAACTGAACTTAGTAAGCCGTACAGATAAAATTTCTCAAGAAATTTTTAAAGGAGCTCAGACCTCAGAGATACCTACCTCGAAGTGCGTGCTCGAGACGGAAGAGCCACTTTCGAGTAGATCCGAAGATGTCAGCTCGCTCGACAGACGAGCCAACTCGCACTCAAACCGAGGATATGCCACCGAGCCTCGTAACCCACTCAGATGCAAACCGAGGACTGAATGCACAAACTTCAGACACTAATGAGGCTCAGAGCAAAATATTCTCGAAGAGCTCCAGAGTGATCTACTACTTGATCCCTTAGCGTAAGCTTCTCTTCGAACCGAGAGCCCGAGATGGAAGAAGGGCGAGGGGTCAAGATGGCGAATGGAGGAGCAAGGGGAACGGTTCATCCTTGACCGATACCATCGAGCTCGGCTCATACCCCGATCTGCAAGATGTTTTCTTCAGATTAAGGACGACAGTGTATATCCTCAATCAGACTCTTCCCGAGATGCTTGACATTGCTGCATTCAGAGGGGAAGACTGGTGGAATGAGGAGACAACCTTCCCCGACCGACTTCTCGGTTTCGGAAGACAAAGCTCGGGATGAAAAATTCCGATTTTGATGAGCCGGTTCGTTGAGGAAGTTAGGCCGAGAAGAGAACAATCGGTTGGTGCCCCGAAAGCAAATGAGACAAATCCAAAGATGGAGATGGGGACCAACAGGGAGATGCTGAGGATCAGTCTCAAATGGAAAAAGAGACTTCTGTTGCTGATCAACCTCAGATTGAAGCTAGCACTCTTTCAGTACCTTTTGCACTATTAACAAATATGCCAAAGTTAATTTGAAAAGTACTATCTTTAATTCTCAATTGTCCGATAAAATGATCGAGGCTCAATTGGAGACCGGAGCTCGGGATGAAGCCGAACTCGGGATGATCAAACAAAGACGTAAGGTGCGGTAAGGTCACGAGATTGATCTCACTCCCGTAATGGAGAAACTTGAGAAGATTGAGCCAATGGCGATCAAAATTGCTCAGATGGAAGAAACATTGGTCAATCAAGCTCAGACAATGGAAGGTCTTAGCCATTCTTCAGAACTGGTGCAGATACAAAACACTCTGACCAATCAGATGACCTCCATGGAAGAAAAGCTGAATGCAAAGCTGGAGGGAGTCAACGCAGAGTTAAGTGCTGAAATGAAACAGAAGCACCAGGAATCGACTGAATTTCTAGAGGTGAAACTAGCAGAGAAAAATGAGGTGCTGATCAAATCTGCTGTTGAGGAAATGAGCTCAATGCTCATGACCAAGATGACAGAGATGCTTAAAGATGCACTCTCTGGCCAGTTTGCCCACATATCTGAAGAACTGTCTGTGGCTAAGAACCACATCAGGAGAATGGAAGATGAGCAAGATCAGTTAGCAGGAGAGATCCGCTGTGTGAGCAAAGAGCAGTATCACATGGACACAGCTCTCTCCAGACTTCTTCCAAATTACGGTGCCAAGAAGGGGGAAAAGGAAGGTGAAGACCTCAGGAAGTTCATGGCACGTACCTTGGAAAAGAAGGCTCAAAAAGATGCTGAAATGTACAATCTAGCCAAAGCCTTAAAAGAAGTCGAAGCTACTGAGAAATTGAAATTTGCTCAAGTGGAGAAGCCCATCTACACTCGAGTTTCTGAGCAAACCATGCTTGAGGTTGCAAGAGAGAAACTGAGTGCTAGAACTAAGGTTGGAACAAGCCAGGCTGGTGCTGAACTGCCTATGAAGAGGAAAGCCTCGGGCGTTGTTCAACCAGAAGCAAGCATGCTAAGGCTTTTCTAAGCCAATCCAGAGAAAGTCGATTCGATAATGAAGATGCGTAAGAATCGAGTCTCAACCTCGTAAGAAAGTCTTCAACACCGAGAGATGCTCAAGACACTCCAAAAAGAACAAGCTAAGAAAGTTCTTCGCCGATCTCGGAGCGCGCCTGTGGATCGAAAAAGAAGATAGACGAAGAGCGTAAGCAAAGGAGTGATTTCGGAGATTTTTGCGAGCAAGAGGAAGGGAACATCGAAAAGCCGAAAAAATTCCCACGCTGATAAATGGATGCCCATTAGACTCAACGACATGTGGGAAAGAAGTGAAGAGAACCTTCCGTTCAATTACGATGTTCTCGTGGAAATGGAGAGGGAAGGCTCGGATCGTAACGGCTTTCATTGAATATCTTTTAACCTTCTATCCAAAGTATCTCCAAGGTCGGATTAACCTTGCGGATGAAGGTGGAGTACGATAGTAGCCCCCGATCCATATTCCTATCCTCCTCCAAGACTTGGTAATGGCTTGGTAAATGAGAAGGCCATTACGCAAAGAAATTGCTCAAGATATCTTTGGTCACTGGGATTAACGAGGAAATGGCCGGACATCATCAAAGAAAGAAATGAGTCAAGAAAAGATTTTTTCGAATGTTCAACTGGAGGTACCAAATGATGAAGTGGAAAATGAAGCAAAATCAAGAGCCGAATCAAGATCAAGACGTAAGAACTCGAAAGACTCTGTAATCTTTAAATTTTGTCTTTTGATTTTGTTTGATAAATTCATTGTAATCAGAAAAGGTATACTTATCATCAATGAAGATTTATCATTATGCTCAAAAGATAATATCTCATTATCTTATTTACATGTCTTTATTTTGATATGCTGAATGAATGTCTCTAAACTGATTGTATGCTGATAAGAGGGATATTGTTTAAGTATTTGGTAATGAACTAGTTAAAGAGATTCATTACTGAAGAAATTTGATATATGATTAAACTGTTGAGAAACTCTGAAATTGTTGGGAGATTCTCTGATCTAAATAGTTGGGAGACAACCAATCTTGTAATAGAATAAACTGAAACCTGAGTATAGGTTATTTTTTTTGGTTTGTAAACAAGATAGGTTTTGGCATCATCAAAAAGGGGGAAATTGTTGGGAGATGAATTTAATAAAAGATTATATGATTTTGATTAAGATCCCAAAACCCCTAAGTATGACATGTTCAGAATAATCTTGATAGTTGAGTCAGGATTCAGTTATTAGAGTATTCAGGATGTTATCTGCAAAATGTATAGTCAGCAGATATAGTTCAGGATAGGTTCTGAGGATTCTGAAGACTCGGTATGAAAACTAAGATATCAAGACTCAAAGATGAAATCGAGAACCGAAGACTCAAGATAAAAGACTCAAGATATCACCAAGATAAATCAAGACTCGTAAGACTCAAGACGCAAGATCAAGATCGAGAAATCAAGATCAAGAATATCGAAAGCACAAGAATTATCAAGACTCAAGAATGTATCGAAAAGCTCAAGATGAACTCCGAATGATCCGAGGCACTGAATATATCTATCTGAAGGATGCAATACTGAGAGAAACGCAATGCCTTAGAAAGTTATATATTGCCAAGACATTCAAATGCAAACAAAAGGAACTAAGTCAGAAGTGTTGTTAAGGTTATATCAAACTCAGAGTTTGTAACCAAAAGAGCCGTTGAAGGTGTCTACCTTTAACTGAAGATAAAAGTCAAAGAGAGGAAGACGACATCAGCACATACCGACAATCGATAAAGGATGACAGTCAGAAAAAGATGTCGATGTAATGAAAGTTCCGTGATCGCAAAAAGTGAAGACCGGCTACATGAAAGACTATTGCCTAGAAAGTGTTAGGGAGTTTCAGACCCTAAATATAGCCGTTTCACACACCATAAGAGGGAACTCACGAAGCTATCTCTCCAACGGATAGTTTTTAAGAGTAACCTTGGTGTATGCCTATAAATACTGGTGACCCTCTACATTGTAAGGTGACGGGAAATTTATACGCAACTCAAGAGCTCAAACTTATTCTTGCAAAAGTTAAAGCACTCGAAATACCTTGAATTTCCCAAGTGCTTCTATATTGAAGAGAGCTCACTTTACTAAGCCTAGCTTGATAAGATTTATCCAAAGCTTAGTCGAGATATCCTAAACCTTTGCATTGTGCTTCATTGTAAAGGATATCTCATCCTAGTTGGAAACCAACCAAGAAACCCCAAACCCTTGAGAAGGTAGTTGGAGTGTGTTTGTTGGTGAGTAGAGTTGTAAAGAGTTAGTAAACTACGCGAGTAGTCGAAAAAACTCTAGAGGAGAAGTTAGTAAGCTCTGAGAGGTAGTCCGAAAGCTTGTGAGTGATTGAGTAAGTAAACTACGGAGGTAGTCGAAAAACTCAAGGTCGGGTTGAGTAAGTAAACTACGTGGAGTAGTCGTAAAACTTCGGGGCGAATTGAGTAAGTAAACTACGAGGTAGTCGTAAAGCCTCGGTTGATAGTGAATTTCTCTCAAGAGTCGGAGAGAGTGGACGTAGGAGCTTGAGTCTCCGAACCACTATAATTGTTGTGTTCTTTATTGCTTTCCTTATCTTTGCTTATCCGTTGCATTGACCGATTTTGAAAGCATACTTTTCAATCGATATTCATTGGAATCAATCCAATTGAAGTTGCATAAGTGAATCACAGCCCTAATCACTATTTCAGAAAGGGAAGGTTTTTTTGAAGAAAGCTTAAAACGAGTATATTCTAAGGGCCAACCATTACGACGATTAATCGAGTAGCTAGAACAGATAGTTATCAAACTGAATTCTCTTCTAAGGATTCAGTAAGTTAGTTATCTGATCCAAGCAACTCAGATCTCTCGACACTCGAGATTCATTGGGATTATCCGAGGTATCCGAAAGCGATTTCGGGATCACTTTGCCTCGATGAGACTTTGACTCGGAGCGATCTGCAGGCTTCTCGAAACCTAATCTTCGTGATTATCGACCCAAGTGACCTCGATGAAAAAAGTTTTAAAATCACTGAACACGTGTATTCCCCCCCCCATACACGTGTAAGACTCGTTTTCACCGGGACCAACAGAAAGTATTACTTGGTTAAATGAAAGGTATTACTTGTTTAAATGAAAAGTATTACTTGTTAAATGAAAAGTATTACTTGTTTAAATAGAAAAGTAGTAGTTGTTTAAATAGAAAAGTAGTACATGTTTAAATGAAAAGTAGTACTTGTTTAAATAGTTTTTTAAATAGAAAAGTAGTACTTGTTTAAATGAAAAGTAGTACTTGTTTAAATGAAAAGTATTTGTTGGGATATTTTAGTTTTGTTGAATTATGCCAAAACATTATCAACTTGTGTTATTTAAGTTAATCTACAGATAACAAGTTGAGGGGGAACGACAGAACAAGTTAAGGGGGAACTCATGAAATCAAAAGTAGATGTTCGAGATCAGACGAGGCTGCAGACGAGACTGATCGAGATCAGAAGAGTAAGATGAGTTCCGAAGTTAACTGATGAGTTGAGCAAAATCAGAAGAAAAGAAAAGCTAAGCCAGCTGATCAGAAGAATCATAAGTTACCTGATCAGATGGAACTGAGATCAGAAGTGATCTGATCAGATGACCAAAAAAGATAAGCTGGTCAGATGATCAGAAGACCAGATCAGAAGAGGAAGTTGTTGATCAGAAGAGGAGCAGATGAGACTGATCGAGATCAGACGTGATCAAGATCAGATAAGATAACCTGATGCAACTAACCTAGTATACTAACCTGATGTACTAATCTGATGAGCTAACCTGATATGCTGAACTAATGTTGTACTGATCTGATCAAGTGAGCTGATCAGATCAGGCGAGAAGAAATTAGAAACCAGGAGTCACCTGATCTGATGTCCTCAGAAGACAAGTCGCCTGAAGATAAATCATCTGAAGACATGTTCACTGAGAACCAGAATACTGACCAGATAACCTGAGTGCAAGTGACCTGAGGGTCAGATTGTCTGAAGTCAAGAGTTTGAACTCGCCAACTCAAGGTCAAGATGCCCGATCGATAAGGTTCATCAAGAGAAGTCTTGTGAATCAAGAATCCTGAAGACTCAGAAGATCCTGAAGATTATAGCCGTTAGATTCAGCTGACGTGGACCAATGAGAGGAAGAAAATCAGCCTGAAAAAGCTGCAAAAGCTACAGAATAGTATGGATTTGAATGTGACTCCATCCAACGGTAACATTCAAATCCACACTATAAATACAAGTTCTTCCATCAAATTAAGGGTGAAAAAATGGGTGATCCATCAAGCTACAGAGCCAAATCATCTAGCATTTCCACCATAGAACACTAAGCAAGAAATACATGCATATATTCAAGAGTGTTATACCCTAGATCTAAGCACAAATGTAATATCCTAAGCTTAGAGAGATTTTCTCAACCTTAGCATTGAAGCTAAACAAATGTAAGGGAAAATCTCACCCTAGTTGGACACCAAACAATCTTATACCCAAACCGAGTGTTAGGTTAAGTTTTGTTAAGCAATGAATTTAAGTTAGTTGGACTAACTTAAATTCTGGGTGTGAGTGAGAACTCGTTAAACATCTAAGCAATACCGAAAGGGAGGGTAGGAGATCCCTTAGAGGGTGATAAGTCCCGTTTGAGTGAGAACTCGGTAAACATCTAAGCAATCCCGAAAGGGAGGGTAGGCGATCCCTTAGAGGGTGATAAGTCCCGTTTGAGTGAGAACTCGGTAAACATCTGTTGGTTAAGTTGGTGCCCCATGAAGGGAAGAGTGGATGTAGGACGAGTTGTCCGAACCACTATAAAAATACGTGTGTTCTTATTTGCTTTCTTATTAACTGTCACACATACTTTAGCAAATCTGCATAACACACATTAAAAAAAAAAAAAAATTTAAAGTCACCTCCCATTGAGATTTTACGAGTTTTAAATCGGGTTTTTCGGGACCAACAGTATTACTTGTTAAAACAGAAAAGTATTACTTATTTAAATAGAAAAGTAGTACTTGTTTAAATGAAAAGTAGTGCTTGTTTAAATGAGAAGTAGTACTTGTTTAAATGAAAAGTATTATTTGTTTAAATGAAAGGTATTACATGTTTAAATGAAAAGTAGTACTTGTGAAAATGAAAAGTACTTGTTTAAATGAAAAGTAGTACTTGTTTAAATGAAAAGTAGTACTTGTTTAAATGAAAAGTAGTACTTGTTTAAATGAAAAGTATTACTTGTTTAAATAGAAAAGTATTACTTGTGTAAATAGAAAAGTAGTACTTGTTTAAATAGAAAAGTAGTACTTATTTAAATGAAAAGTAGTACTTGTTTAAATGAAAAGTATTACTTGTTTAAATAGAAAAGTATTACTTATTTTTAAATAGAAAGGTATTATTTATTTAAATGAAATGTATTACTTGTTTAAATGAGAAGTAATACTTGTTAAAATGAAAAGTAATACTTGTTTAAATGAAAAGTAGTACTTGTTTAAATAGAAAGTATCACTTGCTTAAATGAAAAGTAGTACTTGTTTAAATAGAAAAGTCGTACATGTTTAAATGAAAGATATTATTTATTTAAATGAAAGGTATTACTTGTTAAATAAAAAGTATTACTTGTTTAAATAGAAAAGTAGTAGTTGTTTAAATAAAAAAAGTAGTACTTATTTAAATGAAAAGTAGTACTTGTTTAAATAGAAAAGTATTACTTATTTAAATAGAAAAGTAGTACTTGTTTAAATAGAAAAGTAGTACTTGGTTAAATGAAAAGTATTACTTGTTTAAATTAAAAGTTTTACTTGTTTAAATAGAAAGTATTACTTGATTAAATGAAAAGTAGTACTTGTTTAAATAGAAAGTATTACTTGTTTAAATAGAAAGTAATACTTTTTTAAATAGAAAGTAGTATTTGTTTAAAAAAAATGAATTTTTAGAACATATACAATTTTGAAAGAATATAATCATTTATTTATAATTTATAAAGTAAAATATATATATATATATTATTTTAAAGATTATTAGATAGTTAAATTAAACAAATGAAATAAAAAAATTAAAAAAAGTGTAAAAAAAATAAATTAAAAATAAATTAAAAAATATATATTTTTAATATAATACAATTTAATTTAAATTTATAAATAAATAAAAATTATAATTATTATATTAAAATTTTGTTAAATCAATAAATTAGATAATTGAAATAAAGGATTTTAAAAAAAATTGAAAAAACAACGATTTTTAGGACATGTAGAATTAATTTCATTAAGTAAACTCGTTTGATCCCCGCTCAGGCGCTCATAGGTCCCGTGTTCGGTCCCCCTTGGGAGCGAAATTTTGTCTAATTTAATTGGGAGGCTTGGTGGCTTATATATGAGATGCTTGGTGGTTGGGTTCGAGATGGTCCGTGGCTCGGGTGGTTCGGTACCCACCCTCGCGCCCCATGGGCTCGGGTTCGAACCACCGTGAGCCATTTTTTTCGTAAATTCACGATTTAGCGACGGATATAATAAATTACTTTTTAAAAATTTTAAAAAAAATTTAAAAAAATCCGTCGCTAAATCCGTCGCTACTTAGCGACGGTCACAAAAAAGCTTTCGCTACGGTTAGCGACCCTCGATTCAACGACGGATTTTTTTTCGTCGCCAAAACCGTCGCTAATGTCGTTGGTGACGATTTTTTCCGTCGCTAAAATCGTCGTTAAAACCTGCCTTTTTTGTAGTGTTGATTTATCATAAATTCCTTTCTATTTATGATGAAATATTATTCCGGTTCACCAATACGAGTATTCGTTGCCCATAAATTTGACTGACTTGTACCGTGTATATATTAAATATTAATTATTTAATTTTGAGAATTAATTTATTAAATT
The DNA here is from genome assembly GCA_037126765.1 of Stenogyne calaminthoides. Taxonomy (NCBI): domain Eukaryota; kingdom Viridiplantae; phylum Streptophyta; class Magnoliopsida; order Lamiales; family Lamiaceae; genus Stenogyne; species Stenogyne calaminthoides. The sequence goes on from JBBCBC010000028.1 coordinate 17,981,913, forward strand.
ATCAATATAAATAGTTGATTTAATTTTATATTAATATATAATTTGTACATGTGTTATTATTTAATTGGATGCAAATAACTTGCCAAAAAATAAAATGTAAAATTTTAATTGAAATAGCCGAAATGACAATATTTAAAATTTAACGTGCAATAGATGGAGCATTAATTATTTGATACACGTAATTCTTTTGTCTTCATTTTCTTTATTTTATTCCACTACTAGTAACCAGGGGATTCAAGTGTGCATGACCATGCTTACACTACTCAAGCTTAGTGGAATTATTAAATATAACTACTTTTTTTTTCCTTCCACGTGTATTAATGTAAGGAATAATATATATGCATTTTATTTACAATATACTTCCCCCTCCATTAAATTTATTTTTAATTATCTTATTAATTCATCCATTAAATCTTTTCTCATACCATTTATAAAAATGAATATTTTATTTTATTCTCCAATTATTATTTAATTATTTTTACTATCGTCGTACTTTACTCACAAATAAGCATTTTATTTATAATTAAACTTCACAATATTTCATAATACTCTCTACTTTTTTTCTTAATATTTATGTCAAAAAATGTGAGCATAACTTTAGTAGGTAGAAGGGGGTAATATATAAAGGATAGAGCATATTAATGTAATTGTTTTTAATTCCTTCCACTTGTTGATGCTTAACAACACATTTAACACAACATATATAAATCATTCCATGTCGCCCATTATGCTTCCTAATCAAGTGTATTATCTTTTTAAGGTTAAAAAGTAAAGGCAAATATTATCTTTTATTTTTCTGTTCTTTTTATTTATTTATTTTTCAGAAAACGATATTATAGCTTATGTATATTTGTTTCAAGATAAAATATTTTAAAAAAATAAATAAAAACCATATCTAATTGTCTTTTGATGAGAGTTTTGTGTGAAACAATCTCATACATGAAACAAAGTTCTACATTAATATGCAAACATAATTGAGTTAGTGCTTCATAAATCATAGAACGTGATAAATGGGGTCATCTTATGCATGGGATCGTCTCATAATTTTTTTTTATATATTATGTTATATAGTTATATTAAAGTATAACTCCGCGTATTATGCGGATTGAAAATAAAATTATATTATAAATATTAGATTTCTTAAAATTCAAACGCCCAAGGGTTGACCTAGTGGTTGTAGGCTTGGGACTTAGGATTATGCTCATCTCTAAGTCTCAGGTTCGAACCCTCTCAGGTGCGATCAACTCTTGAGATGAGTCAGTCCATACAGAGCTTAGCTCTGGCTTGAAGTGGGGCCCCCGCTAGTGGACGGTGGGTTCTAGTCCCCCGGATTAGTCGGCCCTTGAGCCGGATACCGAGTTATTAAAAAAAAAAAATCTTAAAATTCAACAGCTACACAATTAAGAATATATTACATGTTAATACATATTAGGTATAAGTTAACCATAAAAACATGATTTTAAGTATATTAAATTAATAATTAAATATATATTAAAAAATTTTAATCCAAATTAAAATTAATCATGTAATATTATTTTTCATCACAGAAATTATAAATATAATAGACATTTTTTGTACCCTAGAAAATTATTGGAAGGTCAAGATCAATCCTAATAAAATTAATGGTTAAAATTAAAATTTGAATAATATGAGATACCACAAATAATATATTGCATTGCGTATTTTAAAATTGAGTGATTAGAGAGGTGAAGGTTGATTCCCAATTAGTAAATAAGGGATATCTATTGGCAATTCTTTGTGTTTATGTTGTGACAATGTTGTACCATATGTTTAGACAACATTCTAAACAACATCTGAATTCGTCCTTTCTCCTACCACTAACTTAGAATATTATATGTTGTCATGTATGTTTCTTGTATGCATGTTGACTACTTGGAGGTTATCAAGTCAAATGGTTGCAGAATTACAAGAGTGGAAATTGAGGAGAACATAAAGTTACCTTGGCCATGGAGTTAGTGGAAAAGGTTTCCTAAATCGTCTAAACTGACCTAGTAGGTGTGGAATGTAGTTAAATCATGAAGTCTATATATAAATACAAGCTCAGTGGAACATCAAAGTCAAGGGAGACAATCGAGAAACAATCTATCGAGTGCTTAATATTAGGAGTATATGTATATATCTACTTATTGTATATACCACATCGGGTTCTCTCTCAATTGTAATCATTGTATACTTGTACAAATACCATTTCATTATATAAATAAAATTACCTTTCCACACAATATCTCTATATGGTATTAGAACAATATGATAATTTTATTTTATGTCTGCAAACAGCACAAGTCTATCTACGGTTTGAAACAAGCTCCTCGAGCTTGGTATAATTCTCTTCGGGATTTTCTGGTCTCTGTTGGATTTGTTTGCACCATGTCAGATGAATCCATCTATAATCATCAGAATGTTACAACTTACTTTCTGGTGTATGTTGATGATCTAATCCTCACGGATAATGATGACTCATTTCTCATTCGAGTAGTCACTGATTTGGCAACAAAGTTTTCGGTTGTTTTCTCTCTCAACGGAAGTACATCATGGATCTGCTCTCGAAGCATAACATGCTCAAACTCCACTTGCTCTAGGCTCTGCACTCTTACTTATTGATGGCAGTAAGTCGTCTGATTCTTCTATTTATCATCAGGTCCATGAAAGTTTATAGACCAGACCAGATATTGCATTTGTTGTCATCAAACTGTTGGGATTATACTGAAAAGTATGCTTTTACTTTGTATAATCGAAACTGAATTTTCAGACTTATTTACTGAAATAAATTATTTATCACTGATGCTTTAAATATGATTGAATGTTATATATATTTCTTGCATAACTGCTCAATAATTAAGACGCGTGTTACATCAGAGTTAATTTAGTGATACCGATCACGAAAGATTAAATTAACAGTCCCTTGTAACTAAAAGTACGCCATTCACGACCTAGATGGAAATGAACAACCATCGTGAAAGGTTGAGGTGTAAGGCTCAGATTGGTTTGTCTTGACCAAGAGATTACACTAGTGCATGACCGATCTGTTGAATAGGACCTCTGGGAGGATAAATTCTTGAATCGAACAAGGAAGAATTAGACCTCAGTTGTTCGTTGTTTCTTAACCTTCGCCACTTAAATAGGATCACGTGGGATTGGTAACTATTGCTTTGACTTATCATGGGTAGCGAATCAGAGAGAGATTCAATACTTTTTATCTTGGGCAATATTATTGGTCACATGTGATTGCTAAGATTTAATACGAAGAATCGTGTGCAAGTACGCTTGCTTGATTTGACCCCTTGGGAGGTTCATAAGTTTTATCATATCAAATCTTGCAAGTGGAATTAGTTTCCGGTATGGATAATAATGTTGAACCGTTCCTCGACCAAGGACAAAAGATATTAATTAACGGAAAGCTATTTCAGTGGCTTGAATTAATTAATGGGCTAGATAATCTTAAACACGGGAAATAATGACCGGGAGCCATATTGGCTGTAATATGGGTTAAGATGGATGGTGCAATATTAATTATGTAGTGGGATTAATTAATATTTATGGGCTTGAATTATATTGTGGCTCAATATTAGATATTCAAGATCCATTAGAAGGTCCAATCTTAATTCTCCTAAAGGCCCCCTGAGTAGCCCAACATATAGTCCAATAACTGAAAAGGTGATTAAAATAAAATAAATATTGTTGCTTAATATTTCCTCCTATTTTCGAAAATTATGAATAAAAGAGGGAGAAAGATTTTCTTTGAATTTTGTTATGGAATGAAGATATGTATTCTTGGAATACAAGATTATCTCATTAAATTCAAGAAATCTCCCACTTGGTTATTCATAGTGAGATTTTCAATTTTTGGAAAATAGAGGGCAAGAAAGATTTTCTTGATTTTCTTGAAAAGATATTTATGGAAGATATGTATTTCTTGAAATACAAGAATATCTCATAAATTCAAGAAGATCCAAATCTTGGATTCTTGCACTAATATTTTCGAAAATTCCATATTGTAGAGGAGGTGGGATTTTTTGTGGAATATTTTAATTATGGGAAAAAGAATATAGGAGATATATTCAAGATTTCTTGGTGACCAAGAAAAGTCTTTTCCCACATTGAAATATCACTAAATTTTTGTCCCCCTCCTCTCCTATAAATAGGGGATGATTAGTTCATTCCCAAGTACAATTCCATGTGCTGAAAATATTAGCAAATCCACATAAGTGGTGCAACAAAGTTTATTTTTTTCCTTTTGTTAATTGTTCGCGAGTATCATTCCACCGGATTGTCGAGCAAGGGCTAAGGGAATACTTGGGAAGTCCTTTTGGTTAGTCCGTCCGACCAAAGCCACTGCCATCCCGAGAGGTACGTTCACGTAAACCCGTAGATTCCGCATGCTTAGGTTTTACGTGGCTTTTTATATGCATAATATGTTGTTGCAATTATTATTTGAATTAATATAGGATTAATTCATGCTAGTAATAATTAATGAATTAAATTTGTATTTAAATATTCACCCCGAATAGATCTGTGCGACTCATTCCCCAACACAAACTCTCTCAATTCATGCATGCGCCTACTGAGACTCATTGGATATTGTCAAGTGCATGCTCACTACTTAATGGGACACGTCACGTTGGTCTTTATCTTCGACTAGATTCACCTCTTTCGCTTTATAGCTTCACTGATGTTGACTGGGCTGGCATTTGTGATGATCGTACTTCAACTAGGGCCATTATTATTTTCCTCGGTGCCAATCCTACCTCTTATAGTTCTCGAAAGCAACGATTTGTTGCTTGATCATCTACTGAAGTTGAATATCAGGCTATAGCTGTTGCCGTTGCTGAGTTACAGTGAAGTCGTTCTATCTTGGCTGAACTCGCTATACCTCTATCCATTTGCTCAATTCTTTATAGTGATAATATTAGGGCCACTTATCTCTGTTAAAAATGGTCTTCCACACTCGCATGAAACACATTGCAATCGATTATCATTTTGTTCAAGATTTGGTCAAGACTTCTCAGCTTCGGGCATCTCATGTTTATCACCCGAAATTGGCTTTCTTTACTTATGGACAAGATTGGTGTCGTCAACCGACCACCATCTTGAGGGGCCATATTAGGAGTATTTATGTATATCTACTTATTGTATATCCCGCATTGTGTTTTCTCTCAATTGTAATCATTGAATACTTGTACAAATACCACTTCATTTTATAAATAAAATTATCTTTACACACAATATCTTTATACTTAATGCATCTAGAAGTGTTAGGGTCATTGTTTTCTGCTTGTGTTGGTCAAGTGCTCAAGCATTCCTAATTAACATTGGATCTTTTTATATTATATGTTAGGTCGAATAAGATCGTTTGCATACTTATAGTTAGATCATTTTAGGAAGTGTGTCTTTACACTATACCTTTTTAGATCTTGTGACAAGGTCTTCTCAATACACCCTTTTAGTGAAGATTTCACCATGAGGAACGTATAGACTGAATTAACTCTATGAAAATTTTGAATACCCTTTGCAAAGTGTTTTTAAGTCTTCCGCTGTAACATGTAGTTATGGTCCTACAACATTTTAGACAACACGTACACATACTTTTACTTTTGTTTTTGAGTTGTAATACGATTAAGTGGAGAAATTTTTCTTTAGACCCGTAACTAAAGGGTAGCAATTGTTGGTGTCTATAACTTTACTTTTCAAGATTAATGTAGTGAAGCTAGACTCTTTTGAAGTTAGACTCCTTTGCATTCGACTTGGTTGAGGTGTCATTTTCTTTTACTCTTTCAGTGTTTCTATAGCATATATATGTAATCCTTTTCTCCGAGTACTCTGGCACTTCGGTAATAAAATTATCTCTCTTTCAATTTTTTTTTTAAATGTTGGAATCTATATATTAGTGGAAGGTACATATAAGCCACTATTTTTTTATTTTTTATTTTTTGCACATTTAGGTCATTATTTTAATTTTTTGAACATTTAGGCTGAACAGATCAGTGTTGGGTTAAAACTGGGTCCGATGCTTGTGTGTGCATCACCTTAGCTCTTTCACGACCAAATTTCATGGGTGAAACCACATATCAATAGTTTTCTATTGTCAAACCTTTAAATTGGAACCCATATTATCGACTATGTATATCATATAGTCGTAATGTTGTGATTTTGTGTCGTGGTCAATATTCACAGGCGATCCAGTCTCTTCCCTACCAAAATCTGGTTGATTCCCTGCGCTTCTACAATAAATTATATAAAAAACCCATTCTTTTTGTCTCTCTTGGGTCGTTAATTTTGATATTTTGTATTGATAATGTTGTATACAATAATCTTTGGATTTTGTGTCACAGTCAATACTCACTCACGATCCAATTTCTCCCACATCAAATTTTAGTTGATTCTGGACAATTCGATCAATTGTAAATTTCATTGATTTGGTATCATTCTTTTTGTGTATCCGAGCTCGTTAATTTGGTACAATCAATTTTAAATTTCATATATTGTAGCGTTTCATGGGTTTTTTACGATTTGGTTTTATTTCAACTCGATTCCTGTCAATTTCTAGTGATTTAAGGTGCATGCATATATCAATCTCTTCATCTCTCCGAGCCCAAAATTTTGGTACCCTGAATTATTGATTTTGTATAATACAACATAAGGAATTTGAATTTTTGGGTTGATTTACTGCTTACGCGATTTCGATACGATCTTTAGGCCCAATATATGACATTTTAGCCCAATTTAGGGTGTTACGGGTCAGTAGCGCATGTCCTAGTAATATTTAGGCCTAAATCAAACTGTAAAATGGGTCCTCTTTCATTACATTTTTTATTATATACGAAATTAAAGATAACACAAAATAGTTTTAGAAGATTAACAATGTATAATATACAAAAAAATAATCCATTACCCTTAAAATAATACAACAATTATGTCTCGAGTGCATAAATACAATTCGTCTAACAATTTTATCAGCCAAAGTATTAATCAAGTCAGAATCAAGTTGTTCAATAATTTATTTCTCAGTTGATACGCAACACATTTAATATTTCCTATGGCATGGTTAATCGGTGATAATTTTTTTTTTGACAAGAAACAAGTTTAAGTGCACAAGATGCACCTATCGAGCATGTCATCCACAAAGATCGGAGGCTCTACCCAACAATGAGGACTTCTAAAGTTGCGACAAGTCCTAGCAATAGTATGTGCCAACACATTGGCATGACGATTCACCCAAGCAACCGAGTAATGGTTTTGGGTTGCAAGAAGACGTCTCCCTTCATCGATATAATCACAAAGAACCGAATCTTCTCCATTGTTCGAGCATAACGCGTCCACCACACGTTTTGAGTCTGACTCAATCATGACCCGAGTATAACCCAGGTTTATAGCCATTTTATGCCTTCCACCTCCCCCCATGCTTCCCCTTTATCCACTTTCAAAACACCCGAGCGGACAAGAGAACGACAACACACAAACTCTCCCGTGTCATCAAATATGATCATGCTAACACCCGTTTCTGATGAATCTGCAAAAAAACTAGCGTCTACGTTGATTTTAACGAAACCACATCTCGGAGTATGCCATTTCCTGCAGCTGGTCGTACTTCCCTGACTTATAGCGATCGGTCTAGCCGATTGCCATTCGGCTAGATACGTGGTTGCGGCATATATCACACTGCTCGGCCGCCCCAAGGTGCCATTCCAGACAACTTTGTTGCGTTCTCTCCATAAAGCCCAAGTGATCATCATTGCTCTCTCCATCTCATCGTGTTCTAGTTGCTTGTGGAGCGTGAGAAATAAGTCGGCATGGCCGTCCACCTCGTAGCAAAGAGCATTAATTTTCGTCCAAAGGTTTCCTTCACTCCAGCAATTATGGGCAAATGTACAATCGACGAATAAGTGCCATAAGGTCTCTGGCATTTGTTTACACATCGGACAGGTGTTTTCCAGAGTCGGATACCATTTTCTCAGTTTTTCCCGCACCGTCATCCACCGTTTGCACAGTCTCCAGTAGAAGGCTCGGACTTTCGGTGGAACCTTTATTCGCCAAATTGCCTTCCATGGAGTCTCGACATGCACCCAGGTATCACTTATGATCTTGACAGCCAGTTGGTATGTTGTTTTAACCGTGTATTCACCATTCTCTACATAATGCCATATTCTCTTGTCGACATTACCAAACGGAGCTGGAGATGTACCCAAAATACATGCACTGTCATCAGCCGTGAAGGCCTCCATGATCACTTCTACGTCCCACTGTCTCGTCTCAGGTATGAAGAGATCGCCCACAACCATATCTTCAAAAGAGGAAATCGCCGGTGTCGAGATTCTGAAAGAGTTATCTGTTGGGATACTATATGTCAGGATCTATCGGGATGACCTCATAAACACAAATTTAAATTAACAATTATTACTAGCATGAATTTACCTATGTGAATTCAAATAATAATCAATCCAACAACAACATGCAAACAATAATTCACGTAAAAGATCCTAGCATGCGGAATTTCTAGGAGTTTACGTAAACGTACCCGTTGGAGATACGGTCTGAGACAGGCAGGATCAGGTATTTGGCAACCAACCAAAAGTCCTTCTCAAGTATTCCCAAGTCCTTGCTCAACAATCTTGGTGGAAGGTTCTCCAATGAACAATTATAAAACAAAGGAAAATTAAATAATTTGTTGCACCACCTTTGTGGATTTCTAATATTTCCAGCACATGAAATTGTTTTGGGGATGAATTCCTATTTATAATAGGGGGGGGCGAAAATTTGGGCCAATTTAGGGTTAGGAAAGATCTTTTCTTGATTTCCAAGAAATCTTGAATATATCTCATATATTCTTCTTTCCATGTGTATTTTTCCACAAAAATCTCACACCCTTATTTACCCAATAATTCAAAAATAATAGGAAGGATTTTGCAAGATTGGATGTTTCTTGAATTTATGAGACATTCTTGTATTCCAAGAATTAATACATATATTTCTCCATAAAAATCTTTCCAAGAAAATCTTTATTCCCTTTTATTTCTCTATAATTTTCAAAAATTACAATTAAAGAAACCAAGTGGGAGATTTCTTGAATTTATGGGATAATCTTGTATTCCAAGAATACTTATCTCATTTCCATAAAATATTTTCAAGAAAATTCTTCTCCTTCTTTTCCTTTAATATTTTTGAAATTTAAGGAAAAGTAGCAACAAAGAATTTAATTTATTTTAAGCATCTTTTATTAAATGAACTTTAATTAGGCTACTTGAGGGGCCTTTAAGAGAATTAAGATGGACCTTCTATTGGACTTCTGAATTCCAATATTGAGCCATAATATTATTCAGTCCATTAATATTAATTAATTCCACTATATAATTAATATTGCACTATCCATCCCAACCCATATTACGGTAATATGACTCTCGGTTATTATTTCCCATGTTTAAGATTATTTTGTCCATTAATTAATTAAGCCACTGAAAAGCTTTATGTTAATTAATATCTTTATCCTTGAAGTAAGAACAGCTCAACATTATTATCCATACCGGAAAATTAATTCCACTTGCAAGATTTGGTATGATAAAGGTTTTGAGCCCACCAAGGGGACTAATCATGCAAGACTTTCCAAGCACACGATTCTCTGTATTAATTTAGCAAGTGTCATGTAATTAATATTATTGCCCAAGATATAAGTGTTGGGGAATTAATTGTCTGGATCTATTCGGGATGAATATTTAAATACAAATTTAATTCTAACAATTATTACTAGCATGAATTAATCCTATATTAATTCAAATAATAATTCAACAACAAATCATGCATATAAACAGTTCACATAAATCCTACGCATGCGGAATTGCTACGGGTTTACGTGAACTAACCTTTTGGAATGGCAATGGTCTCGGTCGATAAGAACACACCAAAAAGCCTTCCCAAGTATTCCCTAGTCCTTGCTCGTCAATCCGGTGGAAGGAAGCTCGCGAACAATTAACAAAAGGGAATTGCCCGGATCTATTCAGGATGAATATTTAAATACAAATTTAATTCTAACAATTATTACTAGCATGAATTAATCCTATATTAATTCAAATAATAATTCAACAATAAATCATGCATATAAACAGTTCACATAAATCCTATGCATGCGGAATTACTACGGGTTTACGTGAACTAACCTGTTTGGAATGGCAATGGACTCGGTTGATAAGAACACACCAAAAAGTTTTCCCAAGTATTCCCTAGCCCTTGCTCGTCAATCCGGTGGAAGGAAACTCGCGAACAATTAACAAAAGGAAAAAATAAATTATTTGTTGCACCACCTTTGTGGATTTCTAATTTTTTCAACACATGGAATTGTACTTGGGAATGAAACACTCATCCCCTATTTTATAGAGGGGTGTTGGTCGAAATTTTGTGCATGAATAAGATAGAAAAATCTTTTTCTTGATCTTCAAGAAATCTTGAATATATCCAATATATTCTTTTCTCCATATTTAAAATATTCCACAAAAATCCCAACACCCTTTTGTTATGGTATTTTCGAAAATTTAAGGATAAAGATTCCAAGATTTGGATCTTCTTGAATTTATGAGATATTCTTGTATTCCAAGAATACATATCTTCCATAATATCTTTTCAAGAAAATCAAGAAAATCTTTATTTTCCTTCTTTTTCTATGTTTTTCGAAATCTTCATATAAATAACCAAGTGGGTGATTTTTTGAATTTAATGAGATAATCTTGTATTCCAAGAATACATATCTTCATTCCATAACAAAATTCAAAGAAAATCTTTCTCCCCTTTTATTCATATTTTTCGAAAAAAATGAGGAAAAATAGCAACAAAAAATTTATTTTATTTTTAAACACATTTTTCAGTTATTGGAATTTATGTATGGGCTACTTGAGGGGCCTTTAGGAGAATTAAGATTGGACCTTCCAATGGATCTTGAATTATCAATATTGAGCCACAATATTATTCAAGCCCATAAATATTAATTAATCCCACTATATAATTAATATTGCACTATCCATCTTAACCCATATTACTGTTAATATGGCTCCCGGTTATTATTTCCCGTGTTTAAGATTATCTAACCCATTAATTAATTCAAGCCACTGAAATAGCTTTCCATTAATTAATATCTTTTATCCTTGGTTAAGGAACGGTTCAACATTATTATCCATACCGGAAACAAATTCCACTTGCAAGATTTGGTATGATAAATCTTATGAACCTCCCAAGGGGGCAAATCAAACGAGCGTACTTGCACACGATTCTTCGTATTAAATCTTAGTAATCGCATGTGACCAATAATATTGCCCAAGATATAAAGTATTGAATCTCGTTGATTCTCTACCCGTAATAAGTCAAAGCAATAATTACTAACCACACGCGATCCTATTTAAGGGACGAAGATTAAGAAATAACGAACCACTGAGGTCTAATTCTTCCTAGTTCAGTGCTGAAGAATTTGTCCTCCTGTAGGTCCTATTCAGTGCATTAGTCATGCACTAGTGTAATCTCTTGGTCAAGCCAAGCCAATCTGAGCCTTACACTTCAACCTTTCACGATGGATTGTTCATTTCCATCTAGGTCGTGAATGGTGTGCTTTTGGTTACAAGGAACTGTTAATTTAATCTTCTGTGATCTGGTATCACTAAATTAACTACAATGTAACACGTACTATTTTTTGAACAGTTATGCAGTAAATATATGTAACATTCGATGATATTTAAAGCATCAGTGATAAATAATTTAGTTCAGTAAATAAGACAGAAATTCAGTTTGATTATACAAAGTAAAAGCATACTTTCCAGTATAATCCCAACAATCTCCCACTTATACTCAAAGTCTGCTTTTAAGTATACTACAACATGTCTAGTGTAGTTCCTAATACGTGACATCTAATGTCACCTACACGAACCTAATAATATCTCCCACTTATACTCAAAGCAGATTGGCAAAGGTCTTGACACCCATTCCTTCCACATGTCTCTTGAATGTATTCTGAGGCAGACCCTTTGTGAATGGATCTACTAAGTTGTCTTCTGACGCGATCTTTGCCACCTCTATATCTCCTCTCTTAACGATTTCTCGTATAAGATGGTATTTCCTTTCAATGTGTTTGCTGGCCTTGTGGGCTCTTGGTTCCCTTGAATTTGCAAATCGCTCCTCATTGTCACAATAAAATGATGATTGTCTTTGGGCAAATTCGAACTACATCCAAGTCCACTAGGAAGTTCTTGAGCCAAACCGCTTCTTTCGCTGCCTAACAAGCAGCTACATATTCGGCTTCCATGGTAGAATCTGCGATGCATTTCTGCTTAACGCTTCTCCATGTCATAGCTCCTCCCCCCATGCAAAACACACTACCGGAGGTAGATTTTCTGGAATCTAAGTCTGATTGGAAATCCGAGTCCGTGTAGACAATGGGGATTAGACTATCTGACTGATAAACCAACATTCTATCTCGAGTTCTTTTCAGATACTTCATAATGTTTTTAACTACCGTCCAATGTTCTTTCCCCGGGTTACTTTGATATCTTGTTACCATGCCAACGGCAAAGCAGATATCGGGTCTCGTGCACAGCATTGCATACATAAGGCTTCCGACAACCGAAGCATAAGGAATACCTTTCATGTCATCTATCTCTCTTTGTGTCTTAGGTCACATTTCCTTGGATAGATGGATTCCATGCCTGAAAGGTACGAAACCTTTCTTGGAATCCTGCATGTTGAATCACTTCTAGACAGTGTCTATATATGAAGCTTGTGATAAGCCTATCATCCTTTTCTTGCGATCTCGAGTGATCTTGATCCCAAGGATGTGTCCGGCTTCCCCTAAGTCCTTCATATCAAACCGTTTTGAAAGTCATGCCCTTACGTCTGACAACACCTTTACATCATTCTCGATGAGCAGAATGTCGTCTACGTATAGTACTAAGAATACCAATGCAGTTCCGACACGCTTTTTGTACACACAACTTTTGAACTCGTTTTGATCAAACCCATAAGACTTTATTACTTGATCAAAACATTGGTTCCAAGCTCTGGATGCTTGTTTGAGTCCGTAAATGGGACTTCTTGAGCTTACAAACTAGTGTTCTTGGCTTTTTCAATGAAGCCTTGGGGTTGTTGCATATAGATCTCTTCATCAAGACTTCCGTTAAGGAAAGCCGCCTTGACATCCATTTGCCGATTTCAAAGTTGAGATCTGCTTGAAAGAATCGACAAGAGAATTCGGATGGACTTGAGCATTGCTCTGAAAGCGAAAAAAGTTTCCTCATAGTCGATCCCTTCTTTCTGAGTATAACCTTTCGCCACAAGCCTTGCCTTGAAGGTTTCCACCTTCCCGTCAGGTCCTATTTTTCTCTTGTACACCCACTTGCAACCAATGGGTTTGACCCCATTAAGTGGTTCGACTAGCTCCCACACTCTGTTATGATCCATAGAACCCATTTCGGCTTTCATTGTTGTTTGCCAAGAAACCGCATCCTTGTCTTTGATTGCCTCGTCATATGTCCATGGGTCTGATTCGTCTTGTCCGGGAATCAAGTCCGAGGACTCTCCTAAGTCCTTCATATCAAACCGTTTTGAAAGTCATGCCCTTACGTCTGACAACACCTTTACATCATTCTCGATGAGCAGAATGTCGTCTACGTATAGTACTAAGAATACCAATGCAGTTCCGACACGCTTTTTGTACACACAACTTTTGAACTCGTTTTGATCAAACCCATAAGACTTTATTACTTGATCAAAACATTGGTTCCAAGCTCTGGATGCTTTGTTTGAGTCCGTAAATGGACTTCTTGAGCTTACAAACTAGGTGTTCTTGGCTTTTTCAATGAAGCCTTGGGGTTGTTGCATATAGATCTCTTCATCAAGACTTCCGTTAAGGAAAGCCGTCTTGACATCCATTTGCCAGATTTCAAAGTTGAGATGCGCAGCAATCGACAAGAGAATTCGGATGGACTTGAGCATTGCTACAGGCGAAAAAGTTTCCTCATAGTCGATCCCTTCTTTCTGAGTATAACCTTTCGCCACAAGCCTTGCCTTGAAGGTTTCCACCTTCCCGTCAGGTCCTATTTTTCTCTTGTACACCCACTTGCAACCAATGGGTTTGACCCCATTAAGTGGTTCGACTAGCTCCCACACTCTGTTATGATCCATAGAACCCATTTCGGCTTTCATTGTTGTTTGCCAAGAAACCGCATCCTTGTCTTTGATTGCCTCGTCATATGTCCATGGGTCCGATTAAGCCTTGTCCGAATCAAGTCCGAGGACTCTCCTATCCCCATGAATCTCTCGGGCTGTCTCACAACCCTCCCACTACGACGAGGTTCCGGTTGTGTAAGTGTATCGTTTGGTATGTCATCTTGTACAGTTGGCACTGAGGTTAGCCCCCTTAGCTCATTTAAGGTAATCTCACTTCTGGGTCTTCTTTCGTTCATATAGTCTTCTTCCAAAAATCTAAATTGGGTGCTGATTACTACCTTTTGATCTTCGGGACCATAGAACATACACCATTTTGTTCCCTCGGGGTATCCTATCAACAACCATAATTCTGATCGAGGATCCAATTTTTCGGCTTCCTTGTCCAACACGTAGGCCGGACACTCCCAAATTCTCATGTGTCTCAAACTGGGCTTGCGCCCGGTCCACAATTCTTTGGGAGTTTTGGAAACCGATTTGGATGGCACCAAGTTCAGAATGTAAGCCGCTGTTTCCAAGGAATGACCCCAGAATGACTTGGGTAGATCCGCATAACTCATCATTGATCTAACCATTTCTAAAAGAGTTATGTTTCTTCGCTCTGCAACCCCGTTTTGTTGAGGGGTTCCGGGTGCAGTTAGCTGGGATACAATCCCTTCATCTGACAAGTAGTGTGTTCCCGAGCATGGGAAGTCACACACATCCTTGGGATCAAGATCACTCGAGATCGCAAGAAAAGGATGATAGGCTTATCGCAAGCTTCATACATAGACACTGTCTTGAAACGATTCAAAGATGCAGATTCCAAGAAATGCTTCGTACCTTTTCGGACATGGAATCCATCTATCCAAGAAAATGTGCCCTAAGACGCAAAAAAAGAGATAGATGACATGAGAGGCATTCCATATGCTTCTTTGCCGGAAGCCTTATGTATGCAATGTCAGTATGCGAGACCGATATCCGCTTTGCCGTTGGCATGGTGGTAAGATATCAAAGTAACCCGGGAAAGAACATTGACGGCGCTTAAAATATTCTGAAGTATCTGAAAAGAACTCGGAATAGAATGTTAATTTATCGGTCAGATAGTCTAATCCCCATCGGCTACACGGACTCGGATTTCCAATCAGACATAGACTCCAGAAAATCTACCTCCCAGTAGTGTGTTTTTTGCATGGGGAAGGAGCCGTGATATGGAGAAGCATCAAGCGTAAAATGCGTCGCAGATTCTACCATGGAAGCCAAATATGTAGTCGCTATGAGGCAAATGTGAAGAAACGGTTTGGCTCAAGAACTTCCTAGTGGACTTGAATGTAGTTCGAATTTGCCCAAAGAGAATCATCATTATTGTGACAATGTTTGAGCATTTTGCAAATTCAAGGGAACCAAGAGCCCACAAGGCCAAAGAAACACATTGAAAGGAAATACCATCTTATACGAGATATCGTTAAGAGAGAGATATAGATGTGGCAAAGATAGCGTCCTCAAGACAACCTAGCGTATCCATTCACAAAGGGTCCGCCTCAATACATTCGAGAGACATGTGGAAGGAATGGGTGTCAAGACCGTTGCCAATCTGCTTTGAGTATAAGTGGAAGAAATTATTAGGTTCGTGTAGGTGACATTAGATGTCACGAATTAGGAACTACACGAGACATGTTGTAGTATACTTAAAAGCAGAATTTGAGTACAAGTGGGAGATTGTTGGGATTATACTGGAAAGTATGCTTTTACTTTGTATAATCAAAACTGAATTTCGGACTTATTTACTGAAATAAATTGTTTACCACTGATGCTTTAAATATCATCAAATGTTACATATATTTACTGCATAACTGTTCAATAAATCGTACGTGTTACATTGTAGTTAATTTAGTGATACCAGATCACAGAAGATTAAATTAACAGTCCCTTGTAACTAAAAGTACGTCATTCACGACCTAGATGGAAATGAACAATCCATCGTGAAAGGTTGAAGTGTAAGGCTCAGATTGGCTTGTCTTGACCAAGATATTACACTAGTGCATGACTGATACACTGAATAGGACCTACAGGAGGACAAATTCTTCAGAACTGAATAAGGAAGAATTAGACCTCAGCGGTTCGTTATTTCTTAATCTTCGTTCCTTAAATAGGATCACGTGTGGTTGGTAACTATTGCTTTGACTTATCATGGGTAGAGAATCAACGAGATTCAATACTTTTTATCTTGGGGAATATTATTGATCACATGTGATTGCTAAGATTTAATACGGAGAATCATGTGCAAGTACGCTTGTTCGATTTGCCCCCTTGGGAGGTTCATAAACTTTATCATACCAAATCTTGCAAGTGGAACTAGTTTTCGGTATGGATAATAATGTTGAACCGTTCCTTGACCAAGGACAAAAGATATTAATTAACGGAAAGCTATTTCAGTGGCTTGAATTAATTAATGGGCTAGATAATCTTAAACACGGGAAATAATAATCGGGAGTCATATTGACTGTAATATGGGTTAAGATGGATAGTGCAATATTAATTATGTAGTGGGATTAATTAATATTTATGGGCTTGAATAATATTGTGGCTCCATATTGATAATTCAAGATCCATTGGAAGGTCCAATCTTAATTCTCCTAAAGGCCCCCTAAGTAGCCCAACATATAGTCCAATAACTGAAAAAAGGTGTTTAAAATAAAATAAATATTATTGCCTTATTTTTCCATGAAATTCGAAATTTATGGATAAAAGGGGAGAAAGATTTTCTTTGAATTTTGTTATGGAATGAAGATATGTATTCTTGGAATACAAGATTATCTCATTAAATTCAAGAAATCTCCCACTTGGTTATCCATAGGGAAATTTTCGAAAATTTTGATAATTAAGGGAAAGAAAGATTTTCTTGATTTTCTTGAAAAGATATTATGGAAGATATGTATTTCTTGAAATACAAGAATATCTCATAAATTCAAGAAGATCCAAATCTTGGATTCTTGCCCTATAATTTTTTAATTTAATCCATAACAAAGAGTAGGTGGGATTTTGTGGAATATTATAATTATGGGAAAAAAAATATAGGAGATATATTCAAGATTTCTTGGAGATCAAGAAAAGATTTTCCCACATTATTTTTGCCCTAAAAATTCGACCACCTCCACTCTATAAATGGGGGATGATTCTTTCATTCCCAAGTACAATTCCATGTGCTGGAAAAATTAGTAAATCCACAAAGGTGGTGCAACATAATTTATTTTCCTTTTGTTAATTGTTCGCAAGCGTCCTACCACCGGATAGTCGAGCAAGGATTAAGGGAATACTTGGGAAGTTCTTTTGGTGTGTCTAATAAACAAAGCCATTGCCGTCCCAAGAGGTGCGTTCACGTAAACTCGTAGAATTTCTGCATGCGTAGGTTTTACGTGAATTGTTTATATGCATGATTTGTTGTTAGATTATTATTTGAATTAATATAGGATTAATTCATGCTATTAATAATTATAAGAATTAAATTTGTATTTAAATATTCATCCCGAATAGATCTGTGCAACCTATTCCCCAACATAAAATACCTTTATCAGAAAGCTACTTTAATTTCCGTAAAAAAAAAAAAAGCTACTTTATTCCCTTCAAATGTTAATGAATAAATTTTTTTTCATTAAAATCCGTGTCAAAAAGTCAAATGAACAATTTAAAAAAAAGACGAATGGAATAATTGATTTCAAGAAAAAAAATTCATATTAAATACAAAGTTTATTATTTATATTATTAATCATTAATATGTAATTTTTAAAATTTAATTACTAATTTTTAATAATTTATTTGGTTGAAATTTTTTATTTCTATTTTGGACATAATATTTTGTTATTAGATATATATAAATATATATAGTAAAAAATAATAATATTTTAGAAATACGCAAAACAAAATTAGTAAATATGTATTATAGATTCTAGCGTGCAAAGAAGACAAAATAAAATTAACTTTATCATTCGAGCTACATAACATTTGTTAAAATTTTATGACAAAATGTATCATAAACCACTGATATTATCCATATTTGTAGTCGATTTCAAAAAAAAATCATATTAATTTTTTTTATTATTTATATTATTAATCATTAATATGCAACTTTAAAATTTCATAAAAATTACAATATTTTTTTTATTGAAAATTCTTATTTTTATTTTTAGTATAATATTTTGTTATTAGGATATTTACTTATTATTTATAAATAGATCTAATTAAAAAATAATAGTAATAGTTTAGAAAATAAATCTTTGTATATATGTGTTGTAGATATGGAGAATTGAACCTTATAACTTTTACATGTAAAGAAGACAAAACAAAAATAACTCCACCATTTTGAGCTACATGAATTTTTGTTAGTGATTTTTAAAATTTTATGATAATATTAATAATATTTTTTTAATACAATATTTTGTTATTAAAAATATTATATTTTTCGGGCTGACTCTATGGGCTTACTTAATTGTATAGTTTATTTATCAAACTTAGTAACCAATGTTAATGGGCTCTGTATTTTTTGGGCTGACTTAGTTATATGACTTATTTTCAGATTTAGTAAGTTAGAGATTGGAGGTGGAAAAGGTTTCTATATTTGGCAAATATTTTGTTATTAGATAGTTATAGATTAATATAGGATTAATTCATGCTAGTAATAATTAAATAATTTAAATTGCACCTCGAATAGATCCGGGCAAAACGTTCCCCAACACAATCTGGGTTGTTGATCCAATGGTAATCAAAGAATTTTCTGACGTTAGGAAGGGCAAAGCCGTTCCTGATCATATAAGATCCCAAATAACTTTTACATTAAAATCGGGTGCAAATATTAAATGTTCAAATAAGCAGAGGATGCAGGGAATATCACTTTTTACATTAAAAATGATATATATCATATATAAAATTTAAAGGGAGAAAGCAATATATGTTGTACACGAGTTAATTATGTAAATTTAGTTCACATGAACTTCATCATATTTTAGACCCATTTACATAATGGATCTAACAAAAATGTTGTATATTGAATCCTTTTATAATTTGTTGGGTAAAATCAATGAAGTTTATGCATCTCCAAACTATGAACCAAATTTGTAGGAATGTTTATATAAACTCAATTCTTGATAACCTATATGTTGGGCAAGAGAATGCCAATGCAAAACGCTGGATCTTGTTCAATTATATATGTTGGGTGATTTTGTTATTAAAAATTTCCCGCCAAAAATTTTTAATGACAAGAAAGGATCTCTAATGACATGAGCCCACTATTAAAAATTTGTTAGCATGGACGTTCTTTAATAAAATAAAAATTATTAATGAGTTATAAGCTGTAATCATTGTAGGCATATAATTAATTAGCTTGATAGCTTCTACAATTGTGAGGGAAAAAACTCATTTTTAATAACATGACTCATATAATATATTTACAGTCATGACCTATAAATAAAAGAATAATTATTGTAGGGTACAAGATCTTGAATCAAGTAATTAATAGGTATAAATTGTTTAAAAACTTATTAATAGGTATTCCCTCTGTCCTGATTTTAATTGGTCATATACTGTAGACACGGAGATTAAAAAAAATGAGAAATAAAGTGGGTAAAGTGGGTCTGGTGAAGAGGTATTGTGAGTGTAAAGTGGTAGTGGAGGGAAATACCTATTATATCAACGTAAACTCAATATCGTACAAGTTTTTGCCATAATATATATTTATAAACTAATTTGATTGCTTATAATTTATAAGTATATATTATATCACCTACGTCAGCTTTTGCATTCCATGTCCTAGATAATGCTAATATCATCCACAATGATCAATTCAAAAGGTGTTTAAACATTAGATGAATAAAAGTTGGTGCTTAAAATATTTGTAGATGATTTTTAAATTAAAAAGAGAGTTTCATTCATGTAAATATTTTATACAAAAAATTGGGTAAAAATAAAGTGATGGTGAGACTCGTAAAAAGTATATGAATGAATGAATGATGTGAAAATGTATTTAAATAATTGAATATTTAAAAATTAATGATATGAAAATAATATGGAGAAGAGACTTTGGATAAATTTTTATTCATCCATCCGTGAATAGTATAAAACGAACGATCTGCGTATATTTTATGCTTATGTGTCAAAAATTCAAATAGTAAGCATGAAAAGTTAAATAAGAATACAATTGAATTTATTTTGTCATCCGACAGTTAGATGTCGGCTTCCTGAAGGACAATTTTCAAACTTGCTATTTTTATTAATTCCGTGAAGATAGATTTGTTATTTATACATATATATAAAAATAGGAAACTTCCCATCATTTTTCCCCCACTCTCTCTCTCCCTCTGTCTATTTTCTACACTTTTTCTCTCTCTCCCCTCTTTACACGTCATTTCCCTATTTTTTCTCTCTCTTTTTTTTTTTTTTTGTCTATTTTCCCAAAACTCTCTCTTAATTAATTGCTTTGTATAAAAATAAATAAATAAATTATAATCTTACAACACTAATATGATAAATCATTTAACTAGAAAAAAATCTCAATATAAATTTTTTTAATCAACCTAATAACTTTAAAATAATACATCATTTTTTACTATTAATATTGACAAACATCACATATAATTTCAAATCACTAAACCATATCTTATATATAATGAATATATAAATTGATAATTTAATATTAATTTACATAAATAAGAACAAATTATGTATAGGATTATAATATTAAAAGAGAATTTTGTGTGAGACTATCTCATATGTGAGACGAACAATCATTTGATTTTTAGGTCATATTTCCCAAATTAGGTTGGAGAGCTACAAATTCATATTTTATTACATAAAATAATAAATAAGACATGTGGAGCATCACTCGGGTGAAATACTAGTTACATTTAAAATGTGATTATATTTTGATTTTCATCTTTTGTCTTTATTAATTTAATGTATTTTGTTACTACTAATTATTTTGGTAAAATAAAATTTTAATGTTCAAACAATGATAACTCTAATTTCAAAATGTTGTGTGAAAAAACTTGTAACATTAGCTTTGTAGGAGGAAGTGAGTAGCATTTAATTGATTTCTTGATTTGAAATTCTCAATTTTTCAGGATGCAGTTTAATCTAGTGATGGCGAAGATGAGACAACGCATAGTCGAAGCCGAGGGATAGTGTTCGGTCTTGTCCGTGCAGGGAATCAGGCGCGAAATCAGCAAATCATATGATCTGTTGCACCATCTGATCGATGACATGATTGGTCAACGTATGCAACACAGAAAGACTGCTTGTAGAGGATCTACAGATATATTGGATGTGATACTCTAATTATTTTGCATAATTAGGTGCTCTATGTAATGTGCCAGGACATATTCATAGCAGGTACGGACACCACGACAACGACGATAGAATGGACACCACGGTTTCGATTGGAAGCTTCCAGAAGGGGTGACAATCGACGCCATGGACATGACTGATACATATGGAGTCACTCTCAAGAAATGAGAATTAACTTACGCTCATCCCTTCGAAAAATACAATCTCATCACCTGGTGATGTTTATTTTGGAAATTTATGGGATTTTAAAACTCTGATGAATAGTAAATTAATGTCGGTTTGTTACGGGTTTTGTATAATTGAAATTTAACTTTATGTTAAATAAATGTATATGAGTGAATGCAGTTGTATTATTATAGTATTGTTGAGTGTTATTGCATTGATTGGATGGTGTGAATTAATGATTTAAATATATATATTGAAAAGTAAGGAGAGACACTGATTAATTGTATTAGAAAGTAGGCTAGGTCTTGTATGCACCCGAGTGCACCGTGCACTCATACTGCATTTTAGAAGCGTGCAACTTGTTATGCTGAAAAGTGCGACTTATTTACACAGAAAAGTGCAACTGTTAATATGGGAACATAGTTGTATGCTTCTGTTTGGAATACTTGAACGTTTCTGTTCTGTATAGTTGCACGCTTCTAAAATGTACTACTCAGGCGCACATGAGACCCACTCTAGAAATTATGATAATAGGTTTATAAGTATTGTAGTGGTGATATTTTTAATATCGAAAATACAAAATTCTAAACTAGAGCCGATTTTAAATTTCAAAACCTAATTCCTGGTTTGTATAACTCAAAACAAACATCACCTAAGGACTTTATTGATGCAAAACTACACTCATAGTACATTTGATATTAATATGCAAAGGACATCGTCTTTTATACTATGTATATTCAGGGTTCGCTTGGTTGGAGGTAATGAGAATTATTTTCATTAATAGTGCTTGACAGGTTTGGTACACCCGTAATAAGAATAAAGTAAGTAATTGATTACCCTACTTCCATTACCCAATTTCACTCATGTAATCATTCACTCTACCCTCCTATGATGATACATATTGTTGATTTCAAACTAAGCAACAACAATATAATCAATAACCTATAGTGATTGACTCCTCAGTAATACGCATTACCATTATCATTTACCCTATAATGAACAGAGAATCGCTAAAAAGACATAATGAAACCCAAACAATTGTAGAAAAATATCAAACTCTCGTATAAGTACAAAAATTCCAATCTAAAACATCGAAAAAAGAAATGAAGAAATATACTTCTAAATACATACCATCTGTCGTAATTAAAGCGGCCAGTTCCATCATTAAGTAGAAACGAAACATCAGTAATTTTTTCTGATTTCTCAAATATCATCCCAACCATTTTCACCTAAACGCCACATAATTAAAACTAAAAAACTTCAATAATAGGAAAAGATCAAATAATGGCAATCACTATTTATTTTTTAAAGCAACAACCCACATTGTATACTTCAACGTCATTAATCAGAATATTCGCCTTATCATCACTCGCTTCAAAAGCTTGACTTATTTGCTACACGGCTAATGGAAGCAAAGGTTGCTTCATATGCATAAATCACAAGACAAAACACACACATTATTCCTCAAATTATCATGCTCACTATATAAAATCCAATCCAAATTGTCGGAAGCAAAACGGGGTACGGGAAATAAGAATCCATCCTCAAATACATTCTCATCGATAAGGAATCCAAAATCCAGATTAAATTGTATCCCAAATCATATCACTAATGTCGCTATTTAAGGTTTTAGAGAAGCTTTAAAAACAAAGCAAATAGGGTTTAACAAAATTACAAAAAAAAATATGTGGCGTTCGAATCACACACCTGGACAGTAGACATCGAAAGACACCAGGTATTCTTCCTCTTTTGCTTGCTCAATCCCCTTGCAAATAAATGAATCTGCCTTCAAAGCCCCAAAGCCCCAAATTTAATCAATGAACCGAAATCCAATTTACCCGGAATTCAAGCAATCAGTGGGAGGGGCAGGTGTCGGCGGCGGGGTGGCGCGGTGGGCGCTGGAGATCGCAAAAATCGAAAAAATTCAAAGACCCAAATTTAATCAATGAAACGAAATCCAATTTACCCGAAATTCAAGCAATCAAACATAATTTGGGGAAGGGGCGGGGCGTCTGCAAAGGCGGCGGCGGCATGGGCACGGCAGGATGGCGGCGATGGGCGCTGGAGATCGCGGCTGATCGGTTGCCTTCTTTTTTTAGCACGGTACTTTTTTTTTTTAAGAAATAAGAAACAAATTTTGAAAAATAAGAAACAAATAAAAGTTGATTAAAAAGAAACAATAAAATAATTAAACATATAAAATGGGTGTAATTGAGCATTCAAATATGTGGCAGGGGTAAAATCGTCCAAAAATAATTTTCATCCCCTGTTACTTTTTAAAATAGTATAGATACAGAGCTATCACATATTTTTTTCTCAATTCCAACTTATAGCCAAATATAATCAAATTAGCAAATAAAAATACCTTACTTTTCTAAAATAAAATAAATTCTAAATATATTATCTTTTTAGAATCTAAAAAATATATAAAAAGTGAAAATTATTTATAGAATCTCAAGTACTATATAAAAAATATAAAAATTATACAATTTACATTATTCAATATTACTGAAAAATCATTATTTATTTTCTAAATCTCTTTTTTAATTCAATAGTTTTACATGAATTTGAATTCTCAAATATTTTTTAAAAAAATTTGGATTTATAGATTCTAAATTGGCTTTTTTAATATAAACATAATTAAAATATATTTTTTCTTATTTTCAATTATAAGACATTTTCTCTTTTTTTTTTTAAATTTTGCTATTTTAAATCAATTGATAAATAATACTACTTACTAAAATTTGTAAAATATAAAAATATGTAATAGATTTAATAAAGTGAAAAATATGGATATAATTTAATTAAGAGAAAAAATATATGTTAGTTTTAATCAAAAGTGAACAGTGTGGGTATGATTAAGAAAAAAAAAAGGTATATTTTAGATTTGATAAAAAGTGAAAAGTATTGGTTAAAATTGACAATTGGGCTTTTATTTGAATGGAAAGAGAAGCGTCACATTATTTCTGAGAATTTTGGGGAAGAAGCAGAAATGACTAAAAGCTTATTTTATTTATAAGTTTCACTTTTCACATTTCATTATCTATCTATATCTATATCTTATTATTTAATAATAAAATGTTATGTTAAAAAGTTATTACTAATTTTGTGATGGAGATGAGATCGCGATAAGTATCTTGATTGATTATAATTACGAGTTAATTTGAAAATTAGTAATTAATTTTATTTGTTAGCATTTATTATATTTTTATAAATAGAGTTTTATTATTTAAACAAATCATTTATAATATTTTTACTCAATTGTTTATGAATATGAATTAAAGTTTAACGAGAATTTCTCGTGTTTTCGGATATACCAATGAGAATCAACGGAGATTGAGAAAGTTGTTTCGTTATTGTTCACGCTTCCTACCTCAGTTGATATTTAGAGTCCGTGCAACGCTCCTTCCGATGTCGCCTCGCCATTAACAGTTCGTTGATGCCTTTGCCATGAAAGAATTGCGTCAAAAGATCGCGACTCTTGCCCAATCTGTCGAGTCGCTAATGTTGATGTGCGATGGCCGTGCGTTGATGTGCCACGTGATTTCTTCGTCCAGGTTAGGCCATTTCCTGTTAATAAAAAGAATGTTGGGCCATTTAACGTTAATTATACAGGACCACCTTATTTTTCTAGTAATTATGATGGAACAAAAATTGGCTCAAGTTACTCACAAGTCACACACCTACACATTTAGAAGATACACATCTTTGTCATTTAAAAAAAATAACACATAAAATGTCAAAATTATCCTTTCCGTCAATTTACATGAGAAATATTGATCCAGCTGTTCAAAAATAATTTTCGAATTTTTATAGTAAATTCGATAAAAAATTTCGAATTCATGTACATAATTCGAAAAAAATTTCGAAATTATACATTGCGGCGGCGGACGCGGGCTAGCACTAGCGGCGGCGGCGGTTGTGTTGCTCGCCTCACAATTTAGTGGAGGTGTATCAAGTTTTTTTTTTTTTTTGAAAACTGAATAGAAGGATGCGTGAATAAGAAATGTATAGATTGGGGTATTTTGGAAAAATTAGGGAGAGTGTATTCATCATACAAATGTATTAGTCCAGATAGTGTATTTATTAAAAAAAGTAAAAAGGTAGGTGTGAGTAACCTGGACCAACAAATAGTTTAAGCCTCCATTTAAATGGATGAATTTGAAATTTATAGATTTCACACATAAATCATCACTCTCCAATGGATTTATAAATACTTAGATTTGAGAGTCTAGTTTAAAAATGAAGGGATTTCAAATCCTCATCAAAATCTAGTCATTTGAAATCCCCCCCTCTCTACCACTTCCCTCTCTCTCCCCCGTTCACTCTCTTCTCTTCTCTCTCATCTCTTGACAATTCATGATTTAAAATTTATGCATTTTTATCTTTATTATTTTTCAAATCCATTCATTTAAAATCCCCATATCCAAATGGAGCCTAACAGAGTTCGGAGGATGACGAATTTGGGCCTGGAAAGATTGACGGCATATTAGCCCTTATTCAACGAAATGGGCCTTTTCCTGCGGATGAGTTCGAGTATGATAATTTAATTTGGAAGAGTTTGATTCTGAGATTTATTTTGAGAATTTGATGATAATGGGTCTTTTAATTTGATGGGTTGGGTATTTTTAATGAGTTCTCACTCTATGATGGACCACCTATTTATGATGAAGAACAATCAGTAAGTGATCCTGTATTTTTCGTTTATGACACGGAGCACGAAGACGAGTTGTGCCTAAATTTTGATATGGAGTCCAATGATGATGGAGGTTTTGACTCATAAAATGACTATTATTTTTTATAATTAATGATAGTTATTTTATTGGCAGTGCTATAAGATATTCATCATACCGCCTCAAAGTTTTGAGCCACATTCGAACGCCCGATATTTTTTAACTCAACTATTTGGTGGCTTTCTTTTATCCCTCTGGAAATTAGATCGGTTCAAATTCGAGGACGAATGTTTCAAAGAGGGAGAGAATGATGGAGATGAGAATGCTATAGGGATCTCGATTGATTATAATCACGAGTTAATTAGGAAATTAGTAATTAATTTGATTTGTTAACATGTATTGCATTTTCATAATTAGAATTATAGTTTTATTATTTAAGCAAATCATTTGTAACATTTTCACTCAAATGTTTATGAATATGAATTAAAAGTTTAACAAGAATTCTCGTGTATTCCTTATTACAGGTATTTCAAAGGGAATCAACGAAGATTAAGAAGGTTATTTCGTTATTGTTCACACTCCCTGTATCATTTTGTCATAAAATTTTAAAAACAAAGGTGATATAGTTCAAATGGTAAAACTATGAAGCAAATTAGAAAATTAATATATATGAATTAATTTAACATCACTTTATAAGTTCAGACTTTTAAATATGAGATGAAATTCGTTCATTATCAGAATTAAAGCAAAGGGACATGGGTATGAGTGGGGTATAAATGAGCCGAGTAATGTTGATCTCGAACTCAACTCTATTGGAATACTCGAAACTCGACTCGAACTCCATCGGGCCCAAATTTTTTAGCTCGAGCTGTTGGGATTGTTGGAGCCTGATCGAAACCGAGAAGCAGAGCACGGGAGGCGATCGACCAATCCCGTGGTGGAGCACATCTGCTTGATCGAGCACTTCCCATTCCAGCCCGCACTGGGCGCTCGACCAAGCTGTTAGCTCGAGCGGTTCTGCTCGACCAAAGCCCCAGGTCGAGCAGTTCCGCAGCCCTATGATCGAATTGGGGTTTTCGGCCCAATCTCTTGTTTAAATACTTTTGACTCATTGTAATTGCCTCTTGTACTGAAAACACATGAAAATAGTAGATCTTCTGGCTTGATAGTGCTCCCAGACATAGTCATTCCTGACGAACTGGGTAACCAAATTGTTTGTTCCTTAATTCGTGTTTCCATCATTTTCTCCATAATTGTTGTTTAAAATCCTAACAACTGGTATCAGAGCATCTGGTTCAACACCTGGGATAGCATTGCTCTTGCAAGTGAAAAAGGGAATGCAGATTTGTGGCATTGTCGTCTTGGCCACATGAGTGAAAAAGGGATGAAAGATGTGTTCGAAGGGTAAACTGCCAGACCTCAAGACAGTCGACATCGGGTTATGTGAGGACTGTGTGTTCGGAAAACAGAAAAGGGTGAGTTTTTCGAAGGGAGACAGAACTTTGTAGAAGCAGAAGCTGGAGTTAGTCCACAGCGACTTGTGGGGTCCAGCACCTGTGACATCTCTTGGTGGAGCGTCATATTACATGACTTTCATTGACGACTCTACTAGGAAGGTATGAGTTTATTTCTTGAAAAATAAGTCTGATGCCTTTAATGCTTTCAGGAAGTGGAAGACCCTTGTAGAAACTGAAACAGGTCTCAAGGTGAAGTGTTTGAGATCAGATAATGGTGGAGAGTACGAGCTCCGAGAGTTCAAAGAATTCTATGAGGCGAATGGAATTCAAATGGAGAAAACCGTGAGAGGAACCCCCCAGCAGAATGGTGTGGCAGAACGTATGAACAGGACCCTATGTGAACGTGCTAGAAGCATGAGATTGAAGTGTGGGCTGCCAAAGATATTTTGGGCAGAAGCAGTCAACACTGCAGCTTACTTGATAAACAGAGGACCCTCAACTCCCTTGGAAAATGGCATACCAGAAGAGGTCTGGTCGGGAAAGTAGGTAAATATGTATTTTCTTCGAGTATTTGGGTGTGTTTCATATGTTCACATTGATGCTACTAGTAGGAGTAAGTTGGATTCTAAGTCTGTTAAGTGTACGTTTGTTGGATATGGCGGTGATGAATTTGGCTATCGGTTTTGGGATGAGCAGAATCGAAAGATAATTCGTAGTCGAGATGTCGTATTCAATGAGCAGGTGTTGTACAAAGACTGGTCGGGGATATCCAAAGAAGGTGGTTCTGAGACTCAGGTTGTGGAGTTAGACATTTCAAATTCAGGTGGGAGCAAGGGGGTTCTAGACGATCAAGTGATTGTTGAGGAAGAACCAAGTACACCACCACCAACAATTCCGTTGCGGAGATCCACGAGAGAACGGAGATCTCCTGATAGGTATTCACCTTCTCTTCATTATTTATTGTTGACTGATGGTGGTGAACCTGAATGTTATGCAGATGTTATACGTAGTGAGAATCCTGCTGACATGTTGACTAAGGTTGTGACCTTAGAGAAGTTGAAGTTATGCATGACTTCAACTGGCCTTGGAAACTGAGCATAAGGCCCGACACTACTAATAGTGAGAGAAACCGTTGGAACGGAGGAGACAAGTTACAGTTGGAGTCAGTCTCCAGGTGGGAGATTGTTGGGATTGTTGGAGCCTGATCGATACCGGGAAGCAGAGCACGGGAGGCGCTTGACCAAGCCCGTGGTCGAGCACATCTGCTCGATCGAGCACTTCCCATTCCAGCCCGCACTGGGCGCTCGACCAAGCTGTTAGCTCGGCGGTTACGCTTTCGACCAAAGCCCTGTGTCGAAAGCGATTCCATGACTCTCATGCGTGAATTAGGGTTTTCGGCCCAATCTCTTGTTTAAATACTTTTTACTCATTGTAATTGCCTCTTGTACTGAAAACACATGAAAATAGTAGATTTTCTGGCTTGATAGTGCTCCCAGACATAGTCATTCCTGACGAACTGGGTAACCAAATTGTTTGTTCCTTAATTCGTGTTTCCATCATTTTCTCCATAATTGTTGTTTAAAATCCTAACACTAGCTTGGCTCAGCTTGACTCAATTACATGTATAATTTTATAAAACCAAATGTAAAACATATTTTTAAAATATAAGTATATATAATATATATATAATAAAATTAATGGCATAATAGTAATTATTGTGCATGCTCGATTAGGCTCGAGAGCCTCTCAAGTCGAGTATTTGTAAACTGAGTATTTCTAAACTCGAACTAAATAGCTACTCGAGTTGCGCAAACTTGACTCGACTTGATTATGCTTGAGTCGACTTCAATTTTTTTTTTTAATTTAATCAAGCACGAGTAGCTCGCGAGTCAGCTTGACTCACTTACACCCTATCGTACTCTTGGTAAACTTTGCTAATCAAGTTTTAAAGATGAGTATTTAATACGTATCAAATTACATGTCCTTGCTCATTATTGTTTTTAGGGGTGGAGGAAATACCGAAAATACCGGTATACCTCACTTACCGTACCGAAAAATATCGATTTTATCGAAATTTTTGGTATACCGAAATTTTCGGTACGGTATGGTACCGTACCGAAAATTTCGGTACGATAACGGTATGAAAATATAGAAAATTTCGGTATACCGAAATACCTAAATATTTCGGTATACCGGAAAAATTTCCGGTATACCGGAAAAATATATCGGTATACCGGTATATATTGAAATTTCGGTACGGTATCGGTATGTAATATCGGCATACCGAAAAATTCGGTATACCGAATTTTCGGTACGACAACGGTATGAAATTTTTCGTATCAAAAATTTGATGCAGATATCGGTATGGCGAAAAATTTTCGATATCTTGCATCTGGTCCACCCCTAGTTGTTTTATTTATCTCTCGTTCGTGCATTCAGCAGTCACTTTCAGTTGATTAATCAATATGCGGAAGCACAAGTTATTTCTTCAAAAAAAAAAAATAGTTATTTCTACAAATTGTATATAATATTATATTAATTAAGGGCTTTTGTACCTTACTTTGCAGTTAAAAGTTAAAACTCAAATATATGAAACAAAATTTGTCAAGTCAAGTCAATAAAACCTTAATCGGGAACATTTTATAAGCCTCGAACTCATCTATTTTTATCATTGTTTTCTTAATCTGCCTCTCGTTGCTATTTGAATAGAAAGAGATAAAAAAAACATCACATGCAAATGTGTGGCTATACTTATGCATGAGAGAGAGAGAGAGAGAGAAAAAAAGACTGTATATATTTTCACTGCATTAATTCTAGTTATATGAAAACACAAAAGGGAAGATTTTGGAAGAGGGCAAGCGTCAAATTAGAATAAAAAAAAAAAGAGTTGGTCTCCCATAAACAAATTTTATAGTATAAAATTAAATTAATATTTGATTCATTTCACTCATTTCAACACACTTTTTTAACTTATTAAACTTGACCGCATTATACATTGGATAGTTTCACATTCCCATGAATTAAAATCAATTTCATAGCATGAAACTTGCCACCTAGAGTTTGCCAAAAGGAAATTGGAACGTTCATCAATTAACGACATTTGTGTGGAGTGATGGAAACCTGGAAGTTGCATCTGATATCCCTTATATATATAATTTTAGTGTTCCACTTTATATTTCACAGTTTAAATATGTGACATGTACAACTAAAATAATATCAACAACTAGAGTGTATGTATTATATTGACAAATGTTGATGATTCAGAGAGTGAAACATGTATTAATCAAAGGACTAAAATAGTAGATGAAACATGACCTAACTAATATATATGCCTATATAAATGAGAACAAATTGGTTTGTTTTGCATTGAGAGATGTGAATTATCTACCATCTTCTACACCACCACCACCCTCACAGCTTCCTCCACCACCTCCATCCCCTCCTCCTTCTCTACCACCACCACCACCACCACCTAATTCTCCATTTCCTCCACCACCTAATTCTCCATTTCCTCCACCACCACCGCCACCTAATTCTCCACCAACACCACCTAGTTCCCCTTCACCTCCACCACCTAGTTCTCCACAACCTCCACCACCGCCACAACATCCATGATACAATATAAGCAATATACCCTCTACTTTCACCTTCACCATCATTGACTCTACCAATAATATCTATCTACATAGTCCTTCTTTATTTACCTTTAAGTCTAGTCGATTTTAAAATTAGGCCTCTCACAATCCTTTTTTATATGATTTCAAAATTCAAAATTAGTTGAAAATCGCCGAAATTTCGAGCCTGAATCGAACGCACGCCCCCATTGGACTCATGCAGGAACTGCCTTGATAATATCAACTAATTAATAAAGCATCTTGAGTCATTGATCTTGGAAGAAAGGAATATTCATGTATTTCTACTTTTTTATACACAATTTGATATTTTTCATGGATGCAATGAAATGCAGATAAACATTCTCTATATGTCTAATTTTATCAGCTCCTAAATTTTCACCTATTGTTTAATTTAGAGTGTGAGTGTATGTTTATTTATTTATATTTACGAATATTTAAACTTATTGTACTAAGAGTAAGGGAGTGTTTTCTATTGGTAGGGTGCACCGAAAATGACTGAAAAATAACAAAATGAATAATTGAGGCTCGTGTCAAACACGATTTTCTTAAAACAAATTATGTCCTTCACTCTCGGTCTAGTGAATTGTAGGACATTTATTTCCTAGGATACAACCATCAAAGCAATGATATTAGTATTATATCTTGTTTGAATCGTACCGAGAAAATGTTTGATGTTGTCACCAGAATGTGAACAAAAGTATGAACAAAAGAAAGCATAAAAGTATTAGCAATGTGTTTCTCCAATTAACATGCAAGTTCAAGTGTCTTTCGAATAGCACCTGAGGTGCTACTTATAGCACTCACAAAAATGGACTTATGGAACCTGGACATAAAGATCCGCTAATGGTCTGAGACCAAAAACGAACAGTCATGAATTCAGGTTTTTAAGCTTCCAATGTGATATTTTTCATGGATGCAATGAGATGCAGATAAACATTCTCTACATGTCTAATTTTACAATTTATTTTTAAGCTCCTAATTAAAATTTCACCTATTATTTAATTAATTTAGAGTATGAGTGCATGTTTATTTATTTATAATTAGGAATATTCAAATTTGTTATATTATGGGAGTGTTTTCATCCACTACAAAATAGTGAGAAGCACTTTTAAAATAAAAAAACACCCCGGACAATTTTGGATAGAAAAAAAAAAGTAATTCTCACCCCAATTTGCAAACATACCCAATAAGACCCTTTTATGTGCATTTTGTTTTATTGAATTCACAAATTTTCAAATTTTATTTTACTGAACTGCCCTTTTCACTATGACAAAAACTCGTATGACACGATCTCATACATGAATAAGAGTACAACTTAGCACAAATATACTCATCCCTCCCAAAATGTT
This sequence comes from Stenogyne calaminthoides, assembly GCA_037126765.1. NCBI lineage: Eukaryota > Viridiplantae > Streptophyta > Magnoliopsida > Lamiales > Lamiaceae > Stenogyne > Stenogyne calaminthoides. Next base: position 18,014,714 of record JBBCBC010000028.1, read on the forward strand.
AAAGCGTCAATGTACAAATTACATTCCATCTCACCGACGGTCTCATACAAGAGTGTCTCTTTCACTATTGAGTACTTTCACTTGAATAGACATCGTTTAATGTAAAATAAAAAATGCAGAAGGATTTAATAATACTTAAGAATATATTATTGGGATAATGAATATATGAAAATATAATTTCACTTGATTCAAAATTAGTTTGTATTGAATAATAATGATATAATTCTCTCTTCTTAAAAAAAAATAAAAATTGCGGGAGGAATTAAGAAATTAATAAGTTTTCGATATTCTTCTATTCCTGATTTTCTCAACATATCAATTCCTCTGTGTTATTTTTCATGTTTCAATATTATTTTACTTTCTGAATTTTTAACACATCAATTAAAAATTATGATGGTTCATTGAATATTTTTGTCCATTCCACATGAATCTAGACTGTGAGCCATGTTGGGCCTCTAATAATATGGAAACAACCCATATTTCATTGACTAGCTACAACTTTTCAATATGGCCTGCTTATCATTAATCTTGGCCCATCCTCATATTGGGCTCATATCAGATAATATCAATAAGTTCTTGAGTAGTATGTTTTATTATCTTTGTCTAGTTTATCGATTGTTATATTACAATGACAAAATCTTGCATGATCTGGTTTATGCTATGAACTTTATTTTTAATTTATGACATTTGACCCTACTCAGGGTATAATACGGGTCAAGTTTAGTGGTTTAGAAAAATGTGTTGAAAATGAGTGAAATTGGTCAAATAATCCAAGTTCATAACATAGACCTGGTTCATGGGAGACCAACTCTATTACACTAATATTTATTAAAGTAGTATATTTTTTTAATACTAGACTTAGATTAAAAAAAATGCTGTGATCAGCTGATGGGTCAAAATTTTTGTTCATATGTACAATTGTTATAATTAAAGTTTAAACATCTTACTTAATACTATTAAGTGATGCAAAAGTCCCTCTAGGCGTCCGCCTAGGTGGCCTCTAGGCGTCCGCCTAGGTGGCCTCTAGGCGCTAGGCAGTCGTCGATCGACCCGATTTTGCATAGGCGCCACTTAGGCGGTCGAGTCGGGGGCTAGGCGGCCAAGTCGGGAGCTAGACGGGCTGCTTAATTTTTTTTTTCTCCAAGAGAAGACGTCATTTCAATTATTAATTAAAAAAAATGACTAACATAAAAATAAAAAATAAAACCGTCCAAATTCAAATTGAGATAATTGCTTCCCTTCATTGCCATCGCCATCATTTGCTCGTTGTCCGTCCGGCCAGGAGCCATCACTAGATTATTTGATAATGAGAGACGTTGTTCTTAGAATAAACCAATGATATAAGACAAAGATTGATAATTTTCACTACACTAAAATTTCAAAGTACAGATTTGTTTAGTTTTTTTATGTTAAATTAATTTTCTTATACTCTATAATGGATATAAGAAATGGTGTTTGAATTGTTATCTTGATTTAGGTGGTAGTATAATGAATTTGTTAATTAATTTTTAAGTGTATTTTTGTTATAAGATATCGGTAAGTGGTAAATAAAACTCATTTAGATGAAAAAACAAAAAAAAATTGAACCGACTAGTCCCCGACTAGTCTCCGCCTAGACGGCCTAGGCGCTCCGTCCGACTACCTATTTCCGACTTCTGCACCCTTGATACTAATATTTATTTGATTTTTTTTTTTTGTTTAAAAATATTTGTTCTGATCTTTAATCGATGAAACACAGCAAAACAGAGTGCAAGTTAACTACTACAAACGTCTCAACTGACAATGAATTCCCTTTGATTTTTACCTCTTATTATCGTGTTCATGACATTCGTGTGATCAATGCTTGAAAAATGTATTTCAGAAGAATTTGCTGGTAATTGTAGTGTGTCTTAACAGACTCAAGTCTTGTTCCAAGTAATAAATTAAAATTGCATCACCTCTAAACACAGCTAATTAATGTTTTAATGAAACAATCATACACTCCATGACAGCTGCCCCCTAATAGGTGATCTCTAATTTAATTCTTATATTTATTAATGTTTCATCATGCACGGTCGAACCGGGTCAAATGATTTATTCTATAAAATAAGCGCAAATTCAAAACAGTAAAACTCGCTTACAATCATAGGTCTGTGTTACATAATTGTTCTTACTGTAATACAGACTGAAAGCGAATTTTTCTGTTTTGCCTTTAGAGTTTTAAAGAATAAATTTGTTTGACTCGATTTGACCCACATAGGATTCGTAATTTTTTCACTAATTCGGTGGACCAAAACCCATCGTCCACTAGCTGGGGCCCCACTCTGGACTGACTCATCTCAAGAGTTAATTGCAAGATTCGAACATGAAACCTAAAGAGGAACATATTGCTAAATTTCCAAGTCTATACCACTTGGTCAACTATTGGGGATTGAAAATGGGTTTGTCATTTAATTCATGATGTGGTTATTTGAACAGTTAGAATTAGAAAATACACCCTATTCTTTTTTTAAAAAAATAGCCACAAGCACGTAATTTGCGTACTACACGTGATTTAAAATAATTTTTTTATATTATTAATTTTCAATTAAATACGTTAAATATTTAAAAAGTTAGATTAATTTAATTTTGGTGAGATTAAAAATTATACCATAAATAAGTCAAACTCATAAAATTTAATGGGTAGAGATGAATGAAGAAAAATGAATAGTATAAATTTTAAAGATGGAGTATAATACCATAAATAACTTATCATAGAATTGCAGAATTTTGAAATAGAAGATTTATATGAGTAAGAGTAGGTCTTGTGTGAAATATTGCACACTAGTGTAATGTGCAATACCACACAATTAAAGCAAAATAGACTAAAATTCGCGGGTCATGTGCGTTGGGCGGACGGGTCGGGCGACTCGGGCTGAGCAGGTTGGACAGGCCACTTGGCTATCTACGTATTACATTTTATGCAAATATATTTTTATCAATAATTGTTGTAGCCTAATGGTTCTGGTCTATTTTCAGTGTATTTAGTCACAAGTTCAATTCTTATTGAGCACATAGTTTTAAAAAAAAAAATTCAAGCTATTTTTATGTGTTACTACATGAACAAAAAATGTTACGCTATGAAGAAAAATGTGTTACCACATGAACAAAACCAGTACAAGATCGAAAATAAATCCCTAGTCCAAAATTTCAGATTTAAAGAACAACTTGATGTGTTACTACATGAACAAAAGAGTGTTACCCTATGAGCAAAAAAATGTTACTACATGAACAAAAATCAATACAAGCGCGGAAAAAAATATTCAGTGCAATTTTTTTTCAAGTTGTTTTTGTGTGTTATTACATGAACAAAAGAGTGTTACCTTATGAACAAAAGAGTGTTACCACATGAACAAAAACCAGTACAAGCACGAAAAGAAATCCTCAGTCCAAAATTGCAGATTTAAAGAACAACTTGATGTGTTACTACATGAACAAAAGATTGTTACTCTATGAGCAAAAGAGTGTTACTGCATGAACAAAAACTAGTACAAACGCGAAAAAAAATCTTCAGTCCAAAATTACAGATTTACAGAAACAGAGTGAAAAGAGTGCAGAAGTATCTGAAAAATTGTGCCAGAAAATCAAGAGGAGAACGAACGGAAGGACCTGCTAATTTCTCAGGATGAGAAATCTGAAAAAAAAAATGGAGAAGAATATGGAAGAATTTGAATAAAGAAGAACAAAAGAAGAGAAGAAAAAACTGCACCACAGTAAAATCTGGAATCGCGAGGAAGAAGAATCCTAGGATCACGAGGAAGAAGAAAACGGGCAGCGCCAGATCTGAAATGGCTTTGGGCCTGACCCGCGAAAAATAAATATCTCTTCTATTTGGGCTAATTGCACATATCACTTGTATTCAATATTGTATACAAGTTTTTGTGTATGAGTAAATAGTGATTCACAATTAGTAGATATGAGATATGAAATGATAAAAATACCTTTAAATTCTTTTCCTCTCACTAAGATTAATAAATACATAATCATGTTGGCTCTCTCTTACAGGTGTATGCTACTCAAACACATCTCTCTATTTATAATCCACCCGATTGAAGGGCCAATAGTACGGGTTGGACGGGTTGAAGAGAATTTCTCATATCTCCCTTACAAAAGATTAATAAATACATCCACATATGGCAGTATCCAAATTTTAAAAACCGTCTAAAGAAATCAACAATCATTGTCGGGAAAAATTTTAAAAACACAAACTTTGCCAAAGAAAGCAACGATCTTTTTGTCTATCTTGGTCGGTTGTATTTGCCCTGCATTACAAAGATTGTGCAAACTCGTGCTGCTCGATATACATATTCTAAATTTTTTATCTTTTTAGAAAATTATATGTTGGGTTTTTCTACGGTCAGGAACGGCTTTGCCCTTCCTGATGTTAGATGTCCAATAAAAGGTTGTCACATCATTTAACTTCGCCATGAACGATATTGTTTCGCCATAAGACTAAATAATTAATCTTTTTAATAAAAATGATAAAATTACTGAAATATCCTTATAACATTTTTTTAATAAAAAAAATACAATATTCATAAATTTAAAAATTTTAGTCATGATCCCGAACTCGGCCCATGCACGACCCTCTCCAACCCCCCGCGACACAAGTGGGGTTTGGGTCCAGATTGGGTATGGGTCTAGGTCTGGGTCGGGTCCGAGTCCTAGTCAGGGTTTGGGTCCAGGTCGGCCTGGGTGTGGGTCTGGGTCCAGATCTGGGTTCGGGTCCGAGTCTGGGCCACAGTCCGGTTCGGATCCGAGATCAGGTTCTGGGTACGGGTCTTGGTTCGGGTCCGGATCAGGGCGGGTCCGATCAGGGTCCGAGGTCCGGTGCAGGTCCAAGTCTAGATCTAGATTCAAGTCCGGGTCGGGTTCGGGTCCGGTACTGTCCGGGTCCGAGTCCTAGTCAGGATTTGGGTCCGTGCTCTGCCCAGCGGGTCCAAGTCCGGATCCGTCTGGTCCTTGATCTAGGTCCGCCTGAGGTCTGATCTGGGTTGATTCGGTCGCCTCGACCCGATCCGATCCGAAGTCGTTATCCGACAGATCCGTGATCCGCGGATCCAGTCCGGATTTGGGTTCGGTTGGAGTTCGAGTTAGTCGGGTTCGGGCCGTCCGGCCCATCTTGATCCGGATCGATCTGGTCTAGGTCAGGGTTCGATTATGAGTTTGGGTCTGCGTCAGGGTGGATTTGATTCGGGTCCGTGCAGGGTGGGTCCGGGTCCGGTCAGGGTCCGGGTCTGGATCCGGGATAATTTCGTCATTCTATAAATATTAATTTAATTTATTAGTAGGACGATTTTGTGCGATTGCAGTATGCACATCGCAAACGCACTAGTGCAAAATGCAATCATTTAAAATTAAAATTATACGTTGGATCAACAATCCAAGAGTAATCAAAGGGTTTCCTGACGTTAGGAAGGGTAAAGTTGTTCCTTACCGTAGAAGAACCCAACTAGGTTAAATTATAAATCCTTTAGGATAAAGTTTGTCGTTCATATGTTGCATTTTATAAATATTGTTGCATGTAATTTGAATTAATAAAACGACATGGGTAGAAAAATGTGATAGCATAAATGTATGCTGCACAATTTTTTGTTTTTGGTTTTGCGAATCTGAAAATTTCGAATCTTATTCTCAGAAAATTTTATATCACTACAAGAAAAAAAAGAATTGACTATGGATGGCTACAAAATTTTCCAATAAAAATAATTTGGTCCTTAAACAGGATGGGTTGCTTATGACTTGCATACAGATTTTTTAAATTTGAATGGATAAACAAATTACCTACGAGCAAATAGCCTACATGTAAATCCCGGTGCAAACGAGTCTTACACGTGTATGGGGGGGAATACACGTGTTCAGTGATTTTAAAACTTTTCTTCACTGAGGTCAGATGGGTCAGGTTGTCCTGATGATTTGGCCCTGAGAAGCACAGATCTCCTGAGTCAAAGTCTACCTGAGACAGTGATCCTGAGCTGATTTCAGAAGCCTCAGATAATCCCAACTGAGCCTGAGTTTTCAGAGATCCTGAGCTGCTTGGATATCTACTCAGATGTGCAGAATGGTTGGCCCTAAGTTTATACTCGTTTTAAGCTTTGCTGAAAACCTTCCTTTTAATGAAACAGTGATTAAGGCTGTGATTAGTTAGATGCAAGTTCAGTGGATTGATTCCAACTGAGTATCAGTGAAAATATGTTTTTAGTTAAAGATATGCAACAGATAATCAATGCAGTACAGAAAGCAAATAACACAGCAAGTTATAGTGGTTCAGAGACTCAAGCTCCTACGTCCACTCTCTCTGACCTTCAGAGAAATTCCTTAACCACTTCCTAAGGTTTTCTGACTACCTCAATGTAGTTTACTAACCTTTCTATTTTGAGCTTTCTGACTACCTCTTTAGTTTACTTACTCAAAACACACACAAGCTTTCTGACTATCCAAGATAGTTTACTCACTTCTTCTCTAGAGTTTTCTGACTACCTCAATGTAGTTTACTAACTCTTTACAACTCCAACTCACCAACAATCACACTCAAACTACCTTACAAAGGGTTTGGGGTTTCTTGGTTGGTTTCCAACTAGGATGAGATATCCTTTACAATTAAGAACAATGCAAAGGCTAGGATATCTCTACTAAGCTTTGGATATATCTTATTAAAACTAGGCTTAGTGAATGAGCTCTCTTCAATGTAAAGCACTTGAGAAATTCTTGGGTTTTCGAGTGCTTCAACTTGCAATAATAAGTTTGAGCTCTTGAGTTGCTTACAAATTTCCCGTAACCTTCAATGTAGAGGGTCACAAGTATTTATAGGCAGTCATCAAGGTCACTCTTGAAAAACTATCCGTTGGAAGAGATAGCTTCATGAGTTTCCTCTTATGGTGTGTGATGAAAGGCTATTTTAGGGTTTGAATACTCTCTTGCATGTTTTAGGCAATATGCTTTCATGCAGTCAATCACCACTTTTTGCGATCGGAACATAGTACTTCTTGACATGCTTGATGACTTACTGTCGCTTTCGATGTCGATAAAAGTATAATTGTCTTCTTCTTATTGGCTCTTGTCTTCAGTAAATGTAGACAAACATAACGGCTCTTTTTGGTCAATATCTCTGAGTGATATAACCTTAACAACACTTAGTTTTAGTTCCTTTTTATGCGCATGTGAATGTCTTGGGCAATATCTATTTTTTACGTGTATTAGCGTTTTTCTCGGTTTTGTATCCTTCGATAGATGTTATTGATTGCCTCAAAACATTGAGGTTATCTTGAGCATTGATAGATTCTTGAGTCTTGATATCTTGATCTTGAGTCTTTCTTCGAGTCTTTAGAGTCTTGATGTCTTACGAGTCTTGAGTCTTGAGATATCTTGATTGATATCTTTTGAGTCTTCATCTTGAGTCTTGATTTCTCGATTTCATACTAAGTCTTGATTTCTCGATCTCATCTTGAGTCTTGATTTCTCGATTTCATCTTTGAGTCTTGATTTCTCGATCTCATCTTGAGTCTTGATTTCTCGATTTCATCTTGAAACATCCAGTTTCTCGATTTCATCTTTGAAACTTGATTTCTTCAATTTCATACTGAAACTTCAGAAACTTATTGAGTCTTCAGAATCTTCAGAATGTAACCTGATCTATATCTGCTGGCTATACAAGGTGCAGATAACATCCTGAATACTCTAAAACTGAATCCTGACTCATTTATCAAGATTATCCTGAACATGTCATACTCAGGGGTTTTGAGATCTAATCAAAATCTTCTTTATTAAATTCATCTCCCAACAATTTCCCCCTTTTTGATGATGCCAAAACCATCTTGTAACAAAAACACTTAACATATACTCAGGTTTCAGTTTTTCCTATTACAATACAAGAATGGCAAATCTCCCAACAATTTTCACAATAATTCTCCCAACAATTTCACAACACAATATAAGGCATATCAAAATATAAAGACATGTAAAAAGATAATGAGATATTATCTTTGAGCATAAGGATAAAGTTTCATTGATTGTATGATAACAGTTACAGATTACAATGAACTTATCAAAAGTAAAGACAAAAACAAAAAAATTACAAGAGTCTTCAGTCTTTGGTCTTCAGTCTTCTTCAATCTTCAGCTTCAGCTCTTCACTCTTCTTCAACCTCATCCTGAGGCACCTCCAGGTTGAACATCCCATAATATATTTTCTTCAATGCATCTCTTTCTTTGATGATATCTGGGTTGTTTCCTGTTAGTCCTAACTGGATGGCATATTGAGCAATTTCCTGAGAAATGGCTGTTTCATTCACCAGGCCATTCTCTAGTCTAGGAGCAGGGTATGTGTATGGACCAGGGGTAACTATCTGAGTTTTACCTTCATCCGCAAGATTTATCCAACTCTGTAAGTACTTTGGATAAAAGGTTAATAGATAATCAATGAAGGCTTCACTTGAATCTGAGCTTGTCCCCCTCCATTCCCTCAGAACTTCATAATAAAACCAGAAGGTTCTCTTTATTTCTTCCCAAGCATCATTGAATTGGATAGGCATCCACTTATCAATGTGCGGCCACTTCTGAGTTTTAGCTGTCCCTCTCCTTTTGCTCAGGAACTTCTTGAAACCACTTCTGCGCTTCTGCTCTTCTTCTTTCTTTTTCCTTATCAAAGGAACTCCTGAAACTGAAGCAACAATTTTCTTGGCTTGTTCCACCTGAAGTGATCTCAGAGCTTTCAGAGTGTTGAAGACTTCTTTCTGTGCTTCCTCTTCAGACTCTTCCAGATCCATTATCAGCTTTCTCTGAGTTGGCTTAGAAGCCTTAGCTCTCTTCCTCTCAGGTTCAACAAAAATGCCCTGACCTTCCTCTTGATAGGTTGTTCAGCATCGGCTTGGCTTGTCTCTACCTTTCTTCTAGCACTCAGTTTTTCAGCAATGACTTCTTGCATTGTTTCCTTAGAAACATGAGTGTAGATAGGCTTCTCCACTTTCTTGGACTTGAGCTTTTCAGTGGCTTCAGCTTCCTTTAAGGCTTCAGCAATATTCTTCTTTTTAGCTTCTTTGTCTGCCTTTCTCTTCAAGGTGTGTGACAATAACTCCTTTAGCTCGGCTCCTGGCCTTTGCCCCTTCTTGGCACCATACCTTGGTAGAAGTTGAGACAGTGCAGTGGCCATGTGATATTGCTCTTTGCTGACACTTCGCACTTCTCGAAACTCCAACCCGGTCTTGCTCTTCCTCGGCCTCATGAAGTGGTTTTTTAGCCACGAAGAACTCTTGAACAATGGTGCAAACTGGTTGGAGAGTACATCTTTCAGCATCTCTGTCATCTTGGTCATGAGCATGGAGCCCATTTCCTCAACAGCATTCTTGATCAGTTGATCATTCTTCTCCACCAGCTTGGCTTCTAGAAATGAAGTCCTCTCCTGATACATCTGCTTCAGCTCTGTACTTAGCTCAGTCTTGACTCCATCTATCTTCCCTTCCATGGAAGTCATCTTTTTCATTCGAGAGAGAAGTCTCTTTCATAATAAAATGATCGTCATCAGTGGCAGTAGAACTCGATTCTCTATCTTCCGACCGGTTGCAATGTCTCTTCAATCTGAGCCACTTTATCCACAATTGGCACAACTTTATCCAGCTTTTCCACAATGGGAGTGAGATCAATCTCTGGAGCATAGGGAATTTGCTGTTTTTCCTGATCTGGTTGCTCTACACGAGCCTCGAAAAATATCCTCTTCTCTATCGAGCTTGATCTCAACTTTGAGCTTCATGGTTTTTCCAACGAGCCGGTTTCCACGAGCCTCGGTCTGCGTCATATCGAGACATTCTGAGTTAAAGATAGAAACTTCAAAAAAGCTAGCCTTGGCATCTTGTTTAGTAGTGCTTGAAAGTTACCCGAAGAGTACTAACTTCCGGTCGAGGATGTGTGACATCGGGCTCTCCGGAAAGATCGGCCCTCATAATGCATTTATATTTCCTTCTCCATTTGAGATTGTTTCTCAGCATTCCCTTGTTGGTCGGGCACCAACATCATCACTAAATTCTTAGGTTATATCTAATCGTCCTCTCGGCAAGTTCTCTTCTTCTTCCTAACCACTCATCAAAATCGACACTTTCATCCTGAATATAAATTGGTTTTTCTTGGTTTTTCTGATGATTTGAACAAACCCAGAAAAATTTTCATTAAAATCTATTAGTTGTCTCCTCATTCCACCATATCGTCGTAATTTCTCCTCTTTTGGTGAAGCAATATTGAGCATCTCTTCGATACAAGTCCGGTTGAGAATGTAAATAGCCTGTTGTCCTCGGTCTTAAATATAGCTTTTGGCGTCAAAAGGATCTGGGCAAAAATCCACAATTTTAAGTTTGGGGATATAGAGTTAAACTTCGATTGATGGTACATGTCGTGAACTGCAGTTCCCCCGCTTGTCGCCCTCGATCTCTTCACATTCAAAAGCCCTTCTTAAGTGACCGGGCTCTCGCCCATGATTCTTGAGATTCAAAAAGCAATGGGAAGTTCTTTTTTCGACTAATTTCCTCTGTCTTTGAGGATCAAATGTCGTTTTTTATCTTTGATGGATCAAGTTTCGGGGAGCTCATCAAGATTCAATGAGTTTCCCAAGAGGCTCGATTTTAGGTTTTGAAAGGGCGATCGATTCCGAGGATTGAGCGAGCAATGACTCCTCTTGATTGACCCGGAACTATCAACTCTCATTTGTCGGCTTGTTCTTCTCTTTGTGATATGATCTTAAGTTTGCATCTCTTTTTTGGTCCTTTGAAGATTTCTTGAGAAAATTTATCTGTGCTCGATGATGTCTCAAGAACCTCGGAAAAAACTTGCTCATCGGTTTTGCTCTGTCTCTTTGAAAACCGATATACATTTCCTGAGCCAATACTTGTAATGGCGATTTCTGATAAATGATCTTTCATTGCCCCTCGGGTTGCACCTCCTCGGGTTCGCTCACCTCCTCGCCGATTGAAATCAACATTCTTCTGGCGCTTCTTGGGCGAGTTTTTTCTTCTTCATGGTTTCTCCCTTCTCCTCTTCACCTACATCAAAAAGCTTCCCCGCTTGATGGGCTTCTTCAAAACTCACTCTGCGATGTCATCTTTCCACTTTCTTCTCTTTCTTACCCTTCAAAGTATTTCTTGTAGTTGTAGGCTTGAACATGATTTTAGACTTTGGAAAGGGCGAGGAGTTGGCAAAAATGTCCTCTTCTTCACGGCACATCTCCAAAATAAAAGCTATTTTGGTTGCATGAAGAATTTTTCCTTTTATTGCCACCGATCCATCCTCCTTCTTGATCTGCTTGGCCTAGTCACTCACCACTCTGATCAAGTACCGCAACCAATTGAAATCTGTGGTGGGTGAGTCCTCTATAGCAGCCATCAATCTAAGCTTCCAAGGTCTTTGTCTTATTTGTTCAAAATCTGTATGGGGATCGAGTCATAATGCATTTACTAACAATATCCAGCAATACTCTGTATTTTGGCTTCAAATGTCGTTTATTCAATGTAGCCTCAAACTTAATAGGATGCTCTGTTATCCTATCAAGGTATTCATGTTCCCTACCCAACATATACGTCGTAGGGTCCTCACCTCTATTACACAACTCAAATACATCATTTAAATTCTTAGGGATTATATACAACTCCCGTACAAAACCAATAAATGACGAGGATTGTATTGAGTCCCAGATTACTGTATTGCACTTAGAACATAGCTAAATAAATGACGAGGATTGTATTTAGAGCTATGTTCTAAGTCGTCTGAAAAACAAGATGTCTGATTTTCTAATCAATCCTCGCCATTTATTTGAGGATCAGATTGTATTGAGTCCCAGACATCAGATTGCACTTTAGAACATAGCTAAATAAATGACGAGGATTGTATTTAGAGTTATGTTCTAAGTGCGATACAGTAATCTGGGACTCAATACAATCCTCGTCATTTATTTGCAAGTTCGAAATAAACTCTATTACCTCCTTAGAGTATTCAGCCTCCGGTTGGCTCACAACCAGGTTTGTAAGCTTTGCGACTCGAATCATATGCAGCGCCTCTTCTTCGTGGGTTGCATTTGATGAACTTTCGAGCGACACCACATATTCGTACCACGGCTTGTTCGAAATAGCGAGTTTATCATAAACGGAGAAAGTTATTTTGGAGAATTTTGGATGTAGGGTTTTGAGAACGATGAATGTTTTCTGGGCAAAAAAGGTTTTTAAGTTTGCAGAGAATTTTTGGAGACGAAGGTTAATAAAATGGCTTGAATGAATTTTCAAAGAATATATAGAATGGATTCGTGGAAAATCGTATTGATTGATGAAATCAACGGTTGAGATTGATCACCGACTAATCGGGTATGTGAAAGGACGATCTCACGAAAAATACGCCGTCAATTTAACCTTATTGGTGATTAATTGAATCATAGCAATTAATGACTGTTGACCTTCTTCGGCATTTCAAAGGTCCCTCCCAAAACATTCTCTTCAGGTGATATGTTATTTATTGCCAATGATTACTGAGATTCACTTAAGCAATAAATGAGTTGCATGAGTCATTATTTTTTCAGACTAATTTCCCTCTATCAGTCTTACTGAGTATTGACCTTGATAAAAATGTCAGTATAATACTGAGTACTGAACGAGTTCAGTATGATACTGAGTACTGAGCCAGATCAGTATAATACTGAGTACAGACCTTCAGCATATCTGAGTTTCCCAAGACTCAGATTTCAGTACTTCCAATTTTATCTGAGTTTCTCAGTAAAATCCTGAGAGAACTTCATGCATCTGAAAACCTTCAATTTTTCAAATTTACTCTATACACCTGGATCCAACATCCCTAATTCAACTGATAGTTCCTGAAATCTTGATTCAGCCAAAGGTTTAGTCAAGATATCAACTCTCTGTTTATCAGTATGAATTTTCTCCATCCTGATGTCCTTCTTCTCTACATGATCTCTGATGAAGTGATGTCTGATATCCACATGCTTACATCTGGTGTGCAATACCAGATTTTGTGAAATAGCAATAACACTATTATTATGTACTTCATTGGCTATAATCTTATAATCCCTTAATTGTTGCCTTAGCCAAAGAATCTGTGCACAACAGCTTCCTGCAGCCATGTATTCAGCTTCAGTAGTACTGGTTGCTACTGAGGTCTGTTTCTTTGAAAACCAGGATATCAGCTTACTTCCAAGAAATTGACAAGTTCCATAATCAGCATCTAAATAACTAGTTAATTCAAGGTTATCATCAGCTGGATACCACAATCCTCTATTCACTGTGCCCTTAAGATATTTCAGTATCTTTTTGGCAGCCTCCATGTGACTAGCCTTAGGATTAGCTTGGTATCTTGCACATATCCCAACAGCAAATGTTATATTAGGCCTACTTGCTGTGAGATAGAGCAATGATCCAATGATCCTTGTATAATCAGTGTGACTTACTGATTTGCCTTCAGGATCAGGATCCATCTTGTAGTTAGTATTCATGGGAATTCTAACTGCATTGCAATTCTGTACACCATAGTTTGCAATCAGATCTCTGGTGTACTTTGCTTGGTTGATGAAGATTCCTTCCTTTGATTGTTTCACTTGAAGTCCAAGAAAGAAATTCATCTCCCCCATCATAGACATCTCAAACTTTCCTTTTATCAGTGTAGAAAACTTTTCACACAACTGATGATTTGGAGATCTAAATATGATGTCATCTACATAAATCTAAATTTGTAAGATATATTCCCCATCTTCTATCCTGAACAAAGTTCTATCAACAGTTCCTTTGATAAAACCATGGTCGATGAAGAAAAAAAAAAACCTATCAAAGTGTATCGAAAAAGGGTATCATACCATGCTCGGGTGCTTGCTTAAGACCATACAAGGCTTTTCTTGTTCGAGCCAGAAACTTGGTCATTCTTGCGAAACCAGGAGGTTGTTCCACATAAACCTCTTCCTTAAGCACACCATTCGTAAATGCACTTTTCACATCCATCGATGGACTGTGAATTTCATGTGGGCAAGATATGCAAGAAACAATCCGATGGCTTCTAGTCTTGCAACAACAAGTCTGCAAAGGTTTCATCATAATCCAAGCCTTCTTCTTGGGAATAACCTTGTGCAACTAGCTTTGCCTTGTTTCTTACAATGTTGTTGTTCTCATCTCTTTTGTTCTTGAATACCCATTTGGTTCCAATCACATTGTGCCTTTCAGGCCTATCCACTAGCTCCCATACTTCATTCCTTGAGAATTGATTCAGTTCTTCTTGCATAGCAGTAATCCAATATGAATCTTGTAGAGCTTCTTCAATCTCAAGAGAATCAACATTGTTCTTTCTCTAATAGGAAGCAGCGGAATAATGCACTTTCACCATGGAACCTTCTTGTTTTGACACCATCAGTTAGATCACCCACAATCTGACTTGTAGGATGACTATCTAACCAACTTCTTCTAGATGTTCCCTCTTCAATAGTATCCTCAACATTAGAAATGTTAGGTTCAGGCAGTTCATTAAATTCAGGGAACAACAGAAAAGGAGAAAGAGAATCATCTTCCTCAGGGGAAATTCTATTCAGAACATTGTCAGAGACATTTGTTCCCTTTTGGTTGATAGATTCAGAGATTGCCTCAGCTGTGACCATATCTTCATTGGCATCACATACCTGAGTCTGAACTAGTGTCTGTTCAGATTGGTCATCTTTTGTGTGTTGGCTTTCCTTCAGTGGAGAATTTCCATCCTGAGTTCCATCCTGAACTTCTTTGTCTGAGTCTGAATCACTCCATTCATAAAAAGTGACTGACTTCTTCTTTTCAGGTTCAGAGGATATTTTGTCATTCTTTTTCGTGCTTAGTCCGGTGATTCTCTTGGTCAGTTCTCTCTCGAATCATGTTCCCGCTTTTTTCTTGAAACACAAATAGATTCATCAAAAAAATAACATGAGGTGTTTCTTCCACAATAAGAGTCCTACAATTTGTAAACTCGAAGGTTTTATCGACTTGAATATCCTAAGAATATTCCTTCATCAGCTTTGCTATCAAATATTTTCAACTGATCTTTACCATTATTGTGTATGAAACACTTGCAACCAAACACACGAAAGAAAGAAACAAGAGGCTTCCTTTCATTCCAAAGCTCGTATGGAGTTTTGCCTTGACTCTTGGTCAAAAAGATTGATGGATCTGCGATGAGAATAATGCGCGTTGTGGCAACAAAATTTCAAAATCTTTTAGGAATATCGACTTCAAATTTATCATTGTCCTTGCGAACCTTCTTTCGTAGTCATGTTTCTTCTCAAAGAACACCATTTTGTTGAGGGTCCTTCAAATGTTTCATGAGTTATTCCATTTGCTGCACAATAATCAGATATAATATGATTTATAAACTCAGTTCCTTTATCTGATCTGATTTTGACCATACTGAGCCTTTTCAGTAGTTCAGGCAGTTTTATCTGAGTCTCTTTCTTACTGAGTAAGAATATGACCCATGTATATCTTGAGTAGTCATCAACTACTACGAGTGTATATTTTTTGTCATTTGTGCTCACTGGTGTTACTGGACCAAAAAGATCCATATGCAACAATTGAAGTATTCTTTCAGTAGAAACATCTACTTTGCTTTTAAATGATGCTCTAACTTGTTTTCCTTTTTGACAAGCATCACAGATGTGTTCTTTACTGAACACTTCATTTGGTAACCCCTTCACAAGTGCTAATCTTGCAAGTTTGTTCAGGGTTTTGAAATTCAGGTGATTCATCCTTTTGTGCCACAACCAACTGGTATCTGTGGAACTTTTTGCAACCAAACATGTATCTTTAGGAGTTGAACTCCAATCAGCAAGATACACATTTCCTTTTCTAGTACCAGTTAGCAGAGTTTTCTGTGAGGTATCATCTTTCACATAACATAAGTTGTTTGAGAACTCAACATTAAATCCCTTGTCACAGAATTGGCTTATTGAAAGCAGGTTATGCTTCAAACCAGATACATATGAAACACCATGGATATGAACAGAATTAATTTCAAGAGTTCCATATCCTTGATCCGTCCTTTGGAGTTGTCTCCAAATGTGATCTGAGGGCCTCTTTGCTCAACATAGTCAGTGAGTATTTGCTTATATCCTGTCATATGTCTTGAACATCCACTGTCAAGATACCATACAGCAGGGGCCATTTCATCTCCACTCATCTGTGCTATGTGATCTTCAATCGGCTTCGGTGCCCTTGTTTTTCACGAAAAATAGATCAATTCTTAGGTACCCATTTGGTGTAAGGTCCCTGCTCGTTTAATTTGTACCTTTTGGAATCCAAATCTGCTGACAACTCTAATTACTTTAGAGTGGCTGATCATCTTCCATAAACATCTACATACACGTTTACCACTCTAGGTGCCTTAGCGATATCCTTGTGTATGAGTCTAATGCCTTGGCATGAACATGAGCCTTAGAATTTTTTTCTTGGGTATCAGTGCCTTTTGTTCCAATGCTTTGGCTTTTGTGTCTTTAATGGTCTTTGTCTCTGACATTGACTTGGGTTCAGAAACCTTTACCCTTAAGGCAAGTGGGGGTTTGGTTTCACTGTCTTTGAATATTCAAATTTTACGGTCTTTCAAGATCGAGGACTTGGTCTTTTTCGATTGAGAATGTTTCTGCTTAGTGTTTCTCTTTTTGAAAATTCCTCTGTTTTGGTTCACATGTCTAGGATCTCTCTTGAGGTTTGTATTCTTAGCCGAGGCTTTTGAAGTACTAAATGAAAATTTCCTAATATGTATAACCTCGAATCGAGTCGGGTTTTCTAGCCTTTTCCCCGAGGTCAGGCTTTCTTCCCCTGAACATTCAGTTTTTTCCGAACCATAGGTCCTTTACCCTTGTCTAAAACTTTGGGCAATTCTTGATCGTCAGATTAGGTGCCACTTGTTTAACAAAGATAGTCTTAGTGCTACTAGAAGCGAAGATGATTCTTAGTGACCTTGTGAGGTTCCCCCTTGAATGTATCCCAATCCAAATTTTTATAGTGGCGGTCTTTGATAACTCAATTTCATCTATCATTTTAGATGCGAAATTCAATAGAGCTAGCTTTCTCTGCGACTATCCTCACACTTCTTAGAGTTTCATGCTTCTCAAAGAGGTCATTGAACTCGATTACGATAAGTTCAACAATCTCCTCGAAGGATTTCTCTAATTTTCCATTTAGGGTCTCTATCAACTTCTCTTTCTCTCGAGAGTTATACTTTCGTAACATCTAGTTCATCAAGAGTTCCCATCAATTGAGAAGTGATCACAAAGATTATTAGAGTCTTTCCACTTTAGATAAATCTCGTGATCGGTTCTTTTGTTCTGTTACGCTCTTGAGTTTCATTTAGCGATTCTTGTAACCAAAGATAGTCCTTCATAAGACTCTCAAAAGAATCCATCGGTCAAAGTGATCACATTAAAAGAAACTTGACAACTCATGTGCTTGTCTAGGAGCAACAACAGAGATAGAAGAACTTACCTCTCCTACTCGACCATGAGAGAGAGATATCATCAGCCTTGTCTAACCTTGTCGACTTTCTCGAGCACATCTCATCCGTTCTCGAGCTTTTGAACTTTCTTCCAACTCCTTTTTCTTCTTTAGCAATCTCGGGAAATTGAAGTGTATCCCATATTTCCTTTGTAGTTTCACAATGAGAGATCATCCCCATAACACCATCATCAATAGTGTTATATAATGTATCTTTGGCAATATAGTCAAGATTGACTAACTTTCTCTCATCAGGAGTAAGTTGATCATCTGACTTTGGAAATTCATCCTGGGATCATTTCTCTCGGTTTGAAGAAATCGATTTCACAACAAAGGAATTGGAATGGTCCTTTTGTAAACCACTCTCCACATTCTTTCATGCTTAGAATACGATGAGATGAGCTATTTTGTCATTCTTAATTTCCACAAATCATAGCTCTCAACTGAGAACATTGGAAGTTTCTTAGAAGGCATTATGTCTGAGCCTTGTAAGATTTCAGCAAATAGATCTGTTCAGTAGACCACAAGAATCTTTTAGCAAATAAGACTCTGGTCAACAAAGCTAGCATGCAGTGTTGGTGGTTAAGTTGAACCCTTTGCTTCTTTTCGATACAACTTGTTGGTATCGGATCGAGACAAGTTTTTTAAATAGATCGATTCGGTGATCACTCTTGAAATTAGTGAACCTTTTAACTCCCCATGCTCCGATACCACTTGTTGGTATCGGATCGAGACAAAAGAGTTTTTAAATAGATCGATTCGGTGGTCACTCCGAAATTAGTGAACCTTTTTTTGAACTCCTGCTCTGATACCTCTTGTTGGTATCAGATCAGAGACAGGTTTTAAAATAGATCAGTTCAGGTGGTCACTCTGAAATTAGTGAACCTTTTGAACTCCTGCTTTGATACCACTTGTTGGTCCCGGTGCAAACGAGTCTTACACGTGTATGGGGGGGAATACACTTGTTCAGTGATTTTAAAACTTTTCTTCACTGAGGTCAGATGGGTCAGGTTGTCTTGATGATTTGGCCATGAGAAGCACAGATCGCCTGAGTCAAAGTCTACCAGAGACAGTGATCCTGAGTTGCTTTCAGAAGCCTCAGATAATCCCAACTAAGCCTTTTGTTCGAGTTTTCTTTGAGATCCCGAAACCTTTACCCCTTAAGGATATCTACTTTCGGATGTTGGTCTTTTCGCGGAATGGTTGGCCCTAAGTTTATACTCGTTTTAAGCTTTGCTGAAAACCTTCCTTTTAATGAAACAGTGATTAAGGTTGTGATTAGTTAGATGCAAGTTCAGTGGATTGATTCCAACTGAGTATCAGTGAAAATATGCTTTCAGTTAAAGATATGCAATAGATAATCAATGCAGTACAGAAAGCAAATAACACAGCAAGTTATAGTGGTTCAGAGACTCAAGCTCCTACGTCTACTCTCTCTGACCTTCAGAGAAATTCCTTAACCACTTCCTAAGGTTTTCTGACTACCTCAACGTAGTTTACTAACCTTTCTATTTTGAGATTTCTGACTACCTCTGTAGTTTACTTACTCAAAACACACACAAGCTTTCTGACTATCCAAGATAGTTTACTCACTTCTTCTCTAGAGTTTTCTGACTACCTCAATGTAGTTTACTAACTCTTTACAACTCCAACTCACCAACAATCACACTCAAACTACCTTATAAAGGGTTTGGGGTTTCTTGGTTGGTTTCCAACTAGGATGAGATATCCTTTACAATTAAGAACAATGCAAAGGCTAGGATATCTCTACTAAGCTTTGGATATATCTTATTAAAACTAGGCTTAGTGAATGAGCTCTCTTCAATGTAAAGCACTTGAGAAATTCTTGGGTTTTCGAGTGCTTCAACTTGCAATAATAAGTTTGAGCTCTTGAGTTGCTTACAAATTTCCCGTAACCTTCAATGTAG
Organism: Stenogyne calaminthoides; assembly: GCA_037126765.1. NCBI lineage: Eukaryota > Viridiplantae > Streptophyta > Magnoliopsida > Lamiales > Lamiaceae > Stenogyne > Stenogyne calaminthoides. Next base: position 18,034,136 of record JBBCBC010000028.1, read on the forward strand.
AGGGTCACAAGTATTTATAAAACCAAATCACCAAGGTCACTCTTGAAAAACTATCCGTTGGAAGAGATAGCTTCATGAGTTTCCTCTTATGGTGTGTGATGAAATCAGCTATTTTAGGGTTTGAATACTCCTTTATATGTTTTAGGCAATATGCTTTCATCTGACCCATCCACCACTTTTTGCGATTCCAAATCGAACATAAATATGCTTTCTTAAAGACATGCTTAATCAATGCGTGACTAACACATCATAGTGGTTCGAGACTCAAAGGTCGATAAAAAATTCCTCTTCCTAAGTCTTTCTTTTACTTCCTTTTCGATTGGCTCTTGTCTTCTTATAAAATGTAGACAAACATAATCTTCTCTTTTTGGTCAATATCTCCGAAAGTGATATAACCTTAACAACACTTAGTTTTAGTTTTTTTTTTTTTTTAATTCCTCTTACTAAGCTTTGGATATATCTTATGTAAAACTAATGTCTTGGGCAATATCTATTTTTAAATTGTTGGGTTTTGGTTTTTCTCGGTTTTGTATCCTTGATGATAGATATTATTAAAACTTATTTATAAGCCTCGGAACATTGAAAAACTATCCGTTATAGCTTCATGAGTTTCCTCTTATAATGTGTGATGAGCATTTTATGGGTCTTTTAGAGTCTTGATGAACTCTTCTTTCGTCTTCGATTGGCTTGTGTCTTGATATCTTCTTTGTCTTTTTGATATCTTGATCTTTAACAACACTTGAGTCTTCCTTTTATGCGATGTATATTGAAGCAATATCTATTTTTACAAATCTTTTTCTCGGTCTTGTATCCTTGATATAGATATTATTGAGATATCTTGATTGATATCTTTGAGTCTTGATTTTCTCGATTTCATCTTGAGTCTTGATTTCTTGATCTCATCTTGAGTCTTGATTTCTCTTGATTTCATCATCTTGAGTCTTTAGTTTTCTCGATCTCATCTTGAGTCTCCAGTTTCTTAGTTTCATCTTTGAAACATCGGTTTCTCGATTTCATCTTTGAAACTTGTTTCTTCGATTTCATCTTTGAAACTTGAAACTTTCTTGAGTCTTCGTAATCTTGAGTCTAACCTGATCTATATATGATGACTATACAAGGTGCAGATAACATCCTGAATACTCTAAAACTGAATCCTGACTCATCTATCAAGATTATCCTGAACGTGTCATACTCAGGGGTTTTGGGGTCTAATCAAAATCTTCTTTAATAAATTCATCTCCCAACACTACACATTTGTAATTTTCGTATGCAAACAAATTACCTACATAAATAATTTCGTAGACAAATTTTATTTTTACAGGCAATTACATTTGTAATTTGGATTTGCCGACTAACCAAATTAATTTACCTATAAATTAAATTTTTGTAGGCAAATTGTTTGTAGGTAATTTGAGGAATGAAAATGCCTATATAATTAGATTAATATGTAGGCAAGTTGTATGCAATCTTCACTATTTAAAAATGAAATTATTTTCGTTGAACTTTTCATAGGCAAGTTGAAAAATTCCATAAGCAATTTTCTATTTTCTTTTAGGGTATTTCGAAATTGTTTTTTGACTTTTTAGATGTCTTTTTAAAAATATTTTCTGAGTTTATATATTATTAAAAAAGTGATATAGTATTTTAGAATATCCATAGGAATATTAATTCGAAAAATGTATTTCGAAAATTATGGGTGCAAATAATTGCAGCCTCAATTCATTGGGCAGCTCTTACTCTCTCCCTGTCAAGTTATATGAGATCACATGTTTCATTATTGGTGATTCATTTTGTATTTCATAATACGATGGATGACATGTGGAATAATAAAAAAATATCCAACAAATTACCATATTTTAGGTTTATGTGTTAAAAATTCAACCATGTGAAACAGTAATGGAATGCGAAAAGTGGAACAGGATAATCGAACCGCAAGTTATATGTGTCGAACAATATGTTATGTGCAATGATTTCTTTATTGATTGATCCACAATATATACAAGAGATTTTGTACAAAGTATAGTAACTAAATCAATCTAGATCCCTAAATACATGGCTAAATCAATCTAGATCCCTAATTACATGGCTAATATATGGAATGAAATATGTACAAGAATATATAATGATTGACTACAATTAATTCAAATCTTGATCCAATTTACGTGAATCTTTATTCTCGGAAGACGTCGCACGCATATCTCTAATAGGCCCCCTCAAGGATCCGTTGGAGACACCAATCTTAGAACGAAACATTGAGAATTTTTGGTTAGAGAGTGCTTTAGTGAGGACGTCGGCTAGTTGATCTTGAGTGGAGATATAGGAGACTCGAAACAAGCCAGAGGAAACATGACCCCGAACAAACTGATAGTCAATAGCAATGTGTTTCATACGAGAGTGAAAGACAAGATTTACACAAAGATAAGTAGCACTTAAATTATCACAGAAGAGAACAGGAGGAGAGGGAAGAGAGACACAAAATTCATTGAGTAGATTGGTTAACCAGAGTATCTCGGTTGAGCATGTGGCAAGTGATCGATATTCAGCCTACATAGACGATCTAGCAACTGTGCGCTGCTTCTTTGACGACCAAGAGGTGGGACAGCATCCAAGATAATCGATAAAGGCAGAAGTTGACGTATGATCATCATGATTTTCGGTCCAATCAGAGTCCGAGAAGGCCGTGAGAGAGAGCGGAGACATACTTTTGCGAAGGAGAAGGCAGTGGAAGATAGTGTGTTTAAGGTAGCGAAGAACTCTTTTAACATCAGTGAGATGTGTGGCGGTGGGGCAATGCATGAATTGAGATAGCTTACCTACGGCAAAGGAGATGTCAGGACGAGTGAGAGAGAGATATTGAAGGGTGCCGACAATTTGGCAATACTCACAAGAGTCGGTAAAGGATGTGCCGTTGTGTTCGGGTGTGTACGGGGGTGTAATTTTGTGTGTAATGCCAAGGGAATCAAGGGCTGATTTTAGAGCAATGTATTCACCACCACCATCAGTGTACAACGTATTAAAGGATTATTAAGTTATTTTTCCACACTACGTGCAAAAATAGGAAAAATGGTAGCAACATCGGATTTCAAGCGCAAAGGATAAAACCAAATATACTTAGAATAGTGATCAACAAAAATAACATAGTAGCGAAAACCATTAATAAACTCAACAGGCCTGGGACCCCAAATGTCGGAGAAAACAATATCTAAGGGTGTTTGACTCTTAATACTAGAAGTGCCAAAAGGTCACCTATTTTATAATGAATGTTTCACTTTATATTCCATAATATGATGGATGACATGTGAAATAATAAAAAATATTCAATAAAACACTATATTTTAGGTTTATGTGTTAAAAATCCAACAGTATAAAACATCAATGAAATGCGAAAAGTGGAACGGGAGAATTGAACCGTCAAATAACCACTCCACTGATTTTAATTAATATATGGAGCTGGTGCTTTGCTCTTATAATGGGCCACATCATTTACTTTGTGAGAGCTCTTAAAATATGCAAGTACATATCCTGCTTATCAAATATTCTATTATTACCAGCGTCGTTAAATATATACAAGTGGAAGACAACGAAAGAATCATAATATGCTACATATAGCAAAGGAAAAGTAAAAATATTTCTTGGAATTAGATCATTTTCTGTGAAAGGGGGGTGTTGGGAAATTTAGAGTTTTGATTAAAGTTCTAAAACACATGTAATAGGACCAGTCAGACCTGTTAGCTGACTGATGTTTTTATTACCGGTTATAGGATACCAGTTGATAATTACTGTATAGAACAACTGATGTAATAGATAGGTCACATATTGAGGGGGAACCTCAATATGTATAGGTCAGATCTTAAGATATGAAGAACAACTGATATCCGACAGTCCAGAAGGCAAGAGAAGGACAGAAGATCAGATTGATCTGATCAAGTCAGATATCACAGCTGAAATCATGAAGCTCAAATTCAGAATACTTGAAGATCAGATGACTTCCAGAAGATCAGACCAGAAGACCTACATCAGCCGAGTCTGCTAGTTGAAGCTAAGACAACTGGCACCAGAAGACTCTATCAGGTAGACTGATCAGTTTTGGCTGATCAGGTCAGATCACCAGGTGAAAACTGATGTTTCACCAAATCATACGTCGATGATCTGAACAAGAAGAATGTCAACCTTAGTTGGAAGAACAACACTGAAAAGTGCTTATGTTAACCAATAAGAACGAGACACGTATAATCGGAGCCGGCAATTACGGGATTTGGTGCTGCTTTCTCTAACGGCTATAAAAGACACTATTCAGGCTTTCGGCCATGCAGTTCCTGAAGCACGTCACATCAATCCTGCAAGTCTACCAAATATAGCCTGAAATTCAAATTGCTCTCCAACGGCTCTTTGATTTCGAGGTCTATAAATATGGGATCACACTTCAGAGTGAAGACACGGAAAACTATCAAGAAGCTCAAGCTATAATCAGATTTCCGCACGAAGAACACGAACTTAAAGATTATTGTCCAAGTGTTCATCCCATAAGTTCTTAGCACAGAAATCTTTTCATCTAGCTGATAGGCTACTTATAAACTAGAAAAGATTTCAAAGTTGGAACCAAAAACAATCTTACCCAAACCCAAAGTTAGGTTAAGTTGTTTAGCAAGATTTCAGACTAGGGTTTCTAGTTCTGATTTTTGGGATCGGTTGAGTGAGAACTCTTTAAATATCTGTCGGTGTACTGTGTTGGACTAACACAAAAATCTAAGTCCAGTTGGTGCCCCTTGTGATAGGGAAGAGTGGACGTAGGACTGGTTTGTCCGAACCACTATAAATCTTGTGTGCCTTTACCTGCTTTGATTAACTGTTTACACAATCGCACACAACTATTTAAGCTGCATACATATTCTAAGTTAAGATCAGTTAGCACCAAGCTTCTGATCTGATCAAGTTTGACACTTTAGTCAACTGGTTAAAAGAATGACTTTGGAATCTGATTTATTAAAACCGGTTTTTTTTCCACGGGTTAAACTTAGCTTCCGACTATCAGTTAAACTGATAGATACCGAATCGATCTGCCTTGAGCGTCGAGAAGTTAGATATCGATCCAAACCGATTCACTTTGCACTCTGATCAAAGCTAATCGCCATCACACCGATCTGCACAAAAAGTTTTCGAAGTCTATTCACCCTCTCCTCTAGACTTCGCCCCTCACAAAACCCGCTCAGACCCTACAAGTGGTATCGGAGGCGGTGGTTCTACTGGACCAATCGGCTTTGTGTATCATCGATTCTTGAGGAAGAATCTTTTGGTCAATTGAACAGATCTTGAAAACCGTTTTTAAAACTCATTTGTTTTTTCCAAAATCACTCAAAGATGGATAATACCTCCGGTATGTATCATGATCTGCCCGAAGTTCTCAATTGATGAGTATCGCAGATTGGGCCATTTATATGTGCAACCATCTAGGTTCGATTAGTGGCGTAATGATGGAAGTCATTGAAAGAGGACCCATCATCATATATCACGACAACCCCGCAGTTGGAGGAGATCCGACTTTGCCCCGAAGTCTTGTCGAAAAAAGCCCACCTTGATGGATGCAGAGGAAAGGAAGTCAGATACTCTAGATACACTCGCCAGCATATTATCATGAAGACGATGGATAAAGTCACCAAGGAAAAGATTAAATATCTCAAAAAATCATGAAAGCAATGTGGGATACTCTAGGCGAGATATCTTGAAGGAAATGATCAAATCAAAGACAAATGACTACAAGTTTAACCGGTGAAGTTCGAAAAAATCAAGATCTTGCCTTTAACGAGACCATCAACGAACTCGATGGAAGGATTACTATGTCAGTAAATAAGCTACGAGAACTTGGTAGAGAGATGTCAGACAAAGATATCAACTACAAGATCTTAAGATCTCTCACCAAGAAATGGGACATGAAGGTCACGGTAATCAAGGATTGCCAAGACATTTAAAAAATGAAGCCGAGTAGCTTGTTCTTAAGCCTTAAAGCTCACGAGTTCGATTTAATCGAAAGAGGACAAGCAGATGAAGACGAGGCACCCGCCGAAGCCTCAAGGTCTAAATCAGTTGCGTTTAAAGCAACCAGCAGCAGATCGAAGGCCTTTGAACCTGTTGGAAACATAATAAGTCGCCCAATCAGACGCTTCGCTTACTGAAACTTGAAAAATCAAATATTCAACTTGGTAAGTATCGAAGATTCTATAAAGATTATCAACATAGCCGAGGAAGAGATAGGAGATCAGCTAACAGATCTCCAGAAAGAACCAGATCTGATGATCGAAGAGATCACAGAGATGAAAAGAAAAGAGATAATCTGACTGATGAGAAGAGAGATAGCAGATCTGATAGAAGTAGTTCAGATTACTATCAGAAAGGAAAGTCACCTGATAGATCCTACAGACGGAGTGACTAACCTGGAAGAAAAGGTTCCGTGGATCAAGGAGCGTGCTTCAACCGTGAGAAGCCAGTCACTACAAATACAGATCGCCTGCACTGACGCCAAAAAAGAAAGAAGAAAAGAGGAAATGAAGAGAGCAACGTTATAGGGACAGAAGAGCCATGGTTGCTGACACATGTGGAATTGATGATTCCTATCTGCCCTCTGAGGATTCGGGATACTCCTCTGTAGAAGATTTCTGTCTAATAAGCAGTGCTGTTGACTTCTATGAGAATGAAGATCTGATATTCTCTCGGATGACGATGAGATCCGCCTCGATGGCCAAGGAGGACCAATCGAGGTAACCTCCAAACCTTCTCGCTTTATTCCGCTTTCACACCGCTATTATTAGCACACTTCGCCGGGAGATTGACCGCAAATCTACTCGAGCAATTGCTTGATGATCTCTCCAATGCAAGAGACACTTATGCTATAGTGGAAGTTTGAGAATGACAAGCTAAGGATCGAAATAATCGGCTTGTTAAAGAGAACGATCTCAAGAAAAGCTATCAATCGAATCTCTTAAACCGCCGTTCGGAAGTAACCGAGGAACTTAACATTACGAAAGTTAAGTCTTCGATCGGGAGAAGCGCATCAAAGATCGACTAGCAATTAACAAACAACAAAGTCGATGACTTCAAAATCCTTCAAGCTAAATTTGATGAGCTATTCCGACTACATGAGAGTCTAAAATCTTCCGAGGATAATTTGCTTGAAAAAAATAGAAGTTTTCACAAAATCTTCTAAAACTGTTCAAGATATGAACACCTATTTTCGAACAACGATTAACAAGAAGGGACTTGGGTATGAGAACCCTTCAACATCCTCAAAAGCCCCATTTGATTCACCTCAAAAAGGTGTAATCAAACGAGTTTCTGACAAAGATACACTAAAAGCCAAACTTGTATCTAATAAGGGAAAAAGACCTGTTGAGCAGGTAAGGCAGGTGCCTAATCAGAAAGGGAACATAAATGGACCCCAACTAGTAAAGCATCAGCCGAGGAATCAACAGAAGAACCCAGTTCTTCTGAAGAAACCTCAACCTGATCAAAAGATCAGGTATCAGAAAAGACAACCTGTAAAAGGGAAGTCTAATCTGAGACCCAATCAAGGTCAGCTGCCGAATAAGCAAGCTATAGGTAAACTGCAAAAACCACCGATGCCAAAAAGATATGAATCTTTTGATGGTAGCAGTCGTACCTACCCCTATAATCAGAAACCAAGGGCTACTGCACCTGAGCCACACTGGATGAAAAGAAGACAAACAGAAAAGATAAATCCCAAGTCTTCTAAGTCACCCAAGGCTCACACTAATAATCATACTAATCAGAAAGCATATAAAGAGACGTATGATTATGTTGATAGGTATGGGAGACAAATCAGGCCTTCTGATCTAACTGATCACAATAGAAGTGCTCTGTTTGTATGGATCCCCAAAACCAAATCCAATCCCTCAGGACCCAATCCAAAAGGGGTACCTAAAGCCTGATTTGATTGCAGGTTCGCTTGGGTCTGGCCAACAACGGAGGTGTACAAGCAACTATCTGGTACATCGATAGTGGATGCTCAAGGCACATGACTGGAAGCAAACACCTCCTCAGCTCTTACATAGAACAGAAAGGCCCGCGTGTACTCTTCGGTGATGATAACTTTGGTTATACCAAAGGGTTCGAACCTTAGAGAATGATGATGTACAAATAACCGGAGTCTCAGATGTCGAAGGTCCGAAGCACAACCTATTATCGGTTTCACAATTAAGGACAACGGATTCAAGTGTTGAGTTCTCGATCGATCAATGCACTATCAAGAATCGAGCCACTCAACAGATTTTGCTAACCGGTTCAAGGAAAGGGACGATCTACACAAATTGATTGAAATAGTTGCCCAAGAAATGCATGCCTCGATTGTCAAGAGTTCCAAAAGTAGCGAATTGGCTCGCACAAAAGAATGAGCCATCTGAACTTTAAAACTCTTAATAAGATAGCAAGGATGTCTCTAGTGGAAGGACTTCCGAATGAAGTATTTTCAAAGGATCAGACATGTGCTGCATGTCAGAAGGGAAAACAGGTCAAAGCTTCATTCAAGGGAATTCCTGGACCGGCATCCAAATAGAGTACTACAAATTTCTCCATATGGATCTATTTGGACCCGATTACACCGGTCGATCTCAACAGACGCAAATATACTCTGGTAATCGTGGATGACTATTCCAAGTTTACAGGTTATATTCTTACATAAGAAGAATGAGACGACAACAAAGATACCCGAAATGCTAAAAAGATTACAAAATGAGAAGGGTGTCAACAGTAGTAAAAATCGATCGATAAAAGGCACGAATTTACGAACTCTTTTATTACTGATTTTTGCTCTAAGTTTGGTATACAGCATGAGACATCAGCTGCAAGAACGCCACAACAGAATGGAGTAGCAGAACGGAGAAACAGAACACTCAAAGAAGCTGCTCGCACGATGTTAGCTGAACATGCGATACCAAGCCGTTTCTGGGCAGAAGCTATCAACACTGCATGCCATACTCAGAACAGATGTCTTCTGACTAAGGCTCACTACAAAACACCCTATGAACTGTGGAAGGGCAGAAAACCTCGTGTTTCTTACTTCCATGTTTTTGGGTGTAAGTGTTTCATACACAACAATGGGAAGAGTCAGTTGAAGACCTTTGAGGCCAAGTCAGATGAGGGTATATTCTTAGGATATTCCTCATCTAGCAAGGCTTTCAGGGTTTACAAATGCATTTAACCATAGTTGTGGAAGAAACACCGCCGTAGTCTTTGATGAAGCATCTTACGAACAAGAGAAATCGCCTCGAGAACAAGATGTACACGATCAACCAAGACTGATGCTCGAAAAATGGATCGACTTAACGATCAAGGAAAAAGGATCGTAAAATCGTAATAAAGATACATTCCAGATCTAGCTGATTCACCAGATCAATCGGATCCTAAGGTACGGAAAAATCACAATGAAGAAGTTCGGCATACAGAGATATCAAACCGAACCATCCGGTTCGGGGGAACACTGGTTCCCACAAAATGACATCGACACATGATGAGTCCAACATCACCGAGACATGTTCTTATCAAGTGGATCATAACTCGCACCACTCCCAATCGCTAGTAATGAACTATTATCGAAAATGGATGATGTTCTCCAAACCCACGCAAATCGTAATGAAGGACACGGATAACCACCATCCAACCGATCCGATCATCGGAGACCCATCGATAGAGTTAAAACTAGACATCAGACAGGTGAAAGTGCCATGTATTGTCAAGTTATTATGCCTATGAAGGAACCAACAACAAGAGAGAGGAAGCTCTACAAGACGCAAGTGGATTCTAGCCATGCGGAGGAGGAGAACAGATTCGAGAGAAATCAAGTTTGGGAACTGGTGGATGGACCAACTCATCAAGACGATATTGGCACAAAAGTGGGTTTTCAAGAACAAGAGAGATGAGAAAAATGTCATAATCTAGGAATAAGGCAAGACTTGTTGCTAAGGGGTATTCCAATCGAAAGGAATTGATTATGATGAGACCTTTGCACCGATCGCTCGCCTAAAGCCATTCGCTATTTAAGCATATGCTTCCCACGAGGGGTTCATTTGTGTATTAGATGGACGTAAAGGGTCATTCTTAAACGGGGTACTAGCAGAGGAAGTTTATGTCGAACAACCTCCAGGCTTTGAAAAGGGCAACCAAGTGTACCGGTTTAAGAAAAGCTCTTTATGGCCTGAAACAAGCTCCTCGAGCTTGGTATGATACACTCTCTCAGTTCTTGATAGACAAAGGGTTCACTAAAGGGGCGATGGATGTAACCCTATTCGAGAATAGAAGATGGAGAAGATATTCGATGGTTCAGATTTACGTGGACGACATCATCTTCGGATCTCCCAACAAGAGTCTATGTGAAAGATTCAACAAACTGATGCAAGGGAAGTTCGAGATGTCCATGATGGAGCAGATGAGTTACTTTCTGGGTCTACAAGTCAAACAAAGTACAGAAGGGATATTCATCTACCAGGCAAAGTACATTAGGAGTTTACTGGCTAAGTTTGGAGTTCAAAACTGTAAGGAAGCCAGAATTCCTATGTTAACTCGGATTCAAGATGGATCCGTATGAGGATGGTCGAAAAACAAATCGAAAAGAATACAGGGCTCTCATTGGATCTTTACTATACCGATCGCCAAAGAAACCGGATATCACTTTTTGCGGTAGGTGTATGTGCGATTTCGTGCAAATCCAATGCAAAGCCACCTAGAAGCGACTAAGCGGATTCTTAAGTATCTCAAGGACAAAAACCTTGGTTTATTTTACCCATCGATGATAATCTAGAGCTTAGTGGGTATTCTCGATTCTCGACATGGAGGTTGTAAGATTGACAGGAAGTCAACCTCAGGGACATGTCAGTTCTTAGGAAGTAAACTGATCTCGTGGTTTTCAAAGAAGCGGACATCGATTCGACATCTACTATGAAGCGAGAATATATGGGCACGCGAGAAGCTATTGCTCCCAAACCGCTCCGCTTAGTCGGAAATGAGGGATTATAACATTGTAGCTAAGAATGTACCTATATTACGTGACGATAATAGTGCTATTGCAATCACTCGTAAATCTGTTCTACATACAAGATGCAAGCATGTGGATGTCAGACACCATTTTATAAGAGATCATGTTGAAAAGAAGAATATCAGAATGGAAAAGATTCATACTGATATACAGAAAGCTGATATTCTAACCAAGCCACTAGCTGAGATTAGATTCAGAGAATTATGCAATGAGCTAGGGCTTCTGGATCTTGGAGAAAAAGCGCCTAAAATGCTTGATGGACTGTTCTCCAGAACCAGCTGGTTAAGAGACTAACCAGGTTAAGAGGAATCAGTTGAGTTTGGTATCTCAACTGATCAGAAGATCAGTCAAGGAACTGATATAAGAAGGCGATCAGATTTACGGATTATCAGATTAAAGGAACTGATCAGATTAAAGGATTATCTAATTAAATCAAGTTGATTATTTCACACTTTGTAAGTCGATTAAGCTGATATTCAACAAGCAAGATTCACAAGATTAAAGCTTACATCGCATAAGAAAACAGGAAATTTACACAACAATGGAATAATAGAAATTTTCATTGATAAAGACCCGAAGGTCAGATTTACATTACAAGTTACAAGTACAAAAGGACCCAGAGGTCAGTACATAAGTCATTAACCCTAAACCCTAAGCCTAACCCTAGAAGGGGGGGAGAGAGAGAGATTTTAAATCTGATGCTCCCATTTTCCCCCACTTAACAGGGGTGAGAAAGGCTTTGAAATAATCCTAAAGCCACTCGCAGAAGCTAAAATCAATGGAGCGAGAGCGGTGTTGATAGGATTTCTAAGCCAGGAGCCCTTAGACCTGAAATCAATGGGCTCTCCAGCTGTTAAATGGAGCACATGTGCCAAGAAAGTGGTTCAAAGACCTTATGGGCACATGTGTTGCATGCAAAAATTGAGTTGATATACGAAGATCAGCTGTTGTCTGATCAAGACCGTATATCAAACTCATGTTTTATATCAGACTGAGTCTGTTGATGCTAATTCCGTCATCTCGATAGACACACAAGGTGCATACAGTTAGGAGAAGTGTCTTCTCAGTTGCGACAGCAGATCCGCCGCCTTGGTGGTAGAGAAGCTTGGCAACAATTGCATGTGTAATCTTTGATGACGACGAAAACAGTAATAAGGGACACACAGGGTTGATTTGAGAAGCTGAAATCATTGAAAAGGGGGTAAAGGTTTTTGCCGGAAGTTTCACCGGAAATAAGGGTTCACCAGAATACATGATTTACAAAGAAGATAAGCATGGTGAATGGGTTATGTTGTGTAAAACATTGGTCCAATTTATAGAGGCCAAGCAAGGGTGCAAATGCAATTCTGAGTTCTTAAAGCCTGTTAGAGAAATTTGCATCAAAAGGAAAGCGTGTAGGAAACACGCGACTGATAATTGGATAAATTTACGGTGATTTGACATTACGAAGTATCCAGACTACTATTACACATGTCAAATCGTGCCAACTTAGGGAATCGAGACTACTATTCAATTCTTCAAGAACTAAGTTTTGGCGGTAACACTTATCCCAAGAATTGCCTTGGTCTGAGTATAATCAGATTAGGTCAACTGAAATCTGATTAGATAAGAAACTGATCAGATAAGGAAGATCAGTTGAGCTTGATACCTCAACAAATCAGATATATCAGTCAAAGAAGAAATCAGAAATATCAGTTGAAGGGGGAACTTCAACTGACCGAGGAGGATCAGAAAAGGGAAATCAGACGCAAAGTGAAGCGGATCAGTTGAAAAGGACAGTTGGGAAATTATAAGGATTAGGCAGAAAACTAAGATCAACAAGTGGAATTAACAATTACAAGTGGTATTGACTGATTACAATATCAGTCAACCAGATACGCATTTCTGTTTCCTTGTTTATTGCTTATTTATCTGATTTTATCTGTTATTATTTGTCTTACTGTACACATTACCTCTGTGACGTATTTCCTGCAAAACATTTAATGCGGACGTGGGGTACTTGTATTAATTGCCACAAAATGTGCTTTTAAATCCAAAAGGCAATCGTACGTGCTTTTCCTGACCACACGATCAAAACCGCTCAATCTGGATCGTTGAACCTTTTCAAACGGTTGATCTTCCAATCTCGTTTTTCCCTCCTCCTCTTTATAAGTTTCATCAAAAACCCTACCAGAGTTTTCTTATTCTCAAAACTTGCGATCTATTCTCTGAAAACTCAAATTACTTTTCTGCGATTCAAAGTGTTTTTCTTGCAATTCAAACTTATCTTTCCGAAAAACAGAATCTGGTAATTTCTGGTTGTTTGATGATTTTCTTTTTCAAAATCCATTGATCTCATAGATTATGTATCTATATGTTATCCTGCGATATGCCTTATCTTTTCATGATATCCGTATGTGTTTATCAATTACTAGGCCTGAGAATATGTCTGATAATCAATATTTGATATCTTCATGATTATGCACAATTTTAATCGAGTCTATCTTGTTGTAGATGGCCACTCACGGAATGGGAAAGATAATGTGCAACTATGCGAATCTAGCGGCAAAAATTGTCGATGACAAATTCGTACAGTTTGGTGCTACGCGGGATCCAGAATCCATGGAAGTTGAACAAATCCTGAAGAAAGGAGGCCTTGAAAAATTATGTCTTTGCTCAACAACGCAATCCAAAGATGCAATATGAAGCACTCGAATTCTTAAGGAATTTGAAGGTGGATCTGGACACTCACGAGATGAACCGATCTCTTGAACAATCGGAGAGGAGATCGGATCGTCGAATCGCGGACATAACACGTCTGTTCAACTTTGCGAAAAGGAAGAATCTCGCTTTGCTCACTCTGAGGAGAGAATGAAGATGAGCCGATCGAAACGAACTCTTCAGAGAGGTCGACAAACATCGGATCGCGAGTTTTTTGTCGACCGATGTTAAAAAGGAAATACCGATTGTTGTTTGCCATATTGTCAAAAAACAATCATGGGTATTTTCGTTCAAATTTCTTATGCTGCTCTAACATCTCAGAAATTGTACAAAGATGGTCTGCGATAATCGATGAAGCCTAGAACATCAATTGGCATGGCTTCCTGAAGGCCATTCTGCTCCAAGAACATGAAAAATTTGGAGTTAATGAACGGAGGCAGGTCTTTCTGAAGAAGAGGATCAGCAATCTCAACAAGGTTGCAGTTATTCTGAAAGACAAACTGCCAAATGCTGAATGGGACCAGAATGGACTGAAGTCCTACAAGGCCTTCCTCACAACCACTTCAACTATATATGGGCCACCTGATGATGATATGCGGCCCACTCCTCCAAAGGTGAAGAAAGGAAAAACCAAGGAAGCAACCACGTCTACACCAGATGCTCCCCAAAAGAAAAAGAGAAAACTGGTGAAGGCTCAGGAAAAGAGGCCGAAGAAGGCAAAACAGGCCTCAATGACTCTGTTTCTGGAAGATGAGTCAGACGAAGAAGGAGTGCCAGAGCAACCTGATGAGCCACAGAAATCAGCCGAAAAATCAGACAGGCAGGCTTCTCAAGTTGAGAGCTCGCCAGAACATTCTGAGGGAAGAGCCAGAGACGAACGATCTCCTTCTCCTCAATCTCGAGCTGATTCGCCACTCCGAATTATGGCTGCTGAGCATATTTCTCCTTCTATTCCACCTGCCCGCGAACCTGACAGTTCATCAGTTCGCGAACCAGAAAAATCACCTGCTGCAGAGCCGGACGTAATTGCTTCAACAACAGAACCTCTGCAGGTTCAGCCAATCAGCGAACTTCCGCCTACTCAGGCACCACCAGAACCCTCTACATCTCATCAACCGGAATCTGGTCGATCTGAACAAATAATTCCTGAGTCCAGATCATCCAAGACCATCACCGGGAAAATGGTCCGAATGCAAATTGAACGAGATATTGATGCGATGTATCCAGAGCTAGTAGCCCATCCTGTTATCAGAGAGGAATTTATGGAGATCCTCACCTGGAAAGATCTCCGGTTAAAGAGCTTCTCAGATTTTATGATGATTATAGAACAGATGGGCGGTGCTGATGAATTTGCAGATTTTGATTTCGATATGAAGAAATCTGCTCAAGTAGGATCACCAGCTGAGCTGATAACTGCTTAATCAATTAAAGCTCTGATCCACGGGAAGCTGGGGTTGACTGAACAAGGTGAACTGGAGACTGCTGAAGAAGCTCCTAGAGCAGATGTTCTTATGAAGGATGCGGGAGCTGCCGATGATAGTGGAACTGGTGCTGCAGTTCACGACCAACCACTGGAGGCGCAAACAACTGAAAGTGATCAGGTGACGCCAAATATTCCTACATCTCACATCACCGCTGATCAACTTCAGGAGATCAGATCATGTTTCAAAGATCTCCTGAAAGAAGAAGTCGAGGGAGTGATAACTGATCAGAGGCAGATTTGCCTCAAAGAAATAACGGATCAACGGGAATGGGCTATTTCCCAGATTGAGGCAATCAAAGATCAGTTCTCCCAAACTGTGACCAACCTGTCTGCTGAGCTTATAAAATCGGTTGATGACAAGCTAATTCAGGTTGATCAACAACAAGTTTCTTTTCTGATGCTCACTGAAAAGCTAGAATTGACTGAAGAGAAACTTGACAAACTAATTCTTACCCTCTCTACTGCCGTGGAATCTGTCAAGACTGAGCTGATCTCAAAGGTGCAAAGTCTAACTGCTCAAGCTCAAGGTTTATATGTTGCAGATCTCAACAGGGCGATATCAGTCAGCTTTGGTTCTCTGACTTCCCACCTCACTGCTCTTTTTGATCAAACCAAAAAGGGGGAAGGACAGAGTGAGAAACCAACTGACACGATTAGAACAACAGAAGACCTGACTCAGACAGTTGAATCCTATGGACAAAGACTAGACCATCTGGATCTTTTTGCTAACGAAATTTATGAAAAGATGGAAAAGTCAAAGGCAAGAAAGGCTGCTGCGGGTGCTGGGACATCACAACTTGTACTAGTCACTCAGACTAAGAAAGTCACAAGAAGCACAGCTAGCCAAATTCAGGCCGATAAAGAACTGGCTGAGAAACTGTCCAAAGAGCAGATTGCTGAAGAAGCCCGAATTAGTGAAGAAGAAAGAAGGGCAGAAAAATTGGCAGAGGCAGAAGATCTGAAGAAGAAATTCAGATCGAGGGCGAAGAAAGGAAAGACTGGAAAATCTGTACCAGAACCTCAGCTGCCAGCAAGAGTTGATGAGATCATTCCAAAAACTGCTGCACACGCTGAGAGGTTTGAGGAATGGAATAAGATCAGAAGTGAATGGCTTCTGGATGCTTTTGTTCTAGATCTTGTTCCACAAGAAGAATCTCCAGATGCTGAATTCCTCAACTGGTTGGAAAACAAATATCCAGATTTTCTGAAGTATCTGGAAAATGAAGCCAAAATAATCAATGTAAAAATATCTCGCCAAGAGTATGATGTGTTAGATTACTCGAAGAAGGCAGACGGCTCATTTGACAGACTGGCATTTCAGAGGTTCTATTTTTACATCCTAAGCGAAACGCGCATAACTGATCCTCAGCAGATCAATGATGTCAAATGGAAACTCTACCAGATTTTCAACATCCCTCAAGATCAGAGAGAAATGCCAGAAGGATACAAGCCTAAAGAGTGAAGAATCAGAAGACTTCTCAGGATCAACTGTTTTTAAATTCAAACTTTTCTGATGTAATATGTAATCGACAAATCTAATGAAAGAAAAGATTATTTTCTGATCCTAAGACAAAAACTCATTGTCTTCTGATTATGTGCTCTTTACTGTTCTATATTTATCAACTATGATTGGTTTCTCAAGGTGTTTTGGTTTCATCAAAAAGGGGGAAATTGTTGGGAAATTTAGAGTTTTGATGAAAGTTCTAAAACACATGTAATAGGACCAGTCAGACCTGTTAGTTGACTGATGTTTTTATTACCGGTTATAGGATACCAGTTGATAATTACTGTATAGAACAACTGATGTAATAGATAGGTCACATATTGAGGGGGAACCTCAATATGTATAGGTCAGATCTGAAGATATGAAGAACAGCTGATATCCGACAGGCCAGAAGGCAAGAGAAGGACAGAAGATCACATTGATCTGATCAAGTCAGATATCACAGCTGAAGCCATGAAGCTCAAATTCAGAATACTTGAAGATCAGATGACTTCCAGAAGATCAGACCAGAAGACCTACATCAGCCGAGTCTGCTAGTTGAAGCTAAGACAACTGGCACCGAAGACTCTATCGTAGACCGATCGGTTTTTTGATCGAATCGATCACCAGGTGAAAATTGATGTTTCACCAAATCATACGTCGATGATCTGAACAAGAAGAATGCCAACCTTAGTTGGAAGAACAACACTGAAAAGTGCTTCTGTTAACCAATAAGAACGAGACACGCGGGATTTGGTGCTGCTTTCTCTAACGGCTATAAAAGACACTATTCATGCTTTCGGCCATGCTGTTCCTGAAGCACGTCACATCAATCCTGCAAGTCTACCAAATATAGCCTGAAATTCAAATTGCTCTCCAACGGCTCTTTGATTTCGAGGTCTATAAATATGGGATCACACTTCAGAGTGAAGACACGGAAAACTATCAAGAAGCTCAAGCTATAATCAGATTTCCGCACGAAGAACATGAACTTGAAGATTATTGTCCAAGTGTTCATCCCATAAGTTCTTAGCACATAAATCTTTTCATCTAGCTGATAGGCTACTTATAAACTAGAAAAGATTTCAAAGTTGGAACCAAAAACAATCTTACCCAAACCCAAAGTTAGGTTAAGTTGTTTAGCAAGATTTCAGACTAGGGTTTCTAGTTCTGATTTCTGGGATCGGTTGAGTGAGAACTCTTTAAATATCTGTCGGTGTACTGTGTTGGACTAACACGAAAATCTAAGTTCAGTTGGTTTAGTTGGTGCCCCTTGTGATAGGGAAGAGTGGACGTAGGACTGGTTTGTCCGAACCACTATAAATCTTGTGTGCCTTTACCTGCTTTGATTAACTGTTTACACAATCGCACACAACTATTTAAGCTGCATACATATTCTAAGTTAAGATCAGTTAGCACCAAGCTTCTGATCTGATCAAGTTTGACACTTTAGTCAACTGGTTAAAAGACTGACTTTGGAATCTGATTTATTAAAACTGGTTTTTCACAAGGGTTAAACTTAGCTTCCGCACTATCAGTTAAACTGATAGATACCGAACTGATCTGCCTTCAGGCGATCAGTAAGTTAGATATCAGTCCAAACTGATTCACTTGCACTCTGATCAGGCTAACTGCCATCACACCTGATCTGCACAAAAAGTTTTCAGAAGTCTATTCACCCCTCCCCTCTAGACTTCTGCCCTCACAAAACTCGTTCGGGACCTACAGGGGGACAGGGAGCATAGAAATCAGATAATCGGATCACCTGTTTTATAATTGGTATTTTACTTTATATTTTATAATATGGATGAATGATAAGTGGAATAATAGAAAATATCCAACAAATCATTATATTTTGAGTTCATATATTAAAAATAAGCAGAATGGAATATCAATGAAATACGAAACGTGAAACAATAAAATCGAACCGATATTTCTTATAATCACAAGTAGATGGCAAAAAAAGTAGTCAATATTCTATTATGTTTGAGTAATATAAGTATATAACCATAATCATGCATAAGAATCAATCTACGTGGTTAGTGCTGGAATAAAAGGAAGAAACAGAATCACATGTGGTGGAATAAAATAAAGAAAAAGAAACACATGTTGTTAGTGGTAGGACCGATCCTCACAATTTTCAAGTCGGGTCAAACAAGAAAGATAAGATTCTTTTGAACAACAATAATAGTAAATTAATTTTACACCGTATATAGATAATAAAAAAAATATGGGAATGAAAATATAAAATAAATACAAAATTTCCTATAAAACTAGTTCATACTATAATTTGATATCATTATATTTAAAATTGGTATTATTACTCTTAAAAATCTAATATTTATAACATTTAATGCTTTTTTTTTAGCGCTAGCATTTAATGCTACGATATCAATTTATGGGTATAATGATATCATTTGATAAATATTATTATATTAATTTATAAGTGTAATGTTATAAATTTTAATGCTATGACCAAATTTCGTCTGAGACTAAGAAACATACTCTAAAATAAATCATCTAAAAATGATTATTTCAAGTAGTTTGAGAAGTAAATTTAACAATGTTACTTTTAGGATATATAAAATATTGTGTACTAAGTTTAGCAATAATACCAGACACATTCTCTTGTGAAACTTGTTTATCGTAAAAAATTTGATTCATACTTATATTATAACATTTAATTTTTTATATTATTTTTTTTATAAACTAATAACATAAATATTTATGTATACATAAATGATATGGTATTAATTTATAAATGTAATTGTAGCAGTTGATAAGTACTATAATATTAATTATAAATGTAATGATATCAATATTACGTATACATTTTGTGCACATTTATGCATAGTCTGTGATTGCACATTTCGTGCACTCTACAAATTCGAGCTTTTAAATTACATGAAAACTTTCATTTAAAAAAAATTCATCTCATCTAAAAGTCTAAACATGTAAAGAGGTGTAGAATCAATTTTTTTATTATTTCCCTAGCATTTTCCCTCGTTGCTGGGATTAATTATGTTACTCCATTATTCGAAAGAGGAACATCGAGTGGTCAATCTAATATGAGTGGAGTTACTTTATGCAGGAATCGAACTCAAAAAGTGGGCGTATGTCTAAAAACTCTGATACCATAAAAGAATTTAATCTCATCTAAAAATCCGAACTCATAAAAGGTATGGAAATAATTAGACTTTTATATTATTTCCCTAACATCATTAAGCCTATAAATGCTATCATATTGTGCAACATCCATTTTGTCAATCAAGAGAGAACTGAAAAACCATACATCCATTTTAGTAATGGAAACATTTGCCATCTTTCTTGCTTCACTCCTCTTAATAATAGTTACAAATTATCTTTTTCCAAAAATATCAAATTTGAAGCAACAACTTCCTCCGGGCCTAACAATTAGAAACAGAACACATGAATGTGTAGCCAATCTTGCCAAAATCTATGGACCTCTGATGACATTGAAGCTAGGGTTCATCAATGATTTGCATCGGCCTATTCCGGATGCTGTCACGGCAATGGAAAGCTACGAGCTCTCCCTGCCGTGGCTCCCCATCGGCCCACAATGGAGGAAACTCCGAAAGACCTTCAACACACACATCTTCACGCCTCAGAAGCTCGATTCATTGCAGGTAGGGGTGATCACGGTTTGGTTTGTTGGTTTTTAAGTAATTTATACAGAATCGCTACTTCAAGAGTTATGAAAAGATAATAGGCTGCATGTTTTTTCACACGTATTAAGAAATGAAAATTATTATATTCAGAACGTTAAATATTTGCTTTGTTTTTTCTATATATTTTGTCTAAAATGTCTACTAATTTTTCAGAAAACTAACAGAATCATATCATATACATGAAGTATGGACAAAAGATGGAAATGAAAATTTAATGATGTCTTAAATATAGTAACTGACTTGTCTATTTTATGAATATTCTATAACAAATTCACCTAAAAGCCAAAAGGGTGAGAACTAGGAAGTCCTATCAAGTTAAATGTTTTAGACAAAGTTTGATGTAAATAAATTTTACAGTGCAATTAGTTTGCATTTTGCGTTTATTTTTAAACCGTATTATTTATTTTATTAATTTGATAATATACATTGGTAATTATTTCATTAAAAAAATATTAATTATTTTAACACGGTAAAATTTCACATAAGGCCAATCCAATCTTCCATTCTTGCCACGCGGTGGTTGGATTTCGATTTCTAAAGCACAATAATACTCAAACCGCACTAATAGAATAGTTCATTTTTTATTTCATTTATGACGAAATACTTTCAATCTCATCTAAAGGTTCGAACTTATTAGAGAGGCGTACGTGTAATTAATTTATTTATATTATCTCTCTAGCATATAAATTAACTATGACATATTGATCATGCATGACCCAGAATTTGCGCGATCAAGTGATGGAGAAAATGACACGACGCATCGTGGAAGGCGGAGAAGGGGCGATTGACATAGGAGAGACAGTGTTCGGTGCGGTTACGCAACTGTTATCAAACTCGGTCTTCTCCATGGACATTCTGGAACCTTCGTCGGACGGCATGAAACAACTACAAAGCCTCAACGCCAACATAATGTTGCTTGTGGGCAAGACCAATCTCGCAGACTAGTTCCCTTTCTTGAGGCCATTCGACGTGCTGGGGCTAAGGAGCGAAATCAGCAAGTCGTACTATCGGTTGCACCGTATGATCGATGGCATGATTGATCAACGGATGCACCAGAGAAAGAGTTGTAGAGGATCAGGAGATATCTTGGATGTTCTTCTTGATTGTACGGAGGTTCAAGGCCATGATGGTCTCACTCTTCTAGATGTCAAGCTTCTCATCATGGTTAGTTTGTTTGTTTTAATTTCAGAATTAGAAATTTATAAGAAAAAATTTAGAATGAATTAGTGCTTTTTTTGGAATATAACAACATTTCAAGGGCATTTTTTTCACTTTTCTGAATACATTTAACCAGTCTTGACCAACTTGGTGTGTGTTTAAATATATTATTTGCAAAATATTATGAGAACTTTGTAAATAAAGTGTTAAAGTTCTTATAAATAATAGTAATAGTGATGTATGGTGCACAAAAAGTAGTACCTTTTCTTATGTATTTTGCATAATTTCGTAAAATATTATAACGAGGTGCTCGGTGATTACACGCGCGCCAGGAAATATTCATAGCAGGTACGGACACCACGACAACGACCATAGAATGGGTTATGGCGGAGCTCATCCGCAATCCAGCCATACAACTCAAACTAAAGCAAGAACTGAACCAGAAAATCGAACTGGGTAAAAAGGTCCAAGAAAAGGATATTCTGCAGCTCCCATATTTAACAGCAGTGATAAAAGAAACAATGAGGCTCCACCCTGTAACACCATTGCTACTACCACACCAAGCCGAGCAACAAGTCGAAATCCAAGGATTCACCATTCCAAAAAACACTCGGATATGGATCAACTACTGGTCCATCTCAAGGGACCCAACCCGCTGGGACGAGCCTACACGGTTCGACCCAGAAAGGTTTCTTAACCCGGATATGAACTTCCGGGGTAGTAACTTCTCGTTTACGCCCTTCAGTGGTGGAAGACGAATATGCCCTGGAATGAATCTTGCTACAAGAATGGTGAGCTTGTTACTAGCTACCCTTCTTCACGGTTTCGATTGGAAGCTTACAGAAGGGGTGACGCCCGACGCCATGGACATGACTGATAAATTTGGCGTTGTTCTCAAGAAAGCTCACCCACTTTTGCTCACCCCTTCAGAAATTACAATCTGATCCTCAGACCTGTAAAGTTATTGCAATAAACTTCTAATGTGTGTGTATCATTCCCAAATAAGTAAAAGATTGTGTTACATTACATTTTATTCCAGTCCATCCTAATTTCTATAGTCGTGCATTTAATCCATTCAAGCTAACTGGAGCAGTTTCTGTGATAAAATCACGTCTTTTTCTGTCAGTACCTTGAGAACAAAGGTAAGACAAAGATTGCACCCATGAGACCAGAGTTGGTTTCCTTATAACATCATCAGATTCTGCAATTTGGTCATAGAGTTGATTCAAGATCATGTTCTGACCATTTGAGGGTAGTTGAACAATCAACTGGGCCAATGACTTCATTAAACTTGGTAGAACCTACAAATCAATTAAGTATTACTTAAAAGGTAGAAGCATCAATTTAATTAACGTTATTCAAACAAATTATGATGCAATAATCAAAGGTATTCAAAGCAAATCCTCAATCTAACTTATGTAGTATAAGAAAAGGACTATACCTGTATATCAACCAGGGGAAGTAGTCGTATAAGCAGATCTAGCACTTTTTTAGAAGGCTCCAACTCTCCTTCCCAGTTCATCCACATATCACTTTCGTGATCATCGACTCTGCTGCAGAGAGTAGTTGCCTTCTCAACAAGATTATGAATGCAATAAAAGATGGACGGACTTCCAGCAGGAAGATGTCTGACAATTGCAGCCACTCCGGAAGCCATTCCCTCGAATGGTGTAATACCAGGATACCCCTATATTTCCAATTTAATTAGAGGAGAAATTCTGGAGTAGTCAACTAGCATCAAATTAGAAAAGCAATGAGGTTTTAAGGATCAGTACCTCTAATGATCTTTGTAAATAATAAAAAACAAGTTGCTCTTTTAGAGAAACTCTTTCATCGTCCTGATTAATATCCTTCCCAGAAGACATGAAAGCCACAAACACTGAATGAGTATACCTAGCAACTTTCCCATTTGGATGTCCCATATATCTAATTAGATGGATGTAAGGAACCCACAGATATTAAGATGAGTTGAGATATAAAGAATTCAGATTAGTGTTTCAGAAATGGATACAGGAATATAATGGGAGCCACAGACTTCTTAAATACAGTGGCTGGTAATCGATCAACACATGTAAGTATAACACGCATATAGAATACCATACGAGCAGTTTGAACCTCATCACTAGACCAGAGATGCTCCGATTTAGAAAAATCTGCAAGTCATGTGTTAATTTAGGTAGAAAGAATTCCAGCTGAGAAGAAAAGGAATAGCAAAGAAGAAAGTAACTAATACCATGGTGGTTGACCAAATCACGATAGGAAGGCATAGATTCTATGAATGTGACACTTGCTGATTCATTCTCCTGAACGCATGCAATAATAGATCTAATTGTATCCATGTACTCAGGCAAACGCATCCTATGGAAATACTCCATACAAGAGAACGAAACCAATATTTTTACCGAGATTTGTAATTGAATTTCTCGATTTATTCTTGAGTTTAACCTATGTTTTGTTACTCCTAATGCAAAAACCACAACCATAAGGAAAGCAGATTCAGCAATCTTCCCTATACCATTGATTAGCTCATCTCCCCTGCCAACAAGCAACACCATTGCCTGCCGATGCCATAAGTAAACCTTCTGACAGTAGTCCCATACCAGATTCTCCACTATACTACGGAAATCTTCATCGGCTGATGCATACTGATTGCAGAAAACACCCGTTATTGCTCCTGCTTCCTTGAAAACGAAGCTATTTAGGTGGTCGTTGATGTCATCAAGTAGTGTTTCCCAATTCTCTTGAGGAAATTTAAGAACTTTAGCATAGATACGATGCAAAGGGAATGCTTCAGTCAACAACCCCAATGCAAGTGACTCAAGAAGAGAAGCTCTATAGGAGAGGGACCCACTTCGAGCCAAGGCTAGTGCTATACATTGCAAAAGAAGATTAGGCCTAGATTGGTTTCCATGGTCAAAAACTTTGGTAGCAGAAACCATGTCTCTTGCCACAATCTCAATACGTTCTTCTGCAGAATACTTTAGTTCCATGAAACCGCTTGATCCAGATCTATTTATGGCCCTCAGTACTCCAGCTACAACCATCACTACAGCAAATGAAGAATGGGTCGGCTCAACGTTTTCCATAAGTTCTTTCACGAGATCAATAGTATTCAAGGAACGTGAGTTTAAGGAAATAGAGAAAACCCACTCTGTCAAATGAAGTAGCATAAGCCCCTGAGAAATGCCAAAGGGACCACCTTCTTGACCCCATATACTGAGCAAAATTTGTAGAAGTCTTCCGAAATATGTTTTCACAGAGGAAGAGAGAGCATAACCAGCACCAGCAAGAGAACTAGCAGCTAGCTCATCAGACAAGAAAATGAATTTGTATTCTTTTTCCAGTAACTTACAAAGCAGCTCCAAACAGAGGCTTTTGGATTTCTCAGATGCGGAAGTTTGGTAAGAAAGGGCACCCAGAAGTAGAATCCCTTCCGAGAGAGATCTCTTTTCAGAATAAGATTGACTAGAGAAAATTTTCAACAGGATGTCAATGGCAGATTCCACAAGCATAGAGGATTGCCTAGATTTTCTCACCCAAATATAAAGAAGCCTAAAGAATACGGGATAAGATTCCTGCGGAAGAGAGAGACTCTGCGAAGATAAAATGGAAACGAGAAGTTTTGCTTGGGGATCTGCTACGTGAAGAGCAGCTTGAGAACTGATAAGGATTTTTAAAGCCTGGAGGTGATGAGCATGGAAGGCCTGATGTTTGAGTGAATCTCTAAGGTCAGCCCAAGCTTGGATAATTGCTTGAGCAGAGTAGGTAGAAGATTGGGTCGAACCATTCTTGTTGCTTGTGATGACAGTAATGCTCCGCAACCATTCTTCAAGGAAGAAAGATTGAGGCTGCTTTGCCATTTTTCAAACTTCACTCCAATAAGAAGTAAAGTTTACAAGTCTATCAAAAAGTGTTGAGTAAATTATAATAATATGATTTCTTTTCTCTCCTATATATTGCAGTCGTACATATGATGGATGGCAAGCTGTGCGAGCAAGAAATTTTAATAAAAGTTACAGACAAATAATGATTAGCATAAAGAATCTGCATATCAAAGAAGAATTAACCACAGATATCAACAGATGAAATCGCCCAATTCTTATACTTCGTCTACGTATCTCAGATGAAAGCAAAAAACCCACAATTCGTCCTGATTGGTCCTATGAACAAGCTAATTTTGAAATATCTTTGAATGATATACCGTTTCATCTCATTGAAAAACAGAGATACTAGAACAAGACCCATGAAACTGAATGCACATCAAACAAAAGTAAACTCAATAACATATGCCAACTGCACGAGAGCTCACTGGAATTGAATTCAAGTAACATAAGATTTTTTCCCCTTCTTAAGTTTCCACACTACTGCAATCCAATTCTCCAATTACATAACTTTATGATTCACTCACTTGAAGAGGAGGTGAATGTTTACTTGGATACATAATCAAGAAACACACATAAAAATTTAAAGAATGCGAAGCGCTAGGAAAAGCACATTAGGAACCCAACTTGTTAGAAAAGGTAAAAGAGCTAATAAACATAAAATTAGCTGCATAATAGAAATCAGACACCCAATTCAAGTTCAACTACGAACCATATTCATGATAGACTCGTTACTTATAAACTTCTCCCTCTTTTTCTCTCAGAGGCATTTCGTCAAACACTTGAAAGAGGTATTGAATTTGCAAAGTTATTAGCACTTTCAAAAAAACAAAAAAAATAGTTACCTTAGTCACTCCTGGGGTTCATGTAATTAGTGGAGAAGCTGCGGAGGGGGCAGCGGTTGTGTCGTGAAGCTGACGGACAATCTCGGAGTTGGGTGTGAATTCCGACGCAGAGATGAAAACTGATGATAAGCCGAATCCACCCGGTCCATTTCGCTTCTTGTACCACCGGTTTTTATCCATCCTTCTTATTTGGTTTAATTTAATTATTTAGGTATTTTGTAATGATAAAAACTAATACGAGTGGTCAAGACAGAGTATAACCTAACACAAATCAAGTTAAAACATTAATGTCTAAATTATGGTTCATCTCACGATGAGACCGTCTCACGCAAAAGTGCCTCTAAATATAATAATCCCCCCGTCCACTAATTTTATGCACACTTGTCTTATTCGTCCGTCCACAAATTTTATGCACACTCCATTTATGAAAAAAGTCAATTTATCTTTATCCTCAATCATCATTTAATTACTTCAAATGTCATTGTACTTCACTCATAAACAATCATTTTATTTATAAATGGACCCAACAATACCCTATAATACCCTTACTTTATCTATTTTTCCTATTTTTTTCTTAAAACTCGTGTCACATCAATCAGGCATAAGATTGGTGGATAGAGTGAATTTTCGAGAAGGTATTGTGTGCATCACTTTCACCATACACCACTATTACTATTGTTGGTAAGATCAACATTTTAATAGTAAAATATTGATCTTTATCAACAATAGTAATAGTAGTATACGGTGAAAGTGGTGAGCACAATACTTTGTCATTATTTCATAAACAACAATAATAATAATAACAAGACTAATTAATATAATGATGTAAATTTCTTTTTGACCTAATAACTATTAACTTCATATATAGTCTTTTTTTTTCCTCCTTCAAAAGAACAAACTCTTTCAATATAGAGAATAACGTTCATGTGAACCAGATTTATACATAAATTTTGTTACTGTTATACGTAAAAATTATCACTATTGTACATAAAATTATTATTATTTAAAAATTATCTTATTTTACATACCATGATAATTTTATACATAACAGTGATAGTTTTTATATATAACAGTAATATTAAAAAAACAGAGTTCATCGTGAACTCAAGTTTACACTAGTTTTTGTTCAATATAAATATAGTTATTGACTAATCATATTCAATACCATTCACTAATTCTTTTGTTTGGTTTAATTTAATTATTCTGGTATTTTGTAATTAGCAAAACAATGTTCAAGCATGATATAACTTTTCAAAAGGTAATCCCTGTTGGGATAACATATGCCAGGATCTATCGGGATGACCTCATAAACACAAATTTAAATTAACAATTATTATTAGCATGAATTTACCTAAGTGAATTCAAATAATAATTAATTCAACAACAACATGCAAATAATATTTCACGTAAAAGATCATAGCATGCGAAATTTCTAGGAGATTACGTAAACGTACCAATTGGAGAGGCGGTCTGAGACAGACAGGATCAAGTATCTGGATACCCACCAAAAGTCCTTCTCAAGTATTCTCAAGTCCTCGTCCAATATCCCCGGTGGAAGGTTCTTCAATGAACGATTTATAAAACAAACGAAAATAAATAATTGTTGCACCACCTTTGTGGATTTCTAATATTTTCAACACATGGAATTGTAGGGGAATGAAAAGAATTCATCCCCTTATTTATACATAGGAGGGACGAAAATTTGGAGTCCAAATAGGGTTAGGAAAGATCTTTTCTTGATCTCCAAGAAATCTTGAATATATCTCATATATTCTTCTTTCCATGTGTATTTTTCCACAAAAATCTCACACCCTATTTTATTCCTTATTTTCAAAAAATAAGAAGAAAGATTTCAACATTTGATCTTTCTTGAATTTATGAGATATTCTTGTATTCCAAGAATACATATCTTTTTCCATAAAAATATTTTCAAGAAAATCTTTTATTCCTTCTTATCCCCTAAATTTTCGAAAATCTCTAATTAAAGAGACCAAGTGGGAGATTTCTTGAATTTATGGGATAATCTTGTATTCCAAGGAATACTTATCTCCTTCCCATAAAATATTTTCAAGAAAAATCTTCTCCCTCTTTCTTTAATTATTTTCAAAAAATAAGGAAGAAATAAACAATAAATATTTATTGTATTTTAAGCATCTTTTATTTATTGAACTTTAATTGGGCTACTTGAGGGGTCTTTAGGAGAATTAAGATAGATCTTCCAATGAGCTTCTGAATTCCAATATTGAGCCACAATATAATTCAGCTCATTAATATTAATTAATGTCAATGTATAATTAATATTGCACTATCCAACTTAACTCATATTACGGTAATATGGCTTCCAGTTATTATTTTCCGTGTTTAAGATTATTTAGTCCATTAATTAATTAAGTCACTGAAAAGTTTTATATTAATTAATATTTTTATTCTTGGAGTAAGGACAACCCAACTTTATTATTCATACCGGAAAATTAATTCCACTTGCAAGATTTGGTATGATAAAGGTTTCGGGCCCACCAAGGGGACCAATCAAGCTAGACATTGCAAGCACACGATTCTCTGTATTAATTTAGCAACTGTCGTGCAATTAATATTATTGCCCAAGATATAGGGTATCGAAGTCGCTATGATTTTCTTCACATTTATAAGTCAAAGCAATAACTACTAATCACACACAATCCTTATTAAGTGACAAAGATTAAGAAATCAACAACCACTGAGGTCTAACTCTTCATCCCTTAAGTCAATGCGAATGAGTTTATCCTCTCTGCAGGTCCGCTTTAGCGCATCGAATGCACTAGTGTAATCTCTTGGTCAAGACAAGTCAATCTGAGCCTTACACATCAACTTCTACCAATAGATTGTTCGGATCTATCTAAGTTGTGAAACACGCACTCGTTTACAAGGCACTGTTAACGTGATCTTCTGTGATCTGTTATCACCACGTTAACTACAATGTAACGCGTGCTATGAACGGTTTGCAATAAATATATATAACATTCAATCACATTTAAAGCAACAATGATAAATAATTTATTTCAGTAAATAACTGTTTAATACATAGGTTATACAAAGTAAAAGCATACTTTCACGTATAACCCCAACAATCCCCTATATTACTAATAGAGAGTTTATTTTGATGATGTGTCATCTTGTGGTTATTTTGAATGATGTGTCATTTTGAGGTTAATTTGGATAAATTATCACATTTATTGTATTGATGTGTCATTTTTCTATTGGTTTGTAGTTAATATATGACATCCATGAGACATTTTAATGTGTAATTTGATTTTAAAAAATACAACAATTAAAGTTTGAACCTTGCATCTCTTAGATCATATTTATGTTTAATTGCACTAAACCCACTAAACTATCACTGAAATTGTATCTAAACTACATAACTATTTTTTATTGCACTAAACTATACAAACTATTATTTTATTATATTTAAACCACCGAACTAATTTTTCAAGCCAAATTTTCTCTCTATTTTATACATGTGCACTACACGTGATTTTTAAAAAGATATTTTCGTTAATTTTCATATATTAAGCACAATCATTTTCTCCTCACCCATTCAACAACCGATTTGCAAAAAATAATTCCTC
This sequence comes from Stenogyne calaminthoides, assembly GCA_037126765.1. Taxonomy (NCBI): domain Eukaryota; kingdom Viridiplantae; phylum Streptophyta; class Magnoliopsida; order Lamiales; family Lamiaceae; genus Stenogyne; species Stenogyne calaminthoides. The sequence goes on from JBBCBC010000028.1 coordinate 18,064,021, forward strand.
AATTTTCGATTGTTTAAGTATGAAGAAAGATATTAAAAAAATACTCAAATTTAAATTAAGAATTCGTGAATCAATTGCAGAATTGGTAGAATTTGACACAATAATTTTATTTCAATAATTATTTAAGTTAATATATTAATATACACCATAAACAATTATTATTTCATGTTTAGTGTATTTATGCACATAATTATATTTTGATTATTAAATATATTATACATTATGAATATTGTATTTTTAATTAAAGAACCGCGCGATACGCGGGCACTAAACTAGTATAGAATAGTGATAATTACAATTTTGCATATGCATTGGGTGCATCATACAATTCAACTATTTTCTTTAATGGTACTTATTATTTTCAATAAATATTATTAGTTGTTCAGTACATATTCATTATCTTCACATAGCAATATTAGTTATTTTCACTACATGTATGGTTGCACACTTACTCATAACAATACAATAAATATACTAATGATGTAAATTTCTTTTTGACCTAATAACTATTAACTTCAGTTTTGGTCGAAAAAAATAACTATTAACTTCAGTTTAAATCTTTTTTTCTCCTTCAAAAGAGCAAAATCTTTCAATTTTGATAGATGTGGATTGGTTGATCATATTCAACATAATGTCTCTGACTCTCTGTTTGTCCATGCGCTAGATAGTAACAAAAACATTTCTTATCTTTTAGTCGGATCTATACATAATCTACACATTATTTTATACATGATTGATGATTCACCAACAGAACCATTTTTTGTCCTTGTACAGTAGCTCATAAACCACACAAAAAATAAATAAATAAATAATTCATTACAAATTGCAATATGTAATATTCCTTTTTACGGATTACAATTGGTACTAATAAAAAGTGATCGATTTTAACTTGAGATTCATTTTTTGTGAAACTTTTTAGCTAAATATAACCTATAAATGACGTATTATATGTGTCACAATGTCAAAAAGTATTTTAGCAAACATCGAATTGAAGTAATTTGATAAAAAGATTTAAAAATAAATTAGTCGAGATTGAAATCAATCAATTTTTAGTGCAAGTTGCAATATATGAAAAAGGCAAAAGTATCCAAAATTAAATTATAAGGATAATTACTACTAGCTACGCAATATATACTCTTAATTCTAAAAACTACAAACACTATTTAACTATTACTATAAACTACAAAAGGGAATCAAAATTGTCATGTTTACCCTTATTTCACTTTAATTCAAAACCTCTCCTAATAAAGAAACTATTTAATAAATCATCAAATGTCAAATCAGTTCCAAAGCACAATACACGCCTCCCTCTTCTTTTTTTTCTCTCAATTTCAAAATAAAAAAAGCAGCTTTCTCTCATCCCCCCCTCACATCTCTCTACTCCTCCACGACCGGCGATGGTTGCCGATCATAGTGAATAATGTGCCGCCAGCGACGAAGACCAACAGATCTATTCGATCTATTCCTCCTCTCATCCTTAGTGTCGTTGCCGCCAAACCCACCGGATACGGCCGCCGCCAACTTTGTCCTCATTATCCAATCCTTACACGAAATCTTCCCCTCAACACAAATATTCCAAATTTACAAAACTGATTCTTCATATAACTTTCCATTTGACAGATTGAAAATTTAAGTTTAGTTTATTACCCTTCCCAAAAATGTCGTCGTTGCACCGCTGCACAGTTGGTCTCGATTTTGGTACCAAATGAAAGCCCTTGATGTGGAGAACAAAACTCCTCAAACAATTTCATAATCGGACTCCGAGAATGCCATCGATCTTTGTTAGGAAGTTACGATTAAAACTTAAAATTCTACTTCTTTCAATATTTGAATCCATCTCCCTGTTTTGTTTTAGAGTTTGTGGAAGCGTGTGTGTGCCCTTTTCTTCCCTGTGTAAAAAATTGTAGAACATGAAAATTAAATATTGGTGTTGGGTGAGTCTAAACACTAATTTGTGTTCGTGTAGGTGTGCGTAAAGAGAGAGAAGCATGAGGTGTGCGTATGTAATTGTGTGTAGTGCAACAATAATTAGGAATTTCGTCAAAAGTTCAGTTTATTTCTGAACATGTTTAGTTTGTTTATTGAACATAGTCATTGTAATACTGAACATGTTCAAGTGAAATTTGTACATATTAAAGTGAAATTTGAACATGTTCAAGTGAAATATGAACATATTCAAGTAAAAACTGAACATGTTTAAGAAAAATCTGAACATGTTCAATAGTGGCATGTACCTTTTGGTTATATCGTGTATTTTATATTATTGAACATATTTATTATAATATTGCACATATTCAGTTTGTTATCACACACATAAATTCAATGGAATATTACATTCCATGTGCAGTGACAATCTAAAAAACTACAAAATATCTGATAAGATAGATTTTTTACCACAAAATACACACAATAAAAAAAATCAAAGAAACACAACATCAACTCATAAATCAATAATAAGATACTTCAATACTAAACCAACAAATTTTCATTTTCCTCAAAATACAAATAAACATCATAAATGGGGTAAATGTTAATTTAAAGTGTCACTCTTTCGTGTCGTTATTTTTTTCTGAAAATGATGCATTGTCTTACATGTGTGCATCCTTTTTCACCTTTAATCGTTTCCGAGTAACTTTTGTTGCCTCATGATCTACATATATGATAATGAAAAAATAGATTTTAGCTAAATTACAATATCATACACATAAATAAATACACTTTCTGAACAACATGTTCTGAACAATAGTCCAAATTACAAATACACACAAATAGACAAACTAGATGTTTTTCAATTACAAAAGTTGCAATCCTTAAACAGCTAAGAACACAAATTTAATCTCAATTGCATATTCACTCCACTTCATATACAAAAACACAAAACATATTAAGAAGTTCTGCCCATATATCTAAAAATGCTCAAAAAATTCTGAACAACAGCTCACAGTGCAAATAACACACACATAAAATTTGAACATGTTTAAATCGACACTGAACAACATTTAATTATAATTTCTGAACAACAGTTCAAAGACCAAATACACACAAATTAAATCTTTTTCTGGAAAAAAAATTTGCTGAACAACAATTGATTACACTTTTTGAACAAAAAACACTCAAATAAATCAATCACATTCAAATAAATCTTCTTTTTCCCCCGTTCTACCACTTTTGTACCTTCCATTGAGGATTTTGAGAGTTCCTAAACAATAACAAGAAGAAATGACATTTTGAGATAATTCAAGCAATTTAACAAACATCTGGTGTGCACAATTAGAAGTAACAATTTTTTAACAAATTTTTTAAAAAATTAAAAACTTCAATTTTCTGAACAATTTCGATAAAAAAAAAGAGGAGCATGAATCAATTTTCTGAACAATGTTAGAGTTAACTAGATTAAGGACAAGAACAAGAACAACTTATTTATAACTACATGCACAAAAATAAAACGAAAAATCAAGTAGTGAAATCGATTTTTTTGCACAAGTGCGTGAAATCAGCAAGAACACTTCGATTTCCATAAAAAAAATTACCTTGAGAACTCAAGATTTGATTTACTCTCCCTTCTCTTGCTATTCTCAAAATTTTCGGGGTGGGTGGGTGGGGGGGGTTAGTTATATGTTTATTGGGGTAGAAGGGTGAGAAAGATAATTTGTAATTTATTGTAAAGTGTTAAATAGTAATTGTAGTTTTTAGGTATACACAAGGAAATTGTAATCCTTAGTAATTGCCCCTAAATTATACTATCAAACAAGTTTTGTGGGATGAATTTGAACTCATAATCCTTAATCCTCGCATTCATTTGCAACATCATTAGAATTATACTATCAAACAACTTTTGTGGGATGAATTTGAACTCATAATCCTTAATCCTCGCATTCATTTGCAACATCATTAGAGCTATCCCTTATTTCCATGCTGCATTTTTGGGCACTACCCAGTTAGGCAGTGCTTTAATATATTACTCCCTCCGTCCCAACATTACTTGAACACTTGTCTTATTTGGACGTCCCAACATTACTTGAACATTTCCAAAATGGAAACAAACATAATATTAATACACTCACAAAACTCTTATTTTATTCCACTCAAACCCACTAAAACTCACTTTACTTGGTTTGCGTGTCATTTTCAGTGTTCAAATCCTCATGAGACGGAAGGAGTATACAACATGCATTAACATGTTGTACTGTACAACACATTAAACATGTATAATATGTTAATGTACTGGTAGGTAGTACCTAGCAGTGTATCATAGAAAGAAAAATCGAGCTATCCAATCCCCTTTTTAAAGTCTAGTATTGGAGCTCAAGCATTACAACCTTTTTTTCCTTTTAACACAAATACTAATTATCAATGCAGAAACCTTTAGAAGTAAGATGTTACCAACAAGAAAGTGGTGATCTAATAACAATTAAAACATCCAGAATCATAACGAAACTGCTGAATATTTCTAAACACAATTAAATTTGATGCATTCAACAATTCAACAACTCCAAATCCTTGAATAAAAATGCTGAGGTTTGGAGGTGAACACAGTTAGAACTCACTCTCTACCATCAAGTGTCAGTTTCCTTTCCACTAGCATTCCGCCGCCTCTATCTCCGTCGCCACTTCACTATCGAACATACTATCGTGCCTACGAGCCAAACGAGATGGTGGCCGATCCACCGATAGCGACCCTTCTAGCACCTTCACCACTTCCCCAATCGAAGGCCGCATAAAATGTTGATCTTGCATGCACCAAAATGCAATTCGAGCAATCCTTTCTATCGCTTCCAAACCCTCATCTCCCACGAATTTCTCTTCCTGCTTGAGTATGTTGCGTATACTCTCTCCTACAACGTCTCTCTTGCATGTCACGATTTGCAACAACATTTCTCCAAGCATGTACACGTCTCGTTCGGAGGGGGACTCGGATGATGATGATGAAGTCGAAGCCGGATGCTTCGTGAAGAAGTCGTCGAGTCCAAAATCCGTCAACTTAGGTACCATATTTTCGTCGAGCAAGACGTTCTCTAACTTCAAATTCCCATGACTTACGCATTTTAGACATTCCGAGTGCAGATAAGCGAGCCCGCGAGCAACACCAAGAGAAATATCGAGTTTTTGCTGCCAAACACGGACTTCCCGGGCCTTGGGGTTCAGAAGCCACTTGTCCAACGAGCCAGTCTGGACGTACTCGTAAATTAAGCATTTGTTTCCCGGTTCGAAACAAAAGCCCTTCATGGATACAAGATTACGGTGATGAGTCGCACTTAGCGTCGAGACTTTCACGCGAAACTCCTTCTCCGATACGACCACATCCTTCAAAACTTTGGCAACAATCGGAGTTTTGTTTGGAAGGACGCCTCTAAAAACCGACGTCCCAATTTGGTTGGCGAAATTGCTTGTCAGTTAAACTTACTTCCTCGCATTTGACAATCTGATCAGGATGCTGTAATGTGGGTTCGTCTGAGCATCCTTACCGAATGTCCGAACCTTACCTTTTCGTCTACGATAAAGAAGCCAAAATAGTAGGACCTGGAAACTCAAGATTACCAACAATGTGAGCAAAACTATAAGAGCTATAGCCGCGATTAGCCGTTTAGGGCTTCCTTTAAGACGATGAGACGAGGATATCGAGCCATTTCCACGAGCTGCAACAGCTTGTGGAACGGAACAGACTTTCAAAAACGAGACAGCATGAACATAAGGTGTCCTGTATCCACTAACAAAGGTCGTTCTTTTCAACGTGCATCGTCCCGAGCCATCATTCATAGAAGTTGCAGCAATACAAGTAGTATCATTCGAGCAGTATCCTTTACAATCCGTCTCACTCAACGACATCTCAACATCGTGCGATGGATACAGCCCGTAAAGGATCGTTTGGCTCAACGCCAACATGCTCGTGTGCATTCTGCAGTTCCCCAAATCCGACATTCTCTTACAACCCGAAACAACACCAGATTCGCCACTAATTCCCGCCTCTGAGGAATCGGAGAACAAGCAATTGCATACAGGATCAGACGAGTTATACCCACAAACACTATACAAACCGCAAGATCCAAACACGTCACACTGATCCTCAACCGCCTGCCATACTGCTTTCCAAGCCCGAATTCCACTGTCCCACGAGTAAATCCTCAAATTACCATCACGATCAATCCTAAGATGTCTTAAAGTCACGGAGAAATCTCCGTAATCCTTCGGTGAAACGGACCATACAGTCTTGTTACTGTTACCATCATCATACAGACCTAAAACGCCACTAGAATCGAATCTTGCTTCGTTACAGCTAATGGGACTCCTCCAATAGGTCACATTGTGTTCCCACACAAGTGCAAGTTCTCCCAAATGCTTAATCACCAAATTATAGTAACTCAAAATCGTACTAGTCGAAAGGGCTCTAAGGTTCTTAGAATACCGAATCGATTGGCCTGGAAGAAGAGTGTTTGTGGGATTATCAAAACTCTGCCAAACAACTTCATCCTTGCTACTCAAAAGTACCAGATTACCGTTGTCTAAAAGACTAGCTTTTTGAACACCTAAAGAGGATGTATTACTACTCCAAAGAGTAACCCTACTTATATTATTCATCAAGATTAGCCTACCATCCATTGCAACCCTAAAAGTGGAGGTCACAGGTACCCTAAGACCCCCACCAACAGTCCAAACAGGCAAATTTACAGATTTATCCCCTAAATTGTACTTAATCCCAACCACATATCCATCAACATTACCACCATCTATCTCCAAGAAACCAAATGAAAAAACCCCATTTTCAGACACCCAATTTGAGCTACTATCAAAAGCATTAACCTCAAAACCAAGAGGGACTGAAGCAGTAGCAAAATCATCACAATATATCCCAGAAAAGCACAAAAACAGTAGCAAAACAGTCTCCAAACAACATATTGTAAAGCTCTTACCTTGAAATTTCTTGAAAGACAGCCAAGAAACACCCATTTTCAGATACCAAAACAGGGTTCAAGAAAAGAAATCTGAGGTGGATATAGTGAAGCAGATAAAAAGGGGGGGTGAGTATATTTCTGTAGAAAAAGAAAAGCCCTTTTCATGAGAGGAAAGGCAAAAAAAATTGAATCTTGAAAGGAACAAGATTTGTAATAATGGTGGGTGAGATAGAAAACAAGATTCAAAATACTTTATGAGAGAACCAAGATTCAAAATACTTTATGAGAGAACCAAGATTCTCAGTGGCTGTTTGTTCCCACGAACTAGAGTGAGAAACCAATCTCTACTTTTCATGTGAGATTTTTTATTTCTTGAAATTAAGTACATCATGAGCATGAGCAGCTCTGGTCATAATTAAATATTAGCATGTGTGTGTGAATTTCAAAGCCTCTATAGTGACTCACTTAATCACCTTATTTAGAAACAAAATCAAGAATTATAGATACATAATTATATTATTATATACTGTTTGAAAGTTCCATTATATGGTCAATCCAACAGTAGTGAGGTTCATTGTCAAATGTCAAATAGATTGCAAAGTATAAACTAACGTGCGGAAACTTGAAAGGGTGCCACAAATAGTATTCTTATATTTTTTTTTTGGGAAAATTGATTTTTTCGTCCAGTAAGTTGGACTTATTTTGATCTTGCAGGACGAAAAAATTAATTTTCCCTATTTTTTTTGTTTGGCTAAATCTTTTACGTATTCAAGTGCATCGTGCACACATAATGCATTTTAAAATTATATAATTTATTATATTAATAAATCGTGTAATTATTTTTTCATCAAGTTACACAGTTCAGTGTAAATAAATTGCGTCTTTTAATATAACAAATTACATGATTCTAAAATGCATTATGAATACACAATGCATCTGAATACACATGACACCTACTTTTTTTGCTAATAATTATTGGGTAATGCTAAATGGGGTGATTCACCCCGGGGTGAACACCCTTTATATGTGTAAATTTATCTTAGTACCCTTAATGAAATATTTTATACCCGGCCCTACTGGTTCATGGTTCGTCCGGCCCGAATAGGTCATGATTTAGGGTTCATTATTTAGTGTTTAGGGTATAATTGGTTCGTCAAAATTGAAATTATCACGATTTCATTAAGGGTAGTTAAGTCATTTTACCTTTTTCACCCCGGGTGATTTATACCATTTAACAACACCAATAATTATTTATGTGTTTCTTCAATGTAATTTTATATACCTTGTCATCTGTCACATTATACTTTTTGGCAACTAAAAGTTTGTTCTTTTATTTATTTCAATGCCTTGTGTTAAGGATAATGAAAGGAATATTCTAGAAGATATATAACATTTAATTATAAATTAATTATTTCCGTAGATTGTATATTTTCTTATTTTGTTGTATATCTTGTACTTATACATAGAGAGCAATAATACATTACATCCCTCAATTGAGGAGATATTCATTTCTTACATGGTATCAAGTCAAACCGGTCCCTAAACCTTAAATATTTTTTTTTCGGCCGTCATCTTCCTATCTCTCCTGCCGTCTTATCCATCGGCAAACATGGCCGCTCCCACCAATCATCCCCCTTTGAATCTTCACTTACTCTGCAAGCCATGTCTCACATGGTAACTGTGAAACTTTCTTCGTCCAATTATCTATTATGGCATAGCCTAATTCATCCTCTCTTTTTCTCCCAAAAATTCTTACCCTATGTCGATGGTTCACTCCTGCGTACTTTTTTTTAAAATATATTCCCTCCGTCCCAATCTTGTTTGATGGTTTATTGTGTGTTCAAAGTTTAAGAAAAAATGATAAAGTAATAAAGTATTTGGGTAGAAAGAATTGTTTGTTAGTATTTTATGTGATAAAGTGATGGAAAGTTGGGGGTAGAAATAATTGTTTATTAATATTTTATGTGATAAAGTGATAAATTGAGTATTTTCATTTAAGAAAATGTAAAGTTAAGATTGAGACGTCTTAAATGGAAAGAATGCAGTTAAGATTGAGACAGAGAGAGTAATATTCACTTTTGCGTAATTTGTGGTAGTTTACTTTCAATAAAGATACGGTTTTGATCATATGCTCGCAGGTGGGCACAAACTTATATGCCCACCGCTTATGTGGCGCGCCACATATGCAAGGTTCCACCATCATTTAATTAATTTCTCTAATTAATTCAATCTTCTAATTAATTATTTAAACATGAATCCTAAACTATAAACCCTAAACCATGAACTATTCAAGTCAGATGAACCATGAACCACTCGGGTCGGGTTCGGGTTCGGGTCCAGGTCGCGTAATTTTTTTTTATTATTATATAAACCTAAACCCTAAACTATGAACCCTAAACCATGAACCATTCGGCCCGAGTGAACCATGAACCACTCGGGCCGGGTTCGAGCTCGGGTTGGGTTGAATCCAGGTCGGGTAATTTTTTTTTAATATAATTAATAAAATTGGGTTAAGTATAGAATATATATAAATGAAAAGATTGAATTAATTAAAGAAACTAATTAAATGATGTTGGGGATTTGCATATGTGGCGCGTCACATAAGCGGTGGACATATAAATTTGTGTCCACCTGCGGGCATATGATCAAATTCGTATAACGATTTTTTAACATTTAAGATATTTCAAATTTTAATTATTTATAATAAACTATATATAATCTATAAATTTGAGATTTAGTTGGGTATTTTCATGTTATACTATTGGACACTGTCCAATAATATATTAACGTATTGTATTATACAATACATTAAATATATAGTATAATATGTTAAAGTACGTTTGACACTATCCAACAATGTAGCATAAAAAAATGGATTTAGCATGAATTTACGAGCTTGATTACATTATAAAATGTGTTTTGGGCCGATGATGAGATGAGCTTATAATGCTCTAATACTTTTATATTTTAATATGAAATATTTTAAATTTGTTTACCACTTAAATATAGAGTGTATATTACAATGAAATAAATCTTGCAATATCATATGATGGGATCACATCATATGTGGTCACATGACTACTTGAGAATAGAAGGACTATAACCCTCTTGAATGACGTAGAAAACTAAATTGGACCACCCCAAATTCTAATTTTAAATTGGCTGGTCTACTAAATCTGTGGACAGGAATATATATATTTGCAAAAGCCATAGTATTTATTTATTTTCCCTTTAACAATGTAATGGACACACTTAGTTAATCGAAAAAAAAAAATTGCATGGGACAATCTTATGGTAAAATGGTCCATTAATAAATGTAAATTAATAAAAAAAAATTGAAGTGTTAAAATGCATTTATAAATTATATTTTTGCTCACTTTAAAATAGTCTAATGCAAGATCAATGACGAAGTCACATTGGGTACAGGGGGGCACTGGGTCCGCCTGAATTTTTACGAAATTATATATATACTAGAGCTTAGCCCCACGAACCTCGCAGGTTGAAAGTACAAGTTTATGTAAAATAAAAAAATAAAATTAATATTTTACTGTCAAAATCATTTGTAATTCACAAAAATACTAAAAATAATAACATAATTCAAAGCAATGATTTCAAAACCGGTTCGGACCGGTCGGTTCGATCGGTTGAATCGGGAACCGGACCCGGAACCGGTCCGAACACCCCCCTAAGAATTGGTTTATAGGTTAAACCGGTCAAAACTGATTTTTCAACCGGTTTTTTTTTAACTTTAAAAAAAAATAATTAAACTATTAATTATTTAGGTAAAAAAAACTATTGTTTTTAATACCAATCATTTTTTCACTAATGTAAGGATCTAAACCCCCACCCCTTTTATATTATTTCATCTCACATATTTTTAGTACTTATTCGATGTGAGATAGGAGGTTTAGGTAGAATTTATATCCACCTCCACTCCCTTTTATATTACTCTATCTCACATCTTTCTTAATATTTATTCAATGTGGGATGGAGATCCATAAAGTCCACCTACTCTCCCTTTTATATTACTCCATCTCACATCTTTTTTAATACTTATTCGATGTGGGATAGGAGATCCATAAAATCTACCTCATATCCCTTTTATATAACTTCATTTTACATTTCTTCTAATACTTATTCGATGTGGGACAAATCTTTTTCCCTTTTTATATTATTTTTTCTCACATTTCATCTAATACTTATTTAATGTGGGACAAAATCTCTTTCTCAAGAAAACCAACACGTTTATATTATTTTTATGGTTCATGTTTGATTAATTAAATTTAAATATTAATATTATAAGTCCATTGATGAATTAGTCATTTTTAAAAAAAAATAGTAAAATATAAAAAATATTAAAAAAAAATAGACATAAATCATTTAAACGGTTGAACCGCCGGTTGAACAGGTCCGACCGGTTGAACCGCTGACCGGTGATCTGTCCGGTTCGATCACCGGTTCGGTTATGAAAACACTGATTCAAAGATGTAAAAAGTGAAATTATGTTTATTACACTTGATGACTCTATAAAAAAAACAAATGAATCCACATATTTAAATTTCAAAGCAAACAAAAAAATTACTCGAAATTAAAATTTAAAAAAAAAAAAATATTTGTAAACAACATTTGTTTTATACATGTATAGTCTCCCATCCGAATCGAGACAGTATAATTGTCCGTGTGCGAAAATCAGTTTGGGAATATACAAACCTACAGTCGAAAGATGTTGACTCTAACTTTTATTTATCGTTATCGAAAAACATAATAGGAATGAGAATTGTCTCCTCTTAAACTTTAAAGACATTGTTTGGTCTGAATTACTCAATATCATTTTTGTGATGAACACTTTATTCCCGATATTCATTCCGGAAATTATTTTTACTTCAAGAATACGATTTTCAAGTTTTGTGACAATCAACCTCGTGTTATTTCACAAACTTGGAGATCAAATATTTAGGTAGTTTCAGTTTGGCAAAAGTAGGTTTATAAGTTTTTGTATACGCAAATTTAGGTCTGTAACTTTTAAGTTTCTGCAAAAGTATGCCAGTAAATTTTAAATTTCATGTCAGTGTGAAAAATATGGCCTACATTTGTCAAATAAAAAAAAGTTAACATCCTACTTTTGTCAAAAAAATTAATAATATACTTTTGCAGGAAAAAAAGAGGTTAATATCGTGTTTTTCCAAAATTGAAACTTATTATCCTTCAATTACCATATCCCCTAAGTTACGGGCTTTAAAATAATAATTTCTCATAGTTGATCATATGCAAAAAATGGTTTGGAAAGGTACACACATACTGTCGATAGTGATTGATCCTTGGCTTTTATTTATTGTCTCATTTGAAACTTAATCAATGATGTTTGATTTGAAGTGGAGGTCAATCATGTCCTAAAATGATTCTTGCCTAGAGACATGACTTCCTACTTAGTAATATTCAATCTTGTTGCACAACCCAATCTTTTGATCAATATTTGTTAAAAGAATTATCAACACACATATTTTCAGTACCAAACAATGATTAGAGAGTCATATAATACAAATTAAATTTTACAAATATTATATTTCATTATGGACTTTTATAGTTTTATTTTATCCATCTATATATTGTTGTATTTTCAAATTACACCCACAACTAAATTAAAAAAAAAAGGTGGTTGATATTAATTTAAAAATATTAATTTATTATTTCAGAAAGAAAAAAAAAGCTTAAACAGACTTTATTCTAAAACAATAAAAAAGATGGATTTTAAAATGTTTTACATTAAGCTTGAAAAAAATGTCTACATAGCGCAGGTGAGGGCACTCTTTCTAAATTTCATTACATATAACAAATTTATAGAATAGTTGCATTCAAATGAATGAGAACATAACATAGCATACCAATTTTATTTTATTGTCAGCATTCCTACTTAATATTATTGACTCAGTCACGAAGAGGTCAAGGATGTTTAATTTCTTAGAGTAAAATTTGGAAGATAATCTTCTGAAACCTTCCCAACACTTAACTTGCCTTTAACCGCATATGTTTATATGTTCTTAGACTTTCAACACATTTAGAGAATGAATGGCTAATGTTAGCATATCGACAAAAATTGAGACTGTAAAATTTTTCATTGATTGCATTTATCGTATTGTGTGCATTGACATATATTAGACATATGATGATGATCTATAATTTTTTACATGTCTGAGATAAATAATATAACTTTTTGTCCCTCAATTTCAGTAAGCTATGTTCAGAAAATCTATCTAATGTAGAGATTTCTCTACTTATCACTCATCTTCTTCCTATCCATTTTCTCACTCATATTTAGTTTGTGTTCTCCTTGTTAGTTTTCTTGCTATCTAATGTGTGATAAGTCCTAATAGAGATATATTAAAATTGATATTGCAAGTCATTTTAAACTAATTAATTAAATGCTTTCACTTAAGTTGAAGCAATGTCAATAATTCACCATAAAATTTGCTAACACTTTAATTTTAAAATTTGTAGAGGTAAAACTATCTAATATTATATCGAACATGCGATGGAGTTTTAAAATTTTAGTTTTTAATCGAGTTAAAAATGTAATAAATATAATTCTCCAAATAAGAGAAAATATGTACTTTTATATGACATAGATTAATTTATACTGATATGGAGTATTTTAATACTAAATAACAAATAAAATGACTTATATTTGCTAAAAATTATTAATGTCCTACTTTTGGCAAAAAAAAATTAATGTCCTACTATTTACCATGTTTGAATTTAACCAATAATTATTCTAGTATATATATATATATATGTTTTCAAATATATATTATAATTCCAAATTTAAGTTGAAGCAAAGTTATTAAGTCACCATAAAATATGTTGACATTTTAATGTTAAATTTTTTATAGTTAAACTATCTAATTTTATATTGAAGATTCGATTGAGTTTTAAATTTTTAATTTTTAATCTAGTTAAAAATATAATAAATATAATTTTTCAAATAAGAGAAAATATGTACTTTTATATGACATGAAGTATTTTAATACTAAATAGCAAATAAAATGACTTATATTTGCCAAAAAATAGTTAATGTCCTACTTTTGCAAATAAAAAAGTTAATGTCTTACTCTTTACCATGTTTGAATTCAACCAATTATTATTCCAATATATATATATATATATATATATATATATATATATATATATATATATATATATCATCATATCTTGCAATTTTATATGTCCATTTGTGTGGCCTTGCACATATCTTGAAAGTCCCCACCATCATTTAATTAGTTTCTTTAATTAATTCAATCCTTTCATTTATATATATTCCATATTTTACCCAATTTTATTAATTATATTTTTTTTACCCGACCTAGACTCAACCCGACCTGAACTCGAACCCGGCCCGAGTGGTTCATGGTTCACCCGGCCCGAATGGTTAATGGTTTATGGTTCATAGTTTATGGTTTAGGTTTATATAATTTTTAAAAAAATTATGCGATCCGGACCCAATCCGACCCAAACCCAAACCCGAACCCGGCCCGAGTGGTTCATGGTTGACCCGGCCCGATTGGTTCATGGTTTAGGGTTCATAGTTTAGGGTTCAGGTTTATATAATTAATTAAAAATTGAATTAATTAAAAGAATTAATTAAATGATGGTGGGATATTGCATATGTGGCGCGCCACATAAGCGTAAAGATATAAGTTTGTCTTAATTGCAAGATATGATCAAACCCGATATATATATATATATATATATATATATATATTTGTTTTCAAATATATTTTATTCCAAATTTATGCCTTTTAGAAACTTTCAATATCTAACACTTTTCATTTATCAAACTAATAGTCTGCCGATTAAATTTTTATAATTGCCCTAACATATTATTCATACATTATTTTATTTTTACAATTATTTATTTAACTAATTATCTATAATTAAATATTGAAATTTATATTCATATAAAAAAAATTAGTTCACATTGTACATTTATAGCCCATATATAGTATTACCATTGTAATTAAATTAAATCATATTTTGTTGATTTGATCAACTAATCACCATCCAAAAATTAGCTATTTATTGAGTACAAATTTTAACTGCATCAATTAAGCATTTATAATTACACGATTAAGGAGGTGCACTATATTTGTAATATCTATACATCGACTATGTACAAATTTCTTTATATACTGAAAATTATTTTCTATTGCATTAAGTTAGCATAATTGATAAGGATAGACTTTAATTTAAATTAACGAAAAAAGATACTAATAATGATATTATAAATTTTTAATCAATTTGGATATTTTGTAAAAACATTGATGAAACATGTTTATATAAATAAAAAATTTGAAACATACAAATACATTATTTAATTGATGATTTGCTAAACTTATCACTATCCAAAAATTTCGGCTTTTGCAATTATACAATCAATAGGGTGCATTATCTTTGTAAAGTATATATCTTAAATGTTAATGCTAATTTAGTCAATTAAACATAAATACCATGATTTTCAGAATTTATTGAGACATATTTAAGAATAAATTAGGAAATAAAATTTAGGAAAAACTTAACCCCGAGTTTTTCCATGATTTGATACAATTTGAATGAATTAAGAAATTACATATCCATATATTTCGTAAATAATAAAAAAAGCCTAAATTTTGGCCAACTAACAACTATCCCAAAATATAGAGTATCTTTAATTCAACTTTTTAATTGCATCAATTAAGCATTGTCAGTTACACAATTGATGAGGTGCATCATCTTCGTAAAAGATATATCTTAATTGTTAATTAAGACAATTACCATATTTTTTGCTATTTATTGATATAAAATTAAAAATAAAATTTTTATCATATTTGTGAAGGAAATACGTAATAAATATAAGGAAAAAAATTGACATTTTTTAGTATTACGTACAATCTAATTAAATTTAAAAAATTAGATATCCCTGTATTTAGATAGAGAAAGTCTTGTGTGAAATATTGCACACTAGTGTTATGTACAATACAACATAAATAAGACAAAAGTTGTTTAAATTTCATGGGTCGAGGCGGTCGGGTCGTATGGTCGGGGTGGTGGGGCGGGATTTAGGCAAGGGTTCGAGTTTACATAACAACTTGATGTGTTACTACATGAACAAAAGAGTGTTACCCTATGAGCAAAAGAGTGTTACTACATGAACAAAAACCAGTACAAACGCATAAATAAAACCAAAACAAATGGAAAAGAAATTCTCAGTCCAAAATTACAGATTTACATAACAACTTGATGTGTTACTACATGAACAAAAAAGTGTTACCCTATGAGCAAAAGAGTGTTAATACATGAACAAAAATCAGTACAAACGCAAAAAATATCATCAGTAAAAGAGTGTTACTACATGAACAAAAATCAGTACAAATGCATAAACAAAACCAGAACAAACGAAATAGAAATTCCCAGTCCAAAATTACAGATTTACATAACAACTTGATGTGTTACTACATGAACAAAAGAGTGTTACCCTATGAGCAAAAGAGTGTTACTACATGAACAAAACCAGTACAAACGCGGAAAAAAATCATCAGTCTAAAATTACAAATTGAAAAGAGTGCAGAAGGATCTGAATTTCAGCACACACTTTGTGTTGAGGTGTAATCCAAACACCACACACATATTATCTCTTCTTCTCGCAGAATCCATTTTAAAATTCAAATTGAACAACCCAATTTCATCCAATAATCGGAGCGAATTGAAAAAAATTAAATTGGACAAGAAATTAGGGCACAAACGAGGAAGAAGAACTCGTGAGATCCACCAAAAATCTGAAGAGAAGATGAAGAAGAAGAAATTTGACAGATTTCGTGGTGAGAGTCGCGAAGATGAAGAAAGTCAATCTGCCCTAAGCCGCTTCTTATGACCCACGTGAAAAAAAAATCCAATTCCATATAACACTAGTATACAATATTGCATGCAAGTTTTTGTCATTTAGATAATATTCAAAACAATCTAAAATTTGGTCAAATAAACACTATCTAAAAATATTGAAACATATTTAATTCAATTTTAAAGTGCATCAATTAAGCATGAACTTGGGGCCGATATTTTTTATAAATATTTTATATAAATTTGATGCCATTAATTAAACATTGTATTTAATTAATACAAAAATATTAATATACATATACAAATTATATGATTAAATATATATAGTAGTAGTACACATTCTTCAAAAGTATCAAATATTGAATACTAATCAATTGAATTAAATTTATGTAATTAAAAATTACATTAATGCTATTTTTATTTTTTTTATCTTCACTATTTTGAATGAATATCTTTATCTACACTATTATAAAATATTGAATTTCGAATATTCAATAAATTAAATTTATTCCTATTTAAACACTTATATGTAGACCTTAAGATACAATAATAGAGTATAAAATAGTTAAATACATTAACTTGCGCAATAAGATTAAGCATGCAGTTGATTTGACAATTTTTTTTGAAAAGCAAAGATGAAATATTATTAGAGTACAAGGGGTACTCTAATCCCAAAATATACATACGCGACAAACCGGTTTTAAATTTATCGGGTAAACAATCGAAAGGATGATGTTCCCAAGAAACAAACTGGGTGTGAAAGGATATAGGGTAGTGAGCTCTTATCCATTTTCATGAACAAAACTTAACCCCGTCTAAAAGTTTCTCCCAAGAATAAATACTCTCTTTGAAGATGATCTCATTTTTGGACTTCCAGATCTTTCATATGATTCCTTGCCAAATCAAGCTCAAAACTTTCCTACGTAAATGGAATTTTTGACTAATTCTTTTCATTGTTGAAACAGTCAATTAAACATTATTCATAATTTTCGGTCTATATGGGCACATAAATATGACTTAATTTGTATCCATTTAAAATAAAAAAATTGAATATAAATAAGTTGAATTAGATTGACAAAATTAATATTTACATTACCGGTATTTCTTTTAACTTTATCTATACTTATATAAAAAGAGCAAAGTCTATAAAATACCTGTTCCCGCCCACTTTGTTTTTCTCCCACACTCTCTCCACTTTTCACAATTTACTATCACACTTCCACGTTAAATAATTCTCATAAGAATAACAAGCCCAAAATTGATTATTATAAAAATAAGAAGCCCAAAACTAATTATAAAAGCCCAATACATCTTTATTTAAAAAGAACATCCGGATTAGTCCAATCTCCCAACTCCCTCTTTCCACTTTCTCCACTACTATCAAACCTGTTGCAGAAAATAACTCCAAAGTAACTACTTCTCCCCACTTTCTTTACTTTTGCCACTACTTACTATCAAAATCAGTGGAGAAATCACATATTCGAAACAAAAGTGTACGTTATTCTCCAATTTCTCCATTACAAATCACATATTCCAAACACTAATATTCCTAGATTACATTTTCAATTTCTTTTGCAGATGGCCCTTCTAATCAGATTTATCAAGGAGATCGATTCTTCTAAAACTCAGTGGGCTCTAAAAATTCGACTCATTCGAGCATATAGAGCACCTGCATTTGGAAAAAATAAATATCAAAGTCTTGAGTGCGTATTTCACGACGAAGAGGTATGAAAATCAATATTTCTATTTTAAAAATATGTCCCATAAGCACATTAACATGCAAAATAATGCATTAATTTGCGTATTCCAGGGAACAAGGTGCACGCTACAATTAACGAACCGTTAATTCCCAGATTCGAGTCAAAGTTGGTAGAAGGAAGCCTATTCGCTGTTAAAAATTTTGTGGTGACAGTCTTCAAGGACAAATTTAAAACAACAAGAAATCATAAGCAGATTATATTCATCAATGATACCAAAGTTGTAAAACTTCCAGAAGAAAAATTCCCCACGTTCCTATATGATTTTCAGTCATTCTCTCAATTGTTGATCGTTGAAAAACTTAATGATACTCAAATGATTGGTAAACTTTTATAGTATATCTATACCAAACTTAATCTATCTTTAACTTCGATAACAAATCTAACCAATAACTTCTTCTTTTAAATGCAGATGTTATCGGACGAGTAGTCAAAGTTTCAGACCCTCGAGTAGTAAATTACAATGAAACAAATGGAGAGCTTTTATTTTAAAACGTTCTACTATACTTAGTACTATATCCTTTATTTATTTAATTTAAATTTACATGCTAATGTACTAGACATCAGAAAATGAAATTAATTTACATGGTTATAATTTTCCTGTATTAGAAATCGGAAAATGAAATGTAGCCTCTGGGGCAAGTACATTGACCAAATGATGGAAATTAGAAGGAATGCTGGCCCAGAACCCCTTATTCTTATTATATAATTCTATACGGGAAAGTATCACCGTGGTAAATTACTTATAACAATTCTTAATAATGTCTTATCTTCCTATTTTTTTAATATATTTACTAATCTGTTGTTGAATATAAATTTTAGATGAAGTAACACTTACTTCGACTCTCTATGCTACAAAATTGATTGCTAATGCTGAATGTGCTGAAGTTGAAGCATATAAAATGAGGTATATTTCATTAGTATATTTTATTTCTTCTCTATTTTATTAGATATTTATGTTTAATTTTGTGATTTTAGGTTGGTATTTTCTGGGTTTTAGCCAATATAGTATCCATTGAAACATTTGGAGATTGGTGGTACTTGGGATGTCAAAAGTGCAAGCGCAAGGTTAAGAAAGAAGATCAAGGATTTCGATGGTCCAACTGTGATAAAATTGAGTCCAATGGAACTCCAAGGTTCATATTGCTTAATTAGTATACGTATTTTAATTAAATATATGTTAATATATGCTAATTATGTAATATACACATAGGTACAAGGTACAAGTTCGGGTCCAAGATGAAACTGACAACACTCTTTTCCTATTGTGGGATCAACATTGTGTTGAATTGGTTGGGAAGACGGTGATACAAGTACTAGAGGAATCTCAAGACAAAAATACCATGCAATTTCCAGATGTTTTTACAAATATGTTTGGTAAACAAATATGTTTCAAGATACAGGTTAAGGAAGACCAAGTCAATGAATACAATGGGGCCTATAGTGTTATGAAGTTGACCCAAGAGAAGTCTAATGTTAGTAGTGGGCATACTGAAAGTCAGGTGAATGTTTGTTATAATTCTTATTTTTTCTATTTTATTATCAATTGTTCCAACTTAATAATTTTTATGCAATTGTTTTAGGAGTCGGACTGCATTTCCAAGGTGCACAATGAGGGAATGGAGAGTGAGAAGGTAATCATATCTTTTATGAATGTATTTCTTACCATATTTTATTTAAACATGCCAAAATGATACAACTACCTTTTTTTTTTCTTCAGAAACTTAGCACATCAGGGGGTGATGTTACTAACCAGCAGAAAAATAGTTCAAGTACTGTCAGCTCTGAGACTATTGGAGAATCTGGACTAAAAAGAAAATTATTGGACGAGTTCTCTTCAATTGCATTTGATAAACAGAAAGTGTTCATAAAGCAAGAGGAAGATTAGACGTGAACATCAAGTTATCTACAGTTTGTTTAAGAAACCCCATGTTTTTAGTGCTTTGGAGTTACTTCTTTTTAAAATTAATTGTTGCTAAGAAACTATGTCAGTTTAGAGTTCATGTTAAGTAACCATGTCAGCTTAGCAGTCAGTTTTTAATTCATGCTAAGTAACTATGTCAATTTAGAAGTATGTTACTGTTTCTAATTCATGCTAAGTAATTATGTAAATTTAGAAGTGTGTTACTTTTGTTGTTGCATTGCACATGTTATTTCCTACAAGGTTGAAATGTTCAAATTTAATGGTTTTCTATAAACATTTTGTAATTACTCATTTCAAATGCTCTCGAAATTATGTCATCACTACAACACCACCACTTGCAACTCAATAATCATCTACATTTATTTATGGAAGTTCTACATCTATTCATTTTCAGCTCTGAAGTTCTATAACACCACTTATTATAAAATGCTTAATCAAGATATCCAACTCCTTTCTCCAGCACTCTCCGTCTCATATAACTATATCAATTATAGAATAGGATTTAAACTACTATGATAATAGAATAGGATTTTTAAAATACCAACAAAATCAATAGAACTAAGGACATATCTAAAAAAAAAAGATATGGACCAAAATTTATGAAGCATTCATATTGATCTAACATTATATGTAATTTTTAAAAAAATTAAAAGAAAATTGAAGAAATAACAAGTGAGGTAATATAAACTAGGACTAGATGCCCCTACATAAATCATATCAAAGTTACTGTGTTATTGCACATAACCAACCAAAACAATTAAACTGAAGGATTCATGATATAAGAAGCATCCTTACCCTCCAATTGAGAAGATTGGGTTGCTCACAGAATCTTTTTTCCTCAGGTGATCTAATTTCTTTACTGTGTGAATTGGCCAGACTTTGGGCAGAAGCACCAATCTTTGGATCTGCAATATTTTCTCATCACTAGATGCTTGAATTGATCTAGCAAATACAAAGTTACAAGACAACAAATAATGCTAAAACTTCTGAAAGTAATCCACATGCAAGACCAACGCCTAATGTTTTTCTGCATGTTGGGAAATTTGTATTAAGTTTTGATGGAAGTTCCAATACAGGTTGTAATAGGACCAGTCAGACCTGTTAGCTGACTGATGATTTAGAATCAGTATAAGATGACCAGCTGAAATGTATAGACAGCTGATGTATAAGATAGGTCACATATTGAGGGGGAACTCAATATGTATAGGTCAGGTCTGAAGATCAGAAGACAAACCAAGTCAGAAGACCAGACGAGTCAGAAGACAAACCAAAGTCAGAAGACTAGACGAGTCAGAAGACAAGATAAAGTCAGAAGACTAGACAAGTCAGAAGACAAACCAAAGTCAGAAGACTAGACGAGTCAGAAGACAAACCAAAGTCAGAAGACAAGACAAGGTCAGAAGATCAGGCGATCACATAGTCAGATGATCAGGTGATGACATGAAGCTCAAATTCAGAAGACCTAAAGATCAGATGACTACCAGAAGATCAAGACCAGAAGACCAGAAGACCTACATCAGTTGAGTCTGCTAGTTGAGCTAAGACAATCGCACCGTAAGACTCTATCGTAGATCGATCATCGGGTTTATCTGATCCGGTCAGCTCACACCATGTGTCAACTAATGTTACACCAGTCATACGTTGTTGATCTGAACAAGAAGAATGTCAACTTTAGTTGGTAGAACAAACACTGAAAAGTGTACTTGTTAACCAATGAGAACAAGACACGTATGTACCGAGCTGACAATGCGGGATTCGGCGATGCATAGTCAAACGACTATAAATGACAACTATTCACGCTTTCGGCCATGCCGTTCCTGAAGCACATCACATCAATCCTGCAAACTTACCAAATATAGCCAGAAATTCAAATTGCTCTCCAACGGCTCTTTGATTTCGAGTTCTATAAATATGGGATTGCTCTTCAGAGTGAAGACAAGAAAATTATCAAGAAGCTCATACTATAGCAAAATTTCCGCACGAAGAACACTAATTTGAAGAATATTTCTAAGTGTTCATCCCATTGTTCTTAGCATTGAAATCTCATCCTCTAGCTTTAGGCTACATAAACACTAGGATAGATTTTCAGTTGGAGCAACAACAAATCTTTACCCAAACCCAAAAGTTAGGTTAAGTTTGTTTAGCAAGATTTCAGACTAGGGTTTCTAGTTCTGATTTCTGGGATCGTTGATTGAGAACTCTATAAATATCTGTTGGTTGTACTGTTTTGGACTAACACAATAAACTAAGTCCAAGTTGGTTAAGTTGGTGCCCTTTGTGATAGGGAAGAGTGGATGTAGGACTGGTTGTCCGAACCACTATAAATCTTGTGTGTGTTTATTTGCTCTTAACTGCTTTACACTATCGCACACGACTTTGCTTAAAATCGCATACATATTCTGAGTTAGGATCAGTTTGCATCAAGCAACTGATCTGATCAGTTTGACTCTTTGGTCAGCTGATTGAAAACTGACTTCAGTATCTGATTTTTTTTAAAACTGGTTTTTCACACGGGTATAAACTAGCTTCCGCACAATCAGTTAAACTGATAGACACCGAACTGATCAGCCATCAGGCGATCAGTAAGTTGGATATCAGTCCAAACTGATTCACTCGCACTCTGATCAGGAAACCTGCTATCACACATGATCTGCACGAAAAAGTTTTTCAGAAGTCTATTCACCCCTCCCCTCTAGACTTCTGCCCTTATGAAACTCGTTCGGAACCTAAAAGTGGTATCAAAGCAGTGGTTCTACGGACCACTGGCTTTGAATATCATCGGTTCTTGAGGAAGAACCTTTGTGGTCACTTGAACAGATCTTGAAAAACCGCTTTTAAACTTCATCTGTTTTCAAAAACTCACTAAGCATGGATAATACATTCGGTATGTATCATGATCTGCCAAAGTTTTCTATTGATGAGTATGCAGACTGGACCATAATCATGTGCAACCATCTGGGAGCCATCAGCAGCAGAGTGATGGAAGTTCTTGAACAAGGACCTATCATTATCTACCACAACAACCCAGCTGAAGGTGGTGATCCAGATTTTCCAGTTGGCGCTAGGATCAGAAAGAGTCCATCTCTGATGGATGCTGAAGAAAGGAAGCTGTCAACTCTGGATACGGTTGCGAGACATATCATCATGAAGACGATGGATAAGATCACAAGAGAGAAGATCAAGTATCTCAAGACAGCCAAACAGATGTGGGATACACTTGCTGAGATGTGCGAAGGAAATGATTTGATTAAAGACAGCAGATTGCAAGCTGAACTGGTGAAGCTTGAGAAACTTAAGATGCTGCCAAATGAAACCATAAATCCGCTAGATGGAAGAATCACCATGTCTGCCAACAAGCTACGGGAACTAGGACGAGAAATGTCAGACAAAGACATTAACTACAAGATCTTGAGATATCTGACAAAAAAGTGGGATATGAAAGTTACAGTGATAAAGGATTGTCAAGATATTGCGAAAATGAAGCCAAACAACCTGTTTCTGAGTCTTAAAGCCCATGAGTTTGATCTGGTTGAAAGAGGGCAAGAAGAAGATGATGAGTCGCCTGCCGAAGTCACTCCTGCCACATCAAAAGCTGTTGCATTCAAAGCAACCGGCAGCAACTCAAAGTTTACTGAACCTGTTGGAAACATCATAAGTCAGACGGAACAGATTGCTTTGCTGACCAGAAAACTTGAAAAATCCAACATTCAACTGGGTAAATATCGAAGATTCTACAGAGATTATCAGAACAACAGAGGAAGAGATAGGAGGCCAACTGACAGATCACAAGAAAGAACCAGATCTGATGACCGAAGAGATGATCATAGGGAGGATCGCAGAGAAGATAAGAAAAGAGATGATCGATCTGACGAAAGGAGAGACAACAGATCAGAAAGAAGAAATTCAGATCACAGGCAAACAGGAAAATCACCTGACAGATTCTACAGACAGAATGACTCACCTGGCAGAAGAAGTTCCGTGGATCATGGAGCATGTTTCAACTGTGAGAAACCAGGTCATTACAGTGCAGATTACCCGGACCTGACACCGAAAGAAAGAGAAGACAAGCGGAACAGAAAAGAGCAACGATATAAAGACAGGAAAGCCATGGTTGCTGATACATCTGGGATTGATGATTCTTATCTACCTTCTGAGGATTCTGGTTACTCATCTGTCGAAGACTTCTGCCTGATGAGCAATGCTGATGATTTCTACAATTACGATGATCTGATGTTCTCTTCTGATGATGACATCTGTCTTATGGCTAAGGAAGAAGACCAATCTGAGGTATCTTCTAAACCTTATGTGTTTTCTGTTTCCACACCAGCTGTGCTGAGCACACCTGCTGGAGAGATTGACCTGCAGCTCTACATTGAGCAATTGCTTGATGATCTCTCTAATGTTGTAGACACTTATACCATAGTGGAAGCTGAGAATGACAAGCTAAGGATAAAGAATATTCAGCTTGTTAAAGAAAATGATATCAGAAAAGCTGCTGAGCTGAAATCAGCTGGAACTCTTCAGAAGATGACTGCAGAACTGAAATTTCTGAAAGTCAGTTCTTCTGATCAGGATAAACTGATTAAGGAATAGCTAGCTATTAATAAACAGCAAGCCGATGATCTAAAAATCCTTCAAGCTAAGTTTGATGTTTTGGGGAATTAATTGCCCGGATCTATTCGGGATGAATATTTAAATACAAATTTAATTCTAACAATTATTACTAGCATGAATTAATCCTATATTAATTCAAATAATGATTCAACAACCAATCATGCATATAAATATTTCACTTAAAACCTATGAATGCGGAAATACTACGGGTTTACGTGAACTAACCTCTCGGAGTGACAACCATTGAGAAGATGGATCCCGTTCACACGAACACCCCAAAAGGTCTTCTCAAGTATTCCCTTATCCTTGTTCAACAATCCGGTGGTAGGAACTCGCGAAAAATTTAACAAAAGGAAAAATAAAATTATGTTGCACCACCTTTGTGGATTTCTAATTTTTCTAACACATGAAATTGCACTTGGGGATGAAAAATTCATCCCTATTTATAATACTAAGGGGGGGACGAAAATATTGGGTTTTTTGAGTGATTGAGAAATTTTCTTGCTTCTTCTTCAAGAAACAATCTTGAATATATCTAATATATTCTATTTCTCAAAATATCTCCCAAATAAAATCTTTTCCTCCTTATGTTATGGAATTTTCGAAAATTTCATTATAAATAGCCAAGTGGGAGATTTCTTGAATTTAATGAGATAATCTTGTATTCCAAAAATATTTATCCTCATTCCATAACAAAATTCAAAGAAAATCTTTCTCCCTCTTATATTCATAATTTTCGAAAAAAAATGAAAAAATTAGGCAACAATAATTTATTTTATTTTAAACACCTTTTCAGTTATTGGACATTATCTTTGGACTACTTGAGGGGCCTTTAGGAGAATTAAGATTGGACCTTCTAATGGACTTTGAATATCTAATATTGAGCCTCAATATTATTCAAGCCCATAAATATTAATTAATCCCACTACATAATTAATATTGCACTATCCATCTTAACCCATATTACTGTTAATATGGCTCCCGGTTATTATTTCCCGTGTTTAAGATTATCCAGCCCATTAAATAATTCAAGCCACTGAAATAGCTTTCCATTAATTAATATCTTTTGTCCTTGGTCAAGGAACAGTTCAACATTATTATCCATACCGGAAACAAATTCCACTTGCAAGATTTGGTATGATAAATCTTATGAACCTCCCAAGGGGGTAAATCAAACGAGCGTACTCGCACACGATTCTTCGTATTAAATCTTAGCAATCGCATGTGACTAGTAATATTGCCCAAGATATAAAGTATTGAATCTCATTGATTCTCTACCCGTCATAAGTCAAAGCAATAATTACTAACCACACACGATCCTATTTAAGGAACGAAGGTTAAGAAATAATGAACCACTGAGGTCTAATTCTTCATGGTTCAGTGCTGAAGAATTTATCCTCCTGTAGGTCCTATTCAGTGCATCAGTCATGCACTAGTGTAATCTCTTGGTCAAGACAAGCCAATCTGAGCCTTACACTTCAACCTTTCACGATGGATTGTTCGTTTCCATCTAGGTCGTGAACAGCGTACTTTTAGTTACAAGGGACTATTAATTTAATCTTTTGTGATCTGGTATCACTAAACTAACTACAATGTAACACATACTGTTTATTGAACAATTATGCAATAAATATATGTAACATTCAATGATGTTTAAAGCATCAGTGATAAATAATTTATTTCAGTAAATAAGACAGAAAATTCAGTTTGGTTATACAAAGTAAAATCATAATTTCCAGTATAACCCAACAATCTCTCACTTATACTCAAAGTCTGCATTTAAGTATACTACAACACATCTCGTGTAGTTCCTAATACGTGACATCTAATGTCACCTACACGAACATAATAATATCTCCCACTTATACTCAAAGCAGATTGGCAACGGTCTTGACACCAATTCCTTCCACATGTCTCTCGAATGTATTCTGAGGCAAACCTTTTGTGAATGGATCTGCTAGGTTATCTTCTGACGTGATCTTTGCCACCTCTATATCTCCTCTCTTAACGATTTCTCGTATAAGATGGTATTTCCTTTCAATGTGTTTGCTGGCCTTGTGGGCTCTTGGTTCCCTTGAATTTGCAACTGCTCCGGCATTATCACAGTAAATAGTGATTGTGCTGGGCAAATTCGGAACTACATCCAAGTCCACTAGGAAGTTCTTGAGCCAAACCGCTTCTTTCGCCGACTCGCAAACAGCTACGTATTCGGCTTCCATGGTATAATCGGCGATGTATTTCTGCTTAACGCTTCTCCGTGTCATGGCTCCTCCCCCCATGCAAAACACACTACCGGAGGTAGATTTTCTGGAGTTTAAGTCTGTTTGGAAATCCAAGTCCGTGTAACCGATGGGGATTAGATTTTATCATTATAAACCAATATTCTATCCCGAGTTCTTTTCAGATACTTCAGAATGTTTTTAACTGGCGTCCAATGCTCTTTTCCCGGATTACTTTGATATCTCGCCACCATGCCAACGACAAATCAGATATTTGGTCTCGTGCACAGCATTGCATTCATAAGGCTTCCGACAGCCGAAGCATAAGGAATGCCTTTCATGTCATCTATCTCTTTTTGTGTCTTAGGGCACATATCCTTGGATAGATGGATTCCATGCCTGAAAGGTACGAAGCCTTTCTTGGAATCCTGCATGCTGAATCGCTTCAAGACAATGTCTATATATGAAGCTTGCGATAAGCCTATCATCATTTTCTTGCGATCTCGAGTGATCTTGATCCCAAGGACGTGCCCGGCTCCCCTAAGTCCTTCATATCAAACTGTTTTGAAAGCCATGCCCTTACGTCTGACAATACTTTTACATCATCTACGATGAGCAGAATATCGTCTACGTATAATACTAAGAATACCAATGCAATTCCGACACGCTTCTTATACACACAACTTTCGTATTCATTTTGATCAAACCCATAAGACTTTATTACATGATCAAAACATTGGTTCCAAGCTCTGGATACTTGTTTGAGTCTGTAAATGGACTTCTTGAGCTTACAAACTAGGTGTTCTTGGCCTTTTTCAATGAAGCCTTGGGGTTGTTGCATATATATTTCTTCTTCAAGACTTCCGTTAAGGAAAGCCGTCTTGACATCCATTTGCCAGATTTCAAAGTCGAGATGCGCAGCAATCGACAAGAGAATTCGGATGGACTTGAGCATTGCTACAAGTGAAAAGGTTTCCTCATAGTCGATCCCTCCTTTCTGAGTATAACCTTTCGCCACAAGCCTTGCCTTGAAGGTTTCCACCTTCCCGTACGGTCCTCTTTTCCTCTTGTATACCCACTTGCAGTCAATGGGTTTGACCCCATTGAGTGGTTCGACTAGCTCCCACACTTTGTTATGATACATAGAACCCAGTTCGGCTTCCATTGATGTTTGCCAAGAAACCGCATCCTTGTCTTTGATTGCCTCGTCGTAAGTCCATGGGTCTGATTCATCCGGGGACTAAGTCCGAGGACTCTCCTATCCCCATGAATCTCTCGGGTTGTCTCACAACCCTCCCACTACGACGAGGTTCCAATTGTGTAAGTGTGTCGTTTGGTATATCATCTTGTACAATTGGCACTGAGGTTAGCCCTCTAAGCTCATTTAAGGTAATCTCACTTCTGGGCTTTCTTTCGTTCATATAGTCTTCTTCCAAAAATCTAAAGTGGGTGCTTATTACCACCTTTTGATCCTCGGGACCATAGAACATACACCCCTTTGTTCCCTCGGGGTATCCTATGAACAGCCTTAATTCTGATCGTGGATCCAATTTTTCGGCTTCCTTGTCCAACACGTAGGCTGGACACCCCCAAATTCTCATGTGACTCAAACTGGGCTTGCGCCCGGTCCACAATTCTTTGGGAGTTTTGGGAACCAATTTAGATGGCACCAAGTTCAGAATGTAAGCCGCTGTTTCCAAGGCGTGACCCCAGAACGACTTGGGTAGATCCGCATAACTCATCATTGATCTAACCATTTCTAAAAGAGTTCAGTTTCTTCGCTCTGCAACCCCGTTTTGTTGAGGGGTTCCGGGTGCAGTTAGCTGGGATACAATCCCTTCATCTGACAAGTAGTTCAAAAACTCATCGCTGAGGTACTCGCCTCCACGATCAGATCGCAGAGACTTGATACGTTTTTCCCTGTGATTCTCTGCTTGAGCCTTAAATTCTTTGAATTTGTCAAATGTCTCAGATTTATGCTTCACAAGGAAAATGTAGCCGTACCTTGAGTAATCATCAATAAAAGTGACGAAGTACTCATAACCTCCTCTTGCTTTGATTGACATTGGACCACATACGTACGTGTGAACAATTTCTAACACTTTCTTGGCTCTATTCCCCTTAGCTTCGAATGCCCTCTTGGTCATTTTACCCTCCAAGCACGATTCGCAAGTTAGGATTGGTTCAACCCGGAGAGACTCCAATGAACCATCTTCTACCAACCTTTGAATCCTTTTTGGATTAATATGTCCCAAACTAAGATGCCATAGAAGTGTCTCGTTCACGTCTGATGAACGTTTTCTTTTATCAGAAACAGTTGATGTGTTGTAGGATGCATTTCGTGAGTGGTGTGCACAGTTAATTGTATAGAGATTATTCAACAACGTTCCATGACAGATAAATTTATCATAAAGAGAAATGGTAACAACTTTATCAAAAGTAACCGAATATCCATCAAGGTAAAGTTTAAAAACCGAAATTAAATTATTTCTAAAACTAGGAACGTAAAGAACATCTCTTAAAATTAAAACTCTGTCTTCAAAAGACAGGTGCACTTCTCCCACTGCTTCAGCTGCCACTCTCGTAGCATCGCCCAGTGTGATGAGGATCTCACCCCCACTAAGTTGCCGGGTCCGCTTGAACCCCTGTAAAGTGAAACAAACATGATCAGTGGATCCCGTATCCACCACCCATAAATGGGAGGCATACGCCGCTAAACAAGTTTCAACAACTAGTGCATGAGAATTACCTTTCTTTCCATTCCTTTTGGGTTTGGAACAGGCTGACCTCCAATGTCCCTTTTCACCGCAGTTAAAATATTTTCCTTTTGGTACCTTCTTGACACCCATCCAGCTAGTTGTTTTTCTCTCACCTTTCTTGGTAATGAGTTTGCTTTGGATCTGACCACTTTCCTTTTCTTGAATCTTGCCTACCACTGGCCTAGATTCTGAGAACTTTTGGTTACCAATGCTTCGTCTTTCTTTCCCAAATGCTTCTCTATTTTCTCCAAGGCTTCTCGCAGAGTTTCCATAGTAAACATGTGATCACTCATCACAAAACTACAATAAAACCCATCGAAGCACCTTGGAAGAGTTAGCAAAAGAAATTAGATTTGAGCCTCATCACAATACTTAGTACCGAGATAAGCAAGTTTGTCAAAATGACATTTTATTCTGAGAACATGCTCCTTTACGGGTGTTCCCTCAGCCATTTTAGCCTGGCCACGTCGTCATTTTTAAACTGATTGATCATGTGGTCTTTTATTAAAAACATTTCTTCAAGACTTTGCATAATTTCTGCAGCAGACTCAACTCCTTCATGAATGTGTCTCAAATCATCAGACAGTGAAGTCAAGATTACACGTTTCATGGGTTCATTGGCCTGCTCCCAAATATTATACAAGTGTCTTTTCGCATCAGTTGATCCATCAGTAGGCATACGGGGCTTGGGTACATCAAGAACCCAATAATGTTCTTGTGCAGGTAGGACAAAACTCGTATT
Organism: Stenogyne calaminthoides; assembly: GCA_037126765.1. Taxonomy (NCBI): domain Eukaryota; kingdom Viridiplantae; phylum Streptophyta; class Magnoliopsida; order Lamiales; family Lamiaceae; genus Stenogyne; species Stenogyne calaminthoides. Next base: position 18,094,793 of record JBBCBC010000028.1, read on the forward strand.
CCGTTTCCAAACAACATAGTTATCACCAGTTAATTGGTGTTCTTTGAGTGTATATAACAGTGGATTAAAAGGTTGCGACATGCTGAACTGAAATAAATAACAATTTGTATAAGCACAAATATATCACATGATTCGATCACATGTTTCATATTAAAATCTCAAAAAAAAAAATGAACATGCATCAGCCAACATCTCAAAACAGTTTAAATAAGCCACGTGGGGTGGGTCATTATTTAAACACATTCAAGCAGGTTACAAACAAGAAACAATTATAAACCTTTAATATCCAGATTAATAGTTGGCTCTCACTTGACCAATATAAAATTGATAGGGACTTCGGGGAAGTATATGCATATCAATTTTATACCTAAGTAATAACCATGATTAAATACAGAATTATTACTTCGCTTTGAACGAGCCTCGTGGGGAGGGTCATCGTCGCCACTAATAATAACCCACAATCATCCATTCGGAATTTATTCATGTGAAATCTATCTTTTGGCCTTCCCGTGGGGGGAATTTCTCCAAAAGAATCCATAAATAAATAAATCCTGGAGGTCAAAATTAATTCAATTTTATTATCCGGAATAAAATTGTCAATTAATTATTTAAACATACTTAGTAATTTTCGAAGGTGAGATTTTTCAAAACATATTCTCATGCATCGCATATTTAAACACAATTTAAATATGCACAAAATAATGCAAAACATCAAAAAAAAATTAAACACATTGGGCACATATATCCAATTGTCACGTTTAATTTTTGTCATGTCTTGATCTCGAGAAATCATCTTCATAGCCTTCATCATTCGTCTCGAAAAGCTCCCACTTGACCGTCTTGAAAAACACCTCGTCAAGCCACGTCATCGACCAGCTCGCAGGTTAGAGTGCACGCCTTGCACTCCCCCGGCCGTGTCGATCAGCCCGCGCGCGCCTAGCGATGCTCCCTTGTGCATCTAGCGATGCTCCCTGGCCCTGATCCCGCGCGCGCTCGGCCTGTCGGCCTCCCTTGGCACGTTTCGCGCGATGCACGCCGCTTGCACCCGGTTCCGGATCCCGTCTTTTTAATTCTTCGTCTCCGCCTCCGTTTCTGATCAGGTTACAATTTATTTACAAAAATAAATAAACCTAGATCTAGACTAGTCTATTACATTGATCAAATCAAACAAATCCTAATCTACTCGTGGATTTTCTCACAAGGCAAAACGAATTCGAACGAATCGAATTAAAAAAAAACCACAATTTATATGCATGCATAAATATAAACATTCATCAAATACCATGACAATTGGATACCTGCATAAAAGATCTAGCAATTCTACTATCCAATTTCAAATTTAATGAAAACAAATTAAATTACAATTTAAAATTCAGAGCCCGAAACCGAGACTCTGATACCAGTTGTTGGGGAATTAATTGCCCGGATCTATTCGGGATGAATATTTAAATACAAATTTTAATTCTAACAATTATTACTAGCATGAATTAATCCTATATTAATTCAAATAATAATTCAACAACCAATCATGCATATAAACAGTTAACATAAAACCTACGCATGCGGAAATACTACGGGTTTACGTGAACTAACCTCTCGGAGTGACAACCATTGAGAAGATGGATCTCGTTCACACGAACACACCAAAAGATCTTCTCAAGTATTCCCTTATCCTTGTTCAACAATTCGGTGGTAGGAACTCGCGAACAATTTAACAAAAGGAAAAATAAAATTATGTTGCACCACCTTTGTGGATTTCTAATTTTTCCAACACATGGAATTGCACTTGGGGATGAAAAATTCATCCCCTATTTATAATACTAAGGGGGGACGAAAATATTGGGTTTTTTGAGTGATTGGGAAATTTTCTTGCTTCTTCTTCAAGAAACAATCTTGAATATATCTAATATATTCTATTTCCCAAAATATCTCCCAAATAAAATCTTTTCCTCCTTATGTTATGGAATTTTCGAAAATTTCATTATAAATAGCCAAGTGAGAGATTTCTTGAATTTAATGAGATAATCTTGTATTCCAAGAATACTTATCCTCATTCCATAACAAAATTCAAAGAAAATCTTTCTCCCATTTTATTTATTAATTTCGAAAATTTTAGGAAAAATTAGGCAACAATAATTTATTTTATTTTAAACACCTTTTTCAGTTATTGGACTTTATCTTTGGGCTACTCGAGGGGCCTTTAGGAGAATTAAGATTGGACCTTCTAATGGACTTTGAATATCTAATATTGAGCCTCAATATTATTCAAGCCCATAAATATTAATTAATCCCACTACATAATTAATATTGCACTATCCATCTTAACCCATATTACTGTTAATATGGCTCCCGGTTATTATTTCCCGTGTTTAAGATTATCCAGCCCATTAAATAATTCAAGCCACTGAAATAGCTTTCCATTAATTAATATCTTTTGTCCTTGGTCAAGGAACAGTTCAACATTATTATCCATACCTGAAACAAATTCCACTTGCAAGATTCGATATGATAAATCTTATGAACCTCCCAAGGGGGCAAATCAAACGAGTGTACTCGCACACGATTCTTCGTATTAAATCTTAGCAATCGCATGTGACCAGTAATATTGCCCAAGATATAAAGTATTGAATCTCATTGATTCTCTACCCGTCATAAGTCAAAGCAATAATTACTAACCACACACGATCCTATTTAAGGAACGAAGATTAAGAAATAACGAACCACTGAGGTCTAATTCTTTCTGGTTCAGTGCTGAAGAATTTATCCTCCTGTAGGTTCTATTCAGTGCATCAGTCATGCACTAGTGTAATCTCTTGGTCAAGACAATCCAATCTGAGCCTTACACTTCAATCTTTCACGATGGATTGTTCATTTCCATCTAGGTCGTGAACAACGTACTTTTAGTTACAAGGGGCTGTTAATTTATTCTTCTGTGATCTGGTATCACTAAATTAACTACAATGTAACACATACTGTTTGTTGAACAATTATGCAATAAATATATGTAACATTCAATGATATTTAAAGCATCAGTGATAAATAATTTATTTCAGTAAATAAGACAGAAAATTCAGTTTGGTTATACAAAGTAAAAGCATACTTTCCAGTATAACCCCAACATGATGAACTCTTCCGACTGCATGAGAGTCTAAAAACAACTGAGGATAGTTTGAGTAAGAAAATAGAGGTTTTAACGAAATCTTCTAAGACCGTTTAAGATCTGAACAACTATTTTCGTACGTCAACTAATAAGAAGGGAATTGGGTATGAAAACCCTTCTACATCCTCAAAAGCCCCGTCTGGCTCACTTCAGAAAAGTGTAATCAAACGAGTTTCTAATCAGGTCCAGCTGCCTAACAAGCAAGCAAAAGGTAATCTGCTAAGACCATCTATGCCAAAAAGATATGAATATTTTAATGGTAGCAGTCGTACCTACCCTTACAATCAGAAACCTAGGGCTGCTGCACCTGAGCCCCACTGGATTAAAAGAGGACAGATATCAATGAAAAGGCCCAAGTCTTCTGAGTCATCCAAGGCTCACACTTATGATCATACTGACCAGATTGCATATGAAGAGACATATGATTATGTAGATGTTTATGGGAGACAAATCAAGCCCTCTGTTTTTAACAAAGGTGCAAGATATGTTTGGATCTCGAAAGGTACTTCTAACCCCCCAGGACCCGATTCTACTGGGGTACCTAAAGCCTGATTTGATTGCAGGTTCGCGTGGGTTTGACCAATAAAGGAGGTGTACAAGCAACTATCTGGTACATCGATAGTGGATGCTCAAGGCACATGACTGGAAGCAAACATCTCCTTAGCTCTTACACAGAACAAGAAGGCCCACGTGTACTCTTTGGTGATGATAACTTTGGTTTTACCAGAGGATTCGGAACCTTAGAGAATGATGATGTACAGGTTACTGGAGTCTCGTATGTCGAAGGTTTAAATCATAACTTGTTATCAGTTTCACAATTCTGCGACAATGGATTCAGTGTTGAGTTCTCGACTGATCAGTGCACTATCAAGAATCGAGCTACTCAACAGATTTTGTTAACTGGTTCTAGAAAAGGAATGATATATACAGCAGATTGGAACAGTTGTCCAAGAAATGCATGCCTGATTGTTAAGAGTTCCAAAAGTATCAGTTGGCTCTGGCATAAGAGAATGAACCATCTGAACTTTAAAACTCTTAAAAAAGATAGCAAAGATGTCTTTGGTTGAGGGTCTTCCGAATGGGGTATTCTTTAAGGATCAAACATGTGTCGCATGTCAGAAGGGAAAACAGGTAAAAGCCTCATTCAAGGGAATCCCAGGACCAGCATCCAGCAGAGTACTGCAACTACTCCATATGAATTTATTTGGACCAGTTACACGGGTTAGTCTCAGCGGACGCAAATATACTCTGGTAATCGTGGATGATTATTCCAAGTTTACCCGGGTAGTTTTCTTATATAAGAAGAATGAGACAACAACAAAGATACCCGAGCTGCTCAAGAAACTACAAAATGAGAAGGGTGTCAGTATTGTGAAAATCAGATCCGATAAAGGTACAAAATTTCTGAACTCCTTTATTACTGACTTTTGCACTAAGTTTGGAATACAGCATGAAACATCAACTGCAAGAACACCACAACAGAATGGAGTAGCAGAACGGAGAAACAGAACACTCAAAGAAGCTGCTCGAACTATGTTAGCTGAACATGCAACTCCAAGCCGTTTCTGGGCAGAAGCCATCAACACTGCATGCCACACTCATAAGAGATGTTCTCTGACTAAGGCTCACTTCAAAACACCCTATAAACTGTGGAAGGGCAGAAAACCTCATGTTTCTTACTTCCATATTTTTGGGTGCAAGTGTTTCATACACAATAATGGGACGAGTCAGTTGAAAACCTTTGAGGCCAAGTTAGATGAGGGTATATTCTTAGGATATTCCTCAACCAGCAAGGCTTTCAGAGTGTTCAACAGGCAAACCCTAGTTGTGGAAGAAACACCTCATGTGGTCTTTGATGAGACATCTTCTGAACCAGAGAAATCTGCCTCAAAAACAAGCGTTACAGATCAACTCAGAATGCACGATGTACGTAAAATGGATCAGCTAAGTATCAAGGAAAAAGGATCAGATCACATAACAGTGTATGCTCCAGAACTTGATCTTACTGATTCACCAGGTCAATCAGACCCTAAGGTACGTCAAACGTCAATGAAAAAAGCCGGTACAATTGAGATAAGAATAACCGAACCATCCGGTTCGGGGGAACACCTGATGTTCCTATGGACAGACATCAGCACATGATGATTCCAACATCAGCTGAGACTTGTCCATGTCAAGTGGATCATATTTCTGCACCACTTCCAATCTCTAGTGAAGAACTACTATCAGAAGAGGATGATGTTCTCCAAAATCGATGCAAATCGAAAAAGAAGGACTGGATAACCAAATCATCCAACCGATCGATCATCGGAGACCCATCCGATAGAGTTAAAACTAGACATCGATTGGTGAAAGTGTCATGTATTGTTGTTATCTCGTCTTTGAAGGAACCAACCTAAATAGAAGAAGCTCTACAGATGCAAATTGATTCTAGCCATGCAAGAAGAATCGAGAAGCGATTTGAAAGGAACCGTGTTTGGAAATCGGTGGATGTACCAACCCATCAAGATGTGATTGACACAAAGTAGGTATTCAAGAACAAGAGAGATCGAATAATGTCATAACCGTAATAAGGCAAGACTTGTTGCTAAGGGGGTATTCACAATCGTAAGGAATTGATTATGATGAGACCTTTGCACCAGTCGCTGGCCTGGAAGCCATTCGGCTATTTCTATGTTGCCCACAGGAGAGTTTATTGTGTATCGGATGGATGTAAAGAGTGCATTCTTAAACGGGGTACTAGCGGAGGAAGTTATGTTGAACAAACCTCCGGCTTTGAAAAAGGCGACCAGGTGTACCGTTTAAGAAAAGCTCTTTATGGCCTGAAATAAGTCCTCGAGCTTGGTATGATACACTCTCTCAGTTCTTGATAGACAATGGATTCACTAAAGGAATAGTGGACAGAACCTTATTCAGAATAGAAGATTGAGAAGATATTCTGATGGTTCAGATTTATGTGGACGACATAATCTTCGGATCTCTCAACAAGAGCCTATGTGATAAATTCAGCAAGCTGATGCAAGGGAAGTTTGAGATGTCCATGATGGGTCAGATGAATTACTTTCTAGGCCTACAAGTTAAGCAAAGTACAGAAGGGATATTCATCTGTCAGGCGAAGTACACTAGGAGTTTGTTGGCCAAGTTTGGAGTTCAAAACTGTAAGGAAGCCAGAATTCTTATGATGACTGGATTCAAGATGGATCCAGATGAGAATGGTCAGAAAACTAATCAGAAAGAATACAAAGCTCTCATTGGATCTCTACTATACCTGGCTGCCAGCAGACCAGATATAACTTTTGCAGTAGGTGTATGTGCCAGATTTCAGGCAAATCCAATGCAAAGCCACCTGGAAGCAGCTAAGCGGATTCTTAAGTATCTGAAGGGGACATCAGATGATAATCTAGAGCTTAGTGGGTATTTTGATTCTGATTATGGAGGTTGCAGAATTGACAGGAAGTCAACCTCAGGTACATGTCAGTTCTTAGGTAGTAAACTAATCTCTTGGTTTTCAAAGAAGCAAACATCAGTTGCCACATCTACTACTGAAGCAGAATATATGGCTGCAGGAAGTTGTTGTTCCCAACTGCTCTGGCTCAGTCAGCAGCTGAGGGATTATAACATTGTAGCTACGAACGTACCTATATTTTGTGACATTAATAGTGCTATTGCAATCACTCAGAATCCTGTTCTACATACAAGATGCAAGCATGTGGATGTCAGACACCATTTTATAAGAGATCATGTTGAAAAAAAGAACATCAGAATGGAAAAGATCCATACTGATAGGCAGAAAGCTGATATTCTAACCAAGCCACTAGCTGAAGTCAGATTCAGAGAATTATGCAATGAGTTAGGGCTTCTGGACCTTGGAGAAAGTGCACCAGAAATGTTTGGTGGACTGGTCTCCAAGACCAGTTGGTTAAGAAACTGACCAGATAGAAAGAATCAGTCGAGTAAGGTACCTCAACTGATCAGATCTGATCAGAAAAAGGAATATCAGATTAAAGGGGAACTAGTCAGATTGGATGTTCAAACTTTGTAAGTCGATTAAGCACATGATTCAACAAGAAAATTGCATAAGTATTAAAGTTACAATCTCATAAGGTAAAAGAGTCAACACGACAAGGGATTAAAGGAGAATTTCATTACATTAGACCCGGAGGTCGAAAAGATAAATCCTAAACCATAAACCCTAAGCCCTTAGTCCTAAAATCAATGGGACTACCCTCTTTAAATGAACACGAGTGTTATACACAAGTGTTAAACATGTAATTCAAGGGATTTAGTCCGATCAAGATCGTATAAACTAAATCCATATTACATGTCAGAAAAAGCCCATTGATGTTAATTTCATCATCTCGATCGCGCACAAGGTGCAAACGGCCAGGAGGAGCACCTCCATATTGCCGGAGGCAGATCCGTCGCCTCAGTGGTAGTGAAGCATGGCAATGGTCGTATGATCTTCCTTCGATGGAGACGAAAGCAGGAATGAGGGAAGCACAGGGTTAAACTAAGAATCGGAGATCAGTTGTGTAGGGTAGAAGAAGCCTTTTGCCGGAGGACTCGCCAGAATAAAGGGATCGTCGAAATTTATCATGTGAAAGCTTGAAGACGATAAGTATGGTGAATGGGTTGTGTTGTGTATAAATCATTTGTCCTATTTATAGAGGAAAAGCGGGGGTGAAATTGCAAATTTGATTTCTCGAGGCCCTTCAGAGAAATTGACACCTCAAGGACAGCGCGTAGGTGATACGCAACAAATGGTTGGATTAGTTTACGGCGTGTGATATCACAAAGTGTCCAGAACTTCATTGCAAGACTGTCACATCACGCCGACTTAGGGAATCGAGGCGACTCTTCGATTTTCTGAGATTAAATTTTGGCGGGAGCACACATCCCAAGACTTGACTTGATCAGAGTGGATCAGATTGGATCAGCAGAAATCTGATCAGATAAGAGACTGGTCAGATAAGGAGGATCAGTTGAGTATGGTACCTCAACTAATCAGAAAGATCAGTTAAGAATTGATCAGAGATAACAGTTGAAGGGGGAACGTCAACTGATCAGATAGGATCAGAAGGAGACTGATCAGATAAGTGAGACATTGTTGGAAATACTAAGGGATAGGCCATCATCAGTAAGGTCAACAGTAATCATGCCAACCAGATCAGATCAACAGTGGTAACTAACTGATTACAATATCAGTTAGTCAGATACGTTTTCTGATTTACCTTTATGCTAATTTTATGTTAGTTATTACTATTCCCATTACTTTATGATGTCATGCCTGCAAGCATTAAATGCGGACGTGGGATTTATGTGTTAAATGCATTTATTGCAAACTTTTAAGTCCAAAAGTCTGCCGGTTTAAAATCCCTGACCGCACGATTTAATTACTTTTCAACCGCCTCAATCTTGATCGTCCAATTAAATCAAGGACACTCAAGTATCTTCAAAAATAATCGTGCAAAATGTTTTCCCTCCCATCCTTTTAAAACCCTAATACCCTTTCTCTGAAAACATTTCGCATTTCAATACTTCTTAAACCGCAAATCAGTTCCAGAAAATTCTCTAACCCTCAAAATATTCAAGCGATTAATCTGTCTTTTCAAACCCTCATATCGCTTTTCTGGTAACTTTCTCATCTTGTTGTTTTGATTCATGAATAGCATATCATGATAGGATTATAGAATTTGTGTGTACTACTCTCAATCATGTTCAAATGGGACTTGAATTGTTTATTTCTTTTCATGAACTATATGCACACTGGGATAGATATACATGTGTATATTTCGCATAATTGCTCTTTTTTTTTGTATAAAACTGTGTGATTGATTATGCTCTTTCACTCAGCCCTAAATTTGTGTAATTGTTTATGCCTTCAGAAAATGGAATCTTCATCTATTGTACCATCGGGAAGTTGTGATTATACTTCCATGATAAAAAATGTCATCGATGAAAAGTATGTCATATTCAATGTCACAAATGATCCAGCATCAAGGGAGATTTTGGAATGTCTAAGAGCCTGTGGACTCGAACAATTATGCTATCGCCATTTGAGCAGTGTCCATATCATTGAATCACTGGAATTTCTGAGAAAGCTAAAGGAGACGGACAATAAGGAGTTTTTCTCATTCGTCGGTGGGAACAGAATCGATGTCACCAACGAGGATCTCAGGAGGATTTTTGGTCTTCAAACGGGGAGAAACTACCCTGATGAGTTCACTGCTGGGATGTCAGATAAAGAGTATCTGCAGAAAGTGCTGTTGAGGCCTGGGAACATCTTACACATCACAAATGTTAAGGTTCCCTACCTCCGAAGGAAGTATAGGCTGCTTTTCGAGATTGTCTCGAAGGTAATTCTCGGGATAGCATTTAGCCCAGATGCTCTAACCCAGCAAAAGCAGCATGTGATGACCGCAATCATTGAGAAGGCCCCAGACATGAACTGGATGGGGTTATTCAAACATCGGTTGCTGCAGGAAACTAAAAAGTTTGCCAAGGACAAAAACAATCAAGTTGTGCTGACCAAGAACATCTCCAACATTCACAAGGTCTCGATAATCCTTGCTGGTAAGCTTCCCAACTATCCTTGGTCAGACATTGGGCGAAAGCAATACTTGGAGAAGTTCAAGGCAATGCTACACAAGGATGAAGAACTGTTTGGGCTACCTGATGATGACCCTACCCCATATGTGCTGAAATCTAAACACACATCATCTGTGCAGACAGAAGGGAAAGACCCATCAAAGGCCATAACTACAAAGAGAAAACAGGCTGTGAGTAAGCCTTCTGACGCAGGTAAGAAGCGACAGAAGAAACTCACCTCCATGTTGTCAAAAGGGACTGGAATGCCTTCTGAGGGTCTTCATGACGAGGACAGTGATGTTGAAATTCTTGAGTCAGGAGGGTTACTGCAAATTGAGTTACCTGGTAAGGAGACTACTGTGAGTTTTGAACACACAGTCAGTACAGATCGAGAGCTGACAATAATGGAGGAATCTGATAAGATGGAGGTTGGTGATGCTGCAGAAGAAAATCTTGAAGAGGTTCAATCCAAACCATCCGACTCGGCACACCTGAGCTCACTATTTTTGAGTCGTGAATCCCCTTACTTTCCCAGATCACCTACCCCACCATCACCTCAACATAATACACCCTTACCATCTCCCCCCAAACAACTCACTACCTACCTTCAACCTGATCAACCAGATCACACTCAACCATCTCAACCAGAAACAACCCAAGCCCAGATACCTGATCCAACCCCAGTTGAGACAATACACCCTGATCGACCCTCATCTCAACTAGAAATTCCTCTAATCCCACAACCTTCAGTCAACACATCTGCACCTCAACCCACGGAACAACCAAATATTCCTACACCTCCTCAACCTCAATCAGATATAGCCATTGAACCACAAATACACCCATCTGAGCCAACTACCTCATCTGCACCTGGTACTAAAGCAGTTGAAGAACCTTCTGAGACTATGCCTAGAGATGATCTCTATGTCTCAATGTCTCACAACCTCTTCAACACCAAAACACTACTTGGATCTCCAGATGAAGAGAACCCAGTGCTATACATTCTGAAGCAGCAGGTAAAGGAGTATCTGCTTGAACTGTGCCCAAATTTGGTTAATCATCATGGCCTTCAACACAAGATTGAAGAGATTGTGTTCTGGAGGGATGTAAGGTTGAAAAGCATCGAGGAGTTTCTGATCCTCATGGAATCTATGGACTCAGACTACTTTGTGGATTTGGAGTTGAGATGCTTGGAGAATGCAGGAGTTGAGAGCGCTGCTGAATTGGCTTCTGATGATGACATCAGATGGCTAATTCATGACAGGTTTGGGATTGCCAGGGAGATTGAAGAATCAGAAGAACCTCACGCTAATGAAGATTTTGAGGAAGTTACCGATGAACCAGGTATGGGTGTTGCAGATGAGACACAGCTTGGCAAGGCATCAACATCTGAACAGACTGTTGTGCTGAGTGCAGATATCCTTGATCTTATGACATCAAAAATACAAGATCTCACTACAGATCTGATGAAGCGGTTCGAAGAAAAACAGAGGCACCTGGTTGACAGAGAGAGGATGCTGACTGTTGAAAAGATCACCCACATGCATGATTCTATCCTCGGCTCTGTAATGAAACAGGTTGATCCTCTAGCGGAGAAGCTAAAGATCCAGACTGATATGCTTAGAGAGACGCAGGTTCTCTTGGAAAGTGTCTGGGGATCTTTAGAGAGGACTGACTCCTGTATGGATCTTGGCTGGAAACGATTTGAACGTTCTGTTGATCAGACTAGGAAGGCCATTGAATCAAGATTAAACAAACTACTGGGTCCTGCACCTACTTCTGCAAATGTTCAGATCACTCCTCTTGCTGTGGAGGAACTTAAGGAGGAGATGACGAGTCAATTTCGGGCTCTGAATCTCAGACTGTCACACCTTTTTGATGCAACCAAAAAAGGGGAAGGACAAGATCTAGAAAAACAGATGAAGATGGTAACTTTTAATGCGAAAATACCAGAAGCCACCTCATCTGATGTACCTGATGTCACTCCGTCTGAAGTCAAGGTCATTCCTTCTGATGCCATTCTTTCTGAAGAATTGAAACAAACTGTGGAGCAACACAGCAAGGAGATCGAGGCTCAAGGAAAAGAAATCACGGAGCAGAAGTCAACTTTGTCGGAGGTTGTTGCCAGAGTTGACAAAATCAAAGATTTTTCTTCTTCTGTGCAGAAAAGGCTGGAATCTGATGATCAGGCTAAAAGCCTTGAACTTGCAAAGAAACTCGCAGAAGAAGATGAACAGGCCGAATCTGAACAACCTCTGATAAGAAAGAAAGACAAGGGCAAGGGCAAGGTGATTAAATCAACTGCTGGAGTTCAGGGACAAGGTCAGATAACCTCTACAAAATCCAGAAGTCAGATGTCTACTGAACAAACTCAAGAGCAGAAAAGACAGAAGATAATAGAAGCTGCCATTAAGAAGGTAAGATGGCAGAGGTCAAGGACTTAACGCCGCATACATCCTAAGCGTAGAAAAGGAAGTCCGCCAGCAGGGATATTGGGCCGGAAGAGATAGCTTTTCCGGTGACTGTTAAAGACATCCTCTGTGCTCGGGAAAATATACTTCCTGAGTGGGACCAGATCAGGGCAGAATGGCTGTGTGATGTGTACATCTTGGAGATGATTCCGATTCATCAAGACCAAGTTACCAATGATGATGAATTCCAGAACTGGCTAGAAACAAAGTACCCTGATTTCTACAAGATTGTTATGAAGGAAGGGAAGATTATGTCGCTAATACCTGAAGCTCCTCCTTTCGAACAACTTATTCCACCACTGCGTCCAGATAATAATCTTGATCCTATCCAATTTAAGAAAGCCTATTATGCATTTGCAAAGAAAGGAGGGATCATCGGGAGAGACAGACTGGAGCAGCTGATGCAGAAGATGTACAGACTTTTTGGTATCCCGAAACATCTTCAAAAATTCAGGCACGTTTGAAGAAGACATCTTAGTATCAGATGATAGGTATTTTCTGTAATCATGCATCTATCTTAATAAAATATCCTATCACTTTCTGATTCTAAGACAACACCTCATTGTCTTCTGATATGTGCATTTGATTTATTATCTGCATTTCATTCATGTTATCTGTTTTTCTGATTAAGTGTTTTGGTTCCATCAAAAAGGGGGAAATTGTTGGGAAATTTGTATTAAGTTTTGATGGAAGTTCCAAAACAGGTTGTAATGGGACCAGTTAGACATGTTAGCTGACTGATGATTTAGAATCAGTATAAGATGACCAGCTGAAATGTATAAACAGCTGATGTATAAGATAGGTCACATATTGAGGGGGAACTCAATATGTATAGGTCAGGTCTGAAGATCAGAAGATAAACCAAAGTCAGAAGACCAGACGAGTCAGAAGACAAACCAAAGTTAGAAGACTAGACGAGTCAGAAGACAAGACAAAGTCAGAAGACTAGACGAGTCAGAAGACAAACCAAAGTCAGAAGACTAGACGAGTCAGAAGACAAACCAAAGTCAGAAGACTAGACGTGTTAGAAGACAAGGCAAGGTCAGAAGATCAGACGATCACATAGTCAGATGATCAGGTGATGACATGAAGCTCAAATTCAGAAGACCTGAAGATCAGATGACTACCAGAAGATCAAGACCAGAAGACCAGAAGACCTACATCAGCCGAGTCTGCTAGTTGAGTTAAGACAACTGGCACCAGAAGACTCTATCAGGTAGACTGATCAGTTTTATCTGATCAGGTCAGCTCACACCATGTGTCAACTAATGTTACATCAGTCATACGTTGTTGATCTGAACAAGAAGAATGTCAACTTTAGTTGGTAGAACAAACACTGAAAAGTGTACTTGTTAACCAATGAGAACAAGACACGTATATGGAGTCGACAATGCGGATTCGGCAACCACATAGTCAAACGGCTATAAAGGACAACTATTCACGCTTTCGGCCATGCCGTTCCTGAAGCACGTCACATCAATCCTGCAAACCTACCAAATATATCCGGAAATTCAAATTGCTCTCCAACGACTCTTTGATTTCGAGGTCTATAAATATGGGATTGCTCTTCAGAGTGAAGACACGAAAATTATCAAGAAGCTCATACTATAGCAAAATTTCCGCACGAAGAACACTAATTTGAAGAATATTTCTAAGTGTTCATCCCATTGTTCTTAGCATAGAAATCTCATCCTCTAGCTTTAGGCTACATAAACACTAGGATAGATTTCCAGTTGGAACAACAACAAATCTTTACCCAAACCCAAAAGTTAGGTTAAGTTTGTTTAGCAAGATTTCAGACTAGGGTTTCTAGTTCTGATTTCTGGGATCGTTGAGTGGGAACTCTATAAATATCTATTGGTTGTACTGTGTTGGACTAACACAATAAACTAAGTTCAAGTTGGTTAAGTTGGTGCCCCTTGTGATAGGGAAGAGTGGACGTAGGACTGGTTGTCCGAACCACTATAAATCTTGTGTGCATTTATCTCGCTTCTTAATCGCTTTTACACTATCGCAAACGACTTTGCTTAAAATCGCATACATATTCTGAGTTAGGATCAGTTTGCATCAAGCAACTGATCTGATCAGTTTGACTCTTTGGTCAGCTGATTGAAAATTGACTTCAGTATCTGATTTGTTAAAACTGATTTTTCACACGGGTATAAACTAGCTTCCGCACAATCAGTTAAACTGATAGACACTTTGAATCGATCGACCATCGCGATCAAGAAGTTGATATCGATCCAAACTGATTCACTCGAACTCTGATCAGGAAACCTGCTATCACACCTGATTTGCACAAAAAAGTTTTTCAGAAGTCTATTCACCCCTCCCCTCTAGACTTCTGCCCTCACGAAACCCGTTCGGGACCTACACTGCGTCAACAAGATTTCAAATGGATAATATATTTATCATCATTAGATGCTATTTTACATCAGGAATCTGCAACATCAAGCACAATCCAATTCTATTAGTCCGAAATAATAGAAGACATTTGATTCTCAATGAAGCAACACATGACTATGAACTGAATTGCAAAAGAAAACTTGATAAAGTTACCTTGCAGATGACATATATTAAAAAAAATTAATTTATAAAAAATATTTATTTATATACAAGAAGAATATAAATATATATACTGAACAATAAACAAATATATCAATATTATTATAATTTCTGTTATAGATGTATCACATTTTCATCCAATAAATTATAGTAAATAATGTAGATGTGATGAATTTGAGAAAATGTAGGAAAATTGAAATTTAGATGATCTAACTCCTTTCTCCAGCACTCTTTGTCTCTCTCCACTTACATAACTGCCCACCCCTATTTCTCCAACACTCTTCTTTCTCCACTCTTACAACAACTATCCCCAAACCTATTCATGTCTGCGGATTACACCAGCAAGGTAAAACAATTTCAACTCAAAGGAATTAATTTGTTGGCAAATAATCCGTTCATATACACTCAAGTACCAATCATTGCAGAGCAAATAATTCAGAAATGAAGAAGCTTACAGGATCAACAATTATCAACAGAAAACGTACAAGAAATGATGAACCTCATTGTGGTATGTACATTTCTAAATCTTCTTCCATACTTTCATTTTTCAAGTTTCATGAGCAAATAATTTGTTATTTCTTCGTAATGGTGATGAATGATTGTAGGATTTTTTAATGAAATACCCTAAAATTACCACCACCCAACTCACAATAACAACTAGGTACTATAATTGAAAGACACCAATTAACTCTCACATAAGAGTAATAACTAAAATCACACCCCACAAAATCTTCAATATAGAAAAAATTGTGCATTCTCACGAAAAAGAATTAGGTGGGGAAGAGAAATTGAAATAAACGAAATGCCTGCAACCGACATCGACAAATTCTTTGCGCTAAAAATGGTTGGAATCGTGAATTCTTTGGATCTGGATCCTCTCCATTTGAGGTTTGGTAAATTTCCTCAATTTCACTCGACATTCCCAGGATTATTTCAGTTTGTCCTTCGATTTTGTGTTTAAGCCTGGATAAAAACATTATCCCTTTGTTATCTGTGCTCAAGAGTAGCCAGAATTTTAATAAATCACACTCACACTAGCTATTTCAATCGAATTTAGAGCATACAGTGGTACCCAACATGGCCCGTATTCGCATCATCCTTGAGAGAAGAACTAATTTGGGCATTCTTGACAAATAAAGTGTCGAAATTTATTTAGAAAGCAGAGGAAAACTATTTATGTTGATATTTTAATGGAATGACACAGTAGAAAGAATATCAATAGTCATAAACCTCTCTTCACACACGGGGCAGGCATACCTCTATCTTTATTTAGCATGATTATTTATTTAGAGTTTTAATTCAGTTTGTTTTATGCAATTTACTTTCATTATGTAAATTGGTAGAATTTTGATTTTCTAATGGCCCAATAGAACGTAGGTAATCTTGAAAGATCAATCTGAATTTGACAACTTTTTTTCTTCATCAATTAATGTGTGGCATGTTGAGGGCATGTTTATGTAAAATGTTGGGTTGGTCACATTATTATGTATTTCATGACCTGCACAAGTAAGTGAGTGAGACTTATCTTTATTGAAACACACTTGCATGAGACGGTATCATGGTGAGACGGGGTATAAGTTGGATATTGACACTTTAACACTTTGGGAGAAATAGATGTGATTTATACTTAGTTGTACCACGTCTCATGCATGAGAACGTCTCATATGAATTTTTATCATCTTTATTAGTGATTCTGGATTTATACCATGATCAGTTTGTTTACTTCGGACATCTGAATTTTAAATTAACAAGGTTTTTCCAGGTTTTGTTTTTTATGAACATCACAATATATTTCATTCTATAAGCTTTGCCTTTGGTTTATTTCTAAACTGGAGAGGATCCAGTTCCGAATTGTTTTATTGGGCCTCTATTAATAGAATAAAATTAAAAGACGTGGCAAGATCATGTCATGTCCCTAGATTTATGTTTAATTGTTATCCTTATTAATTAAGATCAATCTTATTTTTGTTACTTTATATATAATCAACTACCTAATTAATTATAAAATCATATGACGTATAAATACATATCAAATATTTATCTTATATCTCAAACAACTTAATTTTAATCTTTTTATTTATTTTTCAGGAAATAAGAATCCACGAACTTTGGTAAAAACGTCATTGTTTCAGTCTTCAGGTCCTTTACAAGACATAACAAATGGTATGATTTTCTTTTATAATTATAATTATGTGTACTAAGCTTTTCAATAATTTTATATTTTCGTTGTTTATTGATGATTGCAGTTTGCACCTCAAGCAAATCTTCTACAAAGTCCGCAACAAACTTTGTTAGTCTACATGATCGTCTTCCTAAAGAAACTCCAGATATAGTTACAAAAAAAAACAGTGGTTATTGATTTAACTGATGATGATGATATTCCGACTAATTCAGGCGTGTTAATTGATCAACCCTCATCATCTCACCAAAAAACAAACCACACCGGTATGTTCTTACAAATTTATTTTTTCCTTCAATTGTGTTTTTATCATAAATTATTTTATGGCTAATAGTGTTACAATATCTTATGTGAATAATGCTTAATAGGATAGTGATCCATATTTTAAAACTTATATTAATTTTGTTTTGTCGGTGTCTTAATGGTTATTCTGATGATTCGACAGCATTGGATGACCACCAGCACACATCATTTCCCATATATATAATGAAAGTATCCAACCTCCTAATCCAAACAACCCAGGTACATATGAACTCTATACTTAATTTTAATTTATTTTATTTTACGTCTTTTTTACAATTTATTTGTATGTTTATTTTTTTTCTTTTATATTATTCTGATTAAGATGTATTTTTATAATTTCCTTATAATAATGGTTGCATATTTTAAATCGTAGGTATTGAAGACTTGGACTATGAAGGGAATCCATCTTCAGTTGGTAATATAATATATTACTACTGTTTTCATTTGTGATTAAAAAAACTATGCACCAATAATTATTAATATCAAATTTTATATTTTATTTTCAGAATATTGGGATATTGGTGATCCAACTTACAAATGTCAATTTTTTGGTGCATTCTTTTGGTATGAAGAAAGGTTGGAATCTCATTTTAACTCAAAGAATCCGAAATACTCTTCGTGTTGCATGAAAGGCAAAATTCAGCTTCCCCCAATGAAGGAACCTCCTCAAGTTTTGCATGACCTACTACATGGAAGCTGTGAGAAAACCAAACACTTCATAAAAAATATCAGGTCGTACAATAGTATGTTTTCATTTACGTCCATGGGTGGAAAGATAGATTCTATGCCAAACCAGTCGAGTGGTCAGCCCACTTTTAGGTTGCACGGACAGAATTATCATCTTATGGGTAGTCTTTTACCGACCGAAGGGTCAACTTCCAAGTTTGCTCAACTATATATGTATGACACAAAGAATGAGATCGAGAACCGAATCAAAAGTGTCAAGTACACAATTTTTTTTTAATAATATGTGTATACTTCACTTAATAATGCATTATAATTTTACTCGATTTTAATATATATATTTTTTATTATTTATAATTTTTATATGTTTTTTAGGAAACCAGAGAATATAAATACACTTCATGCAGAAATTGTAGATGGTCTAAAACAGATGTTAAACGAACACAATGTTCTAGTTAAGTCGTTTAGAATGGCAAGAGAAAAATTGGTTGAAGAAGAACCGACAAATGTCAGATTGAGATTGATTGGTAGGAGAGGAGGAGATGCACAGAGATATAATCTTCCATCTGCTTCAGAAGTTGCTGCATTGGTTCCAGGCGATTTTGACGAGTGTTTGGGTGATAGAGATATATTAGTTGAGACACAGTCTGGACAACTAAAGAGGATCAATGAGTTAAATGATGCATATCTTGCTCTACAATATCCGCTTCTATTTCCATATGGTGAGGATGGTTATAGGGAGGACATTCCATTCTCAGAAGAAAGGTCCTCAACAGGAGGTGGCAGAAAGAATGTTAGTATTAGAGAATGGTTTGCATATCGGTTGCATGAAAGAGAGCACGAACCTCCGTCTATTCTAGTGTCAAAGAGATTAACACAACAATTCGTGGTCGATGCATACACGATGGTTGAATCAGCAAGATTGACATATGTTCGGATGCATCAGAAGCAATTACTTTGTGATATGTACAAAGGACTTTCTGAAGCATTGCTTCGAGGAGAGAATGACCCGTGTGCAATGGGGCAATGTATCATACTACCGTCCACTTATACTGGTGGAGCTCGCTACATGATCCAGAATTATCAAGATGAAATGGCAATATGCAGATGGACTGGCTATCCTGATTTATTTCTCACTTTTACATGTAACCCGAAGTGGCCCTAGATCGTTCGATTATTAGAGAAAAGTGGATGTAAGGCCGAAGATCGTCCCGATATCATATGTCGAGTTTTCAAGATGAAGTTAGATGGCTTGATAAAAGATCTTCGTAAAAATAAGATCTTTGGCACGGTGAGGGCATTGGTATACACAATTGAGTTCCAAAAACGTGGACTCCCTCATGCCCATATTCTACTTTTCCTTGATAATGCAGATAAGTACCCAACACCAGATGATATCGATCGCATAATTTCAGCTGAGATTCCTGATCAGAATAGCGATTCGGCTTATTATAATGCAGTGAGAGATTTTATGATGCACGGTCCATGTGGAATTGCAGGACCAAAATCTCCGTGTATGTCCGAGAATCGTTGTACCAAGCATTTCCCAAAGAGATTTGTTGAATCGACCACTATAGATGAAGAAATATACCCTATGTATAGGCGTCGAAATAATGGCAGAATAGTGGTCAAGAATGACATTGAACTAGACAATGCGTACGTTGTCCCACATAATCGTTATTTATTGATGAAGTACGGGGCACATTTAAATGTGGAATGGTGCAATCAATCTCGATCTATCAAGTATCTTTTCAAGTACGTCAACAAATAACATGATCGGGTCACTGCATCTTTTTACAAGAGTGCCAATGAGGACGATGTGGTAGCAAAGATTGATGAGATCAACATGTACTACGACTGTAGGTACATATCACCATGCGAGGCAATGTGGAGCATATTCGGCTACAAAATACAGATAAGAATCCTCCAGTCGAGCGACTTGGTTTCCACTTACCAAATGAGCAGCCTATTATCTTTTCTGATTCCGATCCAATAGATTCAGTTCTTCAGTAACCTACGGTGAATCAAAGTATGTTTCTCGCTTGGTTTGAAGCGAACAAGAGATACCCTGAAGAAGCTAAAGGATTGACTTATGCAGAGTTTCCTCAGAAGTTTGTTTGGAAATCATCAACCAGAGAATGGGTGATAAGACAAAGAGGTTTCTCTATAGGACGAATCTTTTATATGCCTCCTGGTAGTGGCGAAATCTACTATTTGAGATATCTACTCAATGTCGCTCGTTCGCCGAAGAGTTTTGATGATATAAAAATTGTAGACGACGTGCTATATACGACCTTTCGCGATGCTTGCTATGCATATAGTTTGTTAGACGATGACAAAGAGTACTCAGGATGGTATTTTGGAAGCCAGTCATTGGGCCTCAACAAATTCTTTAAGATATCTCTTTGTCACGTTGTTGTCGTCTAATTGTTTAAATCGTCCAGAGGCAGTATGGGAGAAGTGTTGGACATATTTATCAGATGATATTCTATACAGACAACGTACATTGTTCAATCACCAAGGTACATTTACATTTATTATTAGTAAATTAATTATTAATTACATAGTTTATAATTGACTTGTATATATATATATACTTTGTTATGTCATTTTTCATTCAGATTTGTCATTAACGGAGGATGAAATAAAAAATCTTGCTTTGGTGGAGATTGAGAACTTGATGCAGAAATTCGGCAAGACTCTTAGAGACTACGATGCAATGCCATTTCCAGATATGACAAGTTCATCAACTGTGGGGAATAAATTCATTTACGGTGAACTAAGATACAACCGAGTTGCGTTGACCGAAGAGCACAAGAACATGGTTGTTAATTTAACTGATGAGCAATGCCATGTATATGACACGATCATTGATGTTGTTGGTTCACGTAGAGGAGGTGTATTTTTTGTCTATGGTTATGGGGGTACTGGAAAGACGTTCTTGTGGAAAACATTATCTGCAGCTATCAGGTCAAAGGGTGAAATAGTTCTTAATGTAGCTTCGAGTGGCATAACATCACTTTTGCTCCCCGGTGGTCGAACTGCTCATTCTCAATTTTCAATCCCTCTAAATCCGAATGAGAACTCAACATGTTCAATCAAACAGGGCAGTCCACTTGCAGAACTTATTGTGAAAGCAAAATTGATCATTTGGGATGAAGCACCGATGATGCACATATATTGTTTTGAAGCATTGGATAGAACTCTTAAAGATATCATGCAACTGAGCAGTCCTTTAAATAAAAGCAAGCCTTTTGGAGGGAAAACTATTGTTTTTGGAGGGGACTTTCGTCAAATTTTGCCAGTAATTCCTAAGGGCAGTCGACAGGATATTGTGCATGCAACAATATATTCTTCGAACATATGTAGAGGCTACAAGTTGTTGAGGTTAACTAAAAACATGAGACTACAAGCTCAAGATTCAATAGTTGAGCACAATGAGTTAAAAGAATTCTCTGAATGGATTGCACGCATCGGAGATGGAACAGAAGGAGTTGAGAATGATGAGCATGCAGTTATTGAAATACCTGACGATCTTCTACTCAATAGTTCAGGTGATCCTATATCATCCATCGTGCAGAGTACATATCCGTCCTATACAGATTTGATGGATAACCCAACTTTTTTGAAGAATCGTGCTATACTAGCACCAACTCTTGATGTAGTTGATAGCGTAAATGAATATATGTCTTTTTTGAATTCTGGAGATGCAAAGACATATTTAAGTTCGGATAGTGCATGCAAGTCTGATGCAAATGTTGACATATTGGCTGATGTCCACACACCGGAGTTTCTAAACGGAATAAGATGTTCGGGTGTCCGAATCACGAGTTGAAGTTGAAGGTTGGGACTCCTGTGATGTTATTGAGAAATATCGATCATTCACTTGGCTTGTGTAATGGTACTCAATTGGTTATTACAAAACTTGGATCACATGTACTGGAAGCGAAGATTCTGTGTGGAAGCAACGAAGGTCATAAAGTATTGATCCCAAGAATGTCATTAACTCCATCCGATCCGAGATTACCATTCAAGTTTCAAAGAAGACAATTTCCAGTGATTGTGTCGTATGCCATGACAATAAATAAAAGCCAAGGACAATCACTTTCACATGTTGGCCTATTGTTGAAGAAACCTGTTTTTAATCACGGTCAATTATATGTTGCTGTTTCACGAGTGACCAATCGAAAAGGACTAAAGATCTTAATTTGTGACCAAGATGGTGAGAAGAATAGGTCAACGAAAAATGTTGTGTACAAAGAAGTATTTCAAAATCTGTAATTTTAGTCTATCTATTTAATTTGCGTATTGTTTTGTACACATATTTGTTTAAAATTGAGTTTTATTCTTAACAAAAGTTAAATTTATTTTTACAATAAAAGAAAAAAATTGAACTATGCACAACATACTTTTTGTTAATATTTGTAAGTAACAATTAATAAATAGTAAAGTAGTATTAACTATACATTAAAAAAAATCTTCAACTCTTTATCCGTGCATCGCACGGGTGAAATACTAGTTTTGAATAAATTTTGTCAAGACAATATATTGATGTTTCTGTTTTTTATAATGAAAAAATTTTATTTCAGAAATTGTAATATAATATTTCTGCTTTTTGTAATTTTAATGTATTAATCGACATTATGAAAATTCACTTGTATATAAAAAAATGTTAATATTGTGTCTTCAAACTTAGAAAATAATTTAGATCCAAATTAGAAATTAGAAAATAACTTAAAACGTTATTTATAAAAAGCATTAATTACAAAAAATGTTAAATCAATCTAAATTTATTATCTCATATTTAATAATCTCCATTTGATCTTTTTTTTTGTTAATATATTTCATTTCTTTAATTGGGTAGTCAACTTAGGAATTCTTTTCTTGTTGTTTCACTTCATCCCTCATTTAGTTTTACATTTCATTTATTTTATTTATTAAATTACATAGTTTATGATCTTTGATCCCAAATTAAATGTGATAGGTTGACTTGTAAAATTCAAATTTAATGCGTATGTACGAAACATGTTTGACACATGTATATGATATGGTGTATATTTGGTAAATAAATTAAAATTCAATTATCATTAATTATATATTATAGTTAATTAAAGCACTACATGAATAAATATCAGCAATTGATACGATATAGATACTTCAATGTACTTTTGGATGGAGTTTGACTTGATTTTTTGGTAAATCAATTATCATTAATTACAAATTAAATATATTTTGACTTGATAGTTTTAGTAAATAAATTATCATTAATTATAATTAAATAGACTTTGATTTGAGATTTTTGGGCGCAAGAATATTGATATATACAAATACAAATAATAAGATTAATATCAACATTTAAGGATATGGAATTCGGGTCAATTGAATTTTTTTTAGTATTTCAATTTTTAAGAACTTTAGAAACATGCTAGAATATTATGAGTTGTGACAATACAAAAAGAGAGAGATCACATAGCACTTTGGATCAATTTTAAAGAATAATTATTTCAATAAATAAGAATTAACTATTATGATGATGAAAACACCAAATTAGCACATATCTTTTGACGTATTTATAACATTATTGCAAATTACAAACCAACTACATTAAATTAGCACATATATACAATTGTTGAAGGATTATCATCAATTACATTAGAGTAATATAATCGTATACTCATCTTCTTTGTAGAAAAATATAATCTTCATATAACAGCATCCTTCAACATCTAATATTCTAGATTTTTATCCAACCTGCAAAAAGCATATATAAAAATGAAATAAGATTAATAATTTAAGATAAATAAGAAATCATGAAACATTATGAGAAAAAAATATGTTGATCAAGAAATATATTGTGAGAAGAAACCTGCAAATAACAACAATAAAATAAACAATGAATTAAAAAAAATGAAGAAAATAATAAGAACAACAACAAAACACATAATGAAACCAAACAATTACCTGGAAAAAACGATATAAGAATGATATGAGAATAATTTAATGATTAAAAGAATAAAAGATCCAATCACTAAAAAAATAAGATCAGAAATTAGAGAGCATATCGTATTGAGAGCGGATAAAGAAGACGAATTGAAGAGAAATCGCAGACAAATGAGAATGAGAAAAAAATGAATGAGAGGGGTCACAATTTATAGGAAATAGAAGACAATCAACGACTGAGATCAAAACAACATTCCAAATGAATGAGATTAGAGGGATTTGAAATAGAAGAATATGATTTTGCCACATCATTGCCACATCATTTTATAACTTGTCATATCATCTTATAAATTTTTTGCATTATATAGATTATATATATATATATATACACACACATATATATATATAAGAGTTCTATTGTATTCTTAATAGGTAATGTTGTTACAATTGGCCCGTGTCTTTTTATTAACGTTATTCTTTCAATCGTAGATCATGTTTCAATTTTTGGTTGCCACATTTTCGTTCATTTATTCTTTTAGATTTCAATTTTTGTTGATCACATTTTCGCTCCTTTATTTTTTTCCTTTCTTTTAGTACAAATTATTTGGGGCTAAATATTGAAGGTTCTTCCTTTATTCGTAAATCAGGTTGAGGTCTTTTTTTTCACACTTATTATTGGAACCACAATTATTAATAATTTAATTTTAGATGCTTTTTTTATGAATTGTTTTTACTAAATTCACATTTTTTTATTTGAATATTCAATTTATATACATATAATTTTTTATTTTTTTTAAATGAGATCAATAGTATTTTGAATATTATGATGTAATTATATTAATTAAACGAATCCTAATGTAATGAAATTAATTTTTAAACTATATATATGATATAAAAATATATTTTAACTTTTTTTACGTTTTTTCCATTAAGTTGACCCCATTAACTAAATTTTACTTTTTTTTATTTACTATTATGCTCAAAAAGTAAAAGGAGAAAATAAAACAAGAGTTAAGTGGGATATAAACCTCTTAAGCGTACAATGTTAAAAGAGAGTGATAATCGCTGAAACGCCCCAAATTTAAAAATAACACAAAAATGAGCCGAGGAGTTTCCCAAATTGGCATGATCATTTAATTAAAGAAAATATGATTAATTAGATGAGATTATTACAAGACAAATCATTGAAAATTACAGCGCAAGACTCGTTTCTTAAAAACATTACTACATTCATCATAAATTACTTGCGTCCACTTCCTCGCCATGCCTTGCCCGAGCTCCTTCACCCTGTAAAATTAAACTGTGGGGGATGAGTGTCTGAAATACATCCAGTGAGAGAAATATCAATGATTGCATTGTTAAAAGACATGTAAATAATACATAACATTCAAATGTAGCTCATGAAAAATATGTACTGTATCACGGGCCATTACCCGGCTTGGCTTATAGTTAAATTAGATGACAGGCATCCCCCGACTTGGCATACATTTAGATTAGATGACGGGCATCACCCGACTTGGCTTGAAGTTAGATTAGATGACGGGCATCACCCGACTTGGAATTATCATACATTACATAATAGTCATGAGCTCGCATATTCATGGCATTTACCTTTCACATAAAGCATTTTAACATAACAATCATAACTTGAAATGTTTCACTAAGTGAAGAGTAGAGATTGTCCTCACCTCAAAAGGAAGAGTTGCAACAAATGATGCAATGCAATACCCCTTATTATCCTCAACCTTCGTCACACCTGATAAAGCTAGTACAAAGAGTCTCAAGCTCGCTCCCAAATCCTACAAAATATGATGTTCAATACCAGTTTGACTTCTACTCTAATAGGTCTTACGTAATTATTAAACTTTCCTCATATCCTCAAGAATTAAAGTAGATTATTTAAAATGCTAACTAATGTAAACGAGAAACTATTTCATTATTATATTAGAGATTTAGGATACCTCTAACTGAACTTTAATTGATATAAAGATTAACTCACTATATAATATATATCTTCTAGAATTCCTTCCCATATACCAAAATATAGATTTGTAGCATTCCCTTGCGTAAATTCAAATTCTCATAATATTCTTTATTAATTATTAAATATAATATAAAGACAAATCTACTAGTGCAAGGAGAATCAATAAAACAACTGCGGAAGTCTTGTTTCAATACAATAACAATTCTTATCTACAATATAACTGATCAACTAATTAAAAGATTAGCTAATCACATAAAGTTCTAAATACAGCTGGTTCGATAGTTCTCACAATATGACCCCAATATGAGAGTAGTTAGACACTTAAATTCATGGATAGATATACATATGCGTATAATATATATATTTACCTGCTTCGTCTTCCCTAAAACGCCTTCGCTAGCTCTACCTTTCTCAACTATGGTTTATTAGGAGGGCATGTATTATTTAGATAAGAATGAATAGAGGGATTGGAGTCGACACTTATCACCCAAGTAACCGCCTCACATTTTCTTTCTAATTTAATCAAGTATGATGGATATATACCAATTCCTAAGAGATATATAACATACATATATATATATATTATATTATTTTATTGTATGGTAGTGACCTTACTAAGACCCCACTTAATTATTATTATATCTAACTAATTATACCAATACTACCAACAAGTGTGCGTGTATATATTATATATATATATGTATAATTCATAAGTCATTTCTTTATTTTCTATATATTTATTTATTAATCCTATTTAATTAGTATCATTAATCACTAAATTATTAGACTATTCAAAGATAGACCATTCACCTCATTCGAATGAAGTCTTAACAATTACTCCTATAAAGGGACTCTCAATATTAATTATAAATATTAAATCTCAATTATCATATAGTGATTTTGGGATGTTACAATCGCATATTTAATCTTTTTAGCCCTCGATTGGTAAGCTCTATTAGGGTTTAAAAGGCTTTTCCACTAACATAGTCGACTGATTGGTAGGTTAATTTATTTAATCGGCGACTAGGAAATTATAACTAGACCCGAGTTAGTTATATGGCCAATCACCATTCCTCCTTATAAAAATAATATTCATATAAGAGGTGCTCTTAGAATAATATGATTTTGAACAGTAATATTAATTTCAAATTCACCCTTCTCCACATTTTCATCTTCTTCTCTTCCACACCCAAACAATTCCAACCGCCGCATCCCCTCCTTCTCCGCCGCCCCCAGTTCCCCTCCACAATCGGCGGCGGCAGTGGCTCCACCGCTTTCGAGTACAAACCCCCACTCTTCCACCCCGCGATCCTCCCTTTCCTCTCCGACGTTAAATCCGCCGCCGCGTCCACCTCCTTCTCCGCCACCCTTCAGTTCCCCTCCACCATCGGCGGCGGCGGCTCCACCGCTTTCGAGGACGAACCCCCACTCCTCGACAAATTAGGCATAACCAATTTTACCAAAATACCCTATCAATCCTCAACCCCTCAATCCGAATCAATCACCGCCTCCACGAAGATGCCGATCTAGCGGAAGAAATATTGCAATCTTGCTGGGTTTCTGCATACTCTTCAATTTTGCTGGGTATTTTCAATTTTGCTTGGTTTCTTCAATTTTGCAGTTTAGGCATATTCAATATTGTTGAGTTTCTGCATATTCTTCAGTTTTGCTGGGTTTTGTTCAAGTTTGGACCCTTTGGAGTCGGATTATTCAAATTAAAACCCAGTACACAGAAATTGATGAAGAAATCGAAGGACTGTTGGAACACGTAGCTACGTGATTGTGAGTAATGGGTTGCTCTCGATGTAATTTAAGTTCAATATGTTGGTTAATTGCTGGAGGATTTTTTAGTGAGATGGTTCATAGGTTAATTGCTGCATTCTTAGATTTGGTTTGAAAGAAAGAGATGTGTAGTTTCTTGGACAGCCATTATTTCCTCATAAGGGATGTATGGTTTATGAAGAAAAGCTCTTGAAGCTTTCAGCTTATGAAGACAGGTGGCGTTCAAATGTATATGCTGGCTTGGGAAGGTTGTTACTGTAATTTTTTATCTTCTTGAGTTGAAATTGGGTATGAATCAAATAGAAGTTTTTTATCTTCTTCAGTTGAAATTGGGTATGAATCAAATAGAAGGGCAAATTGGTATTTTTAACATGTTAATTATTATTTTTTAATATTTTATATCACTTTTAAACCCACCTCTCAATCAACATATAATATTTGACACACTCTTTTTAATAATTCATACCAATTAACTTTATAGCATTTCTCCTTATTAAAATAGTAATAGGACTATTATTTCTACAAATATTAAAACGCTACCAATCGGGGCCTTAGTTATAAGTATATTCGTTACCTTTGTTGTCTAATCTTTTAAATTGTGCTAATTAAACTCATGTGAGAGAATGTTGAAGATTATGTTAAAAGTTTTTGAAACATTAATACGAAATCGTTTAAAATAGATTTGTTTGAGTTCAATTCAATGTATAAACTGTTGGGGTGGAACTGCTGGGGGTGGGGGGTCTTTTGGGATTAATTTTTTTTAACTATATGAATAGTATTTTTTTTATTTAACCTTTAATTTATGGACAAGCTTTTATATAAAATATTTTACAGATTTAGAATCCATGAAATATAACCCACGGGTCCGAATGAGAAGTGCATAAAACAACGCGAAAAATTCACGGATTTCGACTATTGATAATCAGGAACTCATATCAACTTTTTTAGAAGAAGAAGTTAAGGAAGTTTTATTCTTGTGTGATAGTACCAAAAGTCCCGGCCCCGATGGTTTCAATTTTGGTTTCTTAAAGAATATTTGGGATGAACTAAAGGACGACTTTATGAAGATGATGTCAGATTTTCACCATCATGGAAAACTGGTAAGAGGTTTAAACCCTTAATTTATAGTGCTTATACCGAAAAAGGAAGAAACGTCAAACTTGTCAGATTTTAGACCTATTTCGCTTATAGGAAGTATCTATACTTTCAAAGTGATTGTGCAAAGTCCTAAGGTTTATAATTTCATATCAATAAAGCGCCCTAATTAGTGGAAGACTGATTTTGGACAGTGTAATAGCGATGAATGAAGTAATTGAGGATGTAAAAAGGAATCAAAAGGAGTGCATGTTGTTTAAAATCGATTTTTTTAAGCTTACAATTCGGTGGATTGGGGCTATTTGAGAAATATTATAGTGAGTTTCGATTTCAATTCAAAATGGATTGGTTAGATCATGGAATGCATAACCTCGGCCCACGCGTCACTGTTAGTCAATGGAAGCTCGGCCAAGGAATTTCGTCTAAATAGAGGACTTCGACATGGAGATCTTCTTTCTCTTTCTTTTAGCAGCGGAAGGTCTTAGCATTATGATGAACAAGGTTGTGGATGTAAGAATTATGTCTCATCTAAAAGCCCAAGCTTGTAGAGAGGTGAGAATTAATTTATTTGTATATAGTTCCCTAATATTCTCCCTTATTTGTGGGCTGAGTTATCCTCTGGCTGTCAACTCCATCATTGGGAGGAAGAGGAGGCCCAACAAGTGTATAATAAAATGTGGGTAGAGTTTTTACTGTCAGCGAGAGCGTGAGCCTGGAGGCTCTGATACCATGTAAGAATTTTGTCTCATCTAAAAGCTCAAGCTTGTAGAGAGGTGATAAATTAATTCATTTGTATATAGTTCCCTAAAAGTGGAGAGGGGGCTTTTTGAACCGATTGAAGTGCGTCGTAATAAAGTCGGTATCTTATTTGCAATTTGCAGATGACACTATATTTTTGGGTAAGGCCTCGGAGGACAATATTCGCTTCACCAGACGATTTCTAATGAACTTAGAAATTATTTCGGGTCTCAAGGTTAATCGAGATAAATGCAATCTTTTCGGAGTTAATATCTAAGAGGAGAGTCAGAGGGATTTTGCTGCTTTCCTAAACTGTAGGGTGGGTTCTTTACCATTTAACTATCTAGGGCTAAAAGTCGGGAGTGTTCATCGGCAAGCGCCAGAATGGAATTATGTGGTACATAAAGTGATTAACAGATTGCGAAAATGGGAAGGTCTGAATATTTCCATTGGGGGAAGGCTTACTTTGGTTAACATAGTTCTCTCATTCATTCATGTCTACTTCTTATCCACATACCGGACACCTAAGAAAACAATTCGTGAGATTGTGAAACTTCAAATAAATTTTATTTGCAGGGTGGTGAGAGTGAGAACAAAACTTCTTGGATTAAATGGAAAATTATTTGTAAACAAAAAACTTTTGGGGGTCTTGGGATGAAAAATTTGGAATGTTTTAACAAAGTCTTACTTGGGAAATGGGTTTGTAGATTTTGTAATGAGAGAGGAAATTTGTGGGCAAGGGTGAGAGTTTAGATGGGGCTCGACTTGGGGGGAAAGATTGTGGGAAGGGAGTTTGGAGAGGTTTAAAACATATTGGATGGTGGGGAGAAATTATGGAAGCAATGGGGGGATGGTTTGCTGTCGGAATCAAGAAAATAGTGGGAAATAGGAGTGATATGTTATTTTGGTCAGAGTGTTGGGCTGGGAGTGTTGCATTAGAAATCAGTTTTGCTAGACTTTATAATTTGAGTCTAAATAAAGAGGCTAGAGTTAGTGAGGAGGGTGTTTCGAGTGAAGGGAAATGGGTGTGGGTATGGAGATGAAGAAGAAATTTATTTGATACAAAGTCTGCTTTACTTAACAATCTTATTGATGTCATACACATGTATCATGTACTGGGTGATGTGAAAGATTGTTGGAGGTGGAATCCAGAACCAAGAGGAGAGTACACGACCAAAGGTGCATACGAGCTAATCTACCATCTTCAAAACTTGGACAGAGACACAAAAAAGGAAGATTTATAATCGATCTGGAATAGATTGGTCTCATCAAAGGTTGCTTGGAGGGTTTTATGGGCGAGAATTCTTAGGATCACGAAGCTACAATGGAGAAGAATCATTCAGTCTCGGGCTAATCCAAACTGCGATATTTGCAATTCTTCACCAGAAACGATGAGACATGTTATTTTCGAATGCAATGTGACTTATCAGATTTGGATGAAATGTATTGAATGGAGTTAGTTTTATCTTAATGTCATGTGACTAGTCTCTTTCACTTTAGTAGACTAATCAAAGGAAAAAGTGGAAAGTCGTTTGTTCTTTGCTTATGGGAATGTATTGTTTGGCTAATATGGAAAGCGAGAAATGCACCTATATTCAGGAATGAACATATTCAGATTTTGAAGGTATTTAAGTGAAGTTTTGGAGGCCACGTAGTTGGCTTGCTTACCCAACGAGCACCTTTAGGATAGGTGGGGTTGTCCTGCTTACGTATTGGTCCACATATTCACCAGGCGAGCACGTGGCAAATAGTTTTTGACCGGGCGTGGACTGGATACAACACATGCATTTACATAACATTGAATTAAGTTACACCCTCTACCTCATATTTGTTTGGACATTTTTCATTTTGATCCGTCTCACACTTGTTTGGATATTTTTTAAAATTTTGCTTTTTACAACTATGTCATTCCAACTTTTCAAAAATTACACTTCATGTCATTACTTTATACACACTAAAAATCACTGTATTCTCTCATCTATTTTAATAATAAAATAGAAAGATTTATAATACTTTTAATTAAAACTCATTTTATCTCCTCAAATGTTAATAAATGTCCAAATAAATACAAGATAGAAGGAGTATAAATGCTACGCCACGGAGTATTTATTGATTTAAAATTCTAATAGGACTCGACACATGAACATCTATTCGTAAAGGCGTATTTTATATTCGAAAAATTCTTAGCACTCAAAATTTGTTTTTATGAACTTTTGTGAAAATAGTTGGGGGCAGTGTTTTTAAAAACCGGATTCTACACGGTACGGGTCCGAAGGGTTAATCTTGAACCCGTCACGGTCTTGGGTCGGTTATTAGCATAGAGCGGTTCTTAAATAACCCAGTGTGAACCGGCAAAAAACCCGGTTGAACCGGCGAATCGGCGAACCAGAAAATCCGGTTTTCCTGTATTTTTTTGAAAAAAACCATCCATTGCCATTGCAGAGATTAGCCATACCGAATCAAGGCCAGAATGACGTCAAACTGAAACGAGTAAAATATTACCTGTTATACCATTAGATATACGAGATTTGACCTCAATCTCACATATGAAATCATAAATAATACTATGAGGCAAGAAGATGTGACCCATAGAGGAGGAAATCGTATGCGATTAAACAGAGCGAACGAAGGCAGAAAGGAGAGCGGCCGTATTGAGGCAGAGAGGAGGCGAGACCATGTTTTAGCCGTAGGGTTTAATTTGAGGCTGAGAAAGTATTGGGCCAAATACTTTCAAAATAATTAAAACCAAAGTTTGGGCCTAACCCAACTTTCTGAATCATGACCGGTAACTTTTCTTTATATACAGGACGATTTTTTAGGGTAAGGGAGTGGGTTTGTGGGGAACAGGCTCCTCTTTTTAAGATCTTAACACCAATTTGTATTTTTGTTTGTATGCAAATGGACAACCGTATAACACTCTGCTTTTTTTTTTTTTGCGACTTTTTTTATCCCTCGGCCTACCTTCTAGTTCTATTACTATACATATATTTAAATTTTATGAAATTAAATTAAAAATGAGATTAAGTTTTCGGTGAAATAAAAAATGAGATTAAATTTTTTTGAGTTCAATAACTTTGCATCGTTTTGAAATTGATCCCATTTATTTTGATTTTTTGATTTTGATCATATGAATTTTCAAAAAAAAATTGAATTAAACCTGCTTTGTAATAGGTTGTCAAGCAAGTAACCGTCACATATGTAATTTCTTTAATTTTGAAGCGTTATTTAAACTTTTTTAATCCTAATAATTTTGGTCGGGTTTAAAAGTAATACTCCCTCCGTCCCACTATAATTGTCTCGCTTTCCTTTTATGAACGTCCAAAGAAAAAAGTAACTTCACTACCCCTAATTGTTATCCTTACATTTCACACAATATTACAAAAATGTCACCACTACTCTACTCATTACTTCACATACATTTTTTCTCTCTCCCAATACTCAAAAATACCCTTCATTTTTATTATTTTATTATTATTCCTTAAACAAAATAATAAAAAAAATGAGGCAATTACACTGGGACGGAGTGAGTACTTATATTAAAAGATAAAGTGAATCGGGTCGGTTTACTGATTTAAACTGATCAGAAAATCCAAAAATAAATCAAAATATGCAGAACCCATTAATCCTAATAATTTTGGTCGAGTTTAAAAATAATACTCCCTTCGTCCCACTATAATTGTCTCGCTTTTCTTTTATGGACGTCCCACTATAACTTTCTCATCTCATAAAAGAAAAAAGTAACTCCATTACCCATAATTTTTATCCTCACATTTCACACAATATTACCAAAATGTCACTCACTACTCAACTCATTACTTCACATACATTTTTTCTCTCTCCCAATACTAAAAAATACCCTTCATTTTTATTATTTTATTATTATTCCTTAAACAAAACAACAAAAAGAAATGAGACAATTTCACTGGGACGGAGGGAGTACTTATATTAAAAGATAAAGTGAATTGGGTCGGTTTACTGATTTAAACTGATCAGAAAATCCAAAAATAAATCAAAATATGCATAACCCACTCCCCCCCCCTAAAAAATTACGCAGAAAAATCCTGACCCAAAATTATTAAGATTATAAAAGTCTAGGTGACATTTCGTTATTAAAGAGAAAAATAAAATAATTATATATGTAGCGGTTACATGTTTGGTGACCTGCTGCAGCTGGTTAAATGATTATTTAATTTTTTTTTAATAATTTACATGATCAAAATTAAAAAGTCAAAACAATCAGAATCAATTTCAAAACAAAGCAAAGTTACTGGACTACAAAAAACGTAATCTCTATAAAATTTATAACACTATACTTATAATTAATATCATAACATTTATAAATTGGTATCATTATACTTAGAAATTGAGATCATATCATTAAATATTATAAGTATTAGTAATTTATAAGAGATGTAATATTAATTTAATACCAAGAATAAATTTTATAGGAGAATTCGTAATAATAGAATATCTCATTGATCAATCACCGATCAAAATGCTAGTTTAACTAACCAAAAATAATAAAACCACCAAACAATCCATCAATGCAAATAGAACGATGACATATTGTAAAAAAATGATATTTTTTTTAGCTGATCAATAGAAATATGTGGTAATTATTTCAAATTGTGAATTTATTTAATTAATTAATTTGGAAAAATCTCTGAAGTTTTGTAATTAACCCTTTTCTTTTAACCAAAAAAAAAAACTTTTTTATAACTTAAAAAATTGCAAGAAACACTAAAGCAATTTACCCAATTATTATTTAGAATATATCACGTACAAGCAGATCATAAATGGGTTCGGGCCGAACCAAAATGTATCCATAGGCCCTACATACTAATTGACACCTACCTTGCAATAATACTTGGCCCACACATGAGTGCACTAGCCCATTAAGATATACTACCTCCGGCCTAGAACAACATGCATCCCTGTAGGTCCCGAATGAGTTTTAGTGAGACAGAAGTCTAGAGGGGAGGGGTGAATAGACTTCTGAAACTTTTTCGTGGGATCAGGTGTGAAAATCAAGTTACCTGATCAGAGTGCGTGTGATTCAGTTTGGACTGATATCCAACTTACTGATCGCCTGAGGGCAGATCAGTTCGGTGTCTATCAGTTTAACTGATGTGCGGAAGATAAGATTAACCTGTGTGAAAAACCAGTTTTCTCAAATCAGATTCTAAGTAATCTGTATTGGATCAAACGATAAAATGTCAAACTGATCAGATCAGTTGTTTGGTGCAAATCTGATCCAGACTTAGAATATGCATGCAATAGTTAAACAGGTGTGTGCAGATAGTGTAAAACAGATAAAGCAAGTAAAGGCACACAAGATTTTTATAGTGGTTCAGACAACTTGTCCTACGTCCACCCTCTTCCCTATCAGCAGGGGCACCAACTTAACCAACTGGACTTAGTTTAATGTGTTAGTCCAACACAGTACAACAAATGTTTCAAGAGTTCTCACTCAACCAATCCCAGAAATCAGAACTAGAAACCCTAGTATGAAATCTTGCTAAACAAACTTAACCTAACTTTTGGTTTGGGTATAAGATTTGTTGTGTTCCAACTGGAAATCTATCCTAGTATTTGGGTAGCCTAAAGCTAAAGGATAAGATTTCTGTGCTAAGAACTATGGGATGAACACTTAGAGAATATTCTTGATTTTGTGTTCTTCGTGCGGAAATTGCGGATAGCTTGAGCTTGATGATAATTTCTGTAACCTTACTATGAAGGTTTGATCCCATATATATAGGCACGAAATCGAACTAGCCATTGGAGAGAAATTCGAATTTCGGTTTATTTTAAGGTAGATTTGCAGGCTTGGTGTGACGTGCATAGAAGCGGCATGTCCAAAAGCATGTAAGCTTGTCTTTTCTAGCCGTTTGACTGTGATCCGCCGAATCCCGCACTGTCAGCTCCGTACATACTTGTCTAGCTCTCATTGGTTATCAAGTACACTTGTTCAGTGTTTGATTTACCAACTTAGTTTGACATTCTTCTTATCTGATGAACTCGTATGACTTGGTGAACCTTTGGTTGTCCCCTGATTGAGCTGACCTGATCAGTTAAAACTGATCAGCCTACCTGATTGAGTCTTCTGATGTAGGTTGCCTTAGCACAACTTACAGACTATTTTGTTCTTCTGATGTAGGTTATCTGAGGTCTTCTTGGTCTTGTTCTTCTGGTAGTCATCTGATCTTCAGGTCTTCTGAGTCTTCGGCTTCATGTCTTCACCTGATCATCTGACTATCTGACGTGTCTGATCTTCTAGACTTGTCTGATCTTCTGATGAAACCAAAACATTTGAGAA
This sequence comes from Stenogyne calaminthoides, assembly GCA_037126765.1. NCBI lineage: Eukaryota > Viridiplantae > Streptophyta > Magnoliopsida > Lamiales > Lamiaceae > Stenogyne > Stenogyne calaminthoides. Next base: position 18,130,598 of record JBBCBC010000028.1, read on the forward strand.
ACCAACATCAGTTGATAAATTATAAAGCAGTAAGGAACAGATAATCAGAAGACAATGAGAGTTTGTCTTAGGATCAGTAAAGTAAACTTTACATTCATTAGATTTTGTTATTACAGAGTACATTTGAAAAGTTTCAACATGAAGTACAACTGATCCTAAAACTATCTTCTAATCTTCAAACTTTGGGTATGTAACCCTCCGACATCTCTCACAAATTATGTGGAACATCGAAGATACGATATAATTTCCACTTGACATCATTTATCTGCTGCAGATCAGTTATGCGTGCTTTCCCCATCAGATCAAAGTAGAATCTATGAAATGCCAATCTGTCAAAAGAACCATCCTTCTTGTTTTTGTAGTCCAACACATCATATGATGGATGTGTGATCTTCGCGTTGATCAGTTTGGCATCATATTCGAGTTATTTCAAGAATTTTGGATGTTTGTTCTCCATCCAATTCAAAAATTCTTCATCTGGTGATTCTTCTGTTGGCACAAGGTCCAGAACAAACGCATCCAAGAGCCATTCTCCTATGATGTTTAACCATTCCCTTATCATTTATTCATGTTTATCATTTTTTGGGAATGATATCTTCTACTTTGGCTGGAATCAGGGGCTCAACAATCTTCTTCCCAACTTGACCCTTCCTTTCTTTGGCGGCATATCTTTTCTTCAGACCTTCAGCCTCAGCTAGCTTGTCTGATCGCCTTTCTGCCTAACTCAGACGAGATTCTTCATCTAGTTGCTCTTTGGTCAGTCTGAATGCCAGTTCCTTATCAGCTTCAATCTGTGCAGCAGCACTCCTAGTTACCCTTTTTGGTTGAGTCTGAGCTGGAGGTGGAAGAGGTGCAGTTTTTAAGGTCCAGCTTTTCCAACAGCTTGTCTTTGTTTAGATTTTTCCATCTTGGCAATTACTTCATCAGCAAAAAGATCTAAATGGTCAAGTCTTTGCCCATATGATTCAACAGTCTGAATCAAATCTTCTGTTGTGGTGATGATATTGGCTGGTTTCTCACTCAGTCATTCCCTTTTTGGTTTTATCAAAAAGAGCGTTGACATGGGAAGTTAGAGAGCCAAAGCTAACTGCTATAGCTTGATTGAGATCTTGTACTGAGAGGCCTGCTGGTTGAGCTATTTGTTGTTGAATTTTTTCTCACAAGTTCAGATTTTGCAGCTTGAATTGCACTTGAGAATATGAGAATCAGTTTATCAAGTTTCTCCTCCGTCTTTTCTAGCTTCTCTGTGGCCATTAGGAGACTTGAAGTTGATCAACTCTAGCCATCTTCTCATGAAAAGATTGTTTGAGTTCACCATTCAGTTCATTCACCGTATGGTGGAATTGATCCTTCAAGGCTTCAATCTGGGAGATGACAAACTCCCTCTGATTCTTCAGTTCTCGAATACAAGCTTGCCGTTGATCAGATATTGTATTGCTAACTGAATTAGCCAATACTCCTTCGACTTCCTCTTTCAACAGATCCTTAAATCATGATCTGATTTCCCTCAACTGATCGGAGGTAATGTGTGTAGCAGGTATACTTTGTACGACCTGATCTATTGGAAGTTGAGTTGTAGCAGGTGGTTCAACAGTTGCCTCAGTTGCCTTTGCCTCCAGTGGCTGGTCTTGAACTACATCACCAAGACCACCTTCATCGGCAACTCTCGCATCCTTCATAACAACATCTATCTTGAAAGTTTCTTCATCAGAACCCAAAACAGTCTTTTCCAACGGCTTACCCAGCTTTCTGTACACCAGGGCCTTTACTGCCTCTTCAGATATGAGCTCAACTGGTGATCCTACACCAGCTGCCTTCTTCATGTTAAAATCAAAGTCGGCAAATTCATCTGGTCCACCCATCTGCTCCATCAGAATAATAAAATCCGAGAAGTTATTCAGTCTCATATCTCTTCAAGTGAGAATCTCCAACACTTCATTCTTGATCCTTGGGTGACCTTCCAATTCTGGGAACATTTCATCCAATTCCCATTCCACTCTTAGTCTGATCATTGCCCCAGAGATTGTCTTCCCAGCTCTGGATTCTGGAAGAGATTCCGATTGGCCTTCAGATGCAGATGGTTGACTAGTAGTGGATTTTTCTGGTGTGGCTTGCTGATCTTTCGGTTGCTGAGTTGATGAGTGTTTTGGTGGGGGCGGTTGAGCAGTTTGTTCTTGACTGGGTTGAGCGTCAGATTTAGCATGATCAGATGGTGATCTGGTTCGCTCAATTCTTGGAGATGGAGATAGAGATGGAGAGGGAGTCATGCGCTGGGCAGATGGCGATCTGACAGGCGATTGAGCGCGTGACTGAGGCGAAGGTGATCTTGCCTTCTCTTTTCCTTTTCCCTGCTCTCCTTCTTATAGTTCGGGTGAGCTTTCCACCCGTGATCCAAGTCTTTCTGATCGCTCAGCAGATTTTTTCTTTGTTGCGACAGACCCACTTCCTTCCTGCTCACCAGTTTGTCTTGCTTCTTCTTCTTCTTCTGACTCCTTCTCCATAAATAGAGTCATTGACGCTTGTTTCATTATTTTCGGCCTCTTTGCCAGTTCCTTTGTTAGCGTTCTCCTCTTTTTGGGTTGAGCTGCCTGAGGTTCTCCCTGTTCTTTCACAACTCTCGTCTTTCTCTCCGTTTTGGTCATATCATCATCAGGTGGGCCATAGATCTTGGACGTATCAGTAAGAAATGCTTTGTATGCCCTCAGTCCGACCTGCTCCCAATCGGCCCTAGGAACTTATCTCTCAGAATGACAACAACTTTATTCAAATTGCTGATTCTTTTGGTCAGAAAAATCACCCGATTCTCTTCCTGAAATTTATCCTTCTCTTGCACAAGAATTGCCTTAAGATATCCTAACTAGTTGATATTTGAAGCATTATCAACAATAGCAGCCATGCAGTGCAATTTGGCGTGAGTTAAACTGTCTGGGCTGAAAGAAATTCCCATTATCATTTTGGAGACGATGTCGAAGAGCAGTCTGTATTTGCGCTTAAACATAGGCTTGATGAAATTTGGCAAGTATGAGATTTATCTGCTTCTCGGAAGAGTTGTTCTCTTATCCGAGGTTCTTCTTGTTCGCGATACAGAACTGGTGAAATCTTTCCCTTAGGAAGTCCAAAAAGTCGGATCAGATCAGCATCCGTGATATCGAAGGTTTCACCATTCACCGTCGATTCAAGGTCATTATTAGATTTGACCTGCAACTTGTGTAGAAATTCCAGGGCTTCAAATTGCATCACTGGATTGGCACGAGTAGAGCAGTACTTCTCCAATTTACAAGCTCGAAGAAGATCTAATATCTCTCTGGATTCTGGATCCCTTGTAGTATTGAAGACCACATACTTGTCTTCGACAATTTGATTTGTAAGGGATGGATAATCACAGATAACTTTACCAGAACCATGGGCTACCATTTCTGCAAATTTATGAAGTATTAGATCTATTTTAACAAAGCGCAATAGTGTAGATAAAATACTAAATAACACGTAGATCAATCTATATTGTGCATACACATATAAACTTCACAGAGTATTATGTCAATAAAATCGTGATGCACCAAACATAAGATATGCACACATAGATTTAAATAACATTTTCAGCAATTCTATTATTTGACATATGATCAGTGAATACCCAAAAACATTTTAGTAAACATATTCTAAAGCACACGTAATTACTAGAGATTTTCGAAGAGGGAGTAATCGTAGAAATCGTGTTTGAATGTTTCGCAAAAATGCAGAGTAAATGCAGAAATTTTGTTTAAGAGTATTCGGAAAGTTTAAGGCTAGAAGGGTTTCAAAGTGTGTGACCATGTCTATATATAGAATTGGAGGGAAAAAACTTTTTAGAAAATCGAGATTGGAAACCGAAGAGTCTAATCAAGATGGGCGGTCGAGATAAGGCGGTTTATTTTAAAAAAAATCGTGCAGTCAGGGATTTCGGACACGATAGCTTTTTAGATTTAAAAAAATGCAATAAATAGCAATTAATACATATTCCCCACATCCGCATTAAATGCTTTGCAGGGCGTGCCTCATAAAAATATGTGTACAGTAAAAGCAAATAAGATCAGATAATTGCATATGAGTAAACAGAAAGGCAAAGGAACAAAAATGCGTATCTGATTGACTGATATTGTAATCAGTCAATACCACATGAAGTTTGTTCAGGTCTGACTGATTTCTGTTGATCTTAATTTCTGCCTAATCCTTAGTATTTTCCCAATGATATTCCACTTCTCTGATCAGGTTTCTTCTGATTCTATCTGATCTGTTGAAGTTCCCCCTTGAACTGTTATTCCTATTCTGATCAATATCTAACTAATCCTCCCTGATTAGTTGAGGTTCCATTTCTCAACCGATCCTTCTTTTTTGGTCAGTTTCTTAACCAACTGGTCTTAGAGACCAGTCCACCAAAGATTTCTGGTGCACTTTCTCCTAAATCCAGAAGTCCTAGCTCATTACATAGTTCCCTGAATCTGACTTCAGCTAGTGTCTTGGTTAAGATATCAACTCTCTGCTTATCAGTATGAATCTTTTCCATTATGATATTCTTCTTTTCAACATGATCTCTTATGAAATGATGTCTGACGTCCACATGCTTGCATCTTGTGTGTAGAACTGGATTCTGAGTGATTGCAATAGCACTATTACTGTCACAGAATATGGAAACGTTCGTATCTACAATGTTATAATCCCTCAGCTGCTGACTAAGCCAGAGCAGTTGGGAACAAAAGCATCCTGCGGCCATGTATTCTGCTTCAGTAGTAGATGTGGCAACATATGTCTGCTTCTTTGAGAACCAAGAGACCAGTTTACTTCCTAAGAATTGACATGAACCTGAGGTTGACTTTCTGTCTATTCTACAACCTCCATAATCAGAATCAGAATACCCACTAAGCTCTAGATTATCATCTGATGGGTAGAATAAACCGAGGTTTACTGTCCCTTCAGATACTTAAGAATCCGCTTAGCTGCTTCCAGGTGGCTTAGCATCGGATTTGCCTGAAATCTGGCACATACACTTACTGCGAATGTTATGTTTGGTCTGCTGGCAGTCAGATATAGTAGTGATCCAATGAGAGCCCTATATTCTTTTTGATTAGTTTTTGGACCATTTTCATCTGGATCCATCTTGAATCCAGTCATCATAGGAATTTTGGCTACCTTACTGTTCTGAATTCCAAACTTAGCCAACAGATTCCTAGTGTACTTTGCCTGACAGATGAATATCCCTTCTATACTCTGTTTAACTTGAAGACCCAGAAAGTAATTCATCTGACCCATCATGGACATCTCGAATTTCCCTTGCACCAGTTTGTTGAATCTGTCACATAAGCTTTTGTTGGGAGATCCGAAGATGATATAGTCCACATAGATCTGAACCATCAGAATGTCTTCACCATCTTCTATTCTGAACAAGGTTCTGTCTATGACTCCTTTAGTGAATCCACTGTCTATAAAAAACTGAGATAGTGTATCATACTGTGATACCCGAGCTTCTCACTACTACTCATTGGCCAATATATTTCACGCATTGCATGCATTTTATATTATTTATGTGTTAATATTATTTATGTGTTATTTTTAATTCTGCATTATTTATCTTGCATTTAAATTGTTTTAGAGATTGAATTATTTGCTATATTCATACGTGAGTAGTGATGAGAAAATCCTAATATAATTTATTTAGGTTTAATGATTAATTAATAATATAATGAATAGATAAGAAAGTAAAATAAATGTGTGTATATAACGTATGCTTAATATATTGAATGTATATGCACATGTATTGTTTGGTCTGGTCCTTTGCAAAGTGAAACAAATATTAGAATAATATAACAATTAGTAATAGGATAAATCAATGATATTTTAAAGCCATAGGGTGTACACACATGTGGATACTAAAAACCATGGAATATGAAAGGTTTTCAAGTTAACCAAAATATAAGGCGGTTAGAACTTTATAGAAGCTTGCCTTATATTTTTTTTTACATGCTACTTCCCTACACTCTCAAGAAATATCCTAAGCGACAGAGATAGAAAATAGAAGAGAAGGAAAGGAAAGTAGTCACCTTGGAGGAGAATTAATTGTGGAGAAATATCTGGTAAGTGGCTTGTTTTATGGCTAATACCATTTATATGAATTAAGGAAGTAGGAGCAGAAAACTCTAATTAAATTTTTACTCCATTGTTTAAATTCCTTATACGATTTTTCATTAATTTCAAATAAGAGTAGTTTGTGAATTAATGAGAAAAGAAATTTGTTATTATATTATTGTTTGTTTATAGTTTTTTTAAAAGAATTGGTTAATTAATAAATTTTGATTCAATTATTATGTTGATTTGAATAGAGTTGCATAAACATTAATTTGAACAAAGGTGTGAAGAAGCACTGTTAAGAGAGGTTAGAATGTAAGTTAACTTCTATTGGGTATATACATGTGATTAAAGGTATTATTAGGTGTAGTGGCTCTTATTGAAATAAGTTAAGAAGCTAACCATCACTAAATAGGTTAGTTTATATTAGTACTCCTAATTATGTTATTCTACAATATTTAGGAAATAGGAAAAGAATTTCTAATTTTTATGTTTTAGTAGAGAACTATAGTAATTAACGTAAATTTGTATATAAGTTAGCATCTTCCTACTGATTTCGTTTCATCATAATTAGAAATTAAAGTGTTTAAATTGGGTGATTTCAAAGGTTAGGGAGCTGGTAAGGTGATTTAAGAATTCAAGTTATCAACACTTTTCGGCCTCGAGGTAAGTAGAAATTCATCTGCAACTACAATGCATAAATATATTATTATGTGATTAATTTGTGTATAATTGACAATATGTGAATTTTACGTGAATTAATGTGAGATTGGTTGATATTTAGTGATTATTGTGGAAGGAGTTTGTGAGCTTGATATTTTATATGAATCGAACCTGTGAGTTCGGCGTTATGTGAATCTTGTGAGATATTATGTGTTGCATTTGCATTGAGCATACCATGCATTATCATGAGATGATATTTGAGCAGATGATGTGTGTGTTGGCCACTGGTTATACATTGGAAACACAAGGGGCGTACGTGCGAGGAGAACCCTTGTGGGGCATTTTATATGATTAAGGGCGTACGTGTGAGGAGAACTCTTATCGAGTATTTGTGATATATTGTGTGGGTGTTCAGTGAGGGGACTTCTTAAGTGGACAGGGGGTCGAGTTTGGTGATGGACCTCGCTGGGCCGTTAGAGGGTGGATCCTCGGACTGCACCGTTATGATTTGGCGTGGTGGGATGACTTCTTGGTGGACATAGGGGGCGTATGTGCGAGGAGAACCCCTGTTGGGCCACAAGAGGATGGGCCTCACGTCCGGATCATACTTATGTGATATTTATATTGACCATTTGATTATGTATATGTGATGAGCTCGATCCAGTGTATAACAGTGTGCTAGGGGCCCTAATGAGTGTTTCATAAATAAAATTGTGATTTCAAATAAGAGTGCATGGGGAGGATTTCTAAAGAATTACATTTCTTGCAAAATTTCTACTTACTGAGTTTTATCTCACGTAGTTTATGCATTGTAGGTAATCGTGATGTGGGGTGATGTGACGGATCTACTGGACAAGTTGTGGAGCTCCTGCAGGTTTTGAGTTGCTGTGTATATAGATGACGACCTGTTGGGCATATCGCGGCTCTTTTTGCTTCCGTTGTCGTATATTTTATTGCTTTTGAATATGTATTATGTTATGTTATAAAGTATGGTATGTTCTAGTGTGTTGACTGGGTGTTTGCGTATGAAATGCTAGTTTGTTGCTATCTTTTTATATATATGAATGAGACAGGTTATTTTGGGTGTGAAAGCATGTTGAGGTTATATTGTCGAAAAAAAAATTTTATATCAGGTTTACAGGTTAAATTATATTTATATACGTATTATGTTGGGTTAAATAAGGGTGATCGTGACACATACCAAGCTCGAGGAGCCTGTTTCAATCAGTAAAGAGATTTTCTTAAACGGTACACCGGTTGTCTTTTTTAAAGCCAGGAGGTTGTTTAACATAAACTTCCTCCACTAGTACCCAGTTTAAAAATACTCTTTACATCCATCTGATACACAGTAAATCCTCTCAGGGCGTATGCCGTAAAAAAATTAAATGGCTTCCGGCGCGAGCGATCAAGCAAAGGTCTCTCATCATAATGTTGGAGAATTAATTGCCCGGATCTATTCGGGGTGAATATTTAAATACAAATTTAATTCTAACAATATTACTAGCATGAATTAATCCTATATTAATTCAAATAATAATTCAACAACAAATCATGCATACAAATTCGTCACATAAATCCTACGCATGCGGAATTGCTAGGAGTTTACGTGAACTAACCTATCGGAGTGACAACCGCTGAGAAGATGGATATTCCGTTCACACGAACAAACTCAAAGAGCCTTCTCAAGTATTCCCTCGTCCTTGTTCAACAATCCGGTGGAAGGATGCTCACGAACAATTAACAAAAGGAAAAAATAAAATTATGTTGCACCACCTTTGTGGATTTCTAATTTTTCCAACACATGGAATTGCCTGGGGATGAAAAATTCATCCCCTATTTATATAAGGGGTGGTGGTCAAAATTTTGGTGAGGAATAAGATGGGAAAATATTTTTCTTGGTCTCCAAGAAATCTTGAATATATCCCATATATTTTTTTCTCCATATTTAAAATATTCCACAAAAATCCCACCTCCTCTTGTTATGGTTATTTTCGAAAAATAAGGTCCAAGATTTTCAAGATTGAGATCTTCTTGAATTTATGAGATATTCTTGTATTCCAAGAATACATATCTTCCATAATATCTTTTCAAGAAAATCAAGAAAATCTTTCCTCCCTTATTCTTTCATTATTTTCAAAAATTTACAAAATAAATAGCCAAGTGGGAGATTTCTTGAATTTAATGAGATAAACTTGTATTCCAATAATACTTATCCTCATTCCATAACAAAATTCAAAGAAAATCTTTCTCCTTCTTTTATTTATTTATTTTCAAAAAATTAGGAAAAATAGGCAACAATATTTTATTTAATTTTAAACACCTTGTTGTAACATGAATAATCTCACCATACAGATAAGTTACGAAGTTGACGAGTCATTCACCAGCAACCAGATGAAGTGACTCGAGGTTGAGGCTCTATGAGCCAGAAGTCGCAGGCCGCAGGTCGTAGGGATCTCATAGGCTGCCAGAGGTCGGAGGCGACTTGGAGCGTTACACAAGTCGCTAGGCGACTTGGAGGATCATGAAGATCATATGACGACTTGGAAGGCTGTGCAGGTCAGCGGGCGACCTAGAAGAATGTGAAGTCCACTTGGCGACCTGGGAGGTCGCGTAAGTCGGGGACGACTCGGTCTCAAGGTCGGAAGAAGGATAAATATGGCAAAGATTCGGGTAGTTAATGGTGCGGATTTTGCGGACCGTAATCAGGGTAAGAGTATCCGGATGCGCGACTTGCGGGACAAGCAAGGAAACCCTAGGCCAGCCCGTGGAAGGAAGCCCACGAAGACTGTAGCCCTAACTCTTTGTCTATAAATATAACTTGTATTACACATTGTAAAGGATCGAAACCTTCACACATTAGAATCCTAGGCAGAAATTACACAGTAAAATACTCCTGGCTTGGTCGCCCCCAGACGTAGTCTTATTCACGAACTGGGTAATCAAACAATGTGTCATTTATCGCCTTCGTTATTGTCTTGATCGGTGTTCTGGTTATCAAATTACTTGTTTGTTCGTCGGTAATCAAACCGGGTACAACACACCTTTTTCAGTTATTGGACTTTATCTTTGGGCTACTTGAGGGGTCTTTAGGAAAATTAAGATTGGACCTTATAATGGACCTTGAATTTCCAATATTGAGCCACAATATTATTCAAGCCCATAAATATTAATTAATCCCACTACATAATTAATATTGCACTATCCATCTTAACCCATATTACAGTTAATATGGCTCCCGGTTATTATTTCCCTTGTTTAAGATTATCCAGTCCATTAATTAATTTAAGCCACTGGAATAGCTTCACATTAATTAATATCTTTTTCCTTGGTTCAGGAACGGCTCAACATTATTATCCATACCGAAAACTAATTCCACTTGCAAGATTTAATATGATAAAACTTCTGAGCCTCCCAAGGGGACAAATCAAACAAGACGCACTTGCACACTGATTCTCCGTATTAAATCTTAGCAATCGTCATGTAACTAATAATATTGCCCAAGATACAAGGTATTGAATCACATTGATTCTCTACCCATCATAAGTCAAAGAAATAGTTATTAATTCTACACAATCCTATTTAAGGGACGGGGATTAAGAAATAACTAACCACTGAGGTCTAATTCTTCTATATTCAGTACTGAAGAATTTATCCTCCTATAGGTCCTCTTCAGCGCATCATAATGAACTAGTGTAATCTCTTGGTCAAGACAAGTCTATCTGAGCCTTACACTTCAACCTTTCACGATGGATTGTTCATTTCTATCTAGGTTGTGAATTCTGTACTTTTAGTTACAATGGACTGTTAATTTAATCTTCTGTGATCTGGTATCACTAAATTAATTACAATGTAACACGTACTAATTATTGAACAATTATGCACTAAATATATGTAACATTCAATGATATTTAAAAAGAACAAAGGATAAATAATTTATTTCAAAGAATAAGACAAAATTCAAAATTGTATGGTTATACAAAGTAAAAAACATACTTTCCAGTATAACCCCAACAATCTCCCACTTATACTCAAAGTCTGCTTTTAAGTATACTACAACACGTCTCGTGTAGAATCTACGTGACATCTAATGTCACCTACACGAACCTAATAATATCTCTCCCACTTATACTCAAAGCATATTGACAACGGTCATGACACCCATTCCTTCCACATGTCTCTCGAATGTATTCTGATGCAGACCCTTTGTGAATGAATCTGCTAGGTTGTCCTCTGACGCGATCTTTGCCACCTCTATATCTCTTCTCTTAACGATTTCTCGTATAAGATGGTATTTCCTTTCAATGTGTTTGCTGGCCTTGTGGGCTCTTGGTTCCCTTGAATTTGCAACTGCTCCGGCATTATCACAATAAAGCGTGATTGTGTTGGGAAAATTCAGAACTATGTCCAAGTCCACTAGGAAGTTCTTGAGCCAAACCGCTTCCTTCGCTGCTGTAGGTCCCGAACGGGTTTAGTGAGGGCGTAAGTCTGTAGGGAGGGTGAATAGACTCTAAAACTTTTTATGCAAGATCGGGTGTGAGGCGCTTAGCTTTGATCAGAGTCGAAATGAATCGATTTGGGTCGATAACCAACTTACTAATCACCTGAAGGCAGATTAGTTCGGTAACTATCAGTTTAACTGATGTGTGCGGAAGCTTAAGTTTTACCCGTGAAAAACCAGTTTTTATAAATAAGATTCCAAAGTTAGTGTTTTAACTAGTTGACTGAAGTGTCAAGCTTGATCGATCGTAAGCTTGGTGCTAGGCGATCTCAACTTAGAATATGTATGCTGCTTTAAAAGGTTGTGTGCAATTGTGTAGACAGTTAATCAAAGCGGTAAAGGCACACAAGATTTATAGTGGTTCGGACAAACCAGTCCTACGTCCACTCTTCCCTATCACAAGGGGCACCAACTTAACCAACTGAACTTAGTTTTATGTGTTAGTTCAACACAAGACAATCGATGATATTTAAGGAGTTCTCACTCAACCGATCCCGTAAATCGAACTAGAAACCTTAGTCTGAAATCTTGCTAAACAACTTAACCTAACTTGGGTTTGGATAAGATTGTTTTGGTTCCAACTATGAAATCTTTTCTAGTGTTTAAGGTAGCCTATCAGCTAGATGAAAAGATTTCTATGCTAAGAACTTATGGGATGAACACTTAATAAAATAATCTTCTTGATCGTGTTCTTCGTTCGGAAATCTGATAATTGCTTGAGCTTCTTGATTGTTCAGTGTTTCCGTATCTTCACTCTGAAGTGTGATCCCATATTTATAGACCTTGAAATCAAAGAGCCGTTGGAGAGCAATTTGAATTTCAGGCTATATTAGGTAGGTTTGCAGGATTGATGTGACGTGCTTCAGGAACGGCATGGCCGAAAGCGTGAACTTGTATTTTATAGCCGTTAGAAGCAACATCAAATCCCTTAATTGTGACTCACGATCATACGTGTCTTGTTCTTATTGGTTAACAGACGCACTTTTCAAAATTTGTTCTTCCAACTAAGGTTGACATTCTTCTTGTTCGGATCATAGGCGTATGATTAGGTGAAACATCGATTTTTCCGCGAAATGACTTCGATTAATCGAATCGTCGGTCTACGATGGAGTCTTCGTGCCTAGGTTGACTTAGCTTCAACTAGCGCACTCTGGCGATGTAGGTCTTCCGTCTCGTCTTACGGAAGTCATCTGATCTTCAAGTATTCTGGAGTTTGAGCTTTATGACTTCAGCTGAGATATCTGACTTAGATCAGATCGATCTGATCTTCTGTTCTTCTCTAGCATTCGCCTGTTTGATATCACCGTTCTTTGATCTTCAGATTCGACTTATACATATTGAGGTTCCCTCAATATGTGACCTATCTATTACATCGGTTTTTCTATACAAATAATTATCAACCGGTATTCTATAAACGGTAATATAAACATCGATCGGCCAATGTGTCCGACCGGGTCCTATTACATGTGTTTTCGAACTTTTATCAAAACTATAAATTTCCCAACAATTTCCCCTTTTGATAAAACAAAAACACCTCGAGAAACCAAACACGCTTGATAAATATAGAACGAGAAAGAGCACATAATCGAAAGACAATGAGATTTTGTCTTAGGATCGAAAAATAAACTTTTCTCATTAGATATGTCGATTACATGTTACATCGTAAAAGTTTGAATTTAAAAACAAAGTGATCCTCGAGAAGTCTTCGATTCTTCACTCTTTTTTTTGTATCCTTCCTCGCATCTCTCTTTGATCTTGAGGTGCGTTGAAGATCCGATATAGTTTCCATTTGACATCATTGGTCCGCCGAGGATCGCTTATATGAGTTTTGCTCAGATGTCAAAGTAGAATCTCTGAAATGCCATCTGTCGAATGAGCCATCCGCTTCTTCGAGTAATCCAATGATCATACTCTTGGCGAGATATTTTTTTACATTGATAAGTTTGGCCTCATTTTCCGAGATACTTGAGAAAATCTGATATTTATTTTCTAACCAAATTGAGGAATTCATCATCCGGAGATTCTTCTCGTGGAACAAGATTAAGGACAAAAGCATCCGAAGCCATTCACTTCGATCTTGTTCCATTCCTCAAACCTCTTAGATGTGCGGCCAGTTTTTTGGAATGATCTCATCAACTCTTGCTTTGGCGGTGAGGTTCCGCATGCAGATTTTCCAAATTTCGCTTTCTTCGCTCTCGTCCAATTTTTTTTCTTGATTTTACGCCTCTGTCGATTTTACGCCCTCTTTCTTCTTCTTTTTTTTCGCCTCTTGACAGAACTTTGCTCTTTGGATGGATTTCTCGGCCCGTTTCTATCGGCTCAGATGTCGGCTAGTTTGCTTCTTGTGACTATTTTAGTCCGAGTGGCCGGGTACAAAGTTGTGTCTGAAGTGGTTTTGAATACAATTTGTGATTTCCCGGACCAAAAGAGCTACCTTTTGTGATGTCTCATCACTTTCGCGACATCTACCTTTCTTGCCTTTGACTTTTCCATCTTTTCGAGACTTCGTTAAGAAAGAGATCCGGATGGTCTAGTCTTTGTCCATAGCTTCAACCGTCATCGAATTAGGTCTTCGTTGTTACTCGATCATGTCGGTTGGTTTCTCACTCCGTCCTTCCCCTTTTTGGTTTGATCAAAAAGAGCCGTGGAGGTGGGAAGTTATGGATCCAAAACCCGATGATATTGCCTGTTGAGATCTCGTAACAGATAAACACGAACTTGACCCGGTTAGATGTTCAACCTTCGAGATCACCTTCGATCTTGGCAGATTCCATGGCGAGAGAGAGTGTAAAATCAGTTTGTCAAGTTTCTCTTACGTCGATTCGAGCTTTTCAAAAGCATCGGAAAGAAACTTGTTGTTGATCCACACAATCGACTTGTCATCAACGGATTTTATAAGTTCGGCAGACACCACGGTGGTCACGATTTGGGAGAACCGATCTTTGATAGTCTGCAATCCGGGAAATAGCCAATTCCCTTTGATCTGTTATTTCTTTGAGGCCAATCGCCTCGATCAACTATCACTCCCTCAACTTCTTCTTTCAGGAGATCTTTGAGACAAGATCTGATTTCCTGAAATTGATCAGCGGTGATATGTGATGTTGGAATGTTTTGCGTCACTTGATCAGTCTCAGTTGTTTGTGCCTCCAGTGGTTGGTCATGAACTGCAGCACCAGTTCCACTATCATCGGCAGCTCCTGTATCCTTCATTGTAGCATCTCGCCCGGGAGCATCTTGAAGCGATCTCGGTTTGCCTTGTTCATCAACCTTAGCTTCCTGGGATCGAGCTTTGATAGATTCAAGAGTTATCACTCAATTTGGTGATCCTACTTTAAGCAGATTTCCTCATATCGAAATCAAAATCTGCAAACTCATCAAGACCTTTTCATTTGCTCAATAATCATTATAAAATCTGAGAAGCTTTTTAATCTGAGATCTCTCCAGGTGAGGATCTCCATAACTTGTTCTCTAATAGCAGGATGGGCGACCAGTTCTGGATACATCTCATCAATTTCTCGTTCGATTTGCATTCTGACTATTTTCCCTGTGATGGTCTTTGATGATCTAGACTCAGGAATTGTCTGTCCAGATTCCGGTTGATGAGATGTGGAGGGTTCTGGTGGTGCTTGAGTAGGTGGAAGTTGTCTGATAGGCTCGACCTGCAGAGGTTACTGTTTGTGGAAGCGATTCTTCAGGGTTCCACAACAGTAAGGTTTAAGGTTCGCGAATCATTGCGATTCGGGTTCGCGAATGTAATTCGATCGGGACTCGATGTAGTTTCAGTTCGAAGGGCAGTGGAAGAGGGGAGAGACATGCTCAAAGATCCATTACCCAGTGGTGAATCAACTCGAAGCCGAGGAGAAGGAGATCGTTTCGGCCTCGTGCTTTTTCCTCGAATGAACCGGGCGAAGCTCTCGGCTTGAGAAGCCTCGCCTGTCGATTTTTTCACCCCATTTTTGTGGTGCAATTTTTTATCCGGCGCTTTTTTTCTTCATCGACTCATCTTCTAAAGATCGAGTCATGGAGGCTTGCTTCTTCGCCTCTTTTCCCCGGACCTTCACCATTTTTTTTTTCTTCGGGGGCTTACGTGTAGACGAAGTTGCTTCCTTGCTTTTTCCTTCTTCATCTTTGGGGGAGTTACGCATATCATCGTCGGTGGCCCAAATATGGCTAAAGTGGTGGAGAGGAATGCCTTGTAGGCTTCATCCATTCTGTTCCCCATCCGGCATTTGGCATTTTGTCTTGTAGGATAACCGCAACCTTGTTGAGATTGCCGATCCTCTTCTTCGAATAGACACCGCCTCCACTCATCAACTCCAAATTTATCATGTTCTTAGAGTAGAATGGCCTTTAGGAACCCATGCCAATTGATGTTCTTGGCCGTCATCAATTATTGCCATCTTTGTCTGATTTGGTGATGATGTAAGAGCATAGAATTTTGAATGAAATACCCATAATTGTTTTTGACAAAATATCAAACAACAATCGGTATTTCCTCTTGAGCATTGGCGACAAAGCCCGACGTATGATGTTTGTCGACCCTCTTTGATGAGCTCATTTCGATCACATCTTGATTCTCCCTCAGAGTGAAGAAAGCGAGATTCGGCTTTTAGTAGGTCAACAGACGAGTTATATCCTCATTAAATCGGTCGATCTCTTCTCCGTTATTGTCGAAAGTAGTTCTTCTCCGAGCATCTCAGATCCACCCTTAAATTCCTTATGAATTGAGGGCTTCATCTTTTTATCATCGGATTGCGAAAGCGGCCAATATTTCTCAAGTCCCGCTTTTCTTGAAATTTCCTCTACTTCCATTGATTCCGGATCCTTTTTAACCCCAAATTGTGCGAACTTGTCCTCGACAATCCTTAATGTCGATTCAAGATAGTTGCACATTATTTTACCCATACCGTGAGTGATCATCTACAGATAAGATAGATTCGGTTAAAATTGTGCATAAATACTAAGAATATCACATATGCGGAAACCAAGAAACAATAAAACATAATACAGGATATCAGCGATTGACAAAATCTTTAAGATCAATGGTTTTAAAAGAATGATTCATCAAATTATCAGAAATTACCAGATTCTGTTTTTCGGATTTGAGACTTAAGAAAAAAAACACTTTGAATTGCAAAAAAAATAATCTGGAGAGTTTTCGTAAAAATAAAACGCAAGTTTGTGATTTGGAAAACTCGGTAGGTTTTTGATTAACCTTATAAAGATGAGGAGGGAAAAAGACAAGATTTGGAAGATCAACCGTTTGAAAAGATTAGACGATCCAGATTAAGCGGTTTTGATCGAATGGTTGGGAAAAAGCACGTACGAAAACCTTTTGGATTTAAAAGCTCATTTTGTAGCAATTAATACATGTACCCCACGTCCGCATTAAATGAATTGCAGGGGATACGTCACACAGGTAATGCGTACAGTAAGGCAAATAAAAATAGATAAAATCCGATAAATAAGCAAATAACAAGGGAAAAGAAAGGGCGTGATCGATTGGTCGATATAGTAATCGATTAATACCACTTGAAGTTGATTCCACTTGTTGATCTTAGTTTTCTGCCTAAACCTTATAATTTCCCAACCGTTCTTTTCAACCGATCCGTTTCATTTTGTGTCCGATTTCCTTCCGATCCTCCTCGATCGGGTTGAAGTTCCCCTTCAACCGATATTTTCATTTCTCATAGACCGATATATCCGATTTGTTGAGGTTTCAAGTTCAACTGATCTTCCTTATGTAATCAGATTTTGGTTGACCTAATCTGATTCTTCTCAGATCAAGCCAATTCTTGGGATAAGTGTTACTGCCAAAACTTAGTCTAGAATAGTAGTCTCTATTCCCTAAGTTGGTGCGATTTGACATCTTGTAATTATCGTGCGTATATCTTGATATGTCAATCCGCCGTAAATTTATCCAATTATCGATCGGATTTCTTTCATCGGCGTCCTTGTGATGCAAATTTCTCTAAAAGGCTTTTTGAAATCAAATTTGCATTTGCACCCTTGCTTGGCCTCTATAAATTGGGTCAATGTTTTACACAACATAACCCATTCACCATACTTATCTTTCTTTGTAAAAACATGCATTCTGGTGAACCCTTGTTTCCTATTGAAACTTCCCAAAAACACCTTTACCCCTTTTTCAATGATTTCAACTTCTCAAATCAACCCCATGTGTCCCTTATCCTTTGTTTTTTCGTCGTCATCAAAGATTTCACATACAATTGTTGCCAAGCTCCTCTACCACCACGGCGGCGGATCTGCTGTCGCAACTAAGAAGACACTTCTCCTAACCGTATGCACCTTGTGTGTCTATCGTTATGACGTAACCAAAGATCAACAGACTCGGTCGATATAAAACATGAGTTTGATATACGGTCTTGATCGGACAACGGTGATCTTCGATATCAACTCAATTTTTTTTTTTCGACACATGTGCCCATAAGGTCTTTGAACCAATTTCTTGGCACATGTGCTCCATTTAACAAATTGGAGAGTCCATTGACTTCGTGTCTAAGGGCTCTGGCTTAGAAATCCTATCAACGCCGCTCTCGCTCCTTTGGTTTTAGCTTGACCAATGGCTTTAGGATTTCTTTAAAGCCCTCTCACCCTTGTTAAGTGGGGGGGAAATGAGAGCTTCAGATTTAAAATCTCTCTCCCCGCTCTTCTTGGGTTAGGATGAGGGTTTAGGGTTATAGGTTTAGGGTTTTCGGTTATGACTTATGTACTGACCTCCGGGTCCTTTGTACTTGTAACTTGTAATGTAATCTGACCTTCGGGTCTTTATCAATGAAAAATTCTATTATTCCATTGTTGTGTAAATTCTCTGCTTTCTTATGCGATTGTTGGCTTTAATCATGAATCTTGCTTGTTGAATATCAGCTAAATCGACTTACAAAGATGTAAAATAACCCAACTGATTTAATCAGATATTCCTTTTAAATTGAGCGATTCCTTTAATCTGATAATCCTTAAATCTGATCAGTTCCTTTAATCTGATAACTCGTAAATCTGATCGATTTCTCACATCAGTTCCTTGACTGATCTTCTGATCAGTTGAGATACCAAACTCAATCGATTCCTTTCGGCTGGTTAGTCTCTTAACCACCGGTTCTCGAGAACAATCCATCAATCATTTTAGGTGCTTTTTTCCAAGATCCGAAGCCACTAGCTCATTACACAATTCTCTTCGAATCTAATCTCGACTAGTGGCTTGGTTAGAATATCGACTTTCAGAAATCGATGTGAATCTTTTCCATTCGATATTCTTCTTTTCAACATGATCTCTTATAAAATGGTGTCTGACATCCACATGCTTGCATCTTGTATGTAGAACGGATTTACGAGTGATTGCAATAGCACTATTACTTGTCACGTAAATATAGGTACATTCTTAGCTATGATGTTATAATCCCTCACCGCCGACTAAGCGAGGCGGTTAGGAGGAAACGACTTCCTCGCAGCCCATATATTCTCGCTTGAAGTAGATGTCGCGAATCGATGTCCCGCTTTTTGAAAACCACGAGATCGGTTTTACTTCCTAAAATCGACATGTTCACGAGGTTTACTTCCTGTCAATCTTGCAACCTCCATAATCGAATCGAATACCCACTAAGCTCTAGATTATCATCGATGGGTAAAATAAACCAAGGTTCTTGTCCCTTCAGATACTTAAGAATCCGCTTAGTCTGCTTCTAGGTGGCTTTGCATTGATTTGCTCGAATCGCACATACACCTCTTGCCAAGGTGATATCCGGGTCCTTTGCGATCCATGATGAGATCCAATGAGAGCCCTATATTCTTTCTCGATTTGTTTTACGACCATCCTCATCTGGATCCATCTTGAATCCAAATCATCATAGGAATTTTGGCTTCCTTGCAATTTTGAACTCCAAACTTAGCCAATAAATTCCTAGTGTATTTCGCCGCGTGATGAATATTCCTTCAGACTTTGCTTCACACCGAGACCCGTAAAAGAATTCATCCGTCCCACATCTCGAACTTCCTCAGATCGACTTTTGCTGAATCTTTCACATAGACTCTTGTTAGGAGATCCGAAGATGATGTCGCCCACGTAGATCCGAACCATCGAATATCTTCCATCTTCTATTCGAATAAGGTTCTGTCCCATTGTTCCTTTAGTGAACCCACTTGCCGATCAAGAACCGGTAGAGAGTGTATCATACCAAGCTCGAGGAGCTTGTTTCAACCCATAAAGAGCTTTTCTTAAATCGGTACACTTGGTTGTTCTTTTTCGAAGCACGGAGGTTGTTCGACATAAACTTCCTCTGCTAGTACCCCGCTTTAAAAATGCACTCTTTACGTCCATCCGATACACAAAGGAACCCTCTGTAGGAAGCATATGCCGAGAACACCGAATGGCTTCTAGGCGGCGGCGGTCGGTGCAAAGGTCTCGTCATAATCAATTCCTTCGATTGTGAATACCCCTTAGCAACAAGTCTTGCCTTATTTCTCGGTGATGACATTTTTCTCATCTCTCTTGTTCTTGAAAACCCACTTCATGCCAATTACGTCTTGATGATTTGGTCTGCATCTACCGGTTCCCAAACTTGATTTCTCGTCGAACTGCTCGACTCTTTCCGCATTTAGAATCCAAACTTCAAGGTCTTGTAGAGCTTCCTCTATTGTTGTTGGTTCCTTCATAGACAAATAACTTGAATACATGGCACTTTCACCAATCTGGTGTCTAGTTTTAACTTTTATCGGATGGGTCTCCGATAATCGGATCAGGTTGGATGATCCGGGTTATCCAGTCCTTCTTCGATTTGCGTCGGTTTGGAGAACATCATCCATTTCGATAAAGGTTCATTACTAGCGACGGGAGTGGTGCGTAAATTATGATCCACTTGATAAGAACATGTCTCGGTGATGTTGGACTCATCATGTGTCGATGTCTCTGCTCAGGGAACTTCAGTGTTCCCCAGAACCGGATGGTTCGATTGATACTTTATCTCCAGATGTCGACTTTTTTCACCGACATTTTTTTTCGTACCTTAGGATCTGAATGATCTGGTGAATCAGCTAGATCTGGAATGTATACTGTTATGGTTTCTGATTCTTTTTCCTTGATCATTAGTTGATCCATTTTCTGAGCATCAGGTACTTGTTGATCAGGTACACCTTGTTACTCGAGGCGCATTTCTCTTGTTGGAAGATGCTTCATCAAAGACTACATGGGGTGTTTCTTCCACAAGTAGGGTTCGTCTGTTGTAAACCCTGAAAGCCTTTGCTAGATGAGGAATATCCTAAGAATATACCCTCATCTGACTTGGCCTCAAAAGTCTTCAACTGACTCTTCCCATTGTTGTGTATGAAACACTTACACCAAAAAACATGGAAGTAAGAGACACGAGGTTTTCTCTTCCCTTCCACAGTTCATAGGGTGTTTTGTAGTGAACCTTAGTCGAAGACATCTGCTTCCGAGTATGGCATGCGGTGTTGATTATACGCCCGAAACGGCTTGGTATTGCATGTTCAATAACATCGTGCGGCGACGAACTTCTTTGAGAGTTCTGCTCCTCCGCTCTCGCTACTCCATTTTGTTGTATGCCCCTTGCGGTGATGTTTCATGTTATATATACCAAACTTAGAGCAAAAATCGCAATAAAAGAGTTCATAAATTCTGCACCTTTATCTCGATCCGATTTTTACTACACCGACACCCGCCTCATTTTGTAATCTTTTTAGCGGCTTCGTATCTTTGTTGTCGTCTCATTCTTCTTATGTAAGAATATAACCCGTAAACTTGGAATAGTCATCCACGATTACCGTAGAGTATATTCGTCGTCCGTTGAGATCGACCGTGTAATCGGTCCAAATAGATCCATATGAAGCACCGCAGATTTCTGCTTGGATGCCGTCCGGGAACCCTTGAATGAAAGCTTTGACTGTTTTTCCTTCTGACATGCAGTACATGTCTGATCCTTTGAAAATACTTCATTCGGAAGTCCTTCCACTAGAGACATCCTTGCTATCTTATTAAGAGTTTTAAAGTTCAGATGGCTCATTCTTTTTGTGCGAGCCAACTCGCTACTTTTGGAACTCTTGACAATCGGCATGTTCTTTTCTTGGGCAACTTGTTCCAATCACCGTAGATCGTCCCTTTCCTTGAACCAGTTAGCAAAAATCATTGAGTGGCTCGATTCTTGATAGTGCATTGGTCGGCCGAGAACTCAACACCTTGAATCCGCGTTGTCGCAGAAATTGTGAAACCGATAATAGGTTGTGCTTGGGACCTTCGACATACGAGACTCCGCCTTTGTACATCATCATTCTCTAAGGTTCCAATCCTTTGGTATAACCAAAGTTATCATCACCGAAGAGTACACGCGCCTTTTCATTCTATGTAAAGAGCCGAGGAGATGTTTGCTTCGATCGTGTGCCTTGAGCATCCACTATCGATGTACCGATAGTTGCTTGCACACCTCCTTTGTTGGCGGACCCACGCGATCCCGCGCAGCTCAAATCGGGGCTTTAGGTACCCCTTTTGGATTGGGTCCTGAGGGGTTAGGATTAGTTTTGGGGATCCATACAAACAAGAGCACTTCTATTGGGATCGGTTAGATCGAAGGCCTGATTTGTCTCCCATACCTATCAACATAATCATACGTCTCTTTATATGCTTTCCACGATTAGTATGATTATTAGTGTGAACCTTGGGTGACTTAGAAGACTTGGGATTTATCTTTTCGTTTGTCTTCTTTTCATCCAAAGGTGGTTACGTGCAAAGCAAACCCTAGATTTACGATTATAGGGGTAGGTACGATTGCTACCATCAAAAGATTCATATCTTTTTAAGATAGGTGATTTTTGCGATTTACAAGCATGCTTATTAGGCAAATGACCTTGATTGGGTCTCAGATTGGACTTCCTTTTACGAGTTGTCTTTTTTCGATTCTGATCTGTTGATCGAGTTGAGGTCTCTTCGGAAGAACCGGGTTCTTCGTTGATTCCGGTGATGCTTTTACCGATTGGGGTCCATTTCGTTCCTTCGGTTGAGCACCCGCCTTTACCTCGCTCAACCGGTCTTTTTTTCCTTATTAGATACATGTTTGGCTTTTGGTGTATCTTTGTCGAAACTCGTCGATTACACCTTTTTGAGATGAATCGGTAGGGGCTTTTTGAGGATGTGGAAGGGTTCTCATACCCAAGTCCCTTCTTGTTAATCGTTGTTCAAAATAGGTGTTCATGTCTTGAATCGGTTTTAGATGATTTTGTAAAACCTCTAATTTCTTACGATATTATCCTCGGATGATTTTTAGACTTTCATGCTTTGAACGTACTCATCGAATTTTGCTTGCGAGATTTTGAAGTCATCGACTTGTCATTTGTTAATCGCCGGTGATCTTTGATCTGCTTCTCCCCGATCGAAGCTTTAACTTTCAGAATTTTAAATTCCTCGGTTGCCTTACGGCGGTTTTCGATTTAAGTTCGGAGGTTTTCTTGAGATCATTCTCTTTAGCAAGTGATTATTTACGGTCTCGACTTATCATTTTTAAACTTCCACTATAGCATAAGTTGTCTCTTGCATTGGAGAGATCCTCAAGCAATTGCTTTCGAGTAAAGTCACAGTCAATCTCCCCAAAGTGTGCTAATGATAGCGGTGTAGAAGCGAACAAAGCGAGTTTGGAGGTTACCCCTCAGTTGGTCCTCCTTGCCATCGGCCGAGATCTCATCATCATCCGAAGAGAATATCAGATCTTCATTTCCATAGAAGTCAACAAAGATCTTGATCGGGACAATCTTCTACGAGGAGTATCCAGAGTCCTCGAGGGCGGTCTGATCGTCAATTCTGACGATGTCGACAACCATAGCTTTTTCCGTCCCTTTACCGCTTGCTCTCTTCATTCCTCTTTTCTTCCCTTTCTCTTGGCGTCCGTGCAGGCGGTCTACCAGAGTGACTGGTTTCTCACAATTGAAGCACGCCCTTGATCCACGGAACCTTTTCTTCGGTGAATCACTCGTCTGTATGATCTATCGGTGATTTTCCTTTCGATAGTAGTCCGAGCTTCTTCTTCGATTGATTGGTTATCTCTTCTCTCATCATTTAGATTATCTCTTTTCCTTTCATCTCTCGTGATCTCTCCGATCATCGATCTGGTTCTTCTGGAGATCCATTTTATGCGATCTCCTATCTCTTCCTCCGGTATGTTGATAATCTTTATAGAATCTTCGATACTTACCCGTTTGAGTATTTGATTTCTCTAGTTTCTGGTAAGCGAGAGCGATCTCGGGCCTCGACTTATGATGTTTCCAATGGGCTCATTGGTCTTCAATCTAACTTTGGTTGCCTTAAAAAGCAACCCGATTTGGAAGTTGAGGCTTCAATGGTACCTCATCTTCATCTCGTCCTCCTCTCAATTAAATCGAACTCGTGAGCTTTAAGGCTCAAGAACAAGCTACTTGGCTTCATTTTTGAAATGTCTTGGCAATCCTTGATTACCGTGACCTTCATGTCCCATTTCTTGGTGAGAGACCTTAAAATTTTGTAGTTGATATCTTTATCGGACATCTCTACCAAGTTCTCGAAGCTTGTTTATTGACATAGTAATCCTTCCATCGAGTTTCGTTGATGGTTTCAGTTGGGCAAGATCTTCAATTTTTTCGAACTTTACCGTTAAACTGCAGACTACAAGGTCTTTTATCCGGTCATTTCCTCGCGATATTTTCAATTAGAGTATCCCACATTGCTTTTTCAGATTTGAGATACTTAATCTTTTCCTTGGTGACCTTGTCCATTGTTTTCATGATAATATGCCTTGCGATAGTATCTAGAGTATCAGATTTCCTTTCCTCTTGCATCCATCAAGGCCGGGCTTTTTTAAGCACAAGACTTCCCCTGGGCAAAGTCTGGATCTCCTCCAACCGCAGGTTGTCGTAATATATGATGATGGGTCCTCTTTCGATGACTTCCATCATTCTCGCCAATTGATCGAACCTAGATGGTTGGACATATATATGGCCCAATCTGCATACTCATCGATTGAGAACTTCTAGATCATGATACATACCCGAGGTGTTATCCATCTTTGAGTGTTTTTGGAAAATGAATGAGTTTTAAGAAGGTTTTTCAAGATCGGTTCGATCGACCACAAAGATTCTTCCTCAAGAATCGATGATACACAAAGTCGATTAGTGCAGAGAACCAACCGCTTTGATACCACTTGTAGGTCCCGAACGGGTTTAGTGAGGCGAAGTCTAGAGGGGAGGGGTGAATAGACTTACAAAACTTTTTGTCAGATCGGGTGTGAGGCGATTAGCTTTGATCAGAGCGAGTGAATCGGTTTGGGTGATAACCAACTTACTAATCGCTTTGAAAAGCAGATTAGTTCGATAACTCAGTTTAAGCCGATGTGTCTTGGAAGCTTAAGTTTTACCCGTGAAAAACCGGTTTTTATAAATCGATTCCAAAGTTAGTGTTTTAACTAGTTGGTGAAGTGTCAAGCTTGATCGGATCGTAAGCTTGGTGCTAATGATCTCAACTTAGAATATGTATCTTGCTTTAAAGGTTGTGTGCAATTGTGTAGAGACAGTTAATCAAAGCGGTAAAGGCACACAAGATTTATAGTGGTTCGGACAAACCCGGACCTCGTCCACTCTTCCCCCTATCACAAGGGGCACCAACTTAACCAACCGAACTTAGTTTTATGTGTTAGTTCAACACAAGACAATCGACAGATATTTAAGGAGTTCTCACTCAACCGATCCTTAAATCGTAACTAGAAACCCTAGTCCTGAATCTTGCTAAACAACTTAACCTAACTTGGGTTTGGATAAGATTGTTTTTGGTTCCAACTATGAAATCTTTTCTAGTGTTTAAGGTAGCCCATCACCTAGATGAAAAGATTTCTATGCTAAGAACTTATGGGATGAACACTTAATAAAATAATCTTCTTGATCGTGTTCTTCGTGCGAAATCGATAATTGCTTGAGCTTCTTGATTGTTCAAGAGTTTCCGTATCTTCACTCAAGTGTGATCCCATATTTATAGACCTTGAAATCAAAGAGCCGTTGGAGAGCAATTTGAATTTCGTGCTATATTAGGTAGGTTTTGCAGGATTGATGTGACGTCTTTCGAATGGCATGGCCGAAAGCGTGAACTTGTATTTTATAGCCGTTAGAGAGAGCAAGATCAAATCCCTTAATTGTCGGGTCCGATCATACGTGTCTTGTTCTTATTGGTTAACGACGCGCTTTTCGATGTTTGTTCTTCCAACTAAGGTTGACATTCTTCTTGTTCGAGATCATAGGCGTATGATTAGGTGAAACATCGATTTTCACACTGGTGGTGACTTTGTCGATCGAATCGATCGATCTATCTACGATGGAGTCTTCTTCGTACCGATTGACTTAGCTTCAACTAGCGGAGACTCTGGCGATGTAGGTCTTCCAGTCCGATCTTCCGGAAGTCATCCGATCTTCAAGTATTACGAGTTTGAGCTTTATGACTTGGTGAGATATCGACTTAGATCGATCGATCCGATCTTCTGTTCTTCTCTAGATTACGGCACCGCTTGGATATCACCGCTTCTTTGGATCTTCAGATCGACTTATACATATTGAGGTTCCCTCTCAATATGTGACCTATCTATTACATCGGTTGTTTCTATACAAGAATTATCAATCGGTATTCTATAAACGGTAATATAAACATCGATCACCTAATGTCCGACCGGTCCTATTACATGTGTTTCTGGAACTTTTATCAAAACTATAAATTTCCCAACAGCTGCTTCACAAGCAGCTACATACTCAGCTTCCATGGTAGAATCTGCGATGGATTTTTGCTTAACGCTTCTCCATGCCATGGGTCCTCCCCCCATGCAAAACACACTACCCAAGGTAGATTTTCTGGAATCTAAGTCTGATTGGAAATCCGAGTCCGTGTAACTGATGGGAATCAGATTGTCTGATTGATAAACCAACATTCTATCGCGAGTTCTCTTCAGATACTTCAGAATGTTTTTAACTGCAGTCCAATGTTCTTTCCCCGGATTACTCTGATATCTTGCCACCATTCCAACGGTGAAAGCGGATATCCGGCCTCGCGGCACAACATTGCATACATGAGGGGCTTCGGCGGTAAAGCATAAGGAACACCCTTCATGTCATCTATCTCCTTTTGCGTCTTCGGGCACATTTCTTTGGATAGATGTATTCCATGTCTGAAAGGTACAAAACCTTTCTTGGAATCTTGCATGCTGAATCGCTTCAAGATAGTGTCTATGTATGAATCTTGCGATAAGCCTATCATCATTTTCTTACGATCTCGAGTGACTTTGATCCCAAGGATGTGACCGACTTCCCCTAAGTCCTTCATATCAAACTGTTTTGACAGCCATGCCCTTACGTCCGACAACACCTTTACATCGTCTCCGATGAGTAGAATATCATTTACGTATAGTACTAAGAATATCAATGCAGTTCTGACATGCTTCTTATACACACAACTTTCGAACTCGTTTTGATCGAACCCGTAAGACTTTATAACCTGATCAAAACATTGGTTCCAAGCACGCGACGCTTGATTTAGTCCAAAAATGGATTTCTTGAGCTTGCAAACTAGATGTTCTTGGCCTTTTTCAATGAAGCCTTCGGGTTGTTGTATATAGATTTCTTCCTCAAGACTTCCGTTAAGGAAAACTGTCTTGACATCCATTTGTCAGATCTCAAAATCGAGATGCGCAGCTATCGACAAGAGAATACAGATGGACTTGAGCATAGCTATAGGCGAAAAAGTTTCCTCATAATCGATCCATTCTTTCTGAGTGTAACCATTTACCACAGGTCTAGCCTTGAAGGTTTCTACCTTCCCGCCCGGTCCTCTTTTTCTCTTATATACCCACTTGCACCCAATGAGCTTGACCCCATTAAGTGGTTCGACTAGCTCGCACACCTTATTATGATCCATAGAACCCATCTCGGCTTCCATTGCCATTTGCCAAGAATCCGCATCCTTGTCTTGGATTGCCTCATTGTAAGTCCATGGGTCCGATTCATCTTCACCGGGGACCAAGTCCGATGACTCTCCTATCCCTATGAATCTCTCAGGTTGTCTAACAACCCTCCCACTACGACGAGGTTCCGGTTGTGTAAGTGTGTCATTTGGTATGTCAACTTGTACTGTTGGCATTGAAGTAAGCCCTCTTAGCTCATCTAAGGTAATCTCACTTCTGGGCTTTTTATCGTTCATATAGTCTTTTTCCAAGAATTTAAAGTGCGTACTAATTACCACCTTTTGATCTTTGGGACCATAGAACATGCACCCTTTCGTTCCCTCGGGGTACCCTATAAACAACCTTAATTCTGATCGTGGATCCAGCTTACCGGCTTCCTTGTCCAACACGTATGCCAGACACCCCCAAATTTTCATGTGTCTTAAACTGGGCTTACGCCCGATCCAAAACTCTTTAGAGGTTTTGGGAACCGATTTTGGATGGCACCAAATTTAGAATGTAAGCCGTTGTTTCCAAGGCGTGACCCCAAAACGATTTGGGTAGATCCGCATAACTCATCATCGATCTGACCATTTCTAAAAGAGTTTTGTTTCTTCGTTTTGCAACCCCGTTTTGTTGAGGGGTTCCGGGTGCGGTCAACTTGGATACAATTCCTTCATCAGATAAGTAGTTCAAAAATTCGTCGCTGAGGTATTCGCCTCCATGATCAGATCGTAGACACTTGATACGTTTTTCCCTATGATTCTCTGCTTGGCCTTAAATTCCTTGAATTTATCAAAGGTCTCAGATTTATGCTTCATAAGGTAAATGTATCCATATTTTGAGTAATCATAAAAAAAAGTAACGAAATTCTCATAACCTCCTCTTACTTTGATTGACATTGGACCACATACATCGGTGTGAACGATTTCCAACACTTCTTTGGCTATATTCCCCTTGGCTCCGAGTGTCCTCTTGGTCATTTTACCCTCCAAACATGATTCACAAGTTGGAAATGGTTCAACCCGGAGAGACTCCAATGAACCATCTTGAACCAACCTTTCGATCCTTTTTGGATTAATATGACCTAGTCTCAGATACCATAGAAGTGTTTCGTTCACATCTGATGAACGTTTTCTTTTATTACTCGAAACAGTCGATGTGTTATAGGATGCATTTTGTGAGTGATGTGCACAGTTAATCGTGTAGAGATTATTCGACAACGTTCCACGACAGATAAACTCATTATTTAGAGCAATGGTAACAACTTGATTAAAAGTAACCGAATATCCATCAAGAAAAAATTTAGAAACTGAAATCAAGTTCTTTCTAAAACTAGAAACGTAAAGAGCATCTCTCAAAATTAAAACTTTGTCTTCAAAAGACAACCGCACTTCTCCCAGTGCTTCAGCTGCCACTCTCGTAGCATCGCTTAGTGTGATGAGGATCTCACTCCCACTAAGTTGTTGGGTCCACTTGAACCCCTATAATGTGAAACAAACATGATCAGTGGATCCCGTATCCACTACCCATAAATGGGTAGCATACGCCGCTAAACAAGTTTCAACAACTAGTGCATGAGAATTACCTTTCTTTCCAATCCGCTTGGGGTTGGAACAGGCATCCCTCCAATGTCCCTTTTCACCGCAGTTAAAACACTTCCCCTTTGGATTCCTCTAGACCCCAACCATTTGACCGCCTTTCTTTTACTTTTCTTAATGATGGGTTTGCTTTGGTCCTGACCGTTTTTCCCTACTTCAATCTTGCCCACCGCTGGCTTAGATTTTGAGAAGAGATTTTTAGTCACCAATGCTTCATCCTCCTTTCCAAATGTTTCTCTATTATCTCCAAAGTTTCTTGCAGAGTGTCCATAGTGAACATGTGATCACTCATCACAAAACTACAGTAAAACTCGTCGAAATTTTTTTGGAAGAGTTAGGAACAGGAATTCGATCTTAGTCGCATCACAATACTTAGTACCAAGATAAGCAAGTTTGTCAAAATGGCACTTGACATTGAGAACATGATCCTCACATGGTGTTCCTTCCGTCATCTTTAGCCTAGCCACGTCATCGTCTTTCAACTGACTGATCATGTGGTTTTATGTTGAAAACATTTCCTCATGACTTTCCATGATTTCTGTAGCAGATTCAACACCTTCATGAATGTATCTCAAATCATTAGACAGGGAAGTCAAGATTATACATTTCATAGGCTCGTTGGAATGCTCCCAGTCATCATACAAAAGTCTCTCCGCATTTGTTGATCCTTTAGTAGGCTTGTTAGGCTTGGGGGTGCCAAGAACCCAACAGTGGTTTTGTTGTGCAGTGAGGACAAATTTCATATTATGTTTCCAAATCTCATAGTTTTCACCAGTAAGTTGGTGTTCTTTGAGTGTATATTTCAGTGGATTAAAAGGTTGCGACATGCTGAACTAAAATAAATAACAATTGTATAAACACAAAATTATCACATGATTCGATCACATGAATCATATTAAAATTTAAAAAAAAATATGAACATGCATCAGCCAACATCTCAAAATAGTTTAAATAAGTCACGTGGGGTGGGTCATTATTTAAACACATTCAAGCAGGTTACAAACAAGAACAATTACAAATCTTTAATGTCCAAATTAATAGTTGGCTCCCACTTGACCAATATAAAATTGACAGGGACTTCGGGGAAGTATATGCATATCAATTTTATACCTAAGTAACAACCATGATTAAATATATAATTATTATTTTGCTTTGAACGAGCCTCATGGGGAGGGTCATCGTCACCACTAATAATAATCCACAATCATCCCTTCGGAATTCATTCATGTGAAAACCATCTTTTGGCCGTCCCGTGGGGGGAATTTCTCCAAAAGAATTCACAAATAAATAAATCATGGAGGTCAAAATTAATTCAATTTTATTTTTCGGAATAAAATTGTCAATTAATTGTTTTCAAAACATACTTAGTAATTTTTGAAAGTGAGATTTTTCCAAAAGTAATTTCTCATGCATCGCATATTTAAACAAATTAAATAAGCACGGAAAAATAAAGCAAACATCAAATCAAAAAATTAAACACATTGGACACATATATCCAATTGTCACGGTTAATTTTTGTCATGTCTTGATCTTGAGAAATCGTCTTCATAGCATTCATCGTTCGTCTCGAAAAGCTCCCACTCGACCGCAACATGTTCTTTAAAATGTTCTTCGTCTAGGTCCGAGACGACGTCCGGCATTGGGTAGCTCACGGCCTGGATCACGTATCCGCGTATGCCCGTGCTCACGCCCGCGTCTAGCCCGGCCATCCCCACCCGTCGCTCGGCAGCTCTTGGCAGGTGCAAGGATCCGCGCGCGCGCCCGCCCTACTCCGCCCGTGACTCTCGGCAGCTCAGCCCCGAATGCACGCATCTGTACGCACGCCTGTGCGCGCCCGTGCGCGTCCAGCCCTCGGCTCCCACTCGCATCTCCATGCACAGGCTCGCCCCAAGTTCCGCTCGATGATCGGCCACGCCTGGGATTGCGCCCGCGTGCGCCGAGCGCCCCTTGGCCAGCCCCGTAGACAACCGCCTAGCACTTCGTGCCTTGGCTCGCGTACATCCAGACACTTGGTCGCCCGTTTTTAATTCTTCGTCTTCATTCCCGATCCGGTTACAATTTATTTACAAAAAAATAAATAAATCTAGATCTAGACTAGTCTATTACATTGATCAAATCAAACAAATCCTATTCTACTAGTGGATTTTCTCACGAGGCAAAACGAATTCGAACTAATCGAATTAAAAAACCACAATTTATATGCATGCATAAATAAACATTCATTAAATACCATGGCAATTGGATACCTGGAAAAAAGATCTAGCAATTCTACTATCCAATTTCAAATTTAATGAAAAACAAATTAAATTACAATTTAAAATTCAGAGCCCGAAACCAAGGCTCTGATACCAGTTGTTGGGGAGTTAATTGCCCGGATATATTCGGGGTGAATATTTAAATATAAATTTAATTCTAACAATTATTACTAGCATGAATTAATCCTATATTAATTCAAATAATAATTCAACAACAAATCATGCATGCAAATTCGTTACATAAATCCTACGCATACGGAATTGCTAGGAGTTTACGTGAACTAACCTCTCAGAGTGACAACCGTTGAGAAGATGGATATCCCGTTCACACGAACAAACCCAAAGAGCCTTCTCAAGTATTCCCTCGTCCTTGTTCAACAATCCGGTGGAAGGATGCTCGCGAACAATTAACAAAAGGAAAAAAATAAAATTATGTTGCACCACCTTTGTGGATTTCTAATTTTTTCAACACATGGAATTGCCTGGGGATGAAAAATTCATCCCCTATTTATACTAAGGGGTGGTGGTCGAAATTTTTGTGAGGAATAAGATGGGAAAATCTTTTTCTTGGTCTCCAAGAAATCTTGAATATATCTCATATATTCTTTTCTCCATATTTAAAATATTCCACAAAAATCCCACCTCCTCTTATTATGGTTATTTTCAAAAAATAAGGTCCAAGATTTTCAAGATTGAGATCTTCTTGAATTTATGAGATATTCTTCTATTCCAAGAATACATATCTTCCATAATATCTTTTCAAGAAAATCAAGAAAATATTTCCTTCCTTATTCTTTCATTATTTTCGAAAATTTACAAAATAAACAGCCAAGTGGGAGATTTCTTGAATTTAATGAGATAAACTTGTATTCCAAGAATACTTATCCTCATTCCATAACAAAATTCAATGAAAATCTTTCTCCTCTTTTATTTATTTATTTTCAAAAAATTAGGAAAAATAGGCAACAATATTTTATTTAATTTTAAACACATTTTTCAGTTATTGAACCTTATCTTTGTGCTACTTGAGGGGCCTTTAGGAGAATTAAGATTGGACCTTCTAATGGACCTTGAATTTCCAATATTCAACCACAATATTATTCAAGCCCATAAATATTAATTAATCCCACTACATAATTAATATTGCACTATCCATCTTAACCCATGTTATAGTTAATATGACTCCCGGTTATTATTTTCCATGTTTAAGATTATCCAGTCCATTAATTAATTTAAGCTACTGAAATAGCTTCACATTAATTAATATCTTTTTCCTTGGTTCAGGAACGACTCAACATTATTATCCATACCGGAAACTAATTCCACTTGCAAGATTTAGTATGATAAAACTTCTGAGCCTCCCAAGGGGACAAATCAAATAAGACGCACTTGCACACCGATTCTCCGTATTAAATCTCAGCAATCGTCATGTAACTAATAATATTGCCCAAGATACAATGTATTGAATCACATTGATTCTCTACCCATCATAAGTCAAAGCAATAGTTATTAATTCCACACGATCCTATTTAAGGGACGAATATTAAGAAATAACTAACCACTGAGGTCTAATTCTTCTATATTCAGTCTTGAAGAATTTATCCTCCTGTAGGTCCTCTTCAGCGCATCATAATGCACTACTGCAATCTCTTGGTCATGACAAGCCAATCTGGGCCTTACACTTCAACCTTTCACGATGGATTGTTCATTTCCATCTAGGTTGTGAATTCTGGATTTTTAGTTACAAGAGACTGTTAATTTAATCTTCTATGATCTGGTATCACTAAATTAACTACAATGTAACACGTACTAATTATTGAACAGTTATGTAGTAAATATATGTAACTGTTGGTCCCGAAAAACCCGATTTAAAACTCGTAAAATCCCAATGGGAGGTGACTTTAAAATTTTTCGAATGTGTGTTATGCAGATTTGCTAAAGTATGTATGACAGTTAATATGAAAGCAAATAAGAACACACGTATTTTTATAGTGGTTCGGACAACTCGTCCTACATCCACTCTTCCCTTTATGGGGCACCATCTTAACCCACAGATGTTTACCGATTTCTCACTCAAACGGGACTTATCTCCCTCACGAGATTGCCTACCCTCCCTTTCGGGATTACTTAGATGTTTACCGAGTTCTCACTCAAACGGGACTTATCTCCCTCACGGGATTGCCTACCCTCCCTTTCGGGATTGCTTAGATGTTTACCGAGTTCTCACTCAAACGAGACTTATCTCCCTCACGGGATTGCCGATTAACTACCTTACTTAACCACTAATTCTCTCTCAAGAAAGGGTATGGGTTTGGAGTTATTTCCAACTAGGTGAGATTTTCCCTTACATTGTTTTATCCTTTAAGCTAAGGTTGGGAAAATCTCTTTAAGCTTATGATATGGCATTTTTACTTAGATACAATGAAGAACACTCTTGGGTAAATTTTGATATGTAATGCTCTGTGTTCTTGAATGGAGTTGCTTGAATATTTGGCTTTTAATTTCACTTTGCAGATCCTCCATTATCTTCTTTTGAAGATAGTGCAATGTATTTATAGTGTGGATTTAAATATTACCGTTGGAGAGTAATATTCAAATCCATACTAATAGCCTTCCAGCTTTTCTTTGCCCTTTTGCACTGTTGGTTGCAGCTTTATGTCACATCCATATATGTGTCGTCATCTTCTTATTGGCCAGCTTTTTGTGTGTCTAACGAATCTGATCTGGTCGCTGATTCTTTGTTCATCTCTTACGATTTTTGGTCGCCTTTATCACAGTACTTTGATTTACGGTCTGCGAATCGATCTGAAAATCCTTTGTTCATCGGTCTTTGAAAACTTTGTTCATCAGTCTTGATTTCCTTTGTTCATCGGACTTTGATTTCCTTTGTTCATCGGACACGATTTCCTTTGTTCATCGGACTTGATTTATTTACTTTGATTTGATTTCTTCTCTTTGATTTCTGATTTCTTCACAACATTTTATCGAACTTTTCTTCATCACAAATCTGCATCTTCTTCTTGTTTCGACTCATCGATTTAACTTTCGGAACTCATCCTACTCATCTGATCTCGATCAGCCTCGTCTGATCTCAATCATCTTCATCTGATTTCATGAGTTCCCCCTTAACTAGTTCTCTCGTTCCCCCTCAACTTGTTATCTGTAGATTATCTTAAATAACACAAGTTGATAATGTTTTGGCATAATTAATCAAAACTAAAATATCCCAATAGTAACATTCAATGATATTTATGTTGGAATTTAGAGGCACATAAACACGTAATACATGCACAGTAGAAATTAAAGTTCACCAGCAACGAACAGTTAATTGCATAATTAAATACGAGTAAACGTAAACAGAATTCTTACAGCAATTCGTACACGGATTTCTCAACTATGGTATCCACGTAATAATCGTTTACTAATCTACACAGATCTGCCAGCGTTGAATCCCCGAGATGAATTTGCTAGGAAAATTCTAACTTAGAGATTTTATGGAGAAAATGTGAACTCACGTATTATGAATTCCCAAGAGCTTATATATATAGGAGAGACCCAACTTAAATCTTAAGCTAACATTTATTAGGAAAAATCCCTAATAAAATAAATCTCTTAGATTTATTTCCCACATATAAATCTCTACGGATTTAAATTCAAAATATATTAAATCCTATAATAATATTCCAAATATTATTATTGAGAATTCTTATTTATTTAAATCCAATTTAATTAAACATTAATAATAATTAATTCAAAATTAATCTATTATTATTTACTTCTCCATATATTAAATATTAAATCTAATTTAACATTTAATCAACCAACTATAATCAGTAAACATTACTTGTTGTGTGACCCATAGGCCCTCATATACCGAGCGATTAGTCAAACTAACGGTCTTAATTGAACCCTAGACAATAAATCAGACATTCTCAATATATGAGGTACGTTGCGAGGAAATTTGCAACTACCTGTAATTGATACATGGGCTATTACGATTTCCTCCTTTCATTCGCGAATACTCGATTAAGTCTTGAACATGATGAAGTGTCTATTCAAATAACTTAATCATTTTATCTCTAATCACTAATTGATCACTTATGTCACACTTGGCGACAAAGTCCAAGTTGACGTGCATTGGCCAATGACTTTGATCCAATTATGATGAGAAGATGAGTATTCTCTCTAAATCCACTTTGAGGAATGAATCATTTTCTTGGCTCAACTACCACGCACATGCACTTCGTGATGAACCCAATCCAAGCCATATCCACCCGTAGATGGGTGCAAGCGTCGGTCATGGTCAAAGTTCATCACTTCACACATGTCGTGCGTATTGACCTCAAGTCAAAGGAGTATCACATCGTTCCCACTAACCGAGACACCCATAGACACATAAAGTGGAACTACATCAAACGATTTCTCGGATGGGTATACCAATACCCTCTAAGGTATTTGTGTATCCATCATGATATACCTAGTATCTCGTAGTAAGTGAGATCTTACTACACTCTCCAAGAGTATGATGCAGATCGCACACCAATCTCCATTGCATCATCAATATCCCTTTCTTGATGATCCTTAATCGGGGCTATTTGAGAATCATGCTTAAGTCATCTGAGTTCTCACATACTCAATGATAGCGGTGATTCAGGGGAACACAGATAAGAACAAATGCAAACAATCAAACATAATATTCTAATAAGTGTAATGCCATACATTTAATATTAAATAACCAATAATATTAAACCAACACTGAATATTATCTTAGTATTATGTTCTTACAATAGATTGTCTCTAGGACACTAACACTAACAATCTCCCACTTGAACTAGAGCCAATCACCTACATTTCTAACCCCTAGACCACCAAGATGTCTAGTGTGTACATGAACACTCAAAGCCTTGGTGAAAGGATCAACCAGGTTATCCTCCGTGGGGACACGTTCTAACTCTATCTCTCCTCTAGCGATTATCTCTCTTATCAAGTGATAATGCCTCGGTACATGCTTGTTTCTGTTATTGGATCTCAGTTCCTTAGCTTCCGCAACCGCACCAGTATTGTCACAATACAACTTTATTGGGCTGCTGGCACTTGGAACTACCCCTAGTTCATTTAAGAACTGTTTTATCCAGACAACTTCTTTGGCAACTTCTGCCGCAGCAATGTACTCACCTTCGGTTGTTGAATCCGCGGTAGTCTCTTGTTTGAAACTATTCCAACTAACCGCCCCACCATTGAGAGTATAGCCTGACTGAGATTTGTAATCATCACAGTCAGATTGGAAACTTGCGTCAGCATAGCCAGTGGCAACCAGCTCTGACTGTCCTCCGTAGAACAGAAAACAATCTTTAGTACGTCTGAGGTACTTAAGAATGTTCTTGACAGCAATCCAGTGAGGTTCAACCGGATTTTGTTGGTATCTACCAGTGGTGCTGACAGCGAAGGCCACATCTGGCCTAGTGCAGGTCATGGCGTACATGATGGATCCAATTGCAGATGCATATGGTATATCCTTCATGCGCTGGATATCAGTGTATGTAGAAGGATAATCCTTCTTAGACAACTTTATCCCATGATAAGCCGACAGAGAACCTCTCTTAGAGTTCTCCATCGCAAATCGCTTCAACACCTTGTCTACTTAGGTGGACTGTGACAGCCCCAACATCTTCTTGGATCTATCCCTATGGATCTTGATCCCTAAGATGTAGCAGGCTTCACCAAGATCCTTCATCATGAAGGTCTTTGACAGCCATTCTTTCACGGACTGCATGAATGGGATACTGTTTCCCATAATGAGTATGTCATCGACATACACAAATATGAAGACAATATTCTTCCCATTGCATTTCCAATAGACGCACGGATCTTCCGAGTTTCTGATGAAGTCAAATGATTTGACAGCCTCATCAAATCGGATATTCCAACTCCTAGAAGTTTGCTTCAATCCATAAATTGCTCGTTTAAGCTTGTACACAAGATTAGATTTTGGCTTTGATATGAAACCTTCAGGTTGAGTCATAAACACTTCCTTATCAATGTTCCCATTGAGAAAAGTTGTTTTGACGTCCATCTGCCAAATCTCATAATCTAGGTGTGCCGCTACTGCAAGTAAAATTCGAATGGACTTGATCTTAGCAACTGGTGAGAAAGTCTAGTCATAGTCAATGCCTTTCGCGCTGACTATAACCTTTCGCCACCAACCTAGCCTTGTAGGTTTGTACTTTGTCATTTGCACCAGTCTTATGCTTGAAGACCCATTTGCAACCTGTTGATCCCGTGTAAAACCCATAAAATGCGTAAAAATCATGTAATGCATATAAAATCAGGGGTGAGGGAATGGTGATTCCAATTTTTTTAAAACCATGTGTTTTACTTATAATCGAATGCATATGACAAGTAAGAACATAAAGCAGTAAAGAACACATGATTTTTATAGTGGTTCGAAGTCCAACTCCTACATCCACTCTTCCCTATCAGCAGGGGCACCAACTTAACCAACTGGACTTAGATTAATGTGTTAGTCCAACACAATACAACATATGTTTAATGAGTTCTCACTCTCAAGAGACTTATCTCCCTCACGGGATTGCCTACCCTCCCTTGCGGGATTGCTTAGATGTTTAACGAGTTCTCACTCACACCCAGAATTTAAGTTAGTCCAACTAGCTTAAATTCCTTGCTTAACAAAACTTAACCTAACACTCGGTTTGGGTATAATATTGTTTGGCGTCCAACTAGGTTGAGATTTTCCCTTACATTTGTTTAGCCTCAATGCTAAGGTTGAGAAAATCTCTCAAAGCTTAGGATATTACATTTGTGTTGGGGAATAAGTTGCACAGATCTATTCGGGATGAATATTTAAATACAAATTTAATTCTTATAATTATTACTAGCATGAATTAATCCTATATTAATTCAAATAATAATCCAACAACAAATCATGCATATAACTAATTCACGTAAATCCTACGCATGCGGAATTCTACGAGTTTACGTTAACATACCTCTTGGGACGACAATGGCTTTGTTTATTAGACACACCAAAAGAACTTCCCAAGTATTCCCTTAATCCTTGCTCGACTATCCGGTGGTAGGACGCTTGCGAACAATTAACAAAAGGAAAATAAATTATGTTGCACCATCTTTGTGGATTTACTAATTTTTTCAGCACATGGAATTGTACTTGGAAATGAAAGAATCATCCCCTATTTATAGAGTGGAGGTGGTCGAATTTTTAGGGCAAAAACAATGTGGAAAAATCTTTTCTTGATCTCTAAGAAATCTTGAATATATCTCCTATATTTTTTTTCCATAATTATAATATTCCACAAAATCGCACCTACTCTTTGTTATGGATTAATTTAGAAAATTATAGGGCAAGAATCCAAGATTTGGATCTTCTTGAATTTATGAGATATTCTTGTATTTCAAGAAATACATATCTTCCATAATATCTTTTCAAGAAAATCAAGAAAAATCTTTCTTTCCCTTAATTATCAAAATTTTCGAAAATTTCCCTATGGATAACCAAGTGAGAGATTTCTTGAATTTAATGAGATAATCTTGTATTCCAAGAATACATATCTTCATTCCATAACAAAATTCAAAGAAAATCTTTCTCCCCCTTTTATCCATAAATTTCGAATTTCATGAAAAAATAAGGCAACAATATTTATTTTATTTTAAACACATTTTTCAGTTATTGGACTATATGTTGGGCTACTTAGGGGGCCTTTAGGAGAATTAAGATTGGACCTTCCAATGGATCTTGAATTATCAATATTGAGCCACAATATTATTCAAGCCCATAAATATTAATTAATCCCACTACATAATTAATATTGCAGTATCCATCTTAACCCATATTACGGTCAATATGGCTCCGGTTATTATTTCCGTGTTTAAGATTAGCTAGCCCATTAATTAATTCAAGCCATTTGAAATAGCTTTCCGTTAATTAATATCTTTTGTCCTTGGTTGAGGAACGGTTCAACATTATTATCCATACCGGAAACTAGTTCCACTTGCGATTTGATATGATAAAGCTTATGAACCTCCCAAGGGGCAAATCGAACAAAGCGTGCTTGCACACGATTCTCGATTAAATCTTAGCAATCATATGACCAATAATATTGCCCAAGATAAAAAAATATTGAATCTCGTTGATTCTCTACCCATGATAAGTCAAAGCAATAGTTACCAACCACACGTGATCCTATTTAAGGAAAACGAAGATTAAAAATAACGAAACCACCGAGGTCTAATTCTTCCTTGTTTAGTTACAAAGAATTTGTCCTCCCAGTGGAATCTTATTCGATGCATCACCATGCACTAGTGTAATCTCTTGGTCAAGACAAGCCAATCCGAGCCTTACACTTCAACCTTTCACGATGGATTGTTCATTTCCATCTAGGTCGTGAATGGTGTACTTTTAGTTACAAGGGATTGTTAATTTAATTTTCTGTGATCTGGTATCACTAAATTAACTACA
The DNA here is from genome assembly GCA_037126765.1 of Stenogyne calaminthoides. Lineage (NCBI taxonomy): Eukaryota > Viridiplantae > Streptophyta > Magnoliopsida > Lamiales > Lamiaceae > Stenogyne > Stenogyne calaminthoides. The sequence goes on from JBBCBC010000028.1 coordinate 18,170,170, forward strand.
ATGTAACACATACTATTTAATGAACAGTTATGCAATAAATATATGTAACATTCGATGATATTTAAAGCATCAGTGATAAACAATTTATTTCAGTAAATAAGTCCGAAATTCAGTTTTGATTATACAAAGTAAAAGCATACTTTCCAGTATAATCCCAACAATTTGTGCTTAGATCTAGGGTAGAACACTCTTGAATATATGCGTGTATTTCTTGCTCAGTGTTCTATGGTGGAAATGCTAGATGATTTGGCTCTGTAGCTTGAAGGATCACGCATTTTTCACTCTTAATTTGATGGAAGAACTTGTATTTATAGTGTGGATTTGAATGTTACCGTTGGATGGAGTCACATTCAAATCCACACTATTCTGTAGCTTTTTGCAACTTTTCCAGGCTGGTTGTCTTCCTTTCATTGGTCCACGACAGCTGAATCTAACGGCTATAATCATCAGGATTCTTTTGAGTCTTCAGGATTCCATGAGTCTTCAGGATTTTGATTCAATGAGACTTCTCTTGTGGACCTTATCGTCGGGCATCTTGACCTCGGGCTAACTAAGTTCGACTCTTACGATTTGAACAATCGACCCTCGGTCACTTGCATTGAGTTATCGATCGGTGTACGGTTCTCAGTGAACATGTCTTCAAGGACTTATCTTGAGGACATCGGATCGGTGAAACACATTTTTACTTGTTCGACTCTTACGATTACGGTTTTCCGTCTGGTATCTGCAGTTTACGGTTTTCGATATCGGTTTTTACGATTTCTTCTCGCTTGATCAGATCAGCACATCTTCAGGTCAGCATATCAGATTATCTTCATCAGGTCATTTGCATCAGATCAACTCATCGATTTAGCTTTGCTCAGTCGGTTGCATCGAGGTCATCTCATCAATCTCGATCCGCGTCGATCTCGACCGGTCTCACTTTCTCCTCTTGACGGCAACCTCCTCTTCTCTGCTTTCGTCAATGCGCTCGGTCATCGATCTATTCATCTGGTGGTCATCGATCTTCGATCTGTTCATCTGAATTTGATCATCCCGATCTGTTCATCGAATACAGTCATCGATCTTCGACTCTCATTCTTCTGATTAGCTGGCTTAGCTTTTCTTCTCTTCTGTTTTTGCACAGCTCATCAGTTAACTCGGAACTCATCTTACTCATATGATCTCGATCAGCCTCGTCTGATCTCAATCATCTTCTTCTGATTCCGTGAGTTCCCCCTTAACTTGTTCTCTCGTTCCCCCTCAACTTGTTATCTGTAGATTAACTTAAATAACACAAGTTGATAATGTTTTGGCATAATTCATCAAAACTCAAATATCCCAACACAACCTATGGGTTTGACCCCTTTTGGTAACTCAACCAAGTCCCATACTTGATTGGTGTACATCAAGTCCATCTCGGATTTCATGGCTTCATGCCACTTCTTCGAGTCAATATCTAATGTTGCCTCAGTGTAAGTTTTAGGTTCGTCTTTATCCGGGATCTCCACATCGTCATGTTCCTCCACGAGGAAACCATACTATCTGGTGATCGGATTACGAACTCTAGTGTACTTACGGAGTTGTGTTGTTCAGGCTGCACATTCTGATCGTGAAAATTTTGTGGTACAGTGATTTCATCGTCAACCGGGAAGCCTCAAGAGCGACACTTTCGGATGCTCCTTGAGCACTTCCAGATGCCTCTTGAGCAGGAGTTTGAACTATGTTGTTCTCATTCATCCTACTTGGAGTTCGTTTAACAAGGCAATGCAAATCGATTCTGCTCCCACCGGGTGAAAAGAGGATCACTTAGTGATAAACTTCCACCATGTGAGCTGCTGAATGCTCCCACTGATTCTTTGTCATGTTGCTTTGACAAGACATCAGTCTCCTTGTTAATTTTTGGTTCTTAAATTTCTTCAAGTTCCATCGTCTTACTACCTTGTTCCTTAAAGACATAGTCTTCCTCGAGAAACTTGGCCTGCCTAGAAACAATCATTGTTTGTTTCCCAGGTAGATAGAAGTAATATCCTTTAGTTTCCTTAGGATATCCCACAAAATAACCTTTTTCACCTTTGGATTCCAACTTGTCGGTAAGCATCTTTTTCACAATCAAGGGGCAACCCCATGTCCTGATATGTGTAAAAATTGGCTTCTTGCCACACCATAATTCATATGGTGTATGCTCAACCGATTTGGATGGAATACTATTCAGAATGTATATTGAGGTTTGTAATGCGTATCCCCATAAGAATGTCAGAAGGGAGGAGAAGCTCATCATGGACCTCACCATGTCTAACAAGGTTCGGTTTCTTCTTTCGGACACACCGTTCATCTGAGGCGTTCCGGGAGGAGTCCATTGTGACTGGATTCCATGTAACTTTAAATAATCAGTGAATTAATTGCTAAAGTACTCACCTCCTCGATCCGATTGAAGAGTCTTGATACTCTTACCAAGTTGCTTCTCTACTTCACTTTGAACTCTTTGAACTTCTCAAAAGACTCATATTTGTGCTTCATAAGATACACATATCCATATCTTGAGAAGTCGTCAGTAAAAGTAATGAAGTAGGCGAAGTGACCCCTATCTAGAGTGGGAAATGGTCCACAGACATCACTGTGGATCAATTCTAGAACTCCTTTGGCACGAACCCCTTTCCCAGAGAAGGGTTTGTTGGTCATCTTGCCCTTGAGACAGGATTCACAATTTCCATAAGACTCAAAGTCGAATGGGGTTAAGTAGTCTAACTTCCTTAACCTTGCTATCCTGTTCTCATTTGCATGACCAAGCCTACAATGCCACAAGTAAGTTGGGTTTTCATGATTACTAAGTTTGAGTCGTTTGTTTTGTATATTAAGAATATTATTTCCACAATGCAACAAATATAAACCATTCAATAAAGGAACATTTTCATAAACATCACCATTAAGCGAAAAATAACAATTATTGTTTGCAAAATGGAAGGAAAAACCTTCAATATCCAACATCGGAATAAAAATAATGTTGCGGGTAATAGAAGGAACAAAATAACAATTATTCAGTTCAAGTCTAAAACCAGAGGGTAAATCTAAAACGTAAACGCCAACACGTTCAACAGCAACTCTTGCTCCATTTCCAACATGTAGGGCAACTTCACCCGGCCTAACTGCCCTGCTATCCTTGAGACCCTGCACATTTGTACAAATGTGTGAGCCACAACCGGTATCTAATACCAAGCAGTTAGTATCATTTGTGGACATGTTTATCTCAATAACAAACATACATGTTCCAGTGGCTGAGACACCTTGTGTCTTCTTTTCAGCTGCTAGAACCTTGCAGTCCTTCTTCCAATGCCCCTTCTACTTGCAGTGGATGCATACATCCTTGTCCACCCTCTCATTCTTTTGAATTCCACCTTTGGGCTTAAGGAAGTTTGGCTTTGAGCCTTTCTTTGCCTTGCCCCTTCGCTTTTTCTTTCCTTTCGGAGCAGAAGAAGTAGAGGCACTCACCATGAGCACGGGCTTTTCCTTAGAAGTGGAAGACTCAAAAGTCGTTAGCATGTTATGCAGCTCGGGCATAGTCGATTCAGTCTTATTCATATTAAAGTTTACCACGAAACTTGAATATGAATCGGGAAGCGACTGAAGAATGGCATAAACATCAACGTTGGTCTTGAGCTCAATGCCCAAACGACCAAGTTTCTCGATTAACCCAATCATCTTCAACACATGAGGAGAAACCTTCCCTCCCTCCGACAATCGACATCTAAACAGATCTCTCATCACTTCATAAATCTCGGAACGAGATTCATAATCAAAGAGATCCTTCAGATGCTTGATCATCTCGAAGGGAAGCATCTTCTCATGCTGTCTTTGCAACTCGGGAGTCATTCCGAGTAGCATAACACACTGAGCCTGAGAAGCATCCTCTTGATGCTTCTTCTGAGCTGCGGCATCAAACGCCTCAGCCTCTTCAGTACTAGCCTCCGGGATAGCAGGGATTAGCGTGTCCAATACGTACTCAATCTTTTCTTGCCTGAGCACCAAATGAACGTTTCGGTGCCAGTCGAGAAAATTTGGCCCAACCAATTTGTTCGTTTCCAAAACGCTTCTCAATGATAAGTTATTCATTTCAACAATCCTAGAGAAATAAAATAAAATGGGAATTAAAACACATAATTCCAATGATCAATATTCAGCAATCAAAATAAATATGACCTTTAAATTTATTTTGTTTCCATTATTTTCGCATACTTAACGACCTCATCGGAAAAGTATGAATTTATATCAAATATAAATTGTAATGGACTAGGATCCACATTCCTACTATCATGATCCCTGCTTTGGCTGAATATCACAATAACATAACTGGTAGGTCTCCAAACCAATTGCAAAATTGCAACTCCTAGTTGATTGAACCCAGTTCAAACGGATGTCCCCTAACTTCCGTTTCCCTGCTTTAGCTGGTGAAACAAAGTTAAGTTGGTTTACAACCATCAAGCGGCGACACTACGTGTCCCTATAAAAATCCCGTTGAATGTAGATTCGAGAAAAGACTTTGGTCTTAAATACCCATTGGAATAAAATTCCCGGTTTACTTTTAATTTTGATGGAAGACATCTTATCAAATTAATGATAAAACCATATTTTAGTGAGGAACGTTTTTAAAGGCGGGGTATTAATTGCTTAATCGAGACCCAACATGATATCTAAGTCACATTTGAGCAACTACGGGTGCCGCCTACCCAAACATGGCATATACGGACTAACAAATATTTGGGCGCCGTCTACCAAAGCATTTAATACGGTCAGATAATTATTGGGCGCCGCCTACCTAAACAGTTATAATGCGGACTATAAAATGAGTTAACTAATTTAAACGAGTAAACAAGTTAACAATGGGTTTTAATAAATTCTTTTGAAAAAATAAACTTTAAGTCCAATTTAAAATCCCAATTTTAAGATTTATTAAAAGTTACAATTAATCCAATTAATTATCTTTGGTCCAACCAATTTTAGAATTTCAGAATTTAATTTTAATAAAGTTTCAAAATCAATTTTAATTCATTTTATTTTGGGGCTCATGTGCAATTTCTAAAATTTGCACGGGAGGACCTGTCTCAAATCGAATTTTCAAAACAGCCCTTCTACATCATGATTGCTTTGAATAATAAAACCAACTCCCAATTAGCCAAATTTTAGATTAATGTGTTTTGAATCAACATCAATTGATCAACAATTATGTCACAATTAACCATTTCCAAGTCCAAAGTTGATGTGCAAAATCAATCGCGAAGAATGACTTTGATCCAATTATGATGAGAAGATGAGTATTCTCTAAAAACCGAGGAGGACATTGAGGAATGAATCCTTTTCTTGGCTCAACTCGCGATGGGAATCGCAGATCGCGACACGCGCCTAGTGCGATGGGACTTTTTAGTGACCGTGATGGACTCAATCCCCAACGCCCTATATCTACCCAAGCGCATAGATCAACAAATAAATAAAAATGGGGTCAAATAAAATTTGTCGTACCGATCGGTTTTGGTTTAAAAACAACAATTAATTCATCAAGAGCTCCCACATAATGTCATGTATGCGAAATGAAAGTTCACCTCTAATTGTCAATTAAATAAGTATCACAATTCTTCTGCTTCCCATTCCTCAACTATGGTATCCCCGTAATAATCGTTTACTAATGCTGATACATAATGAATTTGTGGAAATTCTAACATCAAAAATGTGAACTCACGTAATATGAATTCCCAGTTTATATATATGGGGCCCATTAAATATTAAGCTAACCTTTATTAGGAAAAAATCTAATAAAAACAATCTCTTAGATTTATTTCCCACATATATATCTCTACGGATTTAAATCCAAATATATTAAATCCTATAATAATATTCCAAATATTATTATTGTAATTCTTATTTATTTAAATCTTTAATTAAACATTAATAATAATTAATTCAAATTAATCTATTATTAGAAATTAAATATTAAATCTAATTTAACATTTAATCAACCAACTATAATCGATAAATAACCATTACTTGTTGTGTGACCCATGGGCCCTCATATATGAGATGTCTTCATCAATATCCATTCTCAATTTATGATGATCCTTGATCGGGGAAATTTATTTGATTTTCTCCTCATGCTCAAAGTCATCTGAGTTCTCACATACTCAATTAATATTTTATCTGATTCACTAATTGAACATGATAAACTTGGCCAACAAATGCAAACAATCAAACATAATATTCTAAATAAGTTGTAATGTCATTTTTCTTGGCTTAATATTAAATAACCAATAATATTAAACCTACCCATTCCAAATTTTATCTTAGTATTATGTCCTTACAAAAAGTTAACTCCACTAAGATTGTCTCTACAGGACATCAAGCTAACACTATGGGTATACCAATACCCTTTAAAGCCTAGTAAATCTCGTAGTGATAAATAATTTATTTCATATGATCGAATAAACATGATCTCCATTCATCATCAATATCCCTTTTATCTTGATGATCCTTGATCAGTTATACAAAGTAAAAAGCATACAAATCAAACAATCAAACATAATATTCTAATAAGTGTAATGTCATAATTTAATATTAAATAATCAAAACCAACCCTTCTTATATAATGTCCTTCATAGATTGTCTCTAGGACACTAACACTTTAGCAATTTAAAAGCAAAGAGTCTCAATAAAGTCTTTGACAAATAAAGACCTTATTTACAAAGTAAAAAACATACTTTCTGATATAACCCCAACACATATGACATTGTTCTCATCCCTCTTGTTCTTGAATACCCACTTGGTGCCTATCACGTCTTGATTAGTTGGTCTATCCACAAGTTCCCAAACCTGATTTCTCTCGAACTGCTCTAATTTCTCTTGCATAGCTAGAATCTAGCTGGCATCTTGTAGAACTTCTTCTATTGTGGTTGGTTCCTTCAAAGACAGATAGTAACAATACATAGCACTTTCACCAACCTGATGTCTAGTTTGGACTCGGGCATTAGGATTGCCGATTATCTGATCAGTCGGATGGTCTTTCAACCAAGTCCTTCTTTTTTGATGTATATCAGTTTGGATATTGTCATCCTCTTATTATATTGAGTCACTAGAGTTTGGGAGAGGTACAACAATAGGATCCACTTGGCATGGACAAGTCTCAGCTGATGTTGGAATCATCATAGGTTGATGTCTGTCCGCCGGAACATCAAGTGTTCCCCAACGAACCACTTGATGGTTCGGTTATTCTTATCTCGGTTTGTGCGAACTTCTTCATCGACAGTTGTACGTACCTTAAGGTCTGATTGACCTGGTGAATCATTAAGCTCAAGTTTAGGAACATACACTGTTACGTGATATGATCCCTTTTCTTTGATACTTAACTGATCCATTTTATGAGCATCAGGTACTGGTTGATCTGGTACTGCTTGTTCTGAGGCAGATTTCTCTTGTTCAGAAGATGTCTCATCAAAGACTACATGAGGTGTCTCCTCCACAACTAGGGTTCGCATGTTGAATACCCTGTAAGCTTTGCTAGTTGAGGAATATCCTAAGAATATACCCTCATCTGACCTAGCCTCAAAGGTCTTCAATTGACTCTTCCCATTGTTTTGAATAAAACACTTGCACCCAAAAACATGGAAGTAAGAGACATGAGGTTTTCTACCCTTCCACAGTTCATAGGGTGTTTTGAAGTGAATCTTAGTCAGAGAGCATCTATTCTAAGTGTGACATGCAGTGTTGATAGCTTCTGCCCAGAAACGATTTGGAGTTGCATGTTCAGTCACATTGTGCGAGCAGCTTCTTTGAGTGTTCTGTTTCTCCGTTCTGCTACGCCATTCTGTTGTGGTATTCTGGCGACTGATGTTTCATGTTGTATACCAAACTCAGTGCAAAAATCAGTTATAAAAGAGTTCAGAAACTCTGTACCTTTATCTGATCTGATTTTCACAATATTGACACCCTTCTCATTCTGTAATCTCTTGAGCAGCTCAGGTATCTTTGTTGTAGTTTTATTCTTCTTATACAAGAATACAACCCAGGTAAATTTGGAATAATCATCCACGATCACCAGAGTGTATTTGCGTCCGTTGAAACTAAGTGGTGTAACTGGTCCAAACAAATCCATGTGGAGCAGTTGTAATACTCTGCTGGATGCTGGTCCTGGGATCCCCTTAAATGAGGCTTTAACCTGTTTTCCCTTCTGACATGCGACACATGTCTGATCCTTAGAGAATACCTCATTCGGGAGACCCTCAACCAGGGACATCCTTGCTATCTTGTTAAGAGTCTTAAAGTTCAGATGGCTCATTTTCCTGTGCTAGAGCCAACTGCTGCTTTTGGAACTCCTAACAATCAGGCATGCATTTCTTGGACAATTGTTCCAGTCTGCAGTGTAGATCGTTCCCTTTTTGGAACCAGTTAGCAAAATCTGTTGAGTGGCTCGATTCTTGATAGTGCATTGATCAGTCGAGAACTCAACGCTGAATTCGTTGTCGCAGAATTGTGAAACCGATAACAGGTTGTGCTTCAAACTATCAACATACGAGACTCTAGTAACCTTTACATCATCATTTACTAAGGTTCCGAATCCTCTGGTAAAACCAAAGTTATCATCAACAAAGAGTACACGTGGGCCTTCTTGTTCTATATATGAACTTAGGAGATGTTTGTTGCCAGTCATGTGTCTTGAGCATCCACTATCGATGTACCAGATAGTTTCTTGTACACCTCCCTTATTGGCCAAACCCACGCGATCCTGTAATTAAATCAGGCTTTAGATACCTCTGTAGGATTGGGTCCTGAGGGGTTAATGTTACCTTTAAGGGAACCAAACAAACAGGGCACTTCAATGGTAATCATCAAGATCGGAAGGCCTAATTTGTCTCCCATAACCATCTACATAATCATACATCTCTTCATGTGCTTTCTGGTCAGTATGATTATGAGTGTGAACCTTGGATGAGTTAGAAGACTTGGGATTTTTCTGATTAGTCTGTCTTCTTTTAATCCAGTGTGGTTCAGGTGCAGATGTCCTGGATTTCTGGTTGAAGGGATAGGTACGACTGCTACCATCAAAAGATTCATATCTCTTTTAATCCAGTGTGGTTCAGGTGTAGATTGTTGGGGTTATACTAGAAAGTATGCTTTTACTTTGTATAACCAGACTGAATTTCTGTCTTATTTGCTAAAATAAATTATTTATCACTGTTGCTTTAAATATCATTGAATGTTACATATATTTACTGCATAACTGTTCAATAATTAGTACGTGTTACATTGTAGTTAATTTAGTGATACCAGATCCCAGAAGATTAAATTAACAGTCTCTTGTAACTAAAAGTACAGAATTCACAACCTAGATGGAAATGAACAATCCATCGTGAAAGGTTGAAGTGTAAGGCTCAGATTGGATTGTCTTGACCAAGAGATTGCACTAGTGCTTTATGATGCGCTGAAGAGGACCTACAGGAGGATAAATTCTTCAGAACTGAATATAGAAGAATTAGACCTCAGTGGTTAGTTATTTATTAATCCCCGTCCCTTAAATAGGATCGTGTGGAATTAATAACTATTGCTTTGACTTATGATGGGTAGAGAATCAATATGATTCAATACCTTGTATCTTGGGCAATATTATTAGTTACATGACGATTGCTAAGATTTAATACGGAGAATCGGTGTGCAAGTGCGTCTTGTTTGATTTGTCCCCTTGGGAGGCTTAGAAGTTTTATCATACTAAATCTTGCATGTGGAATTAGTTTTCGGTATGGATAATAATGTTGAGCCGTTCCCGAACCAAGGAAAAAGATATTGATTAATGTGAAGCTATTTCAGTGGCTTAAATAATTAATGGACTGGATAATCTTAAACACGGAAAATAATAATCGGGAACCATATTAACTGTAATATGGGTTAAGATGGATAGTGCAATATTAATTATGTAGTGGGATTAATTAATGTTTATGGGCTTGAATAATATTGTGGCTCAATATTGAAAATTCAAGTGTTGTAGCGTGGATAAACCCGACCTCCCACCTGAGCACGAAGGACCACAAACAATCCAACATGGACTGCATGAAGCGACCTCTGTAAGGGGACCAAGGGACCAGCCCACGTAATTCCCGCAAGACCCAAACCTTCAAGTCACAAAGGTCGGCAACTTGGGTAGTCGGCAGTTCGGGAAGTCGTGATGCGATTTCCGCTTTATACCCTCAAGCTGGGAGCGACTTGCACCAGCCTTAACTATATAGTTCACGTGGTCAATGACAGCTCCCGACACGCCACTAATCCGCCCTCCACATCCGCTCCACGATTGGCGAACGACTGAAGATGGACAATTTCTGGCCTGACTAGGCGAGATTAATGCTTTCCGATATTATAGCCCGTTGATAGGCATTATTTCTTATGTAAACTCCCACCCAAAGGGTGGGAGTCCTGGTATAAATAGGCCACCATGGACACCTCTGTAAAAGGTTGAACACCTTAGATTTCTAAGCATATACATATATCCTCTCCCTGGCTTGGACGCCCCCGGACGTAGTCTGATTCCAAAGACGAACCGGGTCACCAACTTCTTTGTCTCTTTCCCTGATTCGATTGCCTTTAGCATACGCATTTCATAATAATTATTGTTTAACTGAGTAGATAATAACCAGTTACAACATCAAGGTCCATTAGAAGGTCCAATCTTAATTCTCCTAAAGGCCCCTCAAGTAGCCCAAAGATAAAGTTCAATAACTGAAAAATGTGTTTAAAATTAAATAAAATATTGTTGCCTATTTTTTCTGTATTTTTCGAAATAAATAAATAAAAGAGGGAGAAAGATTTTCTTTGAATTTTGTTATGGAATGATGATAAGTATTCTTGGAATACAAGTTTATCTCATTAAATTCAAGAAAACTCCCACTTGGCTATTTATTTGTGTTTTTCGAAAATTATCTCTTGATTTTCTTGAAAAGATATTATGGAAGATATGTATTCTTGGAATACAAGAATATCTCATAAATTCAAGAAGATCCCAATCTTGAAAATCTTGGTCCCTTATTTTTCGAAAATTCCATAACAAGAGAAGGTGGGATTTTTTTGTGAAATATTTTAAATATGAAGAAAAGAATATATCAGATATATTCAAGATTTCTTGGAGATCAAGAAAAAGATTTTCCCATCTTATTCACACACAAAATTTCGACCAACACCCTCTCTATAAATAGGGGATGAATGTTTCATCCCCAGGCAATTCCATGTTGTTCGACGTGGCCGGATAACGGGTGACTATGCCTGGAGCCTCGGGGCGTAGGCGTAGGTACTGGACATCGTCCTAACCCAAGACGGAAGACATTTTAAAGAATTTGTTGCGATCGAGTGTGAGCTTTTCTAGACGAACGATGAAGGCTATGAAGACGATTTCTTAAGATCAAGACATGACAAAAATTAACTGTGACAATTGGATACATGTGCCCAATGTGTTTAATTTTTTGTTTTGATGTTTGCTTTATTTTTCGTGCTTATTTAATTTGTTTAAATATGCGATGCATGAGAAATTATTTTGGAAAAATCTCACTTTCGAAAATGACTAAGTATGCTTTAAGAAAAAAATTAATTGACAATTTTATTCAGGATAATAAAATTGAATTAATTTTGACCCCCATGATTTATTTATTTGTGAATTCTTTTGGAGAAATTCCCCCCACGGGACGGCCAAAAAATGGTTTTCACATGAATAAATTCCGAAGGGATGATTTTGGATTATTATTAGTGGTGATGATGACCCTTTTGGGGTTATACGTGAAAGTATGCTTTTACTTTGTATAACCTATGTATTAAACACTTATTTAATGAAATAAATTATTTATCATTGTTTCTTTAAATATGATTGAATGTTATATATATTTATTGCAAACCGTTCATAGCACGCGTTACATTGTAGTTAATGTGGTGATACCTGATCACAGAAGATCCCATTAACACTGCCTTGTAAACGAGTGTGTTTCACAACTTAGATAGATCCGAACAATCTATTGGTAGAAGTTGATGTGTAAGGCTCAGATTGACTTGTCTTGACCAAGAGATTACACTAGTGCATTCGCTGCGCTGAAGCGGACCTGCAGAGAGGATAAACTCATTCGCACCGACTTAAGGGATGAAGAGTTAGACCTCAGTGGTTGTTGATTTCTTAATCTCTGTCACTTAATAAGGACTGTGTGTGATTAGTAGTTATTGCTTTGACTTATAAATGAGAAGAGAATCATTGCGACTTCGATACCCTATATCTTGGGCAATAATATTAATTACACGACAGTTGCTAAATTAATACAGAGAATCATGTGCTTGTAATGTCTTGCTTGATTGGTCCCCTTGGTGGGCCCGGAACCTTTATCATACCAAATCTTGCAAGTGGAATTAATTTTCCGGTATGGATAATAAAGCTGGGCTGTCCTTACTCCAAGGATAAAAATATTAATTAATATAAAGCTTTTCAGTGGCTTAATTAATTAATGGACTAAATAATCTTAAACACGGGAAATAATGACCGGGAGCCATATTACCGTAATATGGGTTAAGTTGGATAGTGCAATATCAATTATATAGTGACATTAATTAATATTAATGGGCTGAATTATATTGTGGCTCAATATTGGAATTCAAAAGCCCATTGGAAGGTCCATCTTAATTCTCCTAAAGGCCTCTCAAGTAGCCCAAATAATAGTCCAATAAATAAAAGGTTCTTAAAATAAAATAAATTATTGTTGCATTATTTTTCCTTATTTTTTCGAAAATTTTGAGGAAAAAGTGGGAGAAAATTTTCTTGAAAATTTTTTATGGAAAGGAGATAAGTATTCTTGGAATACAAGATTATCCCATAAATTCAAGAAATCTCCCACTTGGTTTCCTTAATGATGATTTTCGAAATATATAGAGAAATAATAGGAAGAAGGATTTTCTTGATTTTCTTGGAAATATCTTTATGGAAAATATATGTATTATAGGAATACAAGAATATCTCATAAATTCAAGAAAGATCCAATCTTGAAATATTCCCTATTATTTTCAAAAATTAAGGCTAAATAAGGGTGTGATATTTTTGTGGAAAAATACACATGGAAAGAAGAATATATGAGATATATTCAAGATTTCTTGGAGATCAAGAAAAGATCTTTCCTAACCCCAATTAAGCCTCAAATTTTCGTTCCCCCCCCCATATAAATAAGGGGATGAATATTTTCATCCCCTAGTGTTCCATGTGTTGGAAAAATTAGAAATCCACAAAGGTGGTGCAACAATTTTTTATTTTCCTTTGTTTTATAAATCGTTCATCGGAGAACCTTCCACCAGGGTTATTAGACGAGGACTTGAGAATACTTGAGAAGGACTTTTGGTGGGTATCCAGATACTTGATCCTCGCCCTGCATCTCGCACCGCTCTCTCCAACGGGTACGTTTACGTAAACTCCTAGAAATTCCGCATGCTAGGATCTTTTACGTGAAATATTATTTGCATGTTGTTGTTGGATTAATTATTGTTGAATTCACTTAGGTAAATTCATGCTAGTAATAATTTTTAATTTAAATTTGTGTTTATGAGGTCATCCCGATAGATCCTGACATATGTTATCCCAACAACTGGTATCAGAGCCCTGATTCGGGCTCTGATCTTTTAAACTGTAATTTAAATTGTAGTTCATTAAAATTGAAATTGGATAGTAGAACTGTTAGATCTGTTTTGCAGGTATCCAATTGTCATGGTATTTTAATGTGCTTATTTACATGCAAATAAATTGTGGTTTTTAAATCGATTCGTTCGGATTCATTTTTGTCTCGTGAGAAAATCCACGAGTAGATTAGAATTTGTCTGATTTGTTCAATGTAATAGACTAGTCTAGATCTAGGTTTATTTATTTTTCTTAAATAAATTGTAACCGGATCATGAACGAAGATGGAGACGGAGAGTTAAAGACGGACGTCCAAATGCTCGGACGTACGCGAGCCAAGGCGGAGCACGTGGTCTAGGCCGAAGGCCTAGCAACCGCGCGCATCGCCAGGCGGGATGTGGACGGGGTGTGGGGAACGCGTTAGGTGCGCGAGGCCGATTTGGGGTCGAGGGCAGCAGTGCACGGCGCGCGCAAGACGCGCGCAGACGGACGTGCGCATGCTGGACTGTTTCAGACGTGAGGCGAAGGACCCCGTACGCGGACGCGTCCGGGCGATGCTCCTTGCGAATGTGCCATTGGGCGACGGGGCAGGATGGTCGATCCGGATCGGGGAGTGCGCCTAGGCACATTCGACTCATGTTCTGGGTCGTGAGCTACTCGTTTTCCGGACGTCGTCTGAACCCGAAATGGAGAAATTTTTTTAAGAATTGTTGCGGATTCAGTGGGAGCCTTTCGAGACAAACGATGAAGGCAAAAAGAGGAGACGGTTTCTCAAGATCAAGATTTGGAATTAAACCATGACAGTTGGATATATGTGCCCAACGTGATTTATTTTGTCTTGATGCTTGTTTTAAATTCGTGTAATGTTTATTTGTTAAATGTGTTTGCATGATTTAGAATTGTCCAAAGAAAATCTCACTTTCGAAAATTACTAAGTATGTTTTATTGACAAAATTTTATTCCGGATAATAAAATTACGTCATATTGACCTCCATGATTTATTTATTTGTGAATTCTTTTGGAGAAATTTCCCCCACGGAACAACCAAAAGATGGTTTTCACATGAATAAATTCCCAAAAGGATGATTGTGAATTATTATTAGTGGCGGCGATGACCCTCCCCACGAGGCTCGTACAAAGCAAAGTAATAATTATGTATTTATTCATGGTTATTACTTAGGTATAAAATTGATATGCATATACTTCCCCGTAGTCCCTGTCAATTTTATATTGGTCAAGTGGGAGCCAAACTATTAATTTTGAGTTAAAGGTTTGTAACTGTTCTTGTTTGTAACCTGCTTGAATGTGTTTAAATAGACAGTTCACCCCACTTGACCTATTTAAACTGTTTTGAGATGTCGGCTGATGCATGTTCATATTGTTTTGAGATTTTGATATGAACAATGTGATCGAATTGAGTGATAATTTTGTGCTTACACAAATTGTTATTTATTTCAGTTCAGCATGTCGCAACCTTTTAATCCACTGTATTCTATACTTAAAGACCATCAATTAACTGGTGAAAACTACGTTGTTTGGAAACGAAAAATTATGATTGTCCTAACTGCACAAGGATCCAAATGGGTGCTTGACACACCAAAACCCGAAAAACCAGCTGAGGATGCTGGTATATGGGACGAGATGGAACATAGTGAATGGGAGTTGACTAATGAATTGGTAAAGGACACAATCTTGACAAATATGTCGGATTTGTTGAAACGCCTTCATCAAGGATTTGAATCAGCTGCAGACATTATGCGAAATCTCGAAGAGATATTTTCACATTCGGCCCATATGGCAGTCCAAAGCATAAGGCATGAAATGGCCAAGATAAGGATGGAAGAAGGAACAACCGCAAGAAAGCACGTTCTTATGGTTATGGTTCTCTTTGAGGAACTTGAGATTCTTGGCGAAAAATGTGATTTCAAAACCAAGGTTGATTTCATTCTCCATACTCTGCCAAAGAGATATGATCATCCCTATCTAAAGTACCTAATGGAAGATCTAGATTCCACTGTGGATGATCGAGCAAATGCTCTTACATTGGTTGAAGAGGAAGCGGAGCGCAAGAAAAATTACTTGGTCACAAAAGGGTCTTCTTTTCCTTCTAGGCCAATTGGTAGTAAGAACGATGAGAAAGAGAGTTAAACCAAGTGGGCTCAACGTCCTTCAAGAGTGAAAGTTCAAGCAAGAGAAAATATTTGGAGTGCGGAAGTTCGGGACAATGGAGGTCAGCATGTTCCAATCCTAAGGGAAATGGAAAGAAAGGTAATTCTCATGCACTAGTTGTTGAAACTTGTTTAGTGGCGTATGCTACCCACTAGTGGGTAATGGATACGGGATCCACTGATCATATTTGTTTCACATTACAGGGGTTCAAACTGACCCGACAACTTAGTGGAAGTGAGGTCCTCATCACATTGGGCGATGCTACGAGAGTAGCAGCTGAAGTAGTGGGAGACATGCACCTGTCTTTTGAAGATAAGATTTTAGTTTTGAGAGAAGTTCTTTACGTTCCAGTTTTTCGTAAAAACCTTATTTCAGTTTCTAAACTAATTAATGATGGATTTTCTGTTCGTTTTTCTAAGCAAGTTACTGTTTACCATAATGATGTGTTTATCTATCACGGAACTTTACGGAACAATCTCTATATTATTAACTGTGCACACCACTCACAAAATGCATCTTATAACACATTGACTGTTTCATGTAATAAGAGAAAACGTTCAGAAAATATGAACGTGACACTTCTATGGCATCTAAGATTAGGTCATATTAATCTAAATAGGATCCAAAGGTTGGTGAAAGATGGTTCGCTGTCGGACCTACAATTAGAACCACTTCCAACCTGCGAATCATGTTTGGAGGGTAAGATGACCAAGAGGACATTTGGAGCCAAGGGGAATAGAGCCACAAAAGTGTTGCAAATCGTTAACACTGACGTGTGTGGTCCAATGTCAACCAAAGCTAGAGGTGGCTATGAGTATTTTGTGACTTTCATCGATGATTACTCAAGGTTCGGGTACATTTTCCTCATGAAACACAAATAAAAAACCTTTGATAAATTCAAGGAGTTCAAAGCCGAAGTGGAGAATCATAGGAAAAAGAGTATCAAGTTTCTACGATCTGATCGTGGAGGAGAATACCTCAGCGATGAGTTTTTGAACTACCTGTCAAACGAGGGCATTGTTTCCCAGTTGACTGCACCCGGAACCCCTCAACAAAACTGGGTTGCAGAACGAAGAAACAAAACACTTTTAGAAATGGTCAGATCCACGATGAGTTATTCAGATCTACCCAAGTCGTTTTGGGGTCATGCCTTGGAAACAGCGGCTTACGTTCTGAATCTGGTGCCATCCAAATCGGTTTCCAAAACCCCTAAAGAGTTGTGGACCGGGCGCAAGCCTAGTCTGAGACACCTCAGGATTTGGGGGTGTCCGGCATATGTGCTAGGCAAGGAAGCTGGTAAGTTGGACACACGTTCAGAACTAAGGTTGTTTATAGGATATCCCATGGGAACGAAAGGGTGCATGTTCTATGGTCCCGAAAAGTGAGATTACCTTAAATGAAATAAGAGGGCAAACTCCTATACCAGCTGTACAAGTTGATATACCAAGCATCACACCGACACAATCGGAACCTCGTCGTAGTGGGAGGGTTGTCCGACAACCTGAGAGATTCATGGGGATAGGAGAATCTTCGGATTTGGTCCCCGGGGATAGTGAATCAGGCCCCTAATCCTACAAGGAGGCGGTCCAAGATAAGGATTCAAAATCCTGGCAAACTGCGATGGAAGCCGAGATGGGCTCAATGGATCATAATCAGGTGTGGGAGCTAGTTGAGTCACTCAGTGGGGTAAAACCCATTGGATGCAAGTGGGTCTACAAGAGGAAAAGAGGACCGGACGGGAAGGTGGAAACCTTTAAAGCTAGGCTTGTGGCAAAGGGATACACTCAGAAAGAGGGTATCGACTATGAAGAAACCTTTTCGCCTGTAGCCATGCTTAAGTCCATCTGTATTCTCTTGGCAATAGCTGCGCATCTAGATTTTGAGATCTGGTAAATGGATGTCAAGACAGCTTTCCTTAACGGGAGTCTTGACGAGGAAATCTATATGCCACAGCCCGAAGGTTTCATCGAAAAAGGCCAAGAAAACCTTGTGTGCAAGCTGAGGAATTCCATTTATGGACTGAAGCAAGCATCTCGGGCTTGAAACCAATGTTTTGATCATGTAATCAAATCCTATGGGTTTGATCAAAATGATTTCGAGAGTTGTGTTTATAGGAAGTGTGACGGAACTGCCTTGGTATTCCTGGTACTATACGTAGACTATATCCTGCTCATCGGAAACGATGTAAAGGTTTTGTCAGACGTAAGGGTATGGCTATCAAAATAGTTTGATATGAAGGACTTAGGGGAAGCCGGTCATATTCTTGGGATCAAGATCACTCGAGATCGAAAGAAAAAAATGATCGGCTTATCGCAAGCTTCATACATAGATACCGTTTTGAAGCGTTTCAACATGCAAGATTCCAAGAAGGGTTTTGTACCTTTCAGGCACGGAATCCATCTGTCGAAAGACATGTGTCCCAAGACACAAAGGGAGATAGATGACATGAGAGACATTCCTTATACGTCGGCAGTAGGAAGCCTCATGTATGCAATGTTGTGTACGAGACCGGATATCTGCTACGTCGTAGGCATGGTGGAAAGATATCAAAGTAATCTCGGAAATCAACATTGGACTCCTGTTAAGAACATTCTGAAGTATCTGAAAAGAACTTGAGATAGAATGATGGTTTATCAGTCAGACGGTTTATTTCCAGTGGGATACACGGACTCGGATTTCCAATTAGACCTAAATTCCAGAAAATCTACCTCCGGTAGTGTGTTTTGTCTGGGGGGAGATGTAACATGGAGAAGCGTTAAGCAGAAATGCATCGCCGATTCTACCATGGAAGCCGAATATGTAGCTACTTGTGAAGCAGTGAAAGAAGCGGTGTGGCTCAAGAACTTCCTAGTGGACTTGGACGTTGTTCCGAATTTACCCAGCACCATCATGAACTTTTTTGATAATGCCGGAGCAGTTGCAAATTCAAGGGAACCGAGAGCCCACAAGGGCAACAAACACATTGAAAGAAAATACCATCTTATACGAGAAATTGTTAAGAGAGGAGATATAGAGGTGGAAAAGATCGCGTCGGAAGACAACCTAACTGATCCATTCACAAAGGGTCTGCCTCAGTTAACATTCGAGAGACATGTGGAAGGAATGAGTGTCAAGAGCGTTGCCAATCTGCTTTGAGTATAAGTGGGAGAAAAGTTATTAGGTTGATGTAGGTGACATTAGATGTCACCGAGTAATACATCAGACATGTTGTGGTATACTTAAAAGTAGACTTTGAGTATAAGTGGGAGATTGTTAGGGTTATACGCGAAAGTATGCTTTTACTTTGTATAACCTATGTATTAAACACTTATTACTGAAATAAATTGTTTATCACTGTTGCTTTAAATATGATTGAATGTTATATATATTTATTACAAACCGTTCATAACACGCGTTACATTGTAGTTAATGTGGTGATACCTGATCACAGAAGATCCCGTTAACAGTGCCTTGTAAACAAGTGCGTGTTTCACAACTTAGATAGATCCGAACAATCTATTGGTAGAAGTTGATGTGTAAGGCTCAGATTGACTTGTCTTGACCAAGAGATTACACTAGTGCATTAGATGCGCTGAAGAAGACCTGTAGAGAGGATAAACTCATTCGCACTGACTTAAGGGATGAAGAGTTAGACCTCAGTGGTTGTTGATTTCTTAATCTCTGTCACTTAATAAGGACTGTGTGTGATTAGTAGTTATTGCTTTGACTTATAAATGGGAAGAGAATCATTGTAACTTTGATACCCTATATCTTGGGCAATAATATTAATTACACGACATTTGCTAAATTAATACAGAGAATCGAGTGCTTGCAATGTCTTGCTTGATTGGTCCCCTTGGTGGGCCTGGAACCTTTATCATACCAAATCTTGCAAGTGGGATTAATTTTCCGGTATGGATAATAAAGCTGGGCTGTCCTTACTCCAAGGATAAAGATATTAATTAATATAAAACTTTTCAGTGGCTTAATTAATTAATGGACTAAATAATCTTAAACACGGAAAATAATGATCGGGAGCCATATTACCGTAATATGGGTTAAGTTGGATAGTGCAATATTAATTATATAGTGACATTAATTAATATTAATGGGCTGAATTATATTGTGGCTCAATATTGGAATTCAGAAGCCCATTGAAAGGTCCATCTTAATTCTCCTAAAGGCCCCTCAAGCCCAAATAACAGTCCAATAAATAAAAGGTACTTAAAATAAAATAAATTATTGTTGCATTATTTTTCCTTATTTTTTCAAAAATTTTGAGGAAAAAGAGGGAGAAGAATTTTCTTGAAAAGATTTTATGGAAAGGAGATGTTGTCACCAGATTTATCACACGTCAGCATCACCAGATTTATCACACATCAGCAGGACGAATTATCACTCGTCAGCAGGGCCCGCAAAGACCTGAATCGACCCGATCCATCAGGAGGTCAAGGGTCACACAGAAGATGATTTGTCGTGCTTTACGCATATGTTTTGTCATGCTTTATGCACATGATTTGTCATGCTTATGATTTGTCGTGCTAGTCCTCTTTATATAAAGGACCTCACCCTTCATTGTAAAAAAAAGAAAACTCTGGAATGTTTCCCTCATTCCATTTATATACCAACAACCATATTTCAGGGAAGAACT
Organism: Stenogyne calaminthoides; assembly: GCA_037126765.1. NCBI lineage: Eukaryota > Viridiplantae > Streptophyta > Magnoliopsida > Lamiales > Lamiaceae > Stenogyne > Stenogyne calaminthoides. The sequence goes on from JBBCBC010000028.1 coordinate 18,190,605, forward strand.
ATGCTTCTTCCCGCAGTGTTCTTGTTCGATTAATTATTTGTTTGGTGGTCAAATTCAACAAGCCACATCAAAATCTTAAAATATTTGACTGTCAACAGGAGATAAGTATTCTTGGAATACAAGATTATCCCATAAATTCAAGAAATCTCCCACTTGGTTTCCTTAATGACGATTTTCGAAATATGTAGAGAAATAATAGGAAGAGGGATTTTCTTGATTTTCTTGGAAAGATCTTTATGGAAAAGATATGTATTCTAGGAATACAATAGTATCTCATAAATTCAAGAAAAAATCCAATATTAAAATATCCCCTATTATTTTCGAAAATTAAGGCTAAATAAGGGTGTGAGACTTTTGTGGAAAAATACACATGGAAAGAAGAATATATGGGATATATTCAAGATTTCTTGGAGATCAAGAAAAGATATTTCTTAACCCCAATTAAGCCTCAATTTTTTGTTCCCCCCCTCTATATAAATAAGGAGATGAATTTTTTCATCCCCTAGTGTTCCATGTGTTGGAAAAATTAGAAATCCACAAAGGTGGTGTAACAATTTTTTATTTTCCTTTGTTTTATAAATCGTTCATCGGAGAACCTTCCACCGGGGTTATTGGACGAGGACTTGGGAATACTTGAGAAGGACTTTTGGTGGGTATCCAGATACTTGATCCTGTCTGTCTCAGACCGTCTCTCCAACGGGTACGTTTACGTAAACTCCTAGAAATTCTGCATGCTAGGATCTTTTACGTGAAATATTATTTGCATGTTGTTGTTGGATTAATTATTATTTGAATTCACTTAGGTAAATTCATGCTAGTAATAATTGTTAATTTAAATTTGTGTTTATGAGGTCATCGCGATAGATCCTGGCATATGTTATCCCAACAGACCCTCCCCACGAGGCTCATTCAAAGCGAAATAATAATTCTGTATTTAATCATGGTTATTGCTTAGGTATAAAATTGATATGCATATACTTTCCCGAAGTCCCTGTCAATTTTATATTGGTCAAGTGGGAGTCAACTATTAATCTGGACATTAAAGGTTTGTAACTTTTCTTGTTTGTAACCTGCTTGAATGTGTTTAAATAATGACTCACCCCACGTGGCTTATTTAAACTGTTTTGAGATGTTGGTTGATGCATGTTCATATTTTTTTAGATTTTAATATGATTCATGTGATCGAATTATGTGATAATTTTGTGCTTATGCAATCAATATTTATTTCAGTTCAGCATGTCGCAACCTTTTAATCCACTGTTAATATACTTTAAGTCAATAGAGTTATATAGGAAAATATGTCGATTGGAAATTATATATTGTCTTGACCATGCAACACGCATAAGTCCGTCCTTGACGAACCTAGACTCGCTAAGACTACGATTGAGAGGAAAATAAGTGACATCATAAGAAATGCTTAGGATCCAAGAAAATGGTTAAATGTATGATCTTGACTTCAACGTCAGGTGTGTTGCAACACCGACACCAAAACATGGAAACCATTGCAGCTATTATGATAGATCTTAACAAATTCTTTACTCACCAGAATCGTGAAGCGAGATAGCCATACATAATTTGTTCTCATAGAAAATGGCATTAAGAGGTGTCAAGAAGAAGACCGACAAACAAAATGCTTAATTGTGGTCTAAGAAGACATTGGAGGTCAGCCTGTCCCAAGCCTAAAAAGGTTGGGAAGAAGGGTAATTCTCAAACACTAATTGTTGAAACTTGTTTAGAGGCGTATGCTCCCATTTGTGGGTAGTGAATACGGGAACCACTAATCATGTTTGTTTCAATATTTCAAGGATTCTGGATAATCCAACGATTTAGTGGGAGTGAGACCATCATCTCCATGGGCAATGTTACGAAAGTAGCAGTTATTGCAATGCTACGTAAGTAGCAGATATTGCAATACTACGTAAGTAACGGTTATTGCAATGCTACGTAGGTAGTGGGTATTGCAAATCCACGAAAGTAGCGTTACTGCAATATGCTAGGTGAGTAGCAGATATTGCAGTGCTACATGAGTAGTGGTTAAAGCAGTGGGAGAAGTGCACCCATCTTTTAATGATAGGGTTTAAGAAAATTTCTTTATGTTCCCAGTTTTAGAAAGAATTCACTTTCAGTTTCTAAAATTCTGTTAATGGATACTTAGTTTCTTTTAATAAGAATGACATCATTTCTTGAAATGATGAGTGTATCTGTTATGGCACATTGATGAACAATGTCTACACTATTAAAAGTGCACACCACACGCAAGACACACATCGACTGTTTCGGATAAAAGAAAACGTTCATCAGATGTGAACGAAATACTTCTATGGCATCTGAGACTAGGTCATATTAATCCAAAAAGGACCCAAAGGTTGATTCAAAATGGTTCATTGGAGTCTCTCCAGGTTGAACCATTTCCAACTTGCGAATCATGTTTGGAGGGTAAAATGACCAAGAGGACATTTGGAGCCAAGGGGAATAGAGCCGAAGAAGTGTTGGATATCGTTCACTCCGATGTATGTGGTCCAATGTCAATTAAAGCAAGAGGAGGTTATGAGTATTTCGTTACTTTTATCGATGATTACTCAAGATATGGATAAATTTACCTTATGAAGTATAAATCTGAGACATTTTGATAAATTCAGGGAATTTAAGGCTCAAGCAGAGTGTCACGACCACCCTTGTTTAACCAATATAATACGAGTATAATTCTTTTCTTTTTTTCTTTTAACAATTATGACATCAATATCATCTTACACATTAGACTTTATACCATAACACACTACATATCCATAAGCGACAAAATATATAATAACTGGAAGCAACATAAGCCACGGTATGCCCAACAGGTCGTCATTTATGTACACAGCCACTCAAAACCCGCAGAAGCTTCACAGCTTGTCCAGTAAGGTCAACACGTCACATCTCATCAGAATTACCTACAATGCATAAACTAGGTGAGACATATAAATCTCAGTAAGCAGAAATTATGCATGATAAAAACTTCTTTCAAACTCCTCTCCAAACTTCCTTTCACCCACTCTTTCTCTCCTCTCCTCTCCTCTCCTCTCCTCTCTCTCTCTCTCTCTCTCTCTCTCTCTCTCTCTCTCCCTCTTTTCATTCATAATGGGGCCCCAATTTCCCGGATACACGGGTAAAATTTCTAGATACACGCCAAAATAAAACTTTCGGATACACGCCGGAATAAAAGATCTGGATACACGCTAGAATGAAACTTCCGGATACACGCCGGAATAAAAGTTCTGGATACACGCCAGAATAAAACTTTCGGATACACGTCGGAAAAAACTCAATACACTGACCACCACGTGGCCAAAACACCTCACCTCACCTCTTTCTAATCTGTCATATCTCGATTTATTCGTATGTTCATGCATGATATGTTTAATGCACTATAACACAAATATCTCACAATATTCACAGAACGTCGAACTCACATGTTCTATTCACATAACTTTCGAGCTCACAAGCTCTTTCCACAATAATCATTAAATATCAGTCGATTTCACAATTCACGTAAAATTCACATATTGTCAATTATACACAAATTATTCACATAATAATATGTTTATGCAATGCAACATTCAATATCTCACATCTCATTGAACTCACATGTTCAATCCATAATAACCATGAAACTCACATGTTCATCTCATAACAATTATTAAATTCACAAGTTTATTTCATGATAATCACTGAACGACAATCAAATATCATTATACACTTAAATATTCACGTATCACCAATCAAATATATATAATTCACCAAAATATTAGGTTTATGCATTGTAATTGCAGATGAATTTTTACTTACCTCCAATCCACGAAATCCACGAAATATCGATACCCCGAATTCCTAAATCGCATTATCATCTTCCTATCCATTTTACCCGTCTTTACAGCAAAACCCTAAATATAAGTTTCTAGATAAATAATCTTATAACGGATATAAATATGTATAGCTTAGATATATATGTATATACCTTCAACTCGACTTCCTCAACCCTAATTTCCTTTTTCTCTCGTTTAATGAGATGGCTCCAGAAGCAGTTTGAAAAGTTTTGAACATATATCATGTTATAAGCCGCCTTACTATTACTTAAGTTTGAAGCTTCATTTTTTTTTTTTTTTTAGTTATCATCAATACTACATTGGTATACTTAGTACTATACGTAGATGATATTCTGCTCATCGGAGACGATGTAAAGGTATTGTCGGACGTAAGGGCATGGCTGTCAAAACAGTTTGATATGAAGGACTTAGGGGAAGCCGGTCACATCCTTGGGATCAAAGTCACTCGAGATCGTAAGAAAAAGATGATAGGCTTATCGCAAGCTTCATACATATACACTGTCTTGAAGCGATTCAGCATGCAAGATTCCAAGAAAGGTTTTGTATCTTTCAGACATGGAATACATCTATCCAAAGAAATGTGCCCGAAGACGCAAAAGGAGATAGATGACATGAAGGGTGTTCCTTATGCTTCGGCTGTCGGAAGCCTCATGTATGCAATGCTGTGCACGAGGCCAGATATCTGCTTCGCCGTTGGCATGGTAGCAAGATATCAGAGTAATCCATGGAAAGAACATTGGACTGCAGTTAAAAACATTCTGAAGTATCTAAAGAGAACTCGAGATAGAATTTTGGTTTATCAGTCAGACAGTCTAATTTCCATCGGTTACACGGACTCGGATTTCCAATCGGACATAGTTTCCAGAAACTATCTGCCTCAGTTAGTATGTTTTTATTTGGGAAGTGTAGCCATGAAATGGACGAGTGTGAAGCAGAAATGCATCACTAACTCAACCATGGAAGCCGGGTAAGTAGTTGCTTGTGAAGCAGTGAAGGAACTAGTTTGGCTCTAGACCTTCTTAGTGGACTTGGATGGAGTTCCAAATTTGTCTAGCAATATTTGTAAGGGGCAGTTGCAAATTCAAGGGAACCAAGAGTCCACGAGTCAAACAAGCACACTGAAGGAAAGAAATCTTAGACGAGAAATCGATAAGAGAGGAGATAAAGAGGTGGCTAAGATCGCATTGGAGGATAACCTAGTTAATCTTTTCACAAAGTGTCTGCCTCTGGAAATATTCAAGAGATATGTGGGAGGAATGGTTGTTAAGTGCGTAGCCAATCTGCTTTGAGTATAAGTGGGAGAGATATTATTAGGTTCGTGTAGGTGACATTAGATGTCACGTAGATTCTACACGAGATGTGATATAGTATACTTAAAAGCAGACTTTAAGTATAAGTGGGAGATTGTTGGAGTTATACTGGAAAGTATGCTTTTACTTTTTATAACCAGACTGAATTTCTGTCTTATTTGCTGAAATAAATTATTTATCACTGTTGCTTTAAATATCATTGAATGTTACATATATTTACTGCATAACTGTTCAATAATTAGTACGTGTTACATTGTAGTTAATTTAATGATACCAGATCACAGAAGATTAAATCAACAGTCCCTTGTAACTAAAAGTACAGAATTCACAACCTAGATGGAAATTAACAATCCATCGTGAAAGGTTGAAGTGTAAGGCTCAGATTGGATTGTCTTGACCAAGAGATTGCACTAGTGCTTTATGATGCGCTGAAGAGGACCTACAGGAGGATAAATTCTTCAGAACTGAATATAGAATAATTAGACCTCAGTGGTTAGTTATTTCTTAATCCCCGTCCCTTAAATAAGATCATGTGGAATTAATAACTATTTTTTTGACTTACGATGGGTAGAGAATCAATATGATTCAATACCTTGTATCTTGGGCAATATTATTAGTTACATGATGATTGCTAAGATTTAATACGGAGAATCGGTGTGCAAGTGCGTCTTGTTTGATTTGTCCCCTTGGGAGGCTCAGAAGTTTTATCATACTAAATTTTTCAAGTGGAATTAGTTTCCGGTATGGATAATAATGTTGAGTCGTTCCTGAACCAAGGAAAAAGATATTGATTAATGTGAAACTATTTCAGTGGCTTAAATTAATTAATGGACTGGATAATCTTAAACACGGGAAATAATAACCGGGAGCCATATTAACCGTAATATGGGTTAAGATGGATAGTGCAATATTAATTATGTAGTGGGATTAATTAATATTTATGGGCTTGAATAATATTGTGGCTCAATATTGGAAATTCAAGGTCCATTAGAAGGTTCAATCTTAATTCTCCTAAAGGCCCCTCAAGTAGCCCAAAGATAAAGTCCAATAACTGAAAAAATGTGTTTAAAATTAAATAAAATATTGTTGCCTATTTTTTCTGTATTTTTCGAAAATAAATAAATAAAAGAGGGAGAAAGATTTTCTTTGAATTTTGTTATGGAATGAGGATAAGTATTCTTGGAATACAAGTTTATCTTATTAAATTCAAGAAAACTCCCACTTGGCTATTTATTTGCGTTTTTTGAAAAATTATGAGTAAAATAAGGAATGAAAGATTTTCTTGATTTTCTTGAAAAGATATTATGGAAGATATGTATTCTTGGAATACAAGAATATCTCATAAATTCAAGAAGATCCCAATCTTGAAAATCTTGGTCCCTTATTTTTCGAAAATTCCATAACAAGAGAAGGTGGGATTTTTTGTGTGGAATATTTTAAATATGGAGAAACGAATATATGAGATATATTAAAGATTTCTTGGAGATCAAGAAAAAGATTTTCCCATCTTATTCACACACAAAATTTCGACCAACACCCTCTCTATAAATAGGGGATGAATGTTTCATCCCCAATGATTTTCCAGTGTTGGAAAAATTAGAAATCCACAAAGGTGGTACAACATAATTTTATTTTTTCCTTTTGTTAATTGTTCGCGAGCATCCTTCCACCTGATTGTTGAACAAGGACGAGGGAATACTTGAGAAGGCTCTTTGGGTTTGTTCGTGTGAACGGGATATCCATCTTCTCAACGGTTGTCACTCCGAGAGGTTAGTTCACGTAAACTCCTAGCAATTCCACATGCGTAGGATTTATATGACGAATTTGTATGCATGATTTGTTGTTGAATTATTATTTGAATTAATATAGGATTAATTCATGCTAGTAATAATTGTTAGAATTAAATTTGTATTTAAATATTCACCCCGAATAGATCCGGACGATTAATTCCCCAACATAGATGTCCTGGATTTTTGGTTGAAGGGATAGGTACGACTGCTACCATCAAAAGATTCATATCTCTTTTGCACAAATGGTTTCTGCAGTTTACCCTTAGCATGATGGTTAGGCAGCTTGACCTGATTAGGTTTCAGATTAGACTTTCCCTTGTGAGATTGTCCTTTCTGATTCCTAATCTGCTGATTAGACTGAGTTCTCTTTAGAAGAACATGGTTTTTCTGTTGATTCCTCGGCTGATGCTTGATCAGATGAGGTCCATTTTTGTTCCCTTTCTGATTAGGCACTCACCTTTTCTGTTCAGCAGGTCTTTTTCCCTTCTTCGATACATATTTGGCATATCGTGTATCTTGTCCAGAAACCTTCCTAGATTCAGTTTTGGAATGTGAACCAGGTTGAACACATGAGGATCCAGAAGGGCTATCAAACCCAATACCCTTCTTATCAGTTGGCTTCCGAAAGTAACTTGTTATTTCATCAACATTTTTAGAGGCTTTTCCAAAACTTTCTACTTTCTTTCGCAAACTGTCCTCACTTTGTTTAGACTCTCATGCATTCGGAAGAGTTCATCAAACTTATCTTGAAGGATTTTGAGATCATCAGCTTGCTGCTTGTTGATAGCTTGTTGTTCCTTAACCAGTTTACCCTGATCAGAAGAGCTGACTTTCGGAGACTCCAGTTCTGTAGTCATCTTCTAAACGATCTCACCGATTTCATTCGGCGAATTTTACTTTCATGACTTTATCCTTGACAAGCTGAATGTTCTCAGCCCTCAGGTTATCGTTCTCAGCTTCCACTATTGTATAAGTGTCTACTGCATTAGAGAGATCATCAAGCAATTGCTCATTGTAAAGCTGCAGATCAATCTCTCCAGCAGGTGTGCTCAGCACAATAGGTGTGGAAACAGAAAACACAGAAGGTTTAGAGGTTACCTCAGTTTGATTAGCATCCTTGGCCATGAGACAGATATCGTCATCAGATGAGAACATCAGATCGTCAAAATCGTCGACATCATCAGTAGTGGTCATCAGACAGAAGTCTTCTACAGATGAGTATCCAGAATCATCTAATGGCAGATAGGAGTCATCTATCCCAGATGTATAAACAACCATGGTTTTTCTATCTCTGTATCTTTTCTCTCTTCTATTCCGCTTATCTTCTATTTCTTTTGGAGTCAGGTTAGGGCAATCTGCGCTGTAGTGACCTGGTTTCTGACAGTTGAAACATGCTCCAGGTTCCGCGGAATTTCTTCTGCCAGGTGAATCATTTCTTCTGTAGAATCTGTCAGGTGACTTCCCAGTTTGCCTGTAATCAGAATTCCTTCTCTCTGATATGTTGTCTCTTCTATCATCAGAACGATCATCTCTCTTCTTATCTTCTTTGCGGTCATCTCTATGATCATCTCTTCTGTCATCAGAACGATTCCTTTCTTGTGATCTGTCAGTAGATCTTCTATCTCTTCCTCTGCTGTTCTGATAGTCTTTATAAAATTTCCGATACTTTCCCAGTTGAACATTAGATCGTTCAAGCTTTCTGGTCAGCAAAGTAATTTGTTCAGCCTGACTCATGATATTTCCTATTGGTTCAGTAAACTTCGAACTGCTGCTAGCTACCTTGAATGCAACTGCTTTTGATGTGGTAGGTGTAGCTTTAGCAGGTGACTCGTCTTCTTCTTCTTGACCTCTTTCAATCAGATCAAATTCATGAGCCTTTAAACTTAGAAACAGGTTTCTTGGCTTCATCTTTGCAATATCTTGGATAATCCTTTATCACCGTTACTTTCATGTCCCATTTCTTAGTCAGGGACCTCAAGATCTTGTAGTTGATGTCTTTGTCAGACATTTCTCGTCCAAAATCACGAAGCTTGTTGACTGACATGGTGATTCTTCCATCGAGCTGATTTATGATTTCATTTGGCAGCATCTTGAGTTTTTCAAACTTTACCAGTTCAGCTTGCAATCTGTTGTCCTTTATTAGATCGTTTCCTTCGCACATCTCAGCAAGAGTATCCTACATCTGCTTGGCAGTTTTGAGATACTTGATCTTTTCACGTGTTATTTTGTCCATCGTCTTCATGATGATATGTCTGGCTACAGTATCCAGATTGGATAATTTCCTTTCCTCGACATCCATCAGTGAAGGACTCTTTCTGATTCTAGCTCCAGTTGGATATTCTGGATCACCTCCTTCAGCTGGGTTGTTGTAATAAATGATGATGGGTCCTTGTTCAAGAACTTCCATCATTCAGCTGCTTATCGCACCCAGATGGTTGCTCATGAGTATGGTCCAGTCAGCATACTCATCAATGGAGAACTTAGGCAGATCATGATATATACCCGAAGTGTTATCCATGCTGAATGTGAGTTTTGAAAACAGATGAGTTTTAAAAACAGGTTTTTCAAGATATGTTCAAGTGACCACAATGGTTCTTCCTCAAGCACCGATGATACTCAAAGCCAGTGATCTGTAGAACCACTGCTCTGATACCACTTGTAGGTCCCGAATGGGTTTTAGTGAGGCAGAAGTCTAGAGGGGAGGGGTGAATAGACTTCTGAAACTTTTTCGTGGGATCAGGTGTGAAAATCAAGTTGCCTGATCAGAGTGTGTGTGATTCAGTTTTGACTGATATCCAACTTACTAATCGCCTGAGGGCAGATCGGTTCGGTGTCTATCAGTTTAACTGATGTGCAGAAGATAAGATTAACCCGTGTGAAAAACCAGTTTTCTCAAATCAGATTCTAAGTAATCTGTATTGGATCAGACGATGAAATGTCAAACTGATCAGATCAGTTGCTTGGTGCAAATCTGATCCAGACTTAGAATATGCATGCAATAGTTAAACAGGTGTGTTCAGATAGTGTAAAACAGATAAAGCAAGTAAAGGCACACAAGATTTTTAATAGTGGTTCAGACAACTTGTCCTACGTCCACTCTTCCCTATCAACAGGGGCACCAACTTAACCAACTAGACTTAGTTTAATGTGTTAGTCTAACACAGTACAACAGATGTTTCAAGAGTTCTCACTCAACCAATCCCAGAAATCAGAACTAGAAACCCTAGTCTGAAATCTTGCTAAACAAACTTAACCTAACTTTTGGTTTGGGTATAAGATTTGTTGTGTTTCAACTGGAAATCTATCCTAGTATTTGGGTAGCCTAAAGCTAAAGGATAAGATTTCTGTGCTAAAAACTATGTGATGAACACTTAGAGAATATTCTTGATTTTGTGTTCTTCGTGCGGAAATTGCGGATAGCTTGAGCTTGATGATAATTTCCGTAACCTTACTATGAAGGTTTGATCCCATATATATAGACACGAAATCGAACTAGCCATTGGAGAGCAATTCGAATTTCGGTCTATTTTAAGGTAGATTTCCAGGCTTGATGTGACGTGCATAGAGGCGGCATGGCCAAAAGCATGTAAGCTTGTCCTTTCTAGCCGTTTGACTGTGATCCGCCGAATCCCGCATTGTCAGCTCCGTACATACGTGTCTAGCTCTCATTGGTTATCAAGTACACTTGTTCAGTGTTTGATTTACCAACTTAGTTTGACATTCTTCTTGTCTGATGAACTCGTATGACTTGGTGAACCTTTGGTTGTCACCTGATTGAGCTGACCTGATCAGTTAAAACTGATCAGCCTACCTGATTGAGTCTTCTGATGTAGGTTGTCTTAGCACAACTTACAGACTCTATTTCGTTCTTATGATGTAGGTTATCTGAGGTCTTCTTGGTCTTGTTCTTCTGGTAGTCATCTGATCTTCAGGTCTTCTGAGTCTTCAGCTTTATGTCTTCACCTGATCATCTGACTATCTGACATGTTTGATCTTCTGATATTCTGACTTGTCTGATCTTCAGATCTTCTGATCTTCGTGACTTGTCTGATCTTCTGATCTTCGTGACTTGTCTGATCTTCTGACTTGTCTGATCTTCTGATCTTCTTGACTTATCTGATCTTCTGATCTTCTTGACTTGTCTGATCTTCTGATCTTCTTGACTAGACCTATGCATATTGAATTCCCCCTCAATATGTGACCTATTTATTACATCAGTTGTTCTATACAGTCATTATCAACTGGTCACCTTAACCTGATTTTTAGATCATCAGTCAGCTAACAGGTCTGACTGGTTCTATTACAAGTGTTTTAGAACTTTCATCAAAACTATAAATTTCCCAACAACCCCACCTTTATTATCAAATTTTAGTGAACGAGTTGTTTATTAGTATTTCAAATAATAAAATAATTTTTAAGGAAGGGTATTATAGATATACCTCTCATCTATTACATACATTTTTAAAAATTATTTTATCATTTCAAATACTAATAAAAAAACTCGCTTGCAAAAACACGTGAAAACAGTAAACGTGCACGTTATCACGTGACGGAGGTATATATATATATATATATATATATATATATATATATATATATATATATATATATATATGTGTGTGTGTGTGTGTGTGTGTGTTTAATTCATTATTACTCCATCTGTCCACAATATTTATACCCACTTTTTTTGGCACAGGACTTAAGAAAAAAATAGATAAAGTAAGAGTATTATAGTGTATTATGGGGTCCATTTATAGATAAAGTGGTTGTTTGTGGGTATAGTTGAAGGATAAAGATAAAGTGTATGCTTCAATAAAATGAATGGACATAAATTTGGTGGACAAATAAATGAGAAAAATGTAAATAAATTTGGTGGGCGGGGGAGTATTAGTTAACATAACACTTGTGTAAATTGTAAATCGAGTATCAAAATCAAACTATCAATTGAATTCAGGTATGCCCTTGCATTCTTATTGTCGATGAACATGTTGGGTTTGAGCTTGTGCTAAATGAAAGCGTGCGTGCATATTTTTTTGAGTGTTAAAAATATCATGCAACAAATAAAACAATATATAGCAGTGGAAAACTTAAATATACTTTGCAAAAGATTTTAAAATTGTATATAATCTTAATTTAGACTATACGAGCCTCATGGCTAAAAACGTCACTAAAATGGGCAGTGATACAAACAATGACTTTTTACAAGACCCAAAAATGTATAGTATAAAATCACACTTTCCTAAATAATCTTTTCAAACGTATGACTAGTGATCTTACTCAACCTAACATACAAGCTACTTGGACACAATGTTGATAGGAATATTAGAATATATTCGACCAACAAAAACCAATAGTATCGACTCTCACACTCCTAAATGTACTAAAGACTCAATAGGTTGTGTCTTGGATATTATCTTTGAATTTGGAGAAGATAAATTGGAATATCGATCTATCTCACTTTTTTATGTCCAGTGCAGTGTATATTTATAGACATCGAACCGAACTGCATTGTCTCATCCACAAGGCTTGGTTTGGACAACCTAGAAAATCTCCACACACCACTCCACGATCTTTTTTGATAACTTCTCATGTTCTTTTCAACTCTCACTCTTACAAAGGCAACTGATTGACACAATAATCACCATATCGTCAACCTGCAGTGTAAGAAACATAAAAAAACATCTAACAAATCAGAGTTAGTGTAAGAAAAAAGGACAAATTACTATATTGTCCAAAATATTGTTCCTCAAGTGAACCAACATCTTCACAACATCAACACTAAAATAAAAAAAGTTTATCTTATTTATAAATTAATTTGTTATAAAAGGGATAGGTACGCGACGCCCTTGCTTTATTGTTGTTGATGAATATGTTGGGTTTGGGTTTGTGCTAAAATTTTAGAAGTTTATTTTGTTTGTATGTCGATTTGTTATCGAAGGAACAGACTTTTCTAATGTTATTTAAGAAATTTATGAGTTTTTGATACAAGTGCACCAAAACACCAAGTAAATTTCAGTCTTTTGTTTAATTCTAGTTAAATTTATTTTCTTGTGAGAAATGTGTTCCACGTTAAATTATTATGTTGTTGTTTTGGCTTTTTTTGTTTTATTTTTCGTTTATTGTGTTTTTCCCTTGTTACGAACGGGGATCGAGTTTCCAAAAAGAACAACTATATTTTCAACTATGTTGCGATATATTAAAATTATAATTGTACTTTCAAAAAATTAAATCTATATTTTTTAAAGAATTGCAAATAATCTAATGGGCCAGAAATTCCTTGAGGACCGGCCAATTTTGTTGATTTTATTTTCCAAAGTATATTTTTAATAGGCCAAAATATTCTTGAAGACCACAATGTGTTTCTTAATCGGTTAATCCACAACACTTTGAGGCCCATGTTTCCATTGTGTTGCTCGCTTCAAGGTGTGTTTGCAAAAAGAATTTTTCAAATTCATAACACTTATTTAGCTTTTCATCAAATTTATTATTATATTAAATTCTCTTTCAAATGTTATACTTTGAAATATTTATAAGCTGGCCATTGGGTCTACTAATTTCGATATATTTCTGCAAGAACCATCAATAATTTACTGTTAACGAATGTTTCCATATATAATTATTAGTTTTAATCACATCTTTACATATATGGATTGAATTGCAAGACTTTAATTATACTAATTTTTATTTTACTCTCAAATTTGAATTTTTGAATCTGTCAATACATTTCTAAACAGAGATTTCTAGTACATTCCTTCATGAAGTTGAGGATGACAAAATGATTAAATTAGTAGATCCAAGGGACCACATGAAATGTATTTATAGTCAACTTTAGGGGTAGAATTGCTTAAAGGCTAGGACCACAAATTCTCTATAATTTTGAATTTGTATATGATCGGGTCTCGTGTACATCCAGATGCACCGTGCACTTATAATACATTTTAAAATCATACAACTTGTTATACTGAAAGATGCAATTTGTTTACATTGAATTGTGCAGTTGTTTATTCATATTAATAGTTGCACGGTTCAGTGTATATAATTTGCATGATTCAGTGTAAATAAGTTATATCTTTCAGCTGTGACAGAGGGAATGGGGTACATGGGAGTACAATTGTATCCCCCAAAATGAAATGTACCCCTCTTTATATCTTGTATTAAAAAAATAAAATTGTATTTTATTATGATAATTAGAAAAAAAAAAAAAAACTCAAATGTATCCCCAAATTTCAAATTCTACTTAAATTTATTTCCGAATCTCGAATCCTTGATCCGCCACTGTCTTTCAGTATTACAAGTTGTATGGTTCCAAAATGCATTGTGAGTGCACGGTGCACTTGAATACATACGAGACTTAGCCTTTGTATATTTGTCCCTTTCATTGTATTTTAATTAATTTGTGGAGATATGCTGGCGAACAAGTGTATATGCGTCTTTAAATATGATGAAAACAATCCTTGCATGGTTTTCATGATCAAATGCAGAATCTTAATATGATTTAGCATGTACATTTAAATCTTATGTCCTAAACAAAATCTACTTATATATTCCACATTTAGATTTAATGTCTCTTATTAGATATGTCATCACAAAACAAGAGATTTAATGTGTCAATTTCTACCAGAAATTGTCACTTTTTCTAGTGGGAAAGATGGTAGAGATGCATGCATAGCACAAGGCCAGCAAATCAAATCCTAATTAATTCATCATGATCATTTTACTTTCAAAATTCATCCATTATTTAGAGAAAAAGACAAACCTTGGTTATAATATATAAGAAAGTAATTAGTGATTAATAATCACTGTTATATACTAATATGGAGTTTAGATTCCTTAATTACGTGTCGATCGTTTCCATGCACATTCATTCTTGTTAAGGTTTTGTTTGCAGAATTACTTTAATAGTGAGTATCGGTATCTCAAACAGTTGCAGGTTTGTTAAAATTTAAATTTTGAAAATTTTGATTATCATAATATTATTTATAATCTAATAATTAGTTATTTGGGTGTAATATGACTATATGAGTGTATCATTATCGGTAAGATCACGTCAGGCTACCCTCAAGGGCTTATTAAAATTCGATGTAGCTCGAATTTTTTTAACAAATAAATTAAGGCTAAATATTTTTAGATACCTATTTACTTATATAGTGATATTTGTGTGCACCAATTGCACACGGTAACATGGATTCAATTTTAGTTTGGATTAACTACACACTAGAACTTGAGTGATTTCACTCTTCATTTCTTTTTCCATTCCCGAACCGTGAACTCGAACCCTGAACCCAGAATCATGAACCTAAACCCAAAGCTTGAACCATGAACCTGAACCAAAACCCTGAACCATGAATCATTCGACTAGTGTCGGGTCAGTCGGGTCATGTCAGTCGGGTCCGGATTGGGTCCGGATCTTGTTCGAAAGTTGAAATATAGTAAAACAAAAAACCCCTAAAATCCAATTGCACGAATTCTAAATTGGTGCAAATGATGCACACAAGTATTTGCCTTACTTATATTGACCAGACCCGAGTCTTTTCAAAAACTTTTCCAATTACTTTAAATCTATATAAATATATCCAATATAAAATATTATGTATTTACATGATCTGTTCAATTAAATAAATTTAATAATTAATAACCTTAAGTCTATTGGAAAATAGAACAAAATAAACAGAATTTATAGTCAAAACATTAACATAATTATTTTTTAAATTTTATATATAAGGTGAAATGGACTTAAAAATACTTTAAACAAGTTTTCAGATCTTGCTCGTTTATTAAAAACGTCAGACTTGAGCTGATTAAAAAGTATATCATAGGTAACAAGTTCGGCTTGAGCTTAAAAACCTATGTATCAAGCCACAAGTCTTTCAACGTAAAACTTAGCCCGGTCCGGCCTATTTCCATCCATATGTATCTTCTTCTTTTTTTAAACGTACCCATATGTATCATATATTGAATTTGGTGTTAAAATGGAATGTCATATCTACAATCAAATTGAATTTATCATTTTTAATAATTTTCTAAGATCATGCCCGTCAAAAAAAAAAAAAAAAAAAAAATTCTAAGATCATGAAGTATTCCCTCGATATATTAACAAAGTATAGGGTGAACAAGTTTCATGGTGAAACTGGTTAAAGAATGTGACTTATATTACTAAAGAGAGTGTCTTTTTACTCTTAGTGACTTTTTACTATAAAGGGTATTACTCATAAAAGTGAAGGGTGTGACTTATATTATAGCAGATGGTATTGTAGTGATAATTGAAGAGTGTGACTTATATTACTAAATATTATGCCTAAAAAAAAAAAATCAATTTCACGGTGGACAAGTTTCACAGAATAAAATTTCACCTAAAATTTTATCCATACATTGTTTAAAGTATATTGACTTAATCAATTGTTTTTTAGGTTCTATAGGATCATTTTTTTCTAAAACATATTTTAATCAATAAAATAAATCTTATCATATCTAATTTTTATTAGTAATTATCAATTCAATACATTATTAATAATAATTAATTATATAATTAAATTTTAGAATTATAAAATATAAAACCTTTATAAATTTATTTAATATTATTTTTTAATAATTTTTACTCTTTAATTATTTAAGTACTAATGCACTATATACTATGAATTGATTTTACGAACATTACACGTAGTGCATGTTTTAGAACACAAGTGTAATAGTTAAAAGTAGGGGTGAAATACCGAAAATACCGATATACCGCACTTATTATACAAAAAAATATCGATTTTATCGAAATTTTCGATTGACCGAAATTTTCGTTATGGTTTGGAACGATATTGGTATGAAAATATAGAAAATTTTGTTATTTGGTATATACCGAAATATTTTGGTATACCGAAAATTTTTCCGGTATACCGAAAATATCGTATTGAATTCATACCGAAAATTCCATATTGATACGGTATATGTCTAAAATTCGGTACGGTACGATATACTGAAATATCGGTACGGTATCAGTATGTAATATTGATATACTGAAATTTTCGATATTACTGATTTTGGTATACCGAAATTTTTGGTACGGCATCGCTAATGTAATTTTCGGTATCGAAAATTTCGATACGATATACGATATGGCGAGATATTTTTTTTATACCGTACCCGATTCATCCCTAGTTAAAAATATTTATTTTTTAAGTTGATGAGATCCAACGTTTTTAAAAAATAAATGCTTTTAGACGGCAAATTAAAATTCAAAACACCACCGCAATACGCTGGGAATTCATCTAGTATACATATAGCATTTGCTTAGATTTGTCTCTATTGTTCTTTTAAGTATCACCCCGTCTGAGAGATAATATCATTTTTAGTCATGTAACTTCGGATGATTCCATTTTTAATCGTGTAACTTTTTACTTTTTAAAATTTTAGTCCTAAATGTGTCAATTTCAACCTTTTTTGTTGGAAAAATTAAAATCTCACCGGAATCTCGTCGGAATAAATATATGCACCTCACGTGACACCTATATAGGCATCCCAAAAATTTTAAAAAACTCAAATTTGAAGTGTCATGTGAAGTGCACATGTTTATTATGACTGAAATTGATACATTCAGGACTGAAATTGAAAAAGTAAAAAATTATAGGACTAGAAATAGAATCATCCAAACTTACGGGACTAAAAATAATATTATTTCCCCCGTCTGATACAAGAATTTGTCAGTGTAGGAATGGATGAATTATTGATCAATTATATAAAAACATGGAGCAATCATGCCCTTATTTTTTATACTTCTAAATTGGGATAAGCCCGTTTAATGTGTTAAATAAATATGAATCTAATCTCCATCATTGGAAATTCATGAATGAAGCCATCATTTATTATGTAATTATTGCAGATCTTAGATGGAATATATTGTGGTACTCAACTTTGTCTTTGTTTGTACTTGTACTGTCCTTGGTTTTGGATCTACATGACACTACAACCTGGTAATATGCTACAATTATTTTCTTTAATAAAATAAAACAAAAAAAAAGTCGTAAATTTTCTTGCCTTTAATTGCTTCAGTTAATTAGCAATCTTGAACATGAATTAGGGTTAATTACAAATTGCAACATATACTGTACTATTTTTCATTTTACAAATTATAATATGAATTATTTTTTAAAACAAAATGCAATTTGTGTTAATAAAAAGTGACTGATTCCAACCCCGATTCACTTTTTTGTGAAATTTTTCAACTAGATATATCCTACAAATGATATATTGTACATACCATTGTGCCAAAAAATATTTTAGTAAACATCAAGTTGAAAAAATTCGATAAACAAATTTTAAAAAAAAAGTTAGCTGGGTTGAAATTTATTAATTTTTACTAGTACATATTATATTTTATTTTTAAAAATAATATAAATTGTAATTGGTAAAAGGAAATACCACATGTTGAAATTTGTTATTAATCCCACGAAGTATTTGTATTAGATTTATGTTCATGTCGGACTTTTTGCATCTCTTGTGTTTGGATTTCCAAAGCATCACAGCTCAATGTACAACTCTCAAAATCAGAGTTAATTAATTAAATAAGCAAAGAAAGTAATGTTCAATTGCTCATCATTAATCAATTTCTTTAATGACAATTAGTTGATCAGATTTCGTGAAGTCGATTGAATCATCCGTTTTCATTTTTTATATTTTAGAATCATAGAAATATTAACAAGCTCTTCTTTTTACTTCTTAATTCCTCAGATTTGACCAGCTAATCGATTTCTTTTTTCGTTTTTATTTTAATGCTTCAAAAATGGCTGATTCTTGCAAGTTTTGAATCTCAC
The DNA here is from genome assembly GCA_037126765.1 of Stenogyne calaminthoides. NCBI lineage: Eukaryota > Viridiplantae > Streptophyta > Magnoliopsida > Lamiales > Lamiaceae > Stenogyne > Stenogyne calaminthoides. Next base: position 18,209,369 of record JBBCBC010000028.1, read on the forward strand.
CGAAAGTCTTGTATATTATTATAAATCTTTTAATTCCAAATTTATATATGAGTTTTAAAGGCAAAAAAACTCATGTCTATTAATTGGGCCATGCAATTGATATAATTTTACTCATTTTATTAGGCTGTAATAAAAAGTATTAGTTAATATAAAAGAAAAACTTATATTTTATCAACATTAGTTTTTTTATTTTTAATTAGAAAAAAATATTTCATTAATTCATTTAATTTTGGAGTACAATGAGCTCCAACTCAAACAGCAAATCTAAATTTCATTATTATCTACATCGATAATTTCGAATATTACTACAAATACATCAAATCAAGCACCACTGCACTAGACATGCTCACGGAGGGGAACCTCCGGTTCGATTCGTGGCCAAAGGTTCCAAAATTCGGGGAGGGGAACCGAATTGAACCGCGTGGCCAAAACCGGTTTTCGTTTGGTTCTCGAACCGCCGGGTTCGAACCGCCGGGTTTTTTTTTTTTTCATATATTTTTTCTTGTGTTTATTAGTTTTTTGGATATAAAATTTGAAGGAACGTATAGATAGATCATGAAATTGGACATTGTTATTGTTAATATGAGAATTTAAATTGAAGATTACATTAATAATTGAACTATAATAAATTAGTAGCTATTACAAAGTAATTGAACTATTACAAAATAGTAATTCTAACTTAAAATAAGCTAGTAATCTACTATTACAAATTAATTGAACTATTACAAATTTACAAATTACAAAGTGAACTATATCCAATTAGTAATTACAATTACAACTTAAAATTTTAAACTTTACAAAATAAATTTGGGGGAGGAGGAGATTTAAAGAAATTGGACTTGAGCTTAAATTTAAGAAATAAACTTAGAAATTCTAAGTTTGAAACTTAAAATTAAGTTGTCTACGTATCCAAATAGGAATCAAAGTCCACGTAGTTCTCTTACCTCAAACTTACCTCGTTGATTTTGATCGATTCGATTCTTCATGCATCACTTCCGGTGGTAGTTTCTTCGGAGCTATCTTGATCATCATTATCAATAAATTCTTGACTTCTCTTTTTGGCTCTTACCCAATCATCAAGCAAGCATTGGTTTTCCACGTTTTCAACGGTCATATTCAATCTCGTTGCATCCAAAGTGTAGCCTCCCAAACTAAAAGCTTGTTCAACGACAACGGTTGAGGCGGGAGATGCAAAAATTTCTCTTGCTAGCATTGACAATATTGGATAGATATTTTTCATCCTCGACCACCACTTTAGTATATTAAAAGTAGTGTTGTCTTCATATTCATCAAGCCGAACAAATAAAGATGATAAATAATGATCAAGTTCGTAATAAGGGTTAGAAGTAGACCTTGGACGTTTTTGAGAACGCTCATCATAAAAACCCGTTAATATATCTTCTTCTTGACTCATAGAAGAGCCACCACCAAAATTTTCTTCAAAATCGGGACCACTATATTCTCTAAATAAAGACATTAAAGTAACTTTAATCAGATTACAAATCTCTTCCGGATTAGGATATACATCATCTTCACCCATGACCATATGTCTATTAGGAAATAAATAATTATTAATACATATTTAACATCATTATTAATACATATTATGAATAGATCGGGAATATTTGTAAAATATTTTTTCCATTTTTGCATCATAGAGAAAGTAGCACCACTTAATAAAGGATTTGTAATATTTTCATTTAACACATGAGCAACTTTAATACAATAATCAAGCGCTAAATTACTAGTATGATAATAAACACCGGATAACACTTTTGTGGAATCATTAAAAATTCCCAAAATTTTACACAAAGAAGTGCATGAATCCCAATATTGAGGATATAAATGAATACCACAATTTTCTTGAGTAAAAAATGTACATAAAGCGTCTTTATAATCCATAGACTCCTTTAACAATTTATACGTGGAATTCAAACGAGTTGACACATCAAGAGAAAATTTTTTGGGATGCATATTGTATATTCTACAAAAAACTTTCTATTTTTTCAACAATTTTGAATGTCTCGACATATAATAAATAGTGGATCTAATAGGACTAACTTGTTCTTTCAAAGCATCTAAACCATCTTGAACACATAAATTTAAAATATGACACATACATCTAACATGAAAAAATTTTCCACCAAGATATGGTTGACAAATATTTGTAAGATCTTCAATAGTAGCCGTATTTGCACTAGCATTATCAAAACCAATAGAAAATATTTTTTTAGTAAGAGCATACTCATTTAAAATATCATGCAATTTATCTTTAATATTAACGGCATTGTGTTCCGTATCAAAATCTCTATAAGCAATCAATCTTTTGTTAAGAGTCCACTAATCATCAATCCAAGTGCATGTAACTCCTATATAACTATGTTTTTGAAAATTATCACTCCAAATATCCGCACATATACAAACTTTAACATTTAAATCGGTAAATAGATTAATCAAAGTATATTTATACTCATAAACAACTTTAGCAACATCACGAGTAGTAGTATGACGTGAAACTTTTTTTGCCGCGGGTTGAAGACCAAGGTTAACAAAATCATTCCAAAAGGGATTATTGGCAAATTGAAAAGGAAGGTGTTGTGTGCACACAAATTTAGCTAACAATTTTCTATATTTCATTTGATCAAATGTAAATAGAGAAGTGGGGTTACTTACCTCGCCTTGAACTCCACCACCGCCACCGGTTGACGTAAATCCACGAAGTTGTGCTTGGTTTGAACTAATTCCAACTCTATCCGGATGAATGTTTTTCAAATGCTTCTCGAATGTCCCATATCCCCCTCCTTTGACAAAAGAATATATTTTCTCACAATAGTTGCAATGAACTTTAATAGTACCATCCTCGTTGATCACTTTATTAAAGTGGCGTGCAAAAATATCCGACTTAAGTTGAGCTCGACTTGGAGTTGGGGTTGGAGTTGGCTCGGCATTGGAGTCGGTTGGGTGGTTTTGACTTTCTTGAGTAGGACATCGTGGACCTCGTGGTATAGCATCATCTTCAAGAGGATTCTCATAACCGGGACCAAGTGTGGCCTCAATATCATCTAAACTCCACTCAATCGGTGCCGGTGGTTGTGGAAGACGAACGGAAGAGGTGGAAGAAGCTTTGTCTTTACCCTTACCCTTGCTTTGATGGCTTGTCATAATATGTATGTAAGTGTATATGTAAATAATATATGTATGTAAGTGTAGTGTAATATACTAATATGTATGTAAGTGTAGTGTAATATACTAATATGTAGTATAGTAGTATAGTGTAATATATAGTGTATATAATATATAGTGTAGTATAATATGTAGTGTAGTATGATATATAGTTTAGTGATGTAATATGTAAGTGATGTAAATAATATGTAAATAATAAACTTTGAGAATTGAGTGAGAGTTGAGAGAGAGATGAGAAGAAAGTAATGAGTTGAATAACTTTGGGGTGAATTTTGGAGTGAAATGAGGTGGTATTTATAGATGAAATCTTGAAAAAACAAAAACAAAACAAAAAAAAAAGGGTCGAAACCACCGGTTCGAACCGGAATCGGCGGTTCCACTGTTCGAACCGGCAGTTCCTGTAACGGCTCTTTAATCTCAGCCGTTGGATCTCAACGGCTCTTTAATCTGGGCCGTTGGATCTTAACGGCTACAATTTTCAAAATTGGAGGCGGTTTCCTAACGAATCGGTTCGGTTCGATTAGAACCCGTGATTCCTTCGAACTGCAAACCGTTTCTTTAAACTGGTTTTTGCTCGAACCGAACCGAACTACGGTTTTATGGTTTTATGGTTTTTATGGTTTCGATTCGAAATCGAACGAACAATGAGCCGGCGATTCCAAACCGGCGATTCGGTTTGAACCGCCGGTTCCGATTCGATTTGAGCATGCCTACACTGCACCACATGCATAACACACGAGTGGTACTACATGCACATGGATTGGATTAGACATTTTGTTTGGATCTGACTTCCTGTGTCCCGCGTTGATCGCGACATAGGTGGCGGCTGTCGCGATTTGACCGCGATAGAGATCAATTCTGTCGTGCAAACGGCGCGACAAAAATTTGTTTATTTTTATTTTTTTTAACAAAAATGTTAATTTATTTTTCATTTTTTTAATTAGTTAGTCAGAATTTTTTTTTTTCATTTCCGACTTGGGACATGATTTTCGTGTGATTGTAAAAACGTTATTATTAATAATTAGTGATTTAAGATTGTTAATTAATAATTTATGATTTAGGATAGTTATTTAATATTTTAAGTATAATAATTATTGATTAATGATTTATTTTTTATCTTAAGATATAGTAAATTTTATTTTAATATTTTATATATATACTAATTAATGATTTAAGATAGTTAATTAATTAATTAAGTATAAATATGTAGTTATTTTATATTTAATTAATATTAAGCATCAATTTGATACAAATAATATTAAGCACTCTAAAAATGTGTGTTCAAATAATATTAAGCAAACCAATTTAATACAGTGTTAATTAATAATAAAACATACATGAAATTGAAATGTCTGTTCCCCAATCTAAGCACGGTTTTTTTTTTTATCCGCCACAACACATAATTGGGGGTTTCTCCATCCTTGACGCATGAATGTTGCACAAACCTTGAAGAATGCGATTCTGAAATCAGCTGGATCTTTATTAATCCTAAATTTACCTTGTAATTAAAAAAATAAAGATTTTTATTAAGATATATAGTTTTACAAATATTAAAACGTGTAAAATGCAAACATTATTAAACTTACTTCGAATATAATCCACATGTGTTCCCAACACTCGGAAGGTACCATGGGCCAGTTTGTCCATTTTGGGTCAAGGTACTTGCATCATATGTCATGTACCACGTTAATTCACACAGAATCCAAATCGTGCGATGAAACTGTCGTGTCCAAGTAGTTTGTACATATTAAGAACGTTATTAGTTATAAAAACTTCAAACGTGATATTATTTATAAAAATTAGATTACCTCCCATCTTTGTCCAACCACAACAATGGCAGGGGTCTTTCCTGGTTATCGACAGTGTTGTCATTTCCTGATGTTCTTTTTTTTTGCACTCATCTTTTAATAAGATATACAAATGTACTAGTTTTTATAGATTTGGGTAAATAAGTTCTATATTATTATTGATTTTTATAAAAAGAAGTTAAAAAATATTGTTTTTTAAAATTTATAAAAAATAATAGAGATTAAAATATGTTTATAGTAAAATATTTAACAAGAGATAAAAAAATTTGCAATACTAATTCATCATCTGGAGCAATTAAGTACAAATAAATAATCCATTAAACATTTAAAAAAATCAAAATAAATGGACTAGTGATTGTTATGGTCGTCATCAGGGTTGTTGTGTTGGTTTTGATAATATTGTTGATATGTGGTGTAGTCCCACCAACCAGGATTTATTGGTTGGGTGGAAAGTTCAGAACATAGTCTCACCGTTTCGTTTTAAAGGTTTTCCGGTGGAGGAAGACTTTCCTCCCTTTATGAGAGAATATATTTAATCATACACAGATGTGGTTTGAGACGGAAATTGCGGATCTAGAGTTGTTGCGCTTGCAATCTACGGAACCGAAGACGCATGGGCTACGGTACGAAATGATATGTTATTTGAACTCAACAAAAAAACAAAAAAGAATTATACAATGTTGTTATAGGTGGTCTTACAACCATGTCGAACTTGGAGAAAAATCTATATCACTTCGATGGTCCAGCTCCCAATAGAAAAATGGTTTTCACTACCTGATTGTGGATACTTGGTTGCAACCTTTTATAATATTTTCGTAATGTCATTCGGTGACACTGACGAATATTTATGTCTTCCTGCTACATTGAAAGACTGTCGACCACATCCGATCGCGAAGGTGGTGTTAGGGCACGTGAACAACAATTCACATTAGATATTGGTAAGAAAAAATATTTGTTGTTTTATTGTATTTTTTTATAATATATTTTATCCCTTAATTATAATAAAGTTTTTAAACTTTAATTTTAGTTGCAAATGACATTTGGGGATTATCCAGTACCGTCAATCTCTCAATTCTGGCTCAGCAACCGCCATCCAACTACATATGGTTTAGATTTTCAATTTACAAGTAGAATAAACATATACAATTTATTATTCAACTGGGATGCACCGCGACGTAAAGTTAATTATAATGAACAAAAAAATTATAGAGGCTAATATTACCATTTTACAATTTAATTATGCTTGTTTTTTTTCATTAACTTGCTTAAGTGTTATTTGTTATATCATTCATTACTTATTTGTTATATTTCTCTTAAGCATTAGTATAACATTTACAAATATATTCAAATTATTTAATAGGAGTTTACTTATTAAATGAAACAAAGCAGCATTTTGGGCCATCATATTTCTCAGCTTTTGTCTTTTCCTTCCCATGTCTTTTCCTTCATATTAAATACTATTACAAAGCGTAAAAAAAAAATTATGTCACGCCGTTTGCACGACAGAATTGAGTCGTGTCGCGGTCAACGCGAGACAACCATAAGTCAGAGCTCTCCACTCATCATTAAGAAATCATCACCGGCTGTCTTTTCCTTCCCATGTGCATATAGGAGTTGTGATAACACACTATATAATTTGAAAGCCAATCCGAAAACAAAAAGGATGAAATAATGGAACCTTAACTTTTAACCGTGACCACAATCTAACTTTAAATTCGTTCATCACTTTTTACGAATTTGAAATAATTCCCCCAAAAGACAAGTTCATTTCTATATCTCCAAATAGACCAAACTTCTCCAATCTAAAATATTGATTGGTCAAAATTTTATAGTCGAAAATAACATCAAAGATACACCTGATTCGCAATAGTGTGTGTTTTCAAGGTTTTACTTGTTAAACCTCGTACCTAACTTCAAGAACACGACACATTCTTGGAAAGTTGTGTTAATTACTAGGAAATGGTCCTGAAATTGTGCTCCTCGTTCAAGAAATTACCGTAGAGATTCCTTCACTATCTGCAGAAAACTTGCACCCTACCCAAAGAATTAACATTTGTCAAACACAAGACTTTGACTTTGGAAAAAAAAGAATAAAAAATTAAATTGAAACGAAAATGAGTCAATTAAAAATAACTGGTGAAAAACCAAATTTATGATGTATGGACCAAGTGTGTCACTCACCAGGCCAACAGGGAGTTGACCCTCAATCTTGGATTTTGGTTTAATAAGGTTGAAATAGTCATTCCACACGACAGACGCGGAGAACTGATGTTAACTATTACTGGTGTATTTTGAAACATTTAAAATAACTTACAGAAACACTTATTTTCAAAAGTTGTGAGAGAGAGCTTTAAAAATAAGTCATTCTAAAAGTTGTTTTAAGTGTTTCAAAACACGTTCATACTTGTCGGTAGGACTTGATTGGGTAAATGGGTACGGTATATTAAAAATGACGTTTTTAAATGGTCAGACCCATTTCGGGATGATAGGGGTAGTTCAATCATTTTATATGATAAAATTATTATTGTATTTTTATTAAAATAAATGATAATTTTTATATTATTTTTTAATTAAGAGTATGAAAATAATTTGACACGTCTAGCAGTGTTTACTCGGACGTGAATCATCCCAAATACCATTTCTCATATTAAAAATACAATTTCATGTAGTATAATGCATTGAAAATTTCGGCATAAATATAATACTAAAAATTTTAGAGGTCTTTGTATAGGAAAAATATCTATAGATACTGTACAGAAATCTCTGTATAACATACTTTTTAACATGTTTTATATTAATCGTTCTGTAACGAAAGTTCAGTATACGTATTACACCGAAATTTATATAGAATATTAGTGTGTATTTTGAAATGATTTACATGTTTTTACCGAAGTACCCAAATATCAATTTTTTTCCAAATGCCTAAATTTAAATATACTTACCATTAACATACATTCATACATGGTACCCAAGATTATACTGTACAGGAGATCTTTGGTATGTCATAAAAAATGGTAGTTTTAGTATTTTTTCAATTCAGTAAATGTGACATACCGAAATGTTTGGTATTCTTTTGGTTTGATAAGTGCAGTAAATCGAAATTTTTGGTATTTTGATGAAGTACGCTGCATTTTAACATAAGCAACAACAAATCACAGCTTGAAAAGAAAATTATGTATGTGATGAATATGAAAAGAATAATGATTTTTCTCCTTGAATTGGAAGGGTATTATAACCCAATGAATTTACAACCTTCATCCTGAAGAACAAAATTGATGTACAAATATAAATAGGAATTCCTATATGAATATAAAAAAATTCCTATCTAACTCCTATTAACAAAAGAAGTCAAAGAATTAGTCCGTTTACAGGTGAGAGCTGCATTGCACAATGATGCCTACTCCTACAAGAAAGACCGCTGCTCGATCGCGTGGATTCGGGCCGAGCTGGGGAGTGTAACCTTGCGCATTGTTGGCTTCTCGGAGACAAATTCACTTGCTCTAAAGCATCGTTTTGGAGCCGAGAAGGGTAGTCTCGTAAACACCCAATTCTCGGCCCAGCTCCTGTGCTCCATTTAGACGATAAATGTTTCCCAAGTTGGAATGAGTTCGTTTTTCTATGCGAATTCATTCTTTGTGAAAAGCATTTGTCGCTTGGTTCGTCTGGCGACTCTGGAGAGCAGAACCCTTCGTTGCTCGATTGGCTTTCGTTCATCAACTTCACTAACAAGTTATCCTTGGATGGTATCTCGAGAGCCCTCAATTTTCTTCCAAATTTAGCAGTACATGTCTCGTCTCTAAGTTCAAGTTTACCCGAATTTGATCCGATTACATTTACGCCCTTCTCCCCCAACTCATCGTCGGAGGTGTTGCTTCTCAAGTACAGACGTTCGTCTTCTTCTTTATCGATAGAATCAAGCTTAACATCGGTCAGATCCACGTCGTTCTCCCTGAGAAACGAGACGAAATCCTGAAAATTCTCCGGGGTTGGGAGATAATGACCGCTGTGAGGCCAGACGGCCTTTAGGACCCCATTTTCGGCAACCATCCTCCCTGCGGCCAATGTAGCTCCTCCAGCCAAGAAACTCGAGTGCTGAAACGTCCCTTTCTTTTTCTTCGCGACGTACAATGCCTTAGCCGTGCTTAGCACGAAAATCCACTTAGAACCCTTAGTGGTGTCAAGAAACTCCCCTGTTTCCTTACACAAAAGCTTCCCACCTTCCACTATAACTTCATAAGCCATTCTTTCCATCTGCAACCGGAAAAAAAAACGCGAAATTCAGTACGCGAATCATCTCAAAATACTCAAGGATTATTGATGAGTAGGTCTAGTGTGCAAATTTGTATAGATGAAAATCTATAAAATTGCCCTAAATCAACCAACTACACCCTAAACACTAAATAATTAACCCTAAATTATAACCTATTTGAGCTGGGTGAACCATGAACTAGTCGGACCGAGTGAACCATAAACCACTCAATTTTGTATTACATTCATCAATTATAGAATTTGGTTGAAAATTAAAGTTTTTGTATCTATACAAATTTGCATACTAGACTTTGTCATTATTGAATTGAAAAAAGATATAGAGCGTACCGGGCCAAGATACTTGATGCACTGCTGCTGAAGTTTCGAACGAGGGCACTTTTCGATTAGGTTAATGTCCTTCCCTTCTCCAATATCTAGCCTACAAAATTACAATCATATAATATAATCAGTATACATATATATAAATTATAATGAAATAAACTCAGATCGATCATTTGTGACAGTTTCAAGATTATTACCAGTAGAAGAAGGGCTCCTTGCTCTGAGAATTCAACCACTTAACATAATAGAAATGCAGATTGTGTCCGTAACGATGTCGTGGATCTATCTGCACAAAACCAATTCGATCAAAATTAGTTCTTTCACATTTAAAACAAATGCACCATAGGCGCTTTATAATATATATATGTAGACACGTAATACTCACAGCTTCGAGCCAATGCTGCAGGGCGAGTTTCTGAGCTTTGCCATTTTTCGACAGCCCCTTTCCGACTTTTGCTGCCCTGGTTCGCGCTCTGGACCATCGCGAAATGGCAGTTTCGTGTTTGCCAAGATCGAAGAAGGAAATTGAGCTATGTTTTAGCTCCGCAAAATCGAGGAGCTTCCACCAGCTCTGTTCCACAAGAACTGCACAATCTGCTAGCTTTCTTCTTGTTCTGAAGCTTTTATAGACTTTCTGAAGCTTGATTGCCGCCTCGTGTTTGGGGCTGTTTGGATCAAGAAACGGGATTTGACCCATCAAATTTGGTACAGAATATGGGCTAGGCATTTCGTCGAACACATAGTTGGCATTCTCCCAAACTTTTGTGTTCTCAAAAGATACGGATCGAAGTGGGGTCGATTTTTGAATGATCTGATATACCCCCATGCAATTTCGAATAGGATTGTGAACAGAGTATAAGACCTGGGTTTCGAATTAGGCAAAAGAAACACCCAGATTATAAATTCTTGAAAAGTGAGAAATGTTGAAGAGTGGTTGGTTCAGTTTTTGCTTTTGAATGGAATGTGATTGTATAATACAAGGGGGTCTGAATGAAACCAAAAAATGTAGCTTTCTTGTGTTTATTTAGAACTGAAATGGCGTTGATGATGGCTACGATGTTGTATTTATATAGGTGGCAAATTTGACGGGCTGCGAATGCTGGTGGGGTGGGGTGTGTGTCTGTGTGTGTGCGCGCCTGCGTAAGAGAGAGAAAACACATGGAATGACTTTTTAAGACTAAGATCTATTTTTTTAAAATATTATTGTTATGTATAAATAATATTCTTTTGACAATTCGGTATATAACTTAACGATTGAATAATTTGGGGATTAAAATCACCGTTCATTAGCGGAGGCCATACTTCACTCCAAAGTTAAGTTTTGTATGAGTTAACGCATCGCAAGAATTGATCGCACTTTAGAGAGTTTGAATCTATGATCTGGTGGGAGCACACTCTTAAGTTTCAAATCTACACTGTAGGTCCCAAAAAAAGGTTCGTGAGGTGTGAGTCTAGAGGATGAGTGAATAGACTTAAACTTCGAAAACTTTTTTTCGGTCTTTCGGTCGAGAAAAACCATTTATAACAAAGTGATTGCGGTTTGAATAAACTGATCGAGTGCAAGTCCTAATCGGTTTGGGTTTAATATCCAACTTCTTCGGGTATCGCTACGATTTATAGAGGCGGTCGATTCGATGCTTCCATCGGTTTTAGCGATTGTCTTAGATTATTGTGTTAGTCGAACGGAAGCTTTAGTTTATACCCACGATGTGAAAAACCGGTTTATAACTTTTCAATTAAATTTGTTTTCAATCGGATGACTATGAAGTCAATCGATCGGATCGATAACTTTCAAGGTTGTGGTGCTAAATTTGATCCTTTCGAGAATATGTATCTTGATTTAATCAAGTTGTGTGCAATAGTGTAAAAAGTTAATCAATCGTAAATGCACACAAGATTTATAGTGGTCTTGACAACAATGACCCCTACGTCCTACTCTTCTTCCCTATCACAAGGGCACCAACTTAACCAATTTAACCAACTCAACCAGGACTTAGATTATTGTGTTAGTCCAACACATTACACCAACAACTGACGATATTTATAGAGTTCTCACTCAACCGATCCTCAAAATTATTCTTTTAAATCGACCTTATAGAAACCCTAGTCTAAAAATCTTCTTAAACAAACTTAACCTAACTTTTGGGTTTTGGATAAGATTTGTTGTTTTGTTCCAACTTTGAAATCTATCCTAGTATTTGAGTAGCCTAAAACCAACACAGAGGATTAGATTTACGTCTTAAGAACTATGGATGAACACTTAGAAAATTAATCTTCAAGGTTGTGTTCTTCGCGGAAATTTGGTTATAGTTTGAGCTTCTTGATAATTTATGTGTTTTTATGCACTCAAGAGGAATCTCATATTTATAGACCCCGTATTAAATCAAAGTCCATCCGTTGGAGAGCAATTTGAATTTAAAAGCTATATTTGGTAGATATGTAGGATTTGATGTGATGTGCTTGAGGGGCGGCATGGCCGAAAAGCATGGATAGTTGTCTTTTATAACTATCCGCTTTGACCAAGCAAAACTTCTTCCAAATCCCGTTGTTATTAATTTTCCGTTCATACGTGTCTTGTTCTTATTGGTTAACAAGAGCACTTTTTAGTGTTTGTTCTACCAACTAAAGTTGACATTCTTCTTGTCCAGATCAACAACGTATGACTTGGTGAAACATCGCCATTACCACGGTGTGGTGACCCTAATCGATTAAAACCGATCGATATCACGATAGAGTCTTCTTGAATGCGGTTGTCTTTAGCTCAACTAGCGGACTCGACTTATGTAGGTCTCTTCCGGTTTTCGATCTTCCGGTAGTCATCTGATCTTCAAGTCTTCTGAATTTGAGCTTCATGATTTCACTCTGATCGTCTGACTTTATCAGATTGTCTGATCTTTTGTCTTTCCTGCGCTTTGTGAGTCGTTTTTTGCATCACCATCCGACTTCACCGTCTTTTGCTCACAACTTGTTCCAATTATTCTTTAGATCGACCTACACATATTGAGTTCCCCCAATATGTGACCTATCTTCTTATACATCGGTTGTTATATCAATAATTATCAACCGGTCATCTTATCTTATTTTATATTAAAAACATCGATGGTCTTGGATGATGATCTAGACCAAATCCGATCCTGTAGGTCCTATTACATGTGTTTTGGAACTTACATCAAAACACCACATCTTCGCACTTTTCCTATTCTGTCCCATTTAACATGGAAATTGGAGAGCCCATTGATTTTAGGACTAGGGGCTCCCGGCTTAAAATCCTTCAATGTCGCTCTCCATCTTCCTCAATTTAACAAAAGCTCGAGGGTGGCTTTTAGGATTATTTCAAAGCCTCTCAACACCCCTTTTCCCTTTAATCAAAGTTGGGGGACAACACGAAATTAGAAAAGGATCCAGTACTCTAAAATCTTTAAAACCTCTCTCCCTTCTAAGTTTAGGCTTAGATTTTATGGTTTAAGGTTTATGTCTTGACCTCCTCCCTTTTGTACTTGTCAAATTTGTAATGTAAAAATCGACCTCCTTTATCTGTTATGGTCTTTATTAATGAAAAGTTCTATTATTTCATTGTTGTGTATTTTAATATCTTTCAAGCAATAAAATTCCTTATGCGATTGAAGCTTTAATCTTATGTAACTTGCTTGTTGAACATTAGCTTAATCGACTTACAAAGTATGAAACAACCAAACCGATTAGTTCCTTTAACTGATATGCCTTAACTGATCGTTCCTTGATTAATTTAATCGATAAAGCCTTCTCTTATCATAATTAATTCCTTTCAACTTTTGATCGGTTGAGATACCTAACTCAATTGATCTCTTAAACTGTTAGTCTCTTAACCACCGTTTCTATGATAAAATTTAGACCCGATCCACCAAACATTTCGTGCACTTTCTCGAGATCCGTAATTCCTAGCTCATTGCATAATTCTAACCAATCTCTTATCTCAAATTAGTGGCTTGGTTAAAATATCGACTTTTCCTAATTTGTCTTATCAAGATGGATCTTTTCCATTCTTTTTTTATTCTTCTTTTTTCAACATGATCTCTTAGAAAATGATGTCCACATCCACATGCTTGCATCTTGTATGTAGAACAAGATTATCGAGTGATTGCAATAAGACTATTACCGCCACGAATATAATCTCGTTCTTAGCTACAATGTTATAATCCTCAATCATCCGTAATTTTCCGAAATACTAAGCCGAGTAGCAACTTGAAGCAATAACCACCGCTCTTGCCGTATATTGGACCTTCGAATGGATCTTGATAAACCCTAGATGTCGCAAATTTTTCACATGTATCTCCGCTTTGAAAACCACGAGATCCCATAATTTTACTACCTAAAAAGCGACAACATATGTACCGAGGTTGACTTCTCCATATCAAATTTCATGAAAAAACACACTACCGTCGAGGTAGATTTTCTTGACCTCCATAATCGAATCGGGACTACTTCGACCAAGATAAATTAACCCACTTTTCGGATACTCTAGATTATCATCGATGGGTAAAATAAACGAAGGTTTCTATCGTTTTTCCTTTGCAGATACATAAGGCTTACTTAAGAATGTCTTCATGTCTCTATCTCCTGTGGCTTTGCATTATGGATTCCATTTCCAAAAGGTCGGTACATACACCTTCAAGACAAAAAGATATAATCTTCAAATTTGCCTTCAGCGATCGAATTCTTGATCTTGTAGAGATCCAATGAGAATCGCCCCCCCTTAATTCTATTCTTTCTCGATTAGTTTTTTAGACAAAATTCTCTCGCCGATCTCGATCCATCTTGAATCCAAATCATCATAGGAATTTACTAACTCTTGTTCTCGCGTCCTTTACAGCTTTGAACTCCAAACTTATGAGCCAATAAACTCCTAGTGTACCGTCGGCTGCATGAATATCCCTTTTCACTTTGCCTTTGCAACTTGTAAACCCGAAAAGGAATTCATCCGACCCATCATGGACATCTCGAACTTCCTCAGATCGAACTTGTCAATTTATCACATAAACTCTTGTTGGGAGATCCCCATTAAGATGATGTCGCCCACATAAATCAACCATCGAATATCTTCTCCATCTTCTATTCTCAATAAGGTTCTCTTCCCACTATTCCTTTAATCTGAAATCACGAAGCCTATCAAGAACGAGGAGGATCTTGTTTCAGCCATAAAGAGCTTTTTTCTTAAAAAAATCTAGTACACCGGGGACCATAGAACATACTTTTTTCAAAGCCCCTTAATTTCGGAGGTTGTTCAACATAAACTTCCTCATGTGTCTCTAGTACCCCGCTTAAGAATGCACTCTTAACATCCATCCGATACACAATAAACCCTCTCAGGATTAAAGATATGCCAAAAAATTTTCCGAATGGATTTCTTAATTCAAGCACTTTCTTAATCGTTTATTTCAGCTTGAATTCCATTATACGAAATTATTCGCGCAAAGGTCTCATCATAATCAATTCAATTTCTTCCGATTGTTATGCTTCGTACCCCTTAGCAACAAGTCTTGCCTTATTTCTACATTCGTTATTACATTATTCTCATCTCTTTTGTTCTTGAATACCCACTTTGTGCCAATCACATCTTGATGGGTTGTCCATCCTACCGCCTTCCAAACAACTTTATTCATCTCAAAAAGTTTAGAAACCGTTAAAGTTCTTCTTGCATGGCTAGAATCCAGTTTGCATCTTATAAGCTTCTTCTACTTGAACCTCGTTGGTTCCTTCAAAGATGATAACAACAATACATGGGTCTTTCACCAACGATGTCTAGTTTTGACTCTATCGATGGGTCTCCTTTTTTCATGATCGATCACCAATGACCATGATGAAAATGACCGTTACCCAGTCCTTTCTTTTTCCTTTTCCAAAATGCATCGGTTTGGAGAACATCATCCTCTTTCTTCGATAGTAGTTCATTACTAGTGATTGGGGAGTGGTGCATAATTATGATCCACTTGACATGGACAAGTCTCGGTGATGTTGGACTCATCATGTGCCGATCATCCAATGATGAAACGATTTCCATGTTTAATTCGTCAATTTCTTGAACTTTGGATTGCCGTATTCCCCCAGATGCATCAAATGGTTCGGTTAATCTTGCCTCACCCGTTTCATTCCATCTTCTTCGATTGGATCATTTAAGATCAATTCATTGTAAGTACCTTAGGTCATCGATTGACGTCCTTAGTGAATCGGCAAGATCAAGTTTGAATATACACTATTACGTGTTCAAAATAGTTTTTCGATCCTTTTTCCTTAAGATACTTAGGATTGGTTAGATCCATTTTCATGTGCATCAAGCATATCAAATATATCAGTCAAGGTTGATCACAAGTGATCATATTAAAATCTCTTGTTCGAGAAAAAATGCAGTTTCTCTTGTTCGGGAAGATGTCTCATCAAAAAACGACCATATGAGGTGTTTCTTCCACTTGCCAACTAGGGTTAAAATGCATATCAATTTTGTAAACCCCGAAAAATAAATAAAATTGTCAATTTATCTTTGAATGAGGAATATCCTAAAAATATACCCTCAATTGATTCCGTGACTTGGCCTCAAAAGTCTTCAAATCGACTCTTCCCATTGTTGTGTATTTAAACACTTGCACTCAAAAACATGGAAGTAAACACGAACAAGAGGTTTTCTAATTAATTCTTCCACATTGCCAGTTCATAGGGTGTTTTTGTAGCGAAGCCTTAGTCGGAGAGCATCCGTTACATTGTCGAGTGTGGCATGCAAGATTGATGGCTTCGATCAACGCGAAACGGCTTGGTGTTGCATGTTCAAATAACATAGTCACGACAGCTTCTTTTCCTCGGTCTGATCGCCTGCAGTGTTCTATTTCTCCGCTTACGCTACACCATTCTCCGTTGTGGCGTTCTTTACAAAAATAAATGATGTCTCATGTTGTATACCAAACTTAGTGCAAAAATCAAGAATAAAAGAATTCGAGAATTTCAAATTCCTTTATCCGATCCGATTTTCACTATAATTGACACCCTTTAAAAAATTTTTTTGTAGTTTCTTGAGCGGCTTTGAATATCTTTTGTCATTGTCTCATTCTTCTTATACAAGAATACAACCCGTAAACTTGGAATAATCATCCACGATTACGAGAGTGTATTTACGTCCCATGAGACTAACTTGGTTGTGTAATGGGTCCAAATAAGTCCATATGGAGAAGTTGCAATATCAAAAAGGATCTTTGGTCCAGTAGATTCCCTTGAATGAGGCTCTAACCCCCTATATTTTTTTTCTTCCGAAATTTGCACAAATATGTCTTTTTTGATCCTCAGAGAATACCTCATTCGAAGACCCTCAACCAAAGACATCCTTTTTATCTTGTTAAGAGTTTTAAAGTTCAAATGACTCATTCTTTTGTGCGAGAGCCAATCTTTACCTTTTGAACTCTTAACAATTAGGATAACTTGTATTTCTTGGACAACTGCTTCCAATCTATCTATATAAATCAAAGATCTTTTCCTTTTAACCCAGTTAACAAGATCTCGCTGAGTAGCTCGATTCTTGATAGTACAATCGATCAATTATCTTCGAGAACTCAACATCCTAAATCCGTTGTCGCAGAATTGTGAAACCGATAACAGATTATGCTTTAAACCTTCAACATATGAGACTCCAAAGAATTGCTCGGCATCATCATTCTCTAAGGTTCCGAATCCTCCGGTAAAACCAAAGTTATCATCACCAAAAGAGTACACGTGGGCCTTCTTTTAAATCGAAGAATTTGTAAAGAGCTAAGGAGATGTTTGCTTCGAAATATGTGCCTTGAACATCCACTATCGATGTACCGGATAGTTTTCTTGTACACCTCCTTTGTTAGCCAAACCCACGTGAACCTGGACTTTAATTTTACCTGATCAAATCGGACTTTTAGGTACCCTTTTAGGATTGGGTCCCGAGGGTTAGAGTTGGTTTTAGAGATCCATACAAACAAACAATGCTTTATTTCAATTAATAAGTCTTTGTGAATTATTATACAAGGCACTTCTATTGTAATCGGATAGATCAAGGCCTTCATCCTTTTCATGGCGATTTGTCTCTCAAAAACATCTACATAATCATACATTTCTTCATATGCATTAACATTCGAGATGATTATTTGTGTTGAAGAGCCTTGGGTGAATCGAAGACTTGAGATTTTTCCTTTGTTTGGTTGTCTTTTCTTTTGTTTCCCGATACTTACTCCAAATTTTGCATGTTCTTGGCTCACAACAAAACCACGCCTTTTTGATAACCATAGGTTTTACGATTATAAGGGTAGTAAGATGACCGCTACCATTAAAAGATTCATATCTTATTTGCATATCCGGTTTCAAACTTGATCAATCGGTTTACCCTTTGGTGAATTAGAAGGTAATTAGCTTGATCGTTAGGCTCTCCTCTTCTTTTGATTAGGTTTCAAACGAAGAATTCTGATTTTCCTTTTGAGGTTGTCTTTTCACATTTAGTTCCACCTCCATTTTGGATACCTAACCTTACTTTTATTCAACAATTTTGTTTGCCAAATCCGCATATTTACAAAATTTTGTTGAGGTCTCTTCAAACAAAAGAACCGGGTTCTTCTATTAAACCGTTGATACAATGTTTCCTCATAAATAGGCGATGTTTATGATCGATTGGGTCCATTTCATCAAATAACCCGATATTCTCTTTCGATTAGGTTTTTTCCTTACTTGTTCGCCAGAAACTTATTTTACCTTTGAAGATACATATTTTTGCATTATGTGTATCTATGTTAGAAACTTCGTTTGATTACACTTTAAGGAGGAAAATCGTGAATCGGACGGGATCTTTTTTGAGGATGTAGAAGGGTTTTCATACCCATTTCGATTCCCAAAGTCTTATTAGTTGTCGTTCACAAAAAATAGTTGTTCATATCCCAAAGAAAGCGAAATGACGGTTTTTGAAGATTTCGTAAAAAAAAATCACTTGTATTTTCTTATGTAAACTATCCTCGGTTAATTTCGGACTCTCATGTAGTCGGTAGAGTTCAACAAACTTGGCTTGTAAGATTTTAAAAATCATCGAATTTATCTAATTTATTGATAATAAATTCTAGTTGTTCTTTAATTTAGCTTCTCCTGATCCCAAAGAATTAACTTTCGAACTTTGGGATATCAATTCTTGATTATCTTCGAAAGCAATTTCTCTAAAAGGCTTTGATTTTGTTCAATTTCTTTTATCCCATTCACCATTCTTATTTTCCTTAACAAAAATGGAAGTATTTTTAATCCTTAAATTATCGTTTTTCACTTATTCCACTATCGTATAAAACACTCCAACCGTCTTTGCTTTTATGTTAGAGATCATCAAGCAATTGCTCGAAATAGATAATGATTTAGCAAGTCAATCTCTCCAACAAAATGATCCGGTGTCGACTCAATATGCTAATCATATATATGGTCTTTGCACCAAACTTTGGTGTGGAAACCCCATTGAAAAGAGCGAAGGTTTAGAGGTTACCTCAGTTGGTCTTCCTCCTCACAGCCATCGGGTTGGGGGAAAATGGGATTTCATCATCGGAAGAGAATATCGGATCATCGTTTAGGGTAGAAATCATCGCTTGTTGTCAAAAATTCGACCTCAAATCTTCTATTATTTCATTGTTGTGTATTTTACATGAGTAACTTGCTTGTTGAACATTAGCTTAATCGACTTCTACAAAGTATCCTCATAAGTATGCTTAATCGACGGATAAGAATCATCAATTTCGGATGTACTCGGCAACCATGGCTTTCTGTCTATATCTTATCTCATTGGTAAGCGTTGCTCTCTTATCATGGATCTTTTCCATTTCACTTCTCTTTCTTTTGGTGTCGGTAGCAATCTTACCTACAATGCATCTGCTTCTGTTATAATCCTTTTTCACGTCACTCCATAATGACTTTTCTCCACAGTTGAAACATGCTCCACGCGATCCACCTCCACAAACTCCTTCATCGATGCCAAAATAAACCAAGGTGAGTCATTTAAATCATTCAGAATCTTTGCGGTTTGACTTACATACACTTTGTCGATTGTAGTCAATGAGAGCCCTGAGTTTCTTCTCTCGATTCGATCTGTTGTCTCTCCTTTTGAACATTAGCCAATAAACCGATCATTTCTTTTCTTATCTTCTCTCATGGACGATCATCATCGATCTAGTCCTTCTTGTTGGATATCTCGCCCATCACCATCGGCCTCCTATCTCTTTCTCAATAAGGTTACTCTATTCCTTTAGTTTTGATAATCCTTGTAAAATCTTTCTTAAATCCAGATACTTACCAAAGTTGGATGTTAGATTTTTCAAGTTTTTAAGAATGTTAAGAATAAACCAATGCCAAAGATTTAATCTTATAATATTTCCAACAAGTTCAAGACATTATTCTCATCTCTTTTGAATACCCACTTTGTGCCAATCTTTGATGTTCTCATCCGCCGCTTTGAATGAATCAACTTGAATTCCATTTTGATGTGGCGGTGTGGCTTCGATTGATCCGGTTATGACGACTCGTCTTCTTCTTCTTGCCCTCTTTTCGATCGGATCGAACTCATGGGCTTTAAGACTCGTTGAAGAACTTGGCTTCATCTTAGCAATATCTTGACAATCCTTTATTACGGTGACTTTCATATCCCACTTCTTAGTCGGAGATCTCAAGATTTTGTAGTTGATATCTTTATCCCACATTCCTCGCCCAAGTTCCCTGTAGCTTGTTAACCGACATGGTGATTCTTCCATCAAGCTCATTGATGGTTTCATTTGGTAAATCTTAAGTTTCTCAAATTTCAAAGACCACATGAGGTGTTTCTTCCTCAACTAGGGTTCTATCTTGTAAACCTCGAAAGTCGGGCCGAATAGAGAATATCCTAAAAATATACCCACCCTGCTATCTTTAATCATATCATTTCCTACACAAAAACATTTCAACAAAGGTTTTCCGCGCCCTTCCACAGTTCATAGGGTGTTTTGTAGCGTATCCCACATCCGATTTGATGGCTTCCCCGGCTGGTTTGTCTTGAGATACTTTATCTTTTCTCTACACCATTATCTTGTCTATGGTCTTCATGATTATGTTCCTTTTACTTTTATATTTTGTCGATTTTCTATACTATCGCATTTATCCGTCCGGAATTGTATCGAGTGTACAACTTTTCTCTCTTAATCATCCAAAGATCCATTTTAGGGCAGACTCTTTAAGTCCATATGGAGCAAGGCTTCAACCTGGAATAAAACTCGTCCCTTCTCGATCACCTCCAAATACCTCATTCGGTTGTCATGGTAGATGATGATGGATCCTTTTGTGCGTTCAAGAACTTCCATCATCCTGCTCAATCTTATTGATCCCTTTCCTTGATGGTTGCTCATATATATAGTACCGATCGCATCACTCATCAATGGAAAATTTAGGCAAATCATGATACATTAAACCTTCGTATTATCCATGCCATCATCGTGAGTTTGAAAACAAAGTGAGATTTGAAAAAGATTTTTCAAGATCGCCTCAACATCCACTTCACCATACAAGGTTCTTTTTCAAGAAACCCACGTGATATTCAAAGCCGGGTTTTAGATTGGGTCCGAGAAACCCAAGAGCTCCATACAATTACTTCTGTAGGTCCCGAAGATCGGGTTTGTGAGGGCATACATTTCTTCATATGCATTCCGATCAGAGGGGGTGAATAGACTTAAAACTTTTTTAACTTGCGGTCATGCGAGCCTTGGTGAATGATTTTTCCTTCTTTGAATTGTTTCTTTTAACCAGGGGATCGTCTGTTCCAGTTGAATCGGTTTGGGATCGATATCCAACTTGGCTTTACTGTTAAGTCAATGCGAGGCGCACGATTTTCCTTTTTGAGGTTATTGTTTCGATGTCTATCGGTTCTAACTCGGTTCAGCGGTTTAATCGAGTTTATACCCGTCTATTTACCTTATCGATTAACCGGTATCTATGTTAGAAACTCGTTTTATAACAAATCTGACGGCATTTGAGGATGTAGAGGGTTTTCAATCGATGACTATGGAGTCAAAATAGTTGTTCATATCGAACGGTTTTGAATCGATAAAACTTTTTCTTATGTAAACCATCCTAACTCGCATGTATTATGTATGCAAATTTAATTAAGTTGTAGCTAGTTGTTCCTTAACTTTTTGAGGATGTAGTGTAAAGCTTGATTTAATCGATCATATCTGATTTTTTGTAAATGCATACAAGATTTTATAGTGGTTTTTTAATCCTTAGACAACCCGATAAGTGTTCATTGCACGCCCACTCTTCCCTATCAAGTCAAGGGGCACCAACTTGATTTATCTTAACCAACTTAACCAATCGGACTTATAGATTATTGTGTTAGTCCAACACATTACACCAACAGATATTTATAGAGTTTTCACTCAACCGATCCTTAAATCAAAGACTAGAAACCATAGTCTTATCAAAAATCTTGCTAAACAAACTTAACCTAACTTTTGGGTTTTGGATAAGATTTATTGTTTGTTCCAACTTTGAAATCTATCCTAGTATTTGAGTGGCCTAACCACCTAGAGGATTAGATTTATGTGCTAAGAACTATGGGATGAACACTTAGAAAATTAATCTTCAAGGTTGTGTTCTTCGTGCGTAAATTTGGCTATAGTATGAGCTTCTTTGATAATTTCCGTGTTTTCACTTTTTCAAGAGAAATCCCATATTTATAGAATCCCCAATCAAAGAGCCGTCGGAGAGCAATTTGAATTTCCGGGCATATTTTGGTAGATATGTAGGATTTGATGTGGCGTGCCATATCCGACTCGGCATGGCCTTTAAAGCATGGATAGTTGTCTTTTATAGCCGTTTACCAAGCAGCACCAAATTCCAGTATTGTCGGCTCCGCTTCATACGTGTCTTGTTCTTATTGGTTAACAAGAGCACTTTACTTTATCTTTTCCAGTCTTGAGTTTGTTTGTTCTACCAACTAAAGTTGACATTCTTCTTGTTCGGATCAACAACGTATGACTTGGTGAAACATCGATTACCATCCTGTGTGGTTGATCGGATGGTTGCTCTTATCGATTAAAACTCATCAATGGAAAATTTAGGCAAATCATGATACATCTACTTATCCATCGTGATCGTGAGTTTGAAAACTTACGGTGCCGGTTGTCTTAGCTCAACTAGCGATATTCAAACTTGGCTTATGTAGGTTTAACTTGAATAGACTTCGTCTGTGATTGCATACAAGATCTTCCGGTAGTCATCTTCCCTACCACAAGATCTTCAAGTCTTCGAATTTGAGCTTCATGATTTCACTCGATCATCGACTTTTATCGCTAATCGTTAACCGATCTTTGTCTTTTACTTGCCAAGTTCTATCCTTCGACTTTTATAGGATTAAATTTATGTGCTAAGAACTACAAGGCATTTAACCACTTAGAAAACTTTGGTCTTTTGCTCACTCCTTTCAATGAGTCTTTGGTTAGTCCGACTTAAACAAACTTAACCTTCTTTAGATCTGACCTACACATATTGAGTTCCCCCTCAATATGTGACCTATCTTATATATCTTCAAGGTTGTGTTCTATACAATAATTATCAAATTTCGTCATCTTAAGGTCCCATATTAAAAAATATCACCGGAAGCAATGTGAATCCGGCGATTTTGGTCCTATTACATGTGTTTTGGAAATTTCATCAAAACTCTAAATTTCCCAACATACACCAAGTCTGGGAATTTTATGTATAGACAATATCATTGTTAAGCATGTTATGTTTATGAATCAAAGCTATTTAATTAAACGTGCAGTAAATATAACAATGATAGAATTCATTGTTGCTATTGAGTAAAACAAATGTTGCACCTAAAAATTTGTTGCCGGTCTTGGCATGTGTGAGCTTTTTTTTTCTTTTTTAGTATCACTATTCTCTGGATAATAAGCATTATTGTTGTGTATATAAAGTGATACTTGCTCTTTGAAAATATGCTTGATTAATTATTTTATACACTGATATTTTGTAAGAATAAGACTGATACTTGTAATGAATAATAACGATAATTTGTATGTATAACCGTAGCAAGAATTACCAAAATTTACTTTCATTTGCCAATATTTTTCAATTTCGACCCATCAATAATTCAAATTTCCAAGTACAATGTTAAGTGTCAACTTTTGGATTTAAGAATTATTTATAATCCGTAGATTCGAGGTACTCAACCAGTGTTTTCATAACCGAACTGGTGATCAAACCGGTCTAGGCATCGGTTGCCGGTCCAACCGGTTGGACCGGTTGAACCGACGGTTCAACCGTTAAATTGATTTATGCATATTTCTTTTATATTTTGTATGTTACATTAAAAAATAAATATTTATTTATAAAATATTAAAATTATACTAATTTATAACTTATAAATCTTATATTAAAATAAATACAATAGAGTTTGTAGATCAGAGATGATGACGTTGTGGATTAATTCCACACAATATGCGGACATTTAATTTATAAAGAGATTAAATGAAATTAATGACTTGTGAATGAATTTATTTGAGAGAAAATGATATTGAGATAAAAACAATAACATTATATAGAGATGTTTAGAAAAAAATAAAAAAAAAAAAAAAGTTATTTAATAAATAATAAAAATAATAAAATCGAATAAACTGCTTTTTAATAATAGCGATAATTTGTATGTATAACCGTAGCAAGAATTATTTACTTTCATTTGCCAATATTTTTCAATTTCGACCCATCAATAATTCAAATTTCCAAGTACAATGTTAAGTGTCAACTTTTGGATTTAAGAATTATTTATAATCCGTAGATTCGAGGTACTCAACTACTCATATATTCATAAATAAAATAATGAGTATTAAAATAAGTTTGAAGTACGGAATTATTTACACTGATATTATTTCAGTCATGGACCCAACTCCCAACCATACCAAGTGACAAATTCTTAAAATAAGGAAAATTGCTTGGGAAACTTCGTCAAATTCTAGAGAAGAATCATAAGATCTAATATTTTGCTTCTATCATAGTGTTTTGAAACCGCATTTGAATAGTTATTGCATTTTTTTTTAAAGTCGGGGAAATTTTAACTTTTTTCTTTTAAGGAAAAAATTATTTCTTGAATGCAAAATGAGTTTCAAAACACTCCTAAAATCTTGAACACTCTAATTTCTTAAATTCTAACGATTTCGAGTACATTCAGATGCACCGTGATTTATATTACATTTTAAAATCATGCAACTTATTATATTGAAAGATGTAACTTATTTATACTGAATCGTGCAAAAAAAAATTATATTAATAGTTGCACGATTCAGTATAAACAAATTACATCTTTCAATATAACTTGCATGATTCTTAAATGTACTATGAGTACACAATGCACCTAGATGCATACAAGACTTAGTCTTAACTCTTATTTATTTAAGACGTTTGACACATCATTACAAAGAGTATATAGTAAGTCTCCGGCGAAACTTGTTCATAGTATGGAATTTATATTATTACATTTATCAATCGATCGATAATATTACACTTATAAATTAAGATTATAGTATTAAATACTATTAATATTAATTTATAAGAGTAATTGTATAAATTTATAAGTGTAATAATATTAATTTTATATTATTAACAAATTTCACAATAGAGTTTGGGAAGAGTATTCTCACGCTGTAATTAAGAATCAACTTTGCCGAATAAAAGTTATACTACAAAATACTGAAATAGAGAGCGTTTGAAGTTTAAAAAAACTTGAGCTTACATTTTAAAAAGTATTAACTCACAAGACTCGTTTTACTATTAATAAGTACCTGTCTGCAAAACATTTTACATAGGGAAAAACATTTATTTAAAAAAAATAAAGAGTATAAACAGTTTTAAAAATAAATGTTTCTTCATAACTTTTTAAAGTTTCAAAACAGACACTAAGTATTCAAATGTGAAAAAAAAAACCATGAATAGGAGCATCAAAAAGTATTTTATTAAATATTTTTGGAATGACTTGGTTGAGTCAAAATTACAAAATGTTCCACCTCAAATTTCAATTCAATTGAAGTGAATAAATTGACCATCAAGAGTCATCGCCATTGATGATGTAAGATGGTTCGTTAGTTGCATGTCCAAACAAACGCAATCGCTTAACTTATGATGCAAGACTCTTTTAATTAAACAACACAGATTGGTAATTAATTAGGCTAAATCTTGTATATATTCAAGTGTACTGTGCATTCATAATACATTTTAAAAATATACAACTTATATATTAAAATATACAACTTGTTTACATTGAATCGTGTACAACTGGTGTACGGATCTTGTGTACATATCCTAAAAGACAAAGTCTGGTGTACATATCCTAAAGACAAAGTCTCGTGTACAACTGGTGTACGGAATCTATGATCCATGCACTCGCCTCAACACTACCCATGTATCCACAGAACATGTCTAATAATGGGTCAAATATTTTTTTTAAATATGTCATTCAATTGCATGAATGCACGGTGCACACAAGAGACTCACTCATTTCTAAAATGTAGTATAAATAGAAAGTGCACTTGGATATACTTGGATATAAATGAGACTCACACTTAAGTAATTAACCTTATTTAGGCACCAATTATATTGACTTGTTTGGTGGTGATGCATTTGCATATGTTAAATATAGACGAGCATGTAAATAAATTTGAAGGATAAAGTGAAATCAAAAAGTGATGCATAAAAATTTATGTCTGCTAAATGAAAATTCAGTAAAGGCGACCCACAAGTACAACTACAAGTGGACAGAACAAGATCACTCAAAATAAAAAGGGGGTTTAGTAATAAAATAAAAGGAAAGAATCTATAAATTAAATTTCGCAATCTCAATTAATCTTTTTCAATTTAAACTATTTTAAAAAAGAGTGGGTCTCTTATGCACCCAAGTGCATTGTGCACTTATGCAATTGAATGACCAATTTAAAAAAATAATTGACCCATTAAATATATTAAACATATTATGTGAATACATGAATATGATTGAGACAAGTGTACGGATCTTAAATCCGTGCATCAGTTATACATGAGATTTTGATTTTAAAAAATAAAATAAAATTTCCAATCCAATTAAAGACATGGGTAATGAAACTAAGAAACGTAATGGAATAAATTATTTTATTAAAAACCTTAAAATAGAGGCATGCTATATACACATTTGTTACAACCCTTGATGGGTCTGCGCCAGATTGTGTGTGTAGGTCCCGAACGGGTTTTCGTGAGGGCAGAAGTCTAGAGGGGAGGGGTGAATAGACTTCTGAAAACTTTTGTGAGATCAGGTGTGAGAAGCAGGTATGCCTGATCAGAGTGTGTGTGGATCAGTTTGGACTGATATCCAACTTACTGATCGCCTGAGGGCAGATCAGTTCGGTGTCTATCAGTTTAACTGATCTGCGGAAGCTAAGTTTTAACCCGTGTGATAAACCAGTTTTGTTAAGTCAGAATTCTGCTTTTCTGTTTTGAATCAGATGACAAAGTGTCAAACTGATCAGATCAGTTGCTTGATGCAAATCTGATCCAGACTCAAAATATGCATGTAATATCGAGACAGGTAGTGTGCAAATGTAAAATAGGAAAATCAGATAATGCACACAAGATTTTATAGTGGTTCGAACAACCTGTCCTACGTCCACTCTTCCCTATCAGCAGGGGCACCAACTTAACCAACTGGACTTAGTTTAGTGTGTTAGTCCATCACATTACAACAGATGTTTAAAGAGTTCTCACTCAACCAATCCCATAAATCAGAAACTAGAAACCCTAGTCTGAGATCTTGCAAAAACAAACTTAACCTAACTTTTGGTTTGGGTATAAGATTTGTTGTGTTCCAACTGGAAATCTATCCTAGTATTTGAGTAGCCTAAAGCTAAATGATAAGATTTCTATGCTAAGAACTATGGGATGAACACTTAGAAAATATTCTTGATTTTGTGTTCTTCGTGCGGAAAATTTGATAGCTAGAGCTTGATGGTTATTTCTGTAACCTTACTATGAAGGTTGATTTCATATTTATAGACCTTGAAATCAAAGAGCCGTTGGAGAGCAATTTGAATTTCAAGCTATTTTTGGTAGCTTGCAGGCTGATGCGACGTGCTTCAGGGACGGCATGGCCGAAAGCATGTATGTTTGTCCTTTGTAACCGTTGACCCTGATACGCCATATCCTGCATTGTAACGCCCCGGAATTCAGAACGTTAACCTCCGAGGTCATAACGCCCTAAACCCGAGTCATCACTTAGTGAACCGTAAAACTGAGCCAGAAAATTTCTTTTTAAAAGGTAGGACAAACAAATTGAGTTGCAGCGGAATAAAACTTATCACAAGTTTAAAGAATAGTAGTGTAGATAAATTCAATACTTAACATAGAAACATCATTAGTACAAGATCCACTGAGTATTAATTAGACATATTATTCGAATTTAGAAAACAGTTTGTTTATAGAATAAGACAGTGGGGAAAGCGGGTCGTCTACTACAGCTCCCGGCCCTCAGCATCATAACCTGAAAAGGGGGTTTAAGAGGCGTGAGATAAAAATCTCAGTTGGCAACCTGTACGCTGTTATACAGATTGACAGGAATCCAAAATGGTAGAAACTTTTACTCATTCTCTTAATAGCACAAAAACTTACTCACGATTTCTTGTTAATAGATCATGCAGTATCCAACATTTATAACATCAATCATATCATTCAACAATCACGCATATGGGTGGCACTGGTAGTGTTTACCACGTCCAATCCCGCATCATTCAAACAAAATGGGGTGGCACCGGTAGGCGCCCTACCGCGTCCAACCCCCGATAGCTTCCTTATATCCCCTTGCTTCCTTATATCGTCGCTTCCTTATCTCCCCGCAAAACCACAAATTCCTCCACATGGGACACACCCCCAAAATCATTGGCACGAGGCCCAACTGATAAACGACACATATAGTTCATGTCCCAATATTCACAAAACTCATATTAATACTCACATAATTTTCAGTGCATTGTTTGCCAAAACCACAAGTTTCGAGAACATATATATTTGTTTTTTAATAGTGCTTATTTAGTTTGCTTTGAAAACTGTCAACAGTCCATATAACATTATCTAGCTATACAGATAGTGTCACTCACCTGATAACTTTTCAAGTAAAAGTTTTAACTCCTTGAAAGCTTTTGAACACGGGACGACTTCCAAGCTTCCGAGCTAACCACAATGACCTAGCACAGTCCGTTCGTTTAGTCATTGTTCATTCTTTTATTTAATAAACGGTTTCACGTCAAATTAAGGGCTCTCCGATAAAAAGGCATTTAGTAGTTAAAAGTTATAAGAGTTCATTTCGAGTTCGGCGTGGCATCGAAACTCGATTATTGGATTGGTACGATTTCCCTATTTTGCGAAAGGGTTCACAGGTCGAGGTCGGGTCTACTCAAAAACTTAATAATACAAGTAAAACATCCAAACACATATTCACAAAAGAGAACATGAACCATTCAACAACCTAAAACATGTTTGGTTCTAAAAGTATTACCATTCCTTCTCCCTAGTACTACTCCTTTGGCATAAAGATATGTAATCATGCATAAATGGAAAAGAGCACTTAGACTTTCTGAAAAAATAAGAATTTTTAGTATGTTATACATCTTTTGAAAAGGAACAGAGTTCATCTAGGGAACAAATTCGTTTGAGCTAAGTAAACAAGTTACATTTGCGATTTAAGGCGGAGTATTGAAAGGTTCGTCAAAACAGTGCACACTTTAAACTAAAACTCATAACTCACTGGAAAAATATCTAAAAATTACGAAATTAAAATATATTATACAACCCTTAAAAATAAGAAAATTTTATTTAGAAACCTAAGACATTTGAGCTAAGATTAAGTACCAGGTTTTTGAGTAAAAACTAGGTTTGTAACAGGGTTCGTCATACAGTACATGCTTCATATGAAAATTCGTAACCCACTGGAAAATTAACGAAAATTCACCAAACTTTAATATGCTATTTTGTACTCACGTAATAGAACATAAAATTTTTCCCATGATTTTTATGCTAAGGAAAGAAGGATAAATAAATTGTTGAACTTGCAGTTTCAACCTTCATCAATTATTTGTCACATAAATTTCAAATAGGTATATCCCATGATTCTATAAACAAAACACTATGATTTTTGGATATGATTTAAAAGACATCAATAGAAATGTCCTCAAATTTTTCTAAAATTTTATCATCTTTTTAAATAAGTAAAAAATACGAAAGAGTCACTACTCCCAAGTTTCACATAGTCTCAGACACACAAATTTCCACAAATTTATTCTCTTTGGAGACAGATCAGATGAACACCAATTTTTAGTAAGTTGTTTTATACTTCAAATACTACATCTAAAAAATTTTTGCACGATTTTAAAACATCATTAAAGCATCGAAATAGGTTTTCCAAAAATGAGGCAGTAGCACTTCTGAAGTTTCATGCACATTTTTGAACTTTCACATATATTGCTAAACATGCTCAAATGCACAAGATATCACCAATACAAACTTCATACATGATTTTAAGAGATTAAACAAGCTCAGGGGAGGTTCTTAGCATGCCATTTATAAGGGTTTTCATGCTCAAATAAATTATGATCATAACATCACCCTTGTAGTTTCTTTCTTTGGGAGGGGGATTGAGGGCTCTTGATGGAAACTCCTTCTTCTAACACCTTCCTAGCTTCAAGATGGTGGAATAAATAGGGAGAGAATGGGGGGGGGGGGGCCGGCCAAGGGGTGGCAAGAAAGGAGAGGAAAGCAATGATGGGAGTTAGTAACATGTCATGGCTCAAATAGTGTTAGCATTTAATGTAATTGACACCACTTGATGGTTGCTGATTTTTTGGGCATGTTTTGGACGAAAATGGGGGATTTTCTGCAGCTTGTGGGCTGCCAATTATGGTAGCCTTGATCCTAGACACGATTTGGGCTTCGACGGCGTTTTTTTGATATTTTTTATTCGGTTTTTGGTTCCGAAAATTATTTTAAACGTACCGTTAAACTTGCACGATTTTTAGGATTTCATTTGAAGTTATCCTTTCTCATTTTGAATTCTTTAAATTTTGACATTATCAACGGGCCTATTTTACGGATAAAAACTCGAAAAGTGTCAGTAGGGTTTTTCGGCTCGAAAAGCTCGTCTGTCACCTGAAAATTTTAGAAACTTATACACATATTATTAAAAACAAGTATAACATTTAAACACATTAGGAAAAATAAACAAATAAGTCCTAAATGGATTCGGGTTGTTACATGCATCGTTAGATCTGTACATACGTGTCGACCCCTTAGTGGCTAACAAGTACACTTGTTCGGCGTCTTGTAAACTCAACCATGTTGACATTCTTCTGGTCTGATTTACACCATATTCCTTTGATAAGTACTTGTGCTTATCACTTTTCTAACTAAGCTTGAACTGATCAATACTCTATTGATCAGTCGCCTTGAGTCTTTTGATATGGTTGTCTTAGCTTAAACCAATTGACTCTGTTGATGTTTCCATAGAATAGGTCTTCTGGTCTGCTGCGTCTACAGATCTTCTCTTCTGATTCTCGCTACTGATCTTCGCTTCTGATCTTCGCTTTTGATCTTCGCTTCTGATCTTGACCTAACTTATGTATTTTGAGTTCCCCCTCAAAATATGACCTAGTCTAATTCATCAGCTGTCTAACATGTTCAGCTTGATTTCCTATTAAATCATCAGTCGACTAACAGGTTCGACTGGTCCTATTACAACTGTTTCTTGGCCTCTCTTATGATGTTCTCATAAAATACTGGATGTTTGTTACTCAACCAATCTCTGAAGATTTCATTGATTTCAACATTGGTTGGAATAACCTGATTGATGTAAGCCGAGATATACCATTCTCCTTTGATTTTCTTCCATTATGCCACCATATTTCTATCTGGCTTGACAATCACATCCACATCTCCGTCCAGAATTGGCTCAACAAAGTGTGATCCTTCACTAGCTTCAGCAACGAGTCCTTACTTCTTCTTCTGTCTGTAAGACTTATCCAGACTCGATGCTTCCTCCAGCCATTTCTTCCTACCCATCTCAGCTTTCCTCAGTTCCTCAACTTTTCTTCTCTCAGCAAGATCCAACAGCTTTTTCTTCTTATCATCAGCAACAACTTTTTTTCCCTTCTTTGTTGATCTTGCTTTCTCATCAGATTCTCGTTGAAGAAGATATGCCTTCTGCTTCCTCCAATTCTGTAGCTGCTTTAGCATCCCTCTGTAGTCTCTTCTTGTCCAGCTTAATCTGGATGCCAACCACAAAATTTTCAACTTGGTTGAGTCTGCCTTGAACTTCAGCATTTTTCTCTTCTTCCCCCTTTTTGGTTCCCTCAAAAAGCGTCTTCAGTTCAGAGCGGAGGTTACCAATAGTCTGAGTAAGAGAATGCTGTAATTTCATCAAAGCAAGAGACTCAATTCCAGCGATCGATTTGACTTGTTCAACAACTGCCAGCATAGACGTTTGAGCATTATCTACCACATTGCTGACTTTGTTGAACAAATTCTCCAGCTTATCAGCAGAAGAGTTGACCCTCTTGGTTGCATCCGTAAGATCATTTTACATTTTGGTCAGCTGGGCCATCTTCTCATTCATCATCAAGGTGAATTGTTGATTCCTGTTCTCCTCAATCTTAGCCAGGTGCTCGTTCACCTCTACCATCTTATCAACTGTTATATCTCTCATCTCTTCAGACATTCGCATGCAGTGAGAAGATACATGTTCTCTTTCGGTTTGGATGGCTTTCTCTATTTGTCGGGGAACGAAGAAGCTAACATCATCTCTGAACATATGTGCCGTGTTCGCCCTGAACGAGTTCTTGATGTATTTCATAAGATTCTTTTCGAAGGATGGAGAAGTTTGGAGAATCTGCACTACCTGACCTTCTGATGTCGAGGGGCCTTCGACCTCCATATCTTCAGCTTGACTCCCTCCAGCAATCAGGTCTATTATGTGCTCGGCTGATTGTGCCTCAGTTGATGGGGACTGTGCCTACATCTCCCACAACAGCTTCGTCGGCAGCTTCTTCTGGTTCCTCTATAATCCTTATCTCTTTTGTAGTCTTTTCAATATCAGCCATTTGTTCAAAGATTTCCTCAATACTGATCGGACCTCCATCACCAACCTCTTCTTCAGCATCAGAATCATGCATTTTCCGCATCGCTAGGCTATATTTGACCATCTTGTGGGTCATCTTCCTCTATAATCCTAATCCTTATCTCTTTTGTAGTCTTTTTTCAATATCAGCCATTTGTTCCAAGATTTCCTCAATAATTGATCGGACCTCCATCACCATCTTCTTGATCGTAATCATGCATTTGATCGCTAGGCTATATTCAACCATCTTGTGGGTCAATCTTGCGGATTTGGGTATCCCAAGATACCCAATCATATTCCGTAACATCATCTCGGATGGATCCCACCTTTTCAACTCCAAAGAATCTTGCAATTTGTAGCTCATATTCCAAAATGATGGATCCCACTTCTTCAACTCGATATCCCTCCGTCCCTCCGGTAAAGCACATCCAGAATGGTGGATTTTGCATCAGGCTTGAGGGCAAGCTCTGGGTATCTTTCCTCGATCATCTTCTACAAACGCCGTCTGATGATCTTCTCCATAAAGGACATAATTTCTGCTTGTGGAGAAGATGATGGGAGTGGAGGAGAAGATACAATAGATTATGGCATGGCTCTTACTTGTTCAACAAATTCTGGAGCCTCCGGATCAGGTGAAGAGGCCTCCAGATGGGCAGAATCAGTAGAGGCAGGTTTTTTCGAGTGAACCTGCAGGGTCGTGGGTGACGGCTCCGTTCGAGCAGGGACTTTGGAAGCTTGTCCAGGACCTTTAGGCAGTCTGCTGATCGGAATGCGATCATCATCAGAGTCAGAAGACTCATCCACCAGAATTGTCTGCCTTTTCTGCTTCCCTTTACCACCAACCTCTGTAACTGGTGCTGATTTAGCCTTCTTGATGGCTGGTTCTTTGAATACAACTCATTTTTCTGGTTTCCTGGTAGTGGCCTTTCTCTTCTGACCACCCTTGCCTGTCCGGCGAACTTTTGTTGCTGGTTTAATAGCAGCTTCTGCATCGTCATCAGCTGGGCCAGGTATCAGCATGTTGACTAACAACATCTTTTTGTGCGGCAGCTTGTAGGGAATCATCTCATCCTCGCTCCAATCTCTGTTTCTCATTAGGTCAATCAGAATCAGAGAGACCTTATGCAGCATCGTGATCTTGGCAGAAAGAACGACTTTCCCTTCTTCTACTACAAACTTGGCTGATTCTTCCAATAACCTCATTTTCAAAAACTCCAGCCAATTAATCTTGGCATTGTCGATGATGGCAGTCATGATTCGAGCCTTTTCTTGAGTGACAACATCCAGGCTGTAGGTAGTTCCCACGATTACCTTTTGAACAATATCAAGCAACAACATATATTTTTGCTTCAGCATTGGTTCCTTAAAGCCCTTGGAATGATGAGCATCAGCAGGGCGGAGAAAATGTTGGATAACAACACTCTCCTTTGCGGCGAGATATTCATCGGGCATAATTCCATCTGCCGGAGCCGGAAGCCGAAAGATTCTGTACAGATCATCATTTGTAATCTCTAGATGCTCTCCCTGGACCTCTGAGTACAACACCCCTTCATGGTCTCTCAAATTGTAAAGAAATTCGAGAGCACCATCCAATAAAATTGAATCTGCACTTGCAGAACAATATGTCTTCAAACAACAATCCTTAAGCAGTTTCAGAATCTCAAGAGACTCTGGATCTATGGTTGTCCTGAAATCGACACATCTCTCATCAATAATTTCATTGGCAAAATTCCTAAAGATTGGATCTTCAAGTTCCGGAGAAGCATGTGAAGAGGAGTGAGCAGTTTCTGCAACTTGTCGTACTTTAGGTGTCATTTCTGCAAAAGTTTGGAGTGATTAGATTTGAGAAACTTGTGTACATAACCACAAATTTGGAAATGAAAGCACAACCATAAACCCTAGAACATTTACCAGTTTTAAACGCGCAAGAGATATGAATTTAAACGGCGTAAAATCAGTGAAATGCAGAAAATATTTTGAGTTTTGCGTGAAGCAAAATTTGCAAAGAGTATTGTGAGTTTGTGAAGTGTGCAAATGATGAATAAGGGTTTTAGAAGGGGAGGGAAAAATGAAATGATTTTTCGAATCGGAAACCCAAGCGTCGTGTAATCCAGATCAATGGTCCAAATTAAGCGGTTTTAAACAATTGGAGATCGTGCGGTTAGGGAAATAATAGGTCGCAACTTTTGGATTTAAAAACGCATAATTAATGTATTTAATACATATTCCTCGCGTCCGCATTAAATGCTTTGCAGGTCTTGTGTCATAAGATTATGTGTACAGTAAAAGCAAATAAAGCTCAAATAATTGCATATAAGTAATCAGAAAAACAAAGGAACAGAAGTGGGTATCTGGTTGACTGATATTGTAATCAGTCAATACCACTTGAGTTTGTTCAGTTCTGACTGATTTCTGTTGATCTTAGTTTCTGCCTAAACCTTAGTATTTCCCAACAATGTCCCACTTATCTGATCAGGTTCCTTCTGATCCTATCTGATCCGTTGAAGTTCCCTCTTCAACTGTTATCCCTTTTCTGATCAGTTCCTGACTGATTCTTTATGATTAGTTGAATTTCCATTACTCAACTGATCCTTCTTATCTAGTCATTTTCTTAACCAACTAGTCCTGGAGACTAGTCCACCAAAGATTTCTGGTGCACTTTCTCCTAAATCCAGAAGTCCTAGCTCATTACATAGTTCTCAGAATTTAACTTCAGCTAGTGGCTTGGTTAAGATATCAGCCCTCTGCTTATCAGTATGGATCTTTTCCATTATGATATTCTTCTTTTCCACATGATCTCTTATAAAATGATGTCTGACATCTACATGCTTGCATCTTGTATGTAATACTGGATTCTGAGTGATTGCAATAGCACTATTACTGTCACAGAATATGGACACGTTCATAGCTACAATGTTATAATCCCTCAGCAGCTGACTAAGCCAGAGTAGTTGGGAACAACAACTTCTTGCAGCCATATATTCTGCTTCAATAGTAGATGTGGCAACAGATGTCTGTTTTTTTGAGAACCAAGAGATCAGTTTGTTTCCTAAGAACTGACATGTACCTGAGGTTGACTTTCTGTCTATTCTGCAACCTCCATAATTAGAATCAGAATACCCATTAAGCTCTAGATTATCATCTGATGGGTAGAATAAACCAAGGTTTACTGTCCCCTTCAGATACTTAAGAATCCGCTTAGCTGCTTCCAGGTGGCTTTGCATTGGATTTGCCTGAAATCTGGCACATACACCTACTGCAAAAGATATATCTAGTCTGCTGGCAGTCAGGTATAGTAAAGATCCAATGAGAGCCCTATATTCTTTCTGATTAGTTTTCTGACCATTCTCATCTAGATCCAGTCATCATAGGAATTTTGGCTTCCTTATTGTTCTGAATTCCAAACTTAGCCAACAGATTCCTACTGTACTTTGCCTGACAGATGAATATCCCTTCTGTACTTTGCTTAACCTGAAGACCTAAAAAGTAATTCATCTGACCCATCATGGACATCTCGAACTTCCCTTGCATCAGTTTACTGAATCTGTCACATAAGCTTTTGTTGGGAGATCCGAAGATGATATCGTCCACATAGATCTGAACCATCAGAATATCTTCACCATCTTCTATTCTGAATAAGGTTCTGTCTATTACTCCTTTAGTGAATCCACTGTCTATCAAGAACTGAGATAGTGTTTCATACCAAGCTCGAGGAGCTTATTTCAGGCCATAAAGAGTTTTTCTTAAACAGTACACCTGGTTGCCTTTTTCAAAGCCAGGAGGTTGTTCAACATAAACTTCCTCAGCTAGTACCCCATTTAAGAATGCGCTCTTTACATCCATCTGATACACAATAAATCCTCTGTGGGCAGCATATGCCAGAAACAGCCGAATGGCTTCCAGGTGAGCGACTGGTGCAAAGGTCTCCTCATAATCAATTCCTTCTAATTGTGAATACCCCTTAGCAACAAGTCTTGCCTTATTTCTGGTTATTACATTGTTCTCATCCCTCTTGTTCTTGAATACCCACTTGGTGACTATCACATCTTGATGAGTTAGTCTGTCTACCAGTTTCCAAACTTGATTCCTCTCAAACTGCTCTAATTCTTCTTGCATGGCTAGAATCCAGCTAGCATCTTGTAGAGCTTCTTCTATAGTGGTTGGTTCCTTTAAAGACATATATCAACAATACATGGCACTTTCACCAACCTGATGTCTAGTTTGGACTCGGGCATTAGGATTGCCAATTATCTAATCACTCGGATGGTCATTCAACCATGCCCTTCTTTTCTGATGTATATTGTCATCCTCGTCTGATATTGAGTCACTAGTGGTTGGGAGTGGTACTATAATAGGATCCACTTGGCATAGACAAGTCTCAGCTGATGTTGGAATCATCATATGCTGATGTCTGTTTGCCGGAACATCAGGTGTTCCCCCTGAACCAGATGGTTCAATTGTTACTTTCTCAGCTGTACCAACTTCTTCATTGACAGTTGTACGTACCTTTGGGTTTGACTGGCCTGGTGAATCATTAAGATCAAGTTTTGGAACATACACTGTTACGTGATCTGATCATTTTTCTTTGATACTTAACTGATCCATTTTCTGAGCATTAGGTACCGATTGATCTGGTACTGCTTGTTCTGAGGCAGATTTCTCTTCTTCAGAAGATGTCTCATCAAATACCACATGAGGTGTTTCTTCCACAACTAGGGTTCACCTGTTGAACACCCTGAAAGCTTTGCTAGTTGAGGAATATCCTAAGAATATACCCTCATCTGATTTGGCTTCAAAGGTTTTCAACTTACTATTCCCATTGTTGTGTATGAAACACTTGCACCCAAAAACATGGAAGTAAGAAACACGAGGTTTTCTACCCTTCCATAGTTCATAAGGTGTTTTGAAGTGAATCTTAGTCAGAGAACATTTGTTCTGAGTATGACATGTTGTGTTGATAGCCTCTGCCCAGAAACGGTTTGGAGTTGCATGTTCAACTAACATTGTGCGAGCAGCTTCTTTGAGTGTTCTATTTCTCCGTTCTATTACTCCATTCTATTGTGGTGTTCTTGCAGCTGATGTTTCATGATGTATACCAAACTTAGTGCAAAAGTCAGTAATAAAGGAGTTCAGAAATTATGTACCTTTATCGGATCTGATTTTTACAATACTGACACCCTTCTCATTTTGCAATTTCTTGAGCAACTCATGTATCTTTGTTGTAGTCTCATTCTTCTTATACAAGAATATAACCCAGCTAAACTTGGAATAATCATCCACGATTACCAGAGTGTATTTGTGTCCGCTGAGACTAAGTGGTGTAATTGGTCCAAACAAATCCATATGGAGCGGTTTGTAGTATCATTGATCTTTGGTCCCGATCCCCTTGAATGAGGCTTTAACCTGTTTTCCCTTCTGACATGCGACACATGTCTGATCCTTAGAGAATACCTCATTCGGAAGACCCTCAACCAGGGACATTCTTGCTATCTTGTTAAGAGTCTTAAAGTTCAGATGACTCATTCTCTTGTGCCAGAGCTAACTGCTGCTTTTGGAACTCTTAATAATCA
This sequence comes from Stenogyne calaminthoides, assembly GCA_037126765.1. Lineage (NCBI taxonomy): Eukaryota > Viridiplantae > Streptophyta > Magnoliopsida > Lamiales > Lamiaceae > Stenogyne > Stenogyne calaminthoides. Next base: position 18,247,666 of record JBBCBC010000028.1, read on the forward strand.
GGCATGCATTTCTTGGACAACTATTCCAATCTGCAGTGTAGACCGTTCCTTTCCTTGAACAAGATAGCAAAACCTATTGAGTGGCTCGATTCTTAATAGTGCACTGATCAGTCAACAACTCAACGCTGAATCCGTTGTCGCAGAATTGTGAAACCGATAACAGGTTGTGCTTTAAACCATCGACATACGAGACTCCAAAGAACACAGACATCATCATTCTCTAAGGTTCCGAATCCTCTGGTAAAACCAAAGTTATCATCACCAAAGAGCACACGTGGGCCTTCTTGTTCTGTGTATGAGCTGAGGAGATGTTTGTTTCCAGTCATGTGTCTTGAGCATCCACTATCGATGTACCAGATAGTTGCTTGTACACCTCCCTTATTGGCCAAACCCAAGCGAACCTGCAATCAGATCAGGCTTTAGGTACCCCTGTAGGATTGGGTCCTGAGGGGTTAGTGTTACCTTTCGGGATCCAAACAAACATGGCACTTCTATGGTAATCATTAAGATCGGAAGGCCTGATTTGTCTCCCATAAGAATCTACATAATCATACATCTCTTCATGTGCTTTCTGGTCAGTATGATTATGAGTGTGAACCTTGGATGAATCAGAAGACTTGGGATTTTTCTGATTGGTTTGTCTTCTTTTAATCCAGTGTGGTTCAGGTGCAGATGTCCTGGCTTTCTGGTTGAAAGGATAGGTACGACTGCTACCATCAAAAGATTCATATCTCTTTTGCACAAATGGTTTCTGCAGTTTACCCTTAGCTTGTTGATTAGGCAGCTTGACCTGCTTAGGTTTCAGATCATATTTTCCTTTGAGAGGTTGTCTTTTCTGATTCCTAATCTGCTGACCAGGTTGAGGTTTCTTCAGAAGAACAGGGTTCTTCTGTTGATTCCTCAGCTGATGCTTGATCAGTTGAGGTCCATTTCTGTTCCCTTTCTGATCAGACATTCGCCTTACCTGTTCAGCAGGTCTGTTTCCCTTCTTTGATACAAATTTGGCTTTTCGTGTATCTTGTCCAGAAACCTTCCTAGATCCACTTTTGAACTGTGAACCAGGTTGGACATATGAGGATCCAGAAGGGCTATCAAACCCAATATCCTTCTTATCAGTTGACTTTCAAAAGTAGTTTGTTATTTCATCAACATTTTTAGAGGCTTTTCCAAAAATCTCTACTTTCTTTCGCAAATTGTCCTCACTTTGCTTTAGACTCTCATGCAGTCGGAAGAGTTCATCAAACTTAGCTTGGAAGATTTTGAGATCATCAGCTTGCTGCTTGTTAATAGCTTGCTGTTCCTTAATCAGTTTACCCTGATCAGAAGAACTGACTTTAAGAAACTCCAGTTCTGTAGTCATCTTCTGAACAGTCTCAACTGATTTAAGTTCAGCAGCTTTGCTTATAACATTTTCTTTAACAAGCTGATTGTTCACTGACCTCAGCTTATCGTTCTCGGCTTCCACTATAGTATAAGTGTTTACTGCATTAGAGAGATCATCGAGCAATTGCTCATTGTAGAGCTGCAGGTCAATCTCTCTAGCAGGTGTGCTCAGCACAACAGATGTGGAAACAGAAAACACAGAAGGTTTAGAAGTTACCTCAGATTGATCAACATCCTTAGCCATGAGGCAGATGTCGTCATCAGATGAGAACATCAGATCGTCGAAGTTGTCAAAATCATCAGCTGTGGTCATCTGGCAGAAATCTTCTACAGATGAATAACTAGAATCATCTAAAGGCAGATATGAGTCATCTATCCCAGATGTGTCAGCAACCATGGCTTTTCTGTCTCTGTATCTTTGCTCTCTTCTATTCCGCTTATCTTCTCTTTCTTTTGGAGTCAGGTCAGGGCAATCTTCACTGTAGTGACCTGGTTTCTGACAGTTGAAACATGCTCCAGGTTCCACGGAATTTCTTCTGCCAGGTGAGTCATTCCTTCTGTAGAATATGTCAGATGACTTTTGAGTTTGCTTGTGATCAGAATTCCTTCTTTCTGATATGTTGTCTCTTCTATCATCAGAATGATCATCTCTCTTCTTATCCCTCTGCGATCCTCCCTATGATCATCTCTTCTATCACCAGATCTATTCATTTCTTGTGATCTGTCAGTAGATCTCCTATCTCTTCCTCTGCTGTTCTGATAGTCTCTATAAAATTTTTGATACTTTCCTAGCTGAATGTTGGATCTTTCAAGCTTTCTGGTCAGCAAAGCAATCTGTTCAGTCTGACTCATGATATTTCCAATGGGTTCAGTAGACTTTGAGTTACTGCCGGCTACTTTGAATGCTACAGCTTTTGATGTGGCAGGTGTAACTTCGGCAGCGACTCATCATCTTCTTCTTGGCCTCTTTCAATCAGGTCAAACTCACGAGCTTTAAGGCTCAGAAACAGGTTGCTTGGCTTCATCTTCGAATATCTTGACAATCATTTATCACTGTTACTTTCATATCCCATTTCTTTGTCAGAGATCTCAAGATCTTGTAGTTGATGTCTTTGTCGGACATTTCTCATCCCAGTTCACGAAACTTGTTGACTGACATAGTGATTCTTCCATTGAGCTGATTTATAGTTTCATTGGGCAGCATCTTGAGTTTCTCAAACTTTATCAGTTCGGCTTGCAATTTGCTGTCCTTAATCAAATCATTTCCTTCAAGACATCTCGGCAAGAGTATCCCACATCTGTTTGACAGTCTTGAGATACTTGATCTTTTCTCGTGTTATCTTGTTCATCGTCTTCATAATGATATGTCTGGCCACAGTATTCAGATTGGACAATTTCCTTTCCTCGGCATCCATCAGTGAAGGACTCTTTCTGATTCTTGCTCCAACTGGAATTCTGGATCACCTCCTTCAGCTGGGTTATTGTAGTAAATGATGATGGGTCCTTGTTCAAGAACTTCCTTCATTCTGCTGCTTATCGCTCCCAGATGTTGCTCATGAGTATAGTCCAGTCATCATACTCATAAATAGAAAACTTAGGCAGATCATGACACATACCAGAAGTATTATCCATGCTGATAGTGAGTTTTGAAAACAGATGAATTTTAAAAACCGGTTTTTCAAGATCTGTTCAAGTGACCACAATGGTTCTTCCTCAAGAATCAATGATACTCAAAGTTAGTGGTCCGTAGAACCACTGCTCTGATACCACTTGTAGGTCCCGAACGGGTTTTCGTGAGGGCAGAAGTCTAGAGGGGAGGGGTGATTAGACTTATGAAAACTTTTTATGAGACCAGGTGTGAGAAGCAGGTATGCCTGATCAGAGTGCGTGTGGATCAGTTTGGACTGATATCCAACTTACTGATCGTCTGAGGGCAGATCAATTCGATGTCTATCAATTTAACTGATGTGCGGAAGCTAAGTTTTAACCCGTGTGAAAAACCGGTTTGTTAAGTCATAATTCTACTTTTCTGTTTTGAATCAGATGACAAAGTGTCAAACTAATCAGATCAGTTGCTTGATGCAAATCTGATCCAGACTCAGAATATGCATGTAATATCGAGACAGGTTGTGTGCAAAGTGTAAAGCAGGTAAATCAGATAATGCACACAAGATTTTATAGTGGTTCGGACAACCTGTCCTACTTCCACTCTTCCCTATCAGCAGGGGCACCAACTTAACCAACTAGACTTAGTTTAGTGTGTTAGTCCAACACATTACAACAGATGTTTAAAGAGTTCTCACTCAACCAATCCCAAAAATCAGAAACTAGAAACCCTAGTCTGAGATCTTGCAAAAACAAACTTAACCTAACTTTTGGTTTGGGTATAAGATTTGTTGTGTTTCAACTGGAAATTTATCCTAGTATTTGAGTAGCCTAAAACTAAAGGATAAGATTTCTATGCTAAGAACTATGGGATGAACACTTAGAAAATATTCTTGATTTTGTGTTCTTCATGCGGAAATCTTGATAGCTAGAGCTTGATGGTTATTTCCGTAAACTTACTATGAAGATTGATCCCATATTTATAGACCTTGAAATCAAAGAGCCGTTGGAGAGCAATTTGAATTTCAAGTTATTTTTGGTAGATTGCAGGCTGATGCAACGTGCTTCAGGGATGGCATGATCGAAAGCATTTATGTTTGTCCTTTGTAGCCATTGGCCCTGATACGCCATATCCTGCATCGTCAGATCTGTACATACGTGTCAACCCCTTAGTGGCTAACAAGTACACTTATTCGGCGTCTTGTAAACTCAACCATGTTGACATTCTTCTGGTCTGATTTACACCACATGCCTTTGATAAGTACTTGTGCTTATCACTTTTCTAACTAAGCTTGAACTGATCAATACTCTACTGATCAGTCGCCTTGAGTCTTCTGATATGGTTGTCTTAGCTTTAACCAATTGACTCTGCTGATGTTTCCATAGAATAGGTCTTCTGGTCTGCTGCGTCTACAGGTCTTCTCTTCTGATTCCCGCTACTGATCTTCGCTTCTGATCTTGACCTAACTTATGTATTTTGAGTTTCCCCTCAAAATATGACCTAGTCTAATTCATCAGTTGTCTAACATGTTCAACTGGTTTCCTATAAATCATCAATCGACTAACAGGTTCGACTGATCCTATTACAACTGTTTTGGAACTTCCATCAAAACTATAAATTTTCCAACAGTGTGTGTCATGTGGGGCAGACGACGCACACATTGTTTGTCGCGCCGCCCACGCGACATAATTTTTTTTTTCAAGTTATTTATTTAATTAATAGAATTATTAATTTGAATTAACTAAATAATTAAACGTATTAATTTATTACTTAGAATTAACTCATTAAACGTATTAATTAATATTATTTAATTAATTTAAAAATATTAATTATTTAGTTATAAAGTGTATTAGTTCTTTCATTAAAAAGTATCATAGTTGTATTGTCATAAAGTATTTGTTCATTAATTAAAAAGTATTGATACAAATAATATTAAGCACTCTAAAAATATTTAGCAGTCTTAAAAAATATGTTCAAATAATATTAAACATAAATTTAATACTCCCTCTGTCCATGTATATGTTTCTTGTTTCTTTTGGACACTCAAATTAAGAAAAACTAATAAAATAAGATATGGTGGGCCAAGATGGTGATATTGGACTGAAAAGTAAAGGACAATATTGGATATTTGGAGGGAGAAAAAGGGTGTTTTACTTTTTGCTAACCTTAATCTCTCCCTCCCAATTCCAAATCTGGCGCTTTATTTTTGGGTTTGTGTGGGAAATTTTTTGAGTTTCCCACCAAATACCAAAACCTGTTCAAATTTAAAAAATTTCAACAAATAAAAATAATCCAAAAAATTAAAAAGTACAGATTTAAGTATAGAAGCAGTCCACATCAAATAAATAACTCCAAGTTTTGTGTTTACAAGTCCACAACTTCAGCAATAAATACAACAACAAAGTGGCATTGAAAAACTCCAACTACTACAAACAAAAGACATAATGGTGGGGAAGAAACCAAATTTAACTAATGATGAAAGGAGTAAAATAGTACAGTTTCTTCTTCAAAATAGCACCAATGGAAAGCCCAACAAGGGGGAGGATGAAAGAGGCAGCAACAAAATATGGAGTCACAGGAAGAACAATCAGCTACCTTTGGGCTGCAGCAAAGAAACAGATGGAACAAAGGTTACCAATATTCTTAAGCTCAAAAAAGTAGGTTCTGTAAAATTGAAGAGAAGAATTGAAGTACCATTGAAAGCAATCATGGCAACCTCCATTTTCCACAGGTAACAATTAGAAGGTTAGCCACAAGTATTAAAGTTGGTAAAAGCACAGTGGGGAAATGGGTTTTACTAGGTCTCATCAAAGCTCATTCCAATGCAATTAAACCTCAATTAACAACACCCAACAAGTTTCTTAGGTTAAAATTCAGTTTGAGTAATCTGCAATTTGATAGACTACATAGTGTGGTGAAGTTTAAGAGCATGCACAATATCATACATATTGATGAGAAGTGGTTCAATCTCATAACTACATCAAGGAAGGTATACTTGGCTCAAGGAGAAGAAGATCCACATAGAACAATCCAATCAAAGAAGCACATTCCAAAAGTCATGTTTATGTGCGCAGTTGCAAGACCTTGTTTTTCAAGTGATGGTGAACTACTTTTTGATGGGAAAATTGGCATGTTTCCATTTACCAAACAAGAAGGAGCACAAAGAAACAGTAAGAATAGGGTCAGAGGCACAATGGAGACAAAACCCATAAATTCAATCACCAAAGATATCATAAAGCATTGTCTCATTCATCAGGTACACTCTCAGATACATGTTTTTTTTTTTTTTTGAAATTTTTGTTACAACTACTACATAAATATGCATGTTCATCATTGAGTCAGATTATACCATCCATCAAGGAGAAATGGCCTCCTAATGCAAGCAAGGACATAATAATTCAGTAAGATAATGCTAGACCACATATAAGCAATGAGGATCCAGAATTTAGAGCAGCAGCAAGTTCTGATGGCTTTAACATTTTTCTAATGCAACAACCAGCTAACTCACCAGACACCAATATCAATGACTTGGGATGGTTTAGAGCTCTCTAATCATTACAGATGGAGACTGGTGCATACAATATTGATGAACTTGTTATTGTTGTTGTTGACTCATTTGAAAAGATGGAACCTAGCAAACTCAAATAAGTTTTTCTTAGTCTACAACAATGCATGCTTGAGATTATGAAGGTGAAGGGGCAAAATAACTACAAGCTTCCACACATGGGAAAGGACAGACTTCAGAGGCTAGGGTTACTTCCAATGGTTTTGGAAGTGGATGAGTTGATAGTTAGAGAATGCATTGAATACTTGGTGCAAGCTGATCTTGTTGGTGGTTCTACATATGATCTGACCAACTTATTGGCAGACTTGGGCTACTAGATTGATGGGTAAAACTTTTTGTTCATTTTGGCAAGTAAGAAGTACATGTTTACAACATAAACATAGGCATAAGTGCAGTGTGAACTATCAGATTACCTTTGTTTCAGTTGTAAACTTCAAATACTCTTTTTTTGTAATATGTTGCACTTTTATTTAAGTTCACTTTTATTTAAATATTGCATTCTCAGTTGCACTTTTATTTCAGTTCACTAAGTGACAAACAATAATGAACAAATAGTGGTGTTTAATTCACTAAGTGTCAGCCTCCTAAACAAGTAGTGGTTGCATGACAAGCAATAATGAATAAATTATGCATTAGACAATCAGATTTTATCAAAAGATGCATCAAACACCAGCTCATGGTCATCCATGTACACATTCATAGCATTGAGTGCTATGAATGTGCAACTCTCAAACTAGAATTAACAATTTATCATCATAGAGTAGGATGAGGTGTTTAGTTCACTAAGTGTCAGCCTCTCAAACAAGTAGTGGTTGCATGACAAGCAATAATGAACAAGATATGCATCAGATTTACATCAGCTCATATAACCAATTAGTGGTGGCATGACAAACCTAGAAACAAGAAAGATATGCATCAGATTTTACCAAAATAAATAAGCAAAACAGAAAATAGAAACACTTATGCTCTACTTATGAAGCAAAATAGAAAACAAAAACAAGCATTGCTGCATTCACAAGCAAATTACCAAAAACAAGCATTCGGAAACATCAATAAATAAAGCTTTGGGTTGACAATTGTTTGACTACCTAATTCCTAGTTCAAGTGTCTTTGAATATTGGAATATAAGCAGACAAACATCAAGAACTCTCTCAGGGGCATTTTGTCAAACAATTCTCATGTTACTAATTCGTTTCTGAATTATTGAAATAATCCCATATAATCCAATATAGACAAACATCAGAATCATCAACAATTATTGTGAAGGAAACAATTACCAAAACACTGGATCATAACAAAGGCACATTGAGATCTACATGCAACAGTGTATCATAACAAAGGCACATTGAAATTCAACAAAATACAGAAATTAAATTAAGGGTTTAGATTTAACCTCCCATTTAATGGTCGAAGTAGTAGAAGGGAACAACATCAGGTAACAAAATCTTAAGCATTGCCATCGATCCTGGCCATTTGGTTTTGGTTGGTGGATGGCCAACCATATCATCCTCACACTCAAAGAAAACATCAGTCTCATCCGAGTCATTGAAGTAGTATACGGGAACAGTCTCAAGAACATCAAAGTCGGATTCAAGCTTCACAGCCCCAAGAACATCAATTTTAGATTCAAGATTCGAGGCCACAAGAACACCCATTTCAGATTCAAGTTTCACAACCCCAAGAACACGAATTTTAGATTCAATATTCGAGGCCCCAAGAACACACATTTCAGATTCAAGCTTCACGGCCCCAAGAATAGACGAGTCAGAACCGGTGCACAAAGATTTAAGCACGACGGTTTCAGAATTCGACATAGAATACAGACAAGTAAATGGAAGGGTTAGATCATACTCTCCATTAGATAAAATAGTCGGAGTAAATGGAACAAAGGAATTTGTATCGGTGAAATCTGAATCGGTGAAGAAGGAGTCGTGAAAAGAGAAGATCGGTGAAGAAGGAGCCATGGAAAATAGAGAGAAGATCGGTGAAGAAAGAGGCGGAAGGAACGAGAGAGAGAAAGTAGAGAGACCGATGGATGGAAAATTATGAACTAGGGTTTGATGATTTGGGTATTTTCTGTGGGTATGATTGTTGGGTTGGGTTTATAATATTGTTGGGCTTTTTTAATAAAGGGGAATGGTTAGATGCAAATTCTAACTTAATTAGTGTTAAACTGGGCTGCTTGTTTAATTTACCCACAATTAAATTTAAATAAGCAGTGGCAATTTTGTAATATAGTGTAAAAAGTGAGGATAAATATATTAGTAGTGGAGTGTTGCTTTTTCTATTTATGGAAACAGGAAACTTATTGTTGGACGAATGTAAAAGGAAAGGGAGAAACTTATAGGTGGACGGAGGGAATACATTTTTAATTAATAATAAACATAAATAAAATTTAAATATCTTTTCCCCAATCTAATTTTTGTTATCTGCGACCCTTCAACATCTAATTGGGGGTTTCTCCATCCTTGACGCATGGATGTTGCACAAACTTTGATAAATGATATTCTGAAATCAGTTGGATTTCCATTAATCCTAAATTTACCCTTGATGTTCTTTTTTTTTCACTCATCTTTTAATAAGATATACAAATATATTAGTTTTTATAAATTTAGATAAGTAAATTGTCTATTATTATTGATTTTTATATAAGTTTATTTATAATAAATTACTAATGCTATAAAAAGAAGATAAAAAAACGTAAACAATTAAAAATCTAACAAGAGGTAAAAAAATTAAGTATATTAATTCATCAACTTAATCAATTTATTACACATACCCATCAAACATCAAAATTAAAAAATTAATATAAATGGACAAGTTGTTATTACCGTCATCGGGGTTGTTGGGCGGGTTTTGGAAATATTGGCCCCACCAACCAGGCGGTATCGGTTGGGCGAATTGGTCAGCGTCATATCCTTGTTACGGTCCCCAATATCCAGGATTAGGCACTTGTTGCATACCAGCATGTTGACCAATTTGGTTAATTCCAGTATGGACAAAATCTGGAACTTGTGGATACTGGTTAACTTGCTGCTGGAACAACTGCGTGTCTTGCATCACGCGTCCCAACCTATGATGCACTTAACGAGGGTTGACGTGCTCATTGTTTGCGCCGAATTCAGGGTTGTGCACTCTGAGATGTGTAATCTTTTCATACCATTCCATATACTCTGGCATGATCTGATTCGAATTACAAATATGATCAACGCCACTCGAAAGGATAGTAGTGATTCTCCATCTCGTGCCAGTATGCAATTTGGGGTCCATACACCTTCTTGTAGCCCCTTGCATTAGCACCCAACCTTGAAAGGTTTTTATCAAAGTCGAGCGGTGCTGGTGGGATACCTTGAACTCTCCCGAATTATCGTGTAACCCTTTTAGGCATATAACCTTAGGCATAGTCCATAAAATTGATGCAACCGTGGAATAACGATGCAGGAGGGATAGTAGATGGAACCCCGAACAGAATCCAATTGATCTATAATGTATGTATGAAAAATAAAATTATAAGACATTTTGCTAATTAAATTATAAATGGCGTATTTTCTATTAAGATGTATTGAGAATGAGAATGAGAAACATACATGAGTTGATGTGTAATTATCCAATAATTTGCGATAATGAACAAGATCCCGTGCATAAGTGTTGGTATCGAACCGATGCAATTTGTTCCATTTCAATGCACATGGGGTTGTTTCATCATAAAAATTAGCTTCGCCGCGTTTGCGCAACTCGATGAAGTACTCGTATATCCAACACTGAAAAATTGTAATGCGTTGGTATTATATAAAAATATATTGATAACAATATATTAATTATCATTGAAAATATTATTGAATGGAATTTTGACCTCTAGTAGTGTTAAGCACCCCAAAATCTGTGTCGTCTCATGCCTGGATGTCTGTCCAAGTTGGTGATATAAATAGGCCAACGCGGTGGCTCCCCATGCATAATTAGGGACAGTGCCGATCAAATCGCCCAACACCTTTAGGTACCTTATGGGGACAACATCACGTGTTCTATCAACGAATAATGTAGCCCCCATAGTGTACCACAGGTAACCTCGAGCAATAGATTCATGACTCAAGTTAGTGTTAGGATTTGTACACTCCCCTTTTATTGTTTCAAAGTAACAGACGGTTGGTTTTTCGCCACTGTTCCAGCATGCACTCTTTAGTGCTTGGTCAGTTTGATCAGCTCCTTCTGGAACAATGATGGGGCTACCATTTATGTTCAAGCCTGCATTGAAAGTAGTTACTTTTTTTATTAATAAAATTGAATAATAATAAAAGAAAATTTCAATGTAATGTTTAATTCAATACAAATTAGTTTTATATTTAGTTTACCTAGGATAGCTTGAATGTCGTGGAGTGTGATCGTCATCTCCCCGAAAGGCATATGAAAATTGTTCGTCTCAAGATGCCACCGTTCGACGAAAGCAGTAATGAGGGGCATGTTATTCGAGTGAAACATCATTCCCCCCATTTCGGCCAATCCAGACGTATTAACGAGGTGTAAGGAAACACCGGGATTGAACGAATTCAATGGCCATCTCCTAATACTTTTCGAACGAGTTTGGGGATCGAGTACCCTAACAAAGTTCTACATATTTTTCACATAAAAAAACCTGTTAATTTATATATCGTAATCGTTTGAGATAATAATTAAAATAAAAAATGTTTTTTACTTACAGGATCCTCGCATATTTTTGATGCCTTGTGTGCTTTGAAAGCACACAACACTGATGGAAGTTGAGGTCCTCCAGGCATGGACGTCGTCGTCAACCATTCCCTAGTTTGTCGGGACCAGTGTGAGGCTTGTGGTGCACCCTGATCCTTCTCATCCTCATCCTCACTTTCGTTAGGACCTTCGTGATGAGATGTGGATGGGCCCTGGAGATGATGCGATGTAGACGGCCCGATGTTAAGGGAGTACTGAGATGTTTCCATAGCCGAAATATGGTCGGAGGACATGAACGGATGGGTTGATGGTGAAAAAGTGGGGAAGGCAATTGGGGTTATGAAATTTTCAATGTTACCCAAATTGTAATCATCAGAAGACTGGTAAGAAGTAAACTGCCTAAACTGCTCGTCAATTGGTTGTTGAGCAGGGGTGTTTAGGTCGATGTCGAAGGGGGTTGAGAAATTGAAAAAATCAGTGGGAGGAGGAGGAGGAGGAGGATTGTATGAGAAATTCGATTCTAGTAGTTGTGCATTGCGTGTTACACGGTGTTCCGCAAGAACACATCGATTGCACACTCTACAAAGCCGGGAGCACTCGGGACACTCGAGTTCTGACATACTAAACAAAAAAAAATTATAAAGCATAACAACTAATACCTTACAATAAATCAACTAATACTTTACAGCATATCAATTAATACCTTACAACAATTGAACAATACAATAAAAAAAATTAGAGTATACAGATTTTTTTAATTAAACTATACTAATTTTTAATAAAAAAAATAATACCTTACAACATGATAACTAATACCTTACAACATATCAATTAATACCTTATATCATTTAGCAACATAATATATACCAAAGAAAGACTTTGTGACAAATAAACTTTGGTGTTTGTTATGTTAATCATTCTAATTAATTCTTGTCCTATCTCCATCCATTTGAGGTTGTTAGCTCTTTACTTTCTCAATTATTACCACTATCATTATTCCACCCATTTTGTCCCCAGGCTTAAAACCCATCATTTTCGGTATAAAAATTTAATCTTTGATGATATCAACTAATACTTTACAGCATATCAACTAATACCTTACAGCATATCAACAAATACTTTACAGCATATCAACTAATACTTTACAGCATATCAACTAATACTTTACAGCATATCCACTAACACTTTACAGCATATCAACTAACACTTTACAGCATATCAACTAATACTTTACAGCATATCAACTAATACTTTACAGCATATCAACTAATAATTTACAGCATATCAACTAATATTTTACAGCATATCAACTAATACTTTACAGCATATCAACTAATACTTTACAGCATATCAACTAATACTTTACAGAAAATCAACTAATACTTTACAACAAATCAACCAAGTTTGTTAGGCAAAAAATTACTATCAACTGTAACTACCTTGGATTATCTAATGTTTATTTAGATACTACACTCAATAATTTTTAAACACGTGTATATATACTGATATAGTGATATTGGTGTTTGTGAATATAGGCAAAAGGGTAAAAAAAAATGGCTACAAATAAAACACACCTTGAACGTGGCGATGATGGGCACTCACAAGATGGCAGCAGTGGTAAGTAGGCGGTCGAGGGACCAATTATTCGACTGTGAAACAAGAAAAATATGTTATTACATGTCGAAAAATAATGGCCACAAAAAATCTTAAAGAAAAAAAAATACAAAAACCGGCAGACGGCGGCGGCGGGAGGCGGCTGGCGGTGGCAGTAGTGGGTGGTTGAGAGAAGGAAGAAAGTAAGAGTGGGATTGTGTAGTATTTTTTATGATTTGAGTGTTGGGATTATATAGGGGGTAAGTTGGGTTGGTTGGGGGTAGAAATTAAATAGTGTTGGTGGAAAATTAATGTTGGAATGGTGGGAAATTAATGTTGGTGGTGGATGGGGAGCAAAATTCGAATAAAAAAATTTTAAAAAAAATTAAAAATACTAAATTTTTTGCCAAAAATATAACATAATTATGTCATTAATAAATAATTATTAAGAAAAAAATTTGAATAAATTATCAATTATTGATACTATAATATATATATAGTTGGACATACATAAAGAACACCAACAATAAATACTGACTAGAATTAATATTTTTGAAACACCAAATAATACTTTCAACCTAAACAACTAATACTTTTCAGTTAATTAAAAATTATACTTTTGAATTAAGCATCTAATACTTTTCTAAACACTGATAGTTTTTTTTCATAACAGTGATAATTTTTATATGAATCAGTGAGAGCGCGTGCATATAACAGTGATACTTAAATAACCGATTGTAGTAGTAGAATACAGTAATAATGGGAGTTAAAAATTAAAGCACGCGTGCCTGTGTAGTCAAATCAGTTTCAGACCCATCGGTAGGCGTGTGTTGCAGAACGCTTATGCGTGGCACGACAACAATGCATTTTACATCTCAAGTGGCGCGACCACAGGCCGTGTGGCCCAGCGTGGCGCGATAACTAACTGTCATATTTGCGGCGCGCCCCACTTTCGATACGTTCTGTCGCGTGCCCCCTCCCCCCCCAAGCGTGCGCGTGTCACGCCACTTCCCCATTCCGATCCTTTTTCATGCTTTATTCTGGGTTTTTCTCCTTTTTCAGACAATAAGTTCACGTACACAATAATTTCGATACCAATTTTTTTTATTATATAACTTCATAATCGCAAACTCAAATTTTATACCATATATTCTCCTCAAATAGCTTTGTTGTTTAAACATATAACATTATGTTTGCTTCTTTGTGTTTTTATGTTTTTGTTGTATATTCAAACTTCAACATTGTCATCTGGTTTGAGAAGTGATGAGGATTGTACGTGACTACTATCTTCTTTTAATCTAATTATATCTTTGTTTTCTTTTAAAACAGACATATTATCTTCATTTATACCATATTTTATCCTCAAACTTTTATCAGCCATTTCCAAAAAAATGAATCCTTATCATGATGCTCATTATGTATCCATAGATGTGTCGGAGGATTTTAGTACACCTCCAGGGGGTTTAATTAAAAGGAAAAGAAGGAGTTGTATTTTATGTTACGACTATTGCTAGAATGAGAAATATCACATTGGTTATTCGTAATTCTAATGCAAACGAGGTAAGATATATATGTAGTGAAGGTGGCGAATATGTCCCTAGAAAAACAAAGAATGAGCGAAATACAAAAACCGCCAAAAATTCATGTCCTTTTCGTTTGGTTGCTTGGCTTTCTGATCTCGAGCGTGATATGTGGGAAATTAATGTTTTGGAAGGAACACACAATCATCGATTTCCAAATAACGCAGAGGGTTTCAGAATTGGTCAATTAACACCCGAAGAATACAAACATGTATAACTGCTAGATTCAATGAATGTTACTGCAGCAAACATTATGGGATATATAAAGATAATCAATCTCGAGAATCGGACGGACTCAAAGCAAATGTACAATTCACAGTAAAAGATTAGGAGAGACAACCGTGAGGAGCTTACCTCAACGTAAAACTTCATACACCTACTGCGAGAGCGAAATTACAGGTATAAATCCCCAAACAGTTTTCATGATTGTTTTATAAATTATGTCATTTTCTCAAAACGTCATTCAAATAAACATATTGATTACTTTAAATTTAATTTTAATTTGTATTTATTAAAATTTAGGTACAATTTTAGGACGGATGACAGCAATTAACTCAAAGATATAGTTTCCAGCCATCCATGTTCGGTTGTAATGGTCAACGTGTATCCAGAAGTAGTAATCATTGAAACGACATACAACACGAACATGTACGGTATGCCTTTGCTTGAGGCAGTTGGGGCAATGGGCACTCACAAAACGTTCACCATCGCATACGCATTTATGATCCGTAAAACGCAGGAACACTTCGAATATATCCTAGGATTTATTCAAGGATTGTACAAGAGGCGAATACCAAATGTCGTTGTCACGGATAGGGTTTTCGCGTTGATGAATGTTGTGGACGTGATTTTTCCAGAATCTCAAGCACATTTATGCAGGCGCCACGTAGAGCAAGTTGTTTATGCACGGGCTCTAAAACAACCAGGATTTAAAGAAAAAACATGCTAAAATTTTTAAATTTCAGTGGAATTGTGCAGTCCAGTCGGGCACTAATGAAGATTGGAAAATTGGGTGGGCTTATGTAAAGAAAAAATACGGCAGATTTTTGGATCTAATTGAGTATTGCGAAGATACGTGGCTTAGGCCGCATAAAATAAGAATTTTAGGGGCACATCTAGATTATCGCATGCACTACGGAAACTACACCACGAACATGTAACTTTAACAATATTTATACTTTTAATGTTAGTTAGCTATTATATTTAAATTTACCTATGAAACCAAAACTATTGCACTATTACCATATTGAGATAAGTAATATATTTATTGAGACAGACAAGTAATAAATTTAAATTTTGTTCATTTAATTATTGATATAGGGTTGAACAAGAACACCACAGGGTGAAAAAAAATCTGGATGGCGGCAGGAAGCACTTTGACATCATCTTCAAAAAAATTAACCAGGTCATTGAATTGCAAATATGCGAGATAAAAAAGCAATGCAGGTTTACCGGCCACAAGACAAGGACTGATATGCTAGAGAACGAATTCTACAGCCAACTAGTGCGCAATATCACATTCAAAGCGTTCGAACTCATTGTCGAAGAAATAGCTAGGGATCTGGGTGGAAAAATATGTGGTTGCTATCTCAGGAGATCACATGGTCTTCCGTGTCAATGCAAGCTTATAAGGTACTTTCAAAACAATTGTCAAATACCTTTAAATTGTATAGACTAGTTTTGGAGAACATTGGATATAGATTTTGCTAGTATTTTACCACCACCAACGAAACATATGATGATGGTGGTGGTAAGACTAGGAGAAAATTATTCGATGATGACACAGAAGACATTCTTCCACCGAAGGTTGAAAAAAAAAGTCAAAACAGAACACTTCAAGCAGCGATCGTCAACCTTCTTGGTTTGAGTGGGCGGAAAAAAAGTGTGGGATTAAAAAGTCTACTAAAAAAAGGGGTAAGGGGAGAGTGTCGGCAACTAATGCGCACCAGGATATTCCACCAGAAGCTGATCATAGACATAGCACATCAGAAAGATGTACGATGAGTTTTTCTGAAGATACTCAAAACAGATTTTCCCAAAATCCGAGCCACTCCCCAATACTCCTACGTCAAAGCCCCAAAGGCCCCCACCTCCTGATACCCCGCATCGCAAAAGTACCACTAATTCGAGTAGGCCACCCAAACTTCAAACAAATATTAACCGGCCAGTACCATTTTTAAACTCTACGGTGGAGAACGATTTCCCTCCATATATCAGAAATTATATTCATTCATACAATGATGTAATTGGAGATGGAAACTGCGGATATAGAGTTGTTGCACTCGCAGTCTACGGATCCGAAGAATATTGGCCAAAGGTACAAATAGATCTTAAGCAGGAACTGCAAATAAGATGCGATTTATACGATAACGTTCTACGTGGTTACATGGACATGTCAGATTTGGAAGAATCACTTGATCATTTCAAAGGTTTTGCATAAATATCTAAATGGCTTAGATTACCTGAACATGGATACCTAGTTGCAACCACATATAACGTCTTCGTAATGACATTTAGTGAACATGGTGGATTTTTTTGCCTTCCCGCAATAACAGATGAACATCGAGGACTTCCGACCACGACATTGATCTTAGGGAACGTGAACAACAATTCTCATTGGATATTGGTAAGAAAAAACTATATTCATGTTATTTTATAATTTTTGTTATTTATGATTTTTTTTATTATAATTATAATTTTTTAACTGTAATTTCAGTTGCATATGACAACTAAGGATCATCCAGTACCATTTATATCTACATACTGGAAACGCGCACATCACCCTTCTGTAAATGGTTTAGATTTACAATTTGAAAGCAGGATGGAGCTATTCCGTACATTACACGAGTTGGATGCACCAGGACGTGAGGCTAATTATAGGTCTAGACAAAACGAAAAAGACAAATACTATACATTTTTTTAATATTTAATTCAAGTTTTTCTAGCAGCACGTCGCAGTCCATCCTCGGAATGTAATTTGTATATTTTTTTTCATATAATGTGTATATATTTTTTTTCATGTAATGTGAATATTTATTTTTCCATGTTTAAATTGATAATTTAACTAATATTTTACAATTTACAAATTAATATTACTCAATTGAAGGATTAATATTGTTGATAACAAATAACTAATACTTTGCAGTTAATGAACTAATACTTTATGACCAAACATGTATAACACTTTTCAATGAAACAACTAATACTTTATAATTAATAAATTATAAATTAATTCATTTAATTAGTGTGAAATTAATTAATTATAATTAATAAATTAATACTTTTCAATTAATATTATTAAATTAAACAAAATAATAAAAATTAATACATTTAATTAGTGTGGGATTAATTAACTTTGCACTAATTAAATTATTATAAATTAAAAACCATAAATTAATTACTAATAATGTGTTAATTAATGAACAAATACTTTATGACAATAAAACTGTAATACTTTTCAATGAAAGAACTAATACACTTTATAACTAAACAATTAATATTTTTACATTAATTAAATAATATTAATTAATACGTTTAATTAATTAGTTAATTTTAATTAATAATTATAATTCAATTTAATGAAATAAATAAGTAATATTAAATAAAAAAATGAAAAATTTGTCGCGTTGGAGGCGCGACATCGCCCATCTCGTGGTTAAGCTGCCACGCACGACAGACATTATCGTGTCACGCTCCCGCAACGCTGACTCCAATCATTGGAGAAAATCACATCACGGGTAAAAAATGTGTATTTAGCACTGATGCTTAAAACAGAACCAATATTTAATGGTTAGTTGAGTTAATAGTTGACAGATGGAGGTCAATCTGTTTGAGCTAATTAATATACACGTGCAAATGGTAAAGGTTGTAGTGATGCGGGGAGAAGTCTTTGGACAACGTAGGTTTGAATTTTGTGTGGGGCAAAATTTCCAATGAAATATTATGCGAGTTTGTCCTGCTGATTGAATCTTGTTGGCTCTCTCCCACAAATATCTGTTATTTGTACATATCCTTAGATTCATAACTTTGTTGACTTTCTTTCATAAGTATCTGTTATTTGAACATATTTTTCAATTTACAAACAGTTTGGTTGAGGGGTCAACTGTTGGAATATACTAGCACGTAAACACGTAATACATGCGCAGCAAAAATTATAGTTCACAAACAACAAACAGTTAATTGCATAAACGAGTGCGAATAAACATAACGAGGAATCTTACAGTAATTCGTATGCAGTTTTCTCTACTACGGTATCCACGTAATCCCCTCGTACGGACTTTCACAAATTTGTCAGCGTTGAATATGAGATGGAATTTTCTAGGAAAATTCCTACTCTAGATTTTATGGAGAAATTAGGTTTTCTTGTAGTGATTAATGAATCTCTAGGATGTCCTATATATAGGGGAAGCACAACTTAAAGATTAATCAATCTTTATTAGGAAGATATTTCCTAATCTTGCAAATCATATCTCTTAGATATGATTTCCCTAAATATATTTTCCTACAATAATATTCCATATATTATTTTTGGGATTCCTATTTAGTTAAATCTAATTTAATTAAACAGTAATAATAATTAATTTCAAATTAATATATTATTAATTAATTCTCCATAAATTAAATATTAAATCCAATTTAATACTTAATCAACCAACTATAATCCGTACAAGGGAATTACTTGTTGTGTGACCCATAGACCCTCATATATCGAGCGATTAGTCAAACTAACGGTCTAAATTGAACCCTAGATAATAAATCAGACATTCTCAATATATGAGATACGTTGCAAGAAACGTGCAACTACCTGTAACTATAATGTGGGTTATTGCGATATCTTTCTTTCATTCACGAACATGATGAAGTGTCTATTCAAATAACTTAATCATATTATCTCTAATCACTAATTGATCACTTATGTCACACTTGGCCACAAAGTCCAAGTTGACGTGCATTGATCAATGACTTTGATCCAATTATGATGAGAAGATGAGTATTCTCTCTAAATCCACTTTGAGGAATGAATCATATTCTTGGCTCAACTATCACGTACATGCACTTTGTGATGAACCCAATCCAAGTCATATCTACCCATGAAATGGTGCAAGCGTCGGTCATGGTCAAAGTTCATCACTCCACACATGTTGCGTATTGACCTCAAGTCAAAGGAGTATCGCATCGCTCCCACTAACCGAGACACCCGTAGACACATATAGTGGAACTACATCAAACAGTTTCTCGGATGGGTATACCAATACCCTCTAAGGTATTTGTGCATCCATCATGAGATACCTAGTATCTCGTAATAAGTGAGATCTTACTACACTCTCTAAAAGTATGATGCAAATCGCACACCAATCTCAATTGCATCATCAATATCCTATTCTTGATGATCCTTGATCGGGGCTATTTGAGAATCATGTTTAAGTCATTTGAGTTCTCACAACCTCAATGACAACAATGACTCATGGGAACACATATAAGAACAAATGCAAACAATCAAACATAATATTCTAATAAGTGTAAAGCCATACATTTAATATTAAATAAACAATAATGTTAAACCAATACTGAATATTATCTTAACATTATGTCCTTACAAATGATTGTCTCTAGGACACTAACGCTAACATCAACGACACGGGTGGAAAGTAGATGTGGTCATGTGGATCACCTACTAATTCACAGAGCATTCATAACAAAATTGATGTGAATGACAATCAGATTGATCAATAATAAATATTTGAATAACTAAAAATATTATCATGAATTTAAATTAACATTTAATATTTAAAAAAATTAACATCGATCACTTTATGCTTAGTAATAATTACTTGCAATGTGTAATATTTTAAGGATTAAGTTTAAATAATTACACGATATTTATAAGTTAAATATCAATTTAATCATATGCCTTCAAAATTGTAATAAAAAATCCAACTTTTAAAGTTGTTGCAAATTGAGATATATGTTTTTTTTTCCTCCTACCAGTGACGAATGATGTGGCTCATCGGATTTGTTACGTAGAATAATATTTTTTAAAACATTATTGTGATAGAAAATCCAACAACAAGAGTGAATTAATTGTCACAATATTATAGATAAAACACAATATTGTAGGAAAATAAAAATAAAAATTAAACCGTGTAAGTTCAACGAGCCACTTCATCTGTAGTTGGTCGGAGAAAAAAATCCTGAAGATCGTGATTATATTGATACGTGTGTTTATTTATTTAGAATTAACCCATATTTGACAAAGTCGAATAGCTCAAGCAGTTACAGTACTACTATATATGTCGTGAGGTCATAAGTTCAAGGTGAACTTTATTATTTTAAAATCACTATTATGCACAAAAATTGTCATTGTTATGCAAAAAAATTATTACTATTTATATTTAAACTTGATTCATAGGAGACTAAGAATGTTACTAAAAATATATATATAAAAATGAGAATTTGAACTCAAAATTTGTGATTGTCACACATAGTCAGTCAACTGGCTCGTTTTTTTTTTTTTTTGACAGAAAAGAAAATTGTATTCATCTATTGAATGATAGGCGTGAGCCTTACATCTTTGACTACGAGGTTCTTACATCTTTCTGAGATGTCTCCTACCCACAAAAGTTCATCGCCCTCATTTGGGCAAAAGTGAGAAAGAAAATGTGTAACATGATTAACATTTCTCTTAACAAAAGAAAAGGTCGTTTCACCCAGCCCGTGTACAAGCTCCTTTATGTCATCTATGATTAGCATTGTTTGCACATCTGGGTCGTAATCACCTTGAAAAGTTTGAATCAGATTTTTTGAGTCAGACTCCAAAATGATATTCCTCAAGTCCGAGTTCACAACCAATTGAATGTCGTGTTTGAGTGCCAAAGCCTCGATGAGGGTGTTATTTTGATTAGGTGCTCTACAGCTTTTAGCGCCCGCCAATTGAAACTCTCCCATAGTGTTGCGAACCACAAAACCCAGGCCAACTGTGCCATTTGAAAAGACACCTGCATCGGTATTCAGTTTAAGCCGCCCAGGGGGCGGGTTGTTCCACAGGTCAGTAGCATCACCAGCTTGCCGATTACTTCGACAAGGTTTCGTGTTGTCCAATGTCTCTCACCAAGTTCATAGACCACATGGAAATAAGGGCGGGATTCTGGCGTCGGTTTTCATGTATGAATGTGTTCCTCGCCTTCCAAATGTTCCAAGCAAAAGTTGCAAAAATCAAAATCCCATATTCTGGTAAGCTATGAAGCATGTCCCAGAAGAAAGCCTTGAACTGGTTAGAATTAGGGGCTTGGGGATTGATCCTCAGGGGGCTTCATCCCCAAGAGTATATCGCGATCGGGCATTGGAAGAGGACGTGGGAGAGTGTTTTAGTGGCCTCCCCACACGACGGACAAACGGGATCAATGTTGAGCCCTCGTCTAATAAGGGCAGCATGAGTAGGGAGGGTGTCGTTACATGCCCTCCACAGGAAGTGGTTGATCTTGGGGGGGAGCTTACAATACCAAAAATTCTTCCAGGAGGAATGGTTTGAGCTTGCAGAATTTTGAGTACAATGAGGTGGCAAGGTGGTATGCCAACCAGACCTAAATCTGCCATTTCTAGTATGATTCCAAACGAGTTTGTCAAGTGGCCTTCTACCGCTAATAGGTATCTTTAGGATGTTTGTCGCGTCTTCATTAGAGAAACTTTGGAGGATTTTGCTTTGATCTCAATATAGGCCATCCCTTGTCAACAACTCAGCCACCAGCATTTCACGATTTCTAGTCGAGCCAGCCCCCAACTCAGGTTTGTACCGTTTACCCTCCCCCACCCACCGATCGGTAAAAGAGTGAATAGACACTCCGTTTCCAACCCTCCATGCATTCCCTTGGACAAGGTCCCGAGTTTTGAGAATACTACGCCAAAGGTAGCTAGGTTGGTATCCGATGGTTGTCGATCCAATGTTGCCTCTTGGGTAATATCTTGCTTTCAAGATTTTGGCAGCAAGAGAATCACCATTGTGCAAGAGTCTCCAATATTGTATCGCAACCATAGCAAGGTTGAAGAAAAACATCTACATAAGCCAAGTCCCCCACACATTTTAGGTCTCGAAATCTTGTCCCAAATAAGCTAATATTTTTTTTCTATCAACCAGAGTGGCTCCCCAATAGAAGTGGGCCATCAACTTCTCGATTTCTTCACAAAGTGATATTGGGAATAAGAAGCAACTCATCGCGTAGTTTAGAATAGCTTGCACCACCGTTTTGAGAAGAATTTCCCTCCCGACTTTTGTTAATAACTTTTCTTTCCATCCATTCAACCGAGCATAAATCCTTTCCACCACCGTTTGGAATACCTCTTTCTTGCCTCGCTCAATAATCATCTGCAACCCGAGGTACTTCGTATGTTGAGTCACCGGCCTCACCCCCAACTGCTGTCCAAGCTCAATCCTTCTATCTTCGAAGACATTGCCACTAGTGGTGATCTCGGATTTGTCCAGATTTATCCTTTGGCCCGATGTCGCCTCATACTTACCAATGATATCTTTGACCTTCTCAATTTCCCCATGTGTGGCCCTGAAGAAAAGGATACTATCATCCGCAAAAAACAAATGTGACACCGGAGGAGCTTCACTAGCTACTTTGATACCAGTAATTTCCCCCCTCGCCTCGGCGGTTTGATTAAAGAAGAGAAGCCTTCTGAACAAATAAGGAAAATATAAGGTGACAGGGGGTCCCCCTGATGAAGGCCCCGACTGGGAGTGAAACTTTCGGTTGAGAACCCATTAATCGGGGAGGAGTAAGTCACAGTAGTCGCACAACGCATCATCAACTCAATCCACTGATTAGAAAAACCCAACTTCTCACACATAGCACGAAGAAAGACCCACTCAACTCGATCGTACGCTTTACTCATATCAAGTTTAAGAGCAATAAGACCACGTTTTCCTTCTTTTTTTTTCATAGAGTGGAAAATTTCAAAGGCTACCATAGTATTATTAGTGATAGGAAGGTTGGGTATAAAGGCGCTTTGGTTTGGAGAGATAACAAAGTGAAAGGTAGATTTTAGACGGTTCACGATAGTTTTTGTTATGACACGAATGATCACATTGCAAAGGCTTATGGGTCGAAAATATATTGGGCTTTCTAGGGATTTCACTTTGGGGATCAATACAATGTGGGTATGATTAAGCGTAGAGGGGTCAACCCCCTCATTGAGAACACCCAGACAAGTATCAATAAGAGACAAATGAGTAATAAGCCAAAAGTTTTGAAAGAAAATGGGAGGCATACCATCGGGCCCAGGGGCCTTTGTCGGGTGCAT
Source organism: Stenogyne calaminthoides (assembly GCA_037126765.1). NCBI lineage: Eukaryota > Viridiplantae > Streptophyta > Magnoliopsida > Lamiales > Lamiaceae > Stenogyne > Stenogyne calaminthoides. The sequence goes on from JBBCBC010000028.1 coordinate 18,271,376, forward strand.
CTGTTTCAGGGCCTGTTTCACTTCCGATGATGTGTATGGCTAAGTGAGAAAATCATTCATAGTGTTTGTGATGCTTGGTTCAATTGAATCGATTATCTGGTGCATTTCACTAATCTTACTGAAGAAAAGAGCTCCACAAAAAACTCCCTCATAACCCTTCCCACTTCATCCGCTCCTGACACCCATGCCCCCTACTTGTCTTTGAGCTTCAAACTAGTATTTCTTCTCCTCCTCTGTGAGGATTTCTGGTGGAAGAAAGTAGTATTTCGGTCCCCGTATTTGTGCCACAAAGCATGGGACCTTTGGAACCAAAAGATCTCCTCGCTCTTTAGGAGGTTATCTAATTCCCCCTGTTTTTCCCCCATCTCCTTGATGACCCCCTCAGTTTGATCCCTCTCTTGGAGACCATCAATCTGCCTCTTAAGATTTTTTATCTTTTCCCCCATTTTTCCGAAAATATCCTTACTCCACTGGTTGAGCTTACGGCTTCAATTTCTCGTCCGCTCACTGAAGTTTTGTTCTGATTGTTTGGGTTCCACCCAAGCTCCCCAAGTTCCTGGCATTTAGCATTCCCTGGCCACATCTTCTCAAATCTGAACAACTTTTTCTGGTTGCGATTGGCCTAAGGACGAATGTGTTGTACGTTGCACTCCATCATAATTGGACAGTGGTCAAATCAGGTTCGCATTAGGTGAAGGACCTGGGTTGATGGGAAGAGATTTCTCCAGCCAGAGTTGGCGAAGGTGCAGTCGAGTCGAACTTGTATGTTATCGGTACCCGATCGGCCATTCTTCCAAGTGAATTTGTGTCCCACAAAGCCCAGGTCTTGAAGTTCGTGATCACCAATGGTAGATCGAAACTTAGCCATATGGGTAGTGAAGCCGTTATTGCCCCCACGCTTCTCCCAGCTCCATAAAATCTTATTAAAGTCACCAACACAAAGGTATGGTGTGGGTGAAGGGGGGCCACCCACCGTATTAAAATGAAGTACTATTCCGATGGCCACGGTCCGGCCATCCATATATTCCAGTGAATTGCCAGTGTTTTCCTCTGTCGAACGGGATGTTAGCCGCGATATGAATAGTCAAAAAACTGCCCAAAAAGACATCGATATGGTTTTTCCAAAAGAGGCAAAGACCTCTCCCCCGAGCATTTCCCAAACCCTCGCTCCCTACTGGGATGCAGCCCTCAAAGTGAAGGGCCCTCAAATCAGTGAGCTTGGTTTCCATGAGAAAGACCATACCCGAGTCTTTTTCACGTAGGATCTTCTTAAGAGCCCGAACTGTCGCTTGGTTCCCAAGCTCGAGATAATTCCAGCTGATGATGATCACAATTCTCGGCACCGTTGGGGGGTAGACATCAGTTTCTTCTCCGTCGATATCCAAACGGACTTTTTTCCATTCACTCATTTCTTTCTCCTCTGTCGTGTCCTTTCTTTTTCCTCCCTAACGTTTCTCGATTTGGATTTCTTCTCCATGATGGTTGATCAACTCTTTCTTGGGGGGTTGGTCAGTCACTATGTGGGTCTTTGGGGTTGTGATTTTTTTGGTGTATCGTTTGCGGGCTCTTTGGGTGGGATTGTTGTGGCAAAGTTTTTGCAGCTCAGCGGTGGAGATAAGTGTTTGGTTAATGGTAATTTGTGAACTTGTGTTTGTGTTTTTGAGTTGGGGGTAGGTTGTTTAGGGGCGTGAGGGATGTGTTGGTTTTTTAGGTGAAGTTATTCTTTGTTTCTTTGTGTGGGTAGGGTTGTATTTCGTGTTGATGTATTTGGGGTATGTTGTGGAGTTTGGGGTCTATTTTTTTGGTTGACTGAGGTTGCGGCAGTGAGAGGGGTCTGTTTTGGTATTTGGTGGGTAGGTGGATTTGGTCTTGAATGAGGCTAATGGTATTAATGGGGGATATAGTGGGGATAGTTGGGGATATGTTCTTCTCTATAAAAGGTGTATGGGGGTATTGGGTTGTGTTGAATTTGTTGGGTTTATGGTGGGTTGTTTTTACAGGCTCCTTTTCTTTTTCTTTTGGGTCTCGATCCCCATTCACAACAAATTTTTCTAGGTTTGTTCTCACCTCTTCGAGCTCTTGACTTTACCCGTCGTGAGATTTTCTAGGCTTGTCAATCTCTTCCGGAGTGTCATTTGTTCCCTCTTGTATGCGCTGTTTGAATTTCTCGAAGAGTTGCCATCTCAGAATGGTATTTCCTTCCCTGAATTTTCCTTGTTCGTTGACAGTTACCGAGGCTTGCTTCATCGGTGAAGCTCTTAGATCCTCTCCAAATGAGAATTTTTCATCAGGTATGTTATCCAGATCCTCCATTCCTTTCCCAAGGTCACATTCAAGTTTCATATGTCCCAGCAACCCACAAATATAATAATATGAAGGTAGCCTCTCGTATTTGAATTTTACCCAAATTTTCTTCGTACCCACTTCAAGATGTATGCCTCTGCAGATCGGTTTCCGAATGTCTATTTTCATCTTGACCCGAACACTTCAAGCAAATCCCACCAATGACCCCCTGTCAATCTCAATCAGTTCCTCTACCATTCCACATATTTGTTTTACCGCACTCTTCTTTCTTGCTCCTTTCGAAAGGTCGTACATTTGGACCCAAAAGGATGCCCTATCAAAGACAAACGTTGAAGGTTGTTTGCCACTATTGAGTTCTTTTAGCAGAACCACACTTTTATCAAAGTGCCACGGCTCACGAGCCAGTACTCCCTCCAGGTCGGCCGCAACATTGAATTGAAAGGAGAAGAGATTCTTACCTATTTCCTTTGCGGTGAATCCCCGAGCTAGATTCATAGCCCTTTACATAGATTCCAAAAAGCCAAAGGCGTTGAAGGCTTTGTTGGTGAGTACGCTTCCGATTAGACATAGTGTGGGGGTTTCCAAGCTATCTTCCCCCTCCAAATCAAGTTTTAAAACCAACTCCTCCTCCAGATCTATATGTTCCCCACTCAAGATAATCGGTCCAATTGCAACTTGAGACAGAAAACAGACAAAAGAGGAAAGAACCACACCCAAAACCACACACAGAAAAGCAAAAAACAAAGACAAAAGCCCTCTTACCAGATGCGTGAGGTAAAAGCCCCCAGAAAAACCTTAGGATCGCAACCCCCAGGCAAAAGCACAAAGAGGTCAACAATAAAGCAAAAGGTCGGTAAAAAATAGAGTATGAGACAGCGGAGTGGGGCACAAGAGGGGGACAAAGCGCACAAAGGAAAAAACAAAGGAAAAGGGAGGAAAGCCAAGATTCCACAAGAGGTCAACAATGGTGAATCAGTTAGCACCCCAGATTCCAAGCAGTAACCGGAAACCAAATCACCTCACAAGGGAGAGAGTCAAACCCTAAACGAGAGGGACTAGAGAATGAAAAAAAAACAAGACTTTCTTTGGTCTAGTACACTGGCTCGCTCAATCATTATAAATTGGTGTAGTACTACCTTTTAAAAAAAAAAGTTTTAATACTACTTGAAAAATACAATAATAAGTCATTTCCAAGTTTTAAGACCATCAATAATGCTAAGTGACAGATTGACCAATAAAATTATGAATTTGCACCAAATTTGTCATCAATAATAAAACCATCTTCAACCATACAACTCAAATTTGAACTCAATAAAAATATTCTTAAATCAATTTTATTTTCTATTTTATCAAATATTATTAATATTGTCTTTGTTGTGAGAAGAATAAACCTGACTTGCGGAGAAGTCGTGAAGCCGACAGTCGGCGCATAGCGGCCAGGCAGGGTGACTTGGGGCAAGACCCCATAAGCCGGAAGTCGGGATATTAGGGGGCCTGAAGATCAAATAAAGGGACCAAATGGCCTGAAGACCAGATGACCAGAAGACCAATTTAGAGACCAGATGACCTGACAACCAGATCAGGAGATCACTGCCCTAACACGTATGTAGGTGACATGTCTGGAGGTCGCAAAGATTACAAGTCGCTACAGGCGACCGGGAAGAGTGACTCGGAACAAGGACTCCACAAGCCGGAGATCGTGAGGTCGCATATTCCATTAGTTATAAGAAATGCCCGACAATCCGCAAGATCCGCCCGTGAAGCCCGGTCCGCAAATGGCGCTTATTAACTACAGCGACCATTGACCCGGCAAAGTGGAATTCTCGGCCAGCTTGATTGAAGTTTCATTTATTGTTTTTCCTTATGTAAATTCCCGCCCAAAGGCGAGAATTCTTGTATAAATAGTCCTCAATGGCCACATAGAAAAAGGTTCGAGTCTTTAGTGTTAAAACGAAGAAGATAGTAAAAACACTCCTGGCTTGGTTCGCCCCCAGACGTAGTGTCTTTAAAGACGAACTGGGTCAACAAATTTTCTGAGTTCTTTATCGTTTTCTATTCTCAATTCATTGTTTAATTTACTTGTTGGCCGGAATATTAAACCGAGTACAACAGTCTTATAATATTTCAATTAGTTACAAATTTATGTTCGTATCAATTAAATTTTTTGTAACAACAAAATTGTATGTTTTAATTTTTTTTTCATAATATAATCAAGTAATATTACACATAATATTTAATTAAGCTAAAAATTATTATCTCAAAAAACAACAATTACATTTCCTGTTAATTTAATATTTGAATTTCAAAATAAAATTATTAAAAAGAAAACGTAAAAAGGTTGTTTGCCTCTTCTACATTATGCGACTAAGTAGCCACTTACTATTCACACTTGGTCAATTTGCCCCATGATTTGGTGATGTGTTTGAGGGGGGTTTATTGGCAACTTTGATTTTGCCATATGATCTATCGTTGTTGGGTTATGAAGTCAGCTGATCGACTGCTTCACGTCTCAACTTTTCGGTGATTCCATTGATTTTTTGAGGTCTTTAAAGCAGTATTCAAGTTGAATGGGCTTTTAGGGTTTTGACTCAGTTTCACGTATAAATACTCATATGGTTCATCGTATTTGTTATCGCCAAAAATATTAATAAATCTCCTGACTTGGTAGTGTCCCTAAACCTAATCAATCATGACGAATTGGATCAACAAATATGTGTTATTTAATTTTGCTCCTATCAATTTTTCTATAATTGCTGTTAAAATCCTAACAACTAGTATCTAGAGCATCAGGTTCAAAAGATCTGGTGGGAGCAATTATAATGGCTGAAGGGAAATCGTTTGTTGAGAATTTTGATGGAATAGATTTCGGTTTCTGGAAGTTGCAGACTAAAGATTACTTGTATGGTAAAGATTTATATCAATCTTTGGGTACGAAACTCGAATCCATAAAGGGCGATAAGTAGAAGTTGCTAGAAATGAAGGCAATGAATGTGGTTCGACTATCACTGTCCAAGAACGTCGCCCTCCATACGATAAAGGCAAAAACAACAAAGGAGATGTTGAAGATTCTAACCAAGATGTATGAAAAGACATCAGTAGCAAACAAGGTCCATATGATGCGGAGGTTATTCAATTTACGGATGGCAAATAGTACTGTGGTGGCCAATCATCTTAACGAGTACAATATGATCATAACCCAATTGAGCTCGGTTGAGATTGATTTTCGATGATGAGGTACAAGCCCTAGTTATGTTGTCCTTTTTACCAAAAAATTAGAGTGGGGCATTGACGGTCGTTAGTGCTTCAATAGGAAAGGTGAAACTCAGGTTTGATGAAGTCAAAGACCTAATCATGAGCAAAGAAATTCGCAATCAGACTTGAGTGTAGGAAACAAAGGCAAATCAGAATCTAAATTGAATTCGAATCGAGATAGATCGAAGTCGAGGGGCAAAAATAAGCCCAAGAAGGACAAGAATCGAATTGAGTGCTTCAATTGTCATGAACTTGGTCATTATAAAAACCATTGCAAACACCAGCAAATGCACCAACAAAGGATAACAAAGCAAATGCAGGAACTGATGAAGTCTCAGATACATTAATTTTGAGTGTAAGCAGTCCACTAGAATCTTGAGTGTTAGATTCTGGAGCATCGTTTCATTCGTGCAGCAGAGCTAACATAATGGAGTGCTATACTACTGAAGATTTTGGGAAGGTTTATCTTGCTGATGATTAGCCTCTGGAAACCATAGGGAAGAGAGATGTTCGGATCAAGGCACCTAACGGAATTATTTTGAAGTTATGAGATGTGAGGCATTTTTCTGGATTGAAGAGGAATTTACTTTTAGTAGGGCAACTTGATGATGAGGGTTACATTGTGATCTTTGGCTGCAATACGTGGAAGATATCTAAAGGTGCTATGGTAGTGGCTCGAGAAAATAAGGACAGAACATTATATATGACAGGAAACATCCTAGATAGCATTGCTCTTGCAGGTGCAAATAATAATGCAGATTTATGGCATTGTCGTCTTGGCCACATGAGTGAGAAGGGGATGAAAGTGATGTGTTCGAAGGGTAAATTGTCATATGTTGGTCCCGGTGCAAACGAGTCTTACACGTGTATGGGGGGGAATACACGTGTTCAGTGATTTTAAAACTTTTCTTTACTGAGGTCAGCTTGGGTCAGGTTGTCCTGATGATTTGGTCCTGAGAAGCACAGATCGCCCTGAGTCAAAGTCTATCTGAGACAGTGATCCTGAGCTGCTTTCAGAAACCTCAGATAATCCCAACTGATCCTGAGTTTTCAGAGTTACTGAGCTTGCTTGAAAAGCTACTCAGATGTGCGGAATGGTTGGCCCTAAGTTTATGCTCGTTTTTATGCTTTGCTGAAAACTTCCTTTTTAATGGAATAGTGATTAGGCTGTGATTCAGTTAGATGCAACTTCAGTGGATTGATTCCAACTGAGTATCAGTGAAAATATGCTTTCAGTTTAAGATATGCAACAGTTAATCAAAGCAATACAGAAAGCAAAGAACACAGCAAGTTATAGTGGTTCAGAGACTCAAGCTCCTACGTCCACTCTCTCTGACACTTCAGAGAAATTCACTAATCACTTCTTAACCTTTCTGCTTTCTAAGGTTTTCTGACTACCTCTGTAGTTTACTAACTTTTCTATTTTGAGCTTTCTGATTACCTCTGTAGTTTACTTACTCAAAACACACACAAGCTTTCTGACTATCCAAGATAATTTACTCACTTCTTCTCTAGAGTTTTCTGACTACCTCTGTAGTTTACTAACTCTTTACAACTCCAACTCACCAACAATCACACTCAAACTACCTTACAAAGGGTTTGGGGTTTCTTGGTTGGTTTCCAACTAGGATGAGATATCCTTTACAATTAAGAACAATGCAAAGGCTAGGATATCTCGACTAAGCTTTGGATATATCTTATCAAGCTAGGCTTAGTGAATGAGCTCTCTTCGATATAAAGCACTTGGGAAATTCTTGGGTTTTCGAGTGCTTCAACTTGCAATAATAAGTTTGAGCTCTTGAGTTGCTTACAAATTTCCCATAACCTTCAATGTAGAGGGGTATTTATAGGCATACACCAAGGTCACTCTTGAAAAACTATCCGTTGGAAGAGATAGCTTCGTGAGTTTCCTCTTATGGTGTGTGATGAACGACTATATTTAGGGTTTGAAACTCCCTAGCACGTTTTAGGCAAACAGCTTTTCATGTATGTAGTTGGTCATCACTTTTGCGGTGGAACATAGTACTCTTGACATGTTTCAATGACTGTCATTGTCGATGTCGATAAAAGTACTGATGATGTCTTCTTCTTTCTTTGACTTTTGTCTCCAGGTTAAATGTAGACAAATACAACGGCTCTTTTTGGTCAATATCTCGAGGTGATATAACCTTAACAACACTTTGTGTCTTAGTTCCTTTTATGCATGAGAATGTCTTGGGCAATATCTATTTTTCTAAGCAATCGCGTTTTTCTCGATATTGTATCCTTGGATAGATATTTTGATTGCCTCGGAACATTGAGTTTATCTCTTGAGCATTGATACATTCTTGAGTCTTGATAATTCTTTGTACCTTGATATCCTTGGTCTTGATCTTACATCTTACGTGTCTTGAGTCTTGAGTCTTGATGTCTTCACGAGTCTTGATGTCTTGAATCTTCACGATATCTTGGTGATATCTTTTGAATCTTCATGTTGAGTCTTCAGTTTCTCAGTTTCTCACTTTGAGTCTTGATATCTCGATTTCTCCTTGAGTCTTGATATCTCGGTTCCTCCTTGAGTCTTGATATCTCGATTCCTCACCTGAGTCTTGATATCTCGATTTCTCCTTTGAGTCTTGATTTCTCGATTTCATCTTTGAAACTTGAAACTTAAGTTTCATATTGAAACTTCAGTTTCTTCAGAAACTTACTGAGTCTTCAGAATCTAACCTGATCTATATCTGCTGACTATACATTGTGCATATAACATCCTGAACACTCTAAAACTGAATCCTGATTCAACTATCAAGATTACCTGAACATGTCATACTCAGGGGTTTTGGGATCTAATCAAAATCTTTCTTTATTAAATTCATCTCCCAACAATTTCCACCTTTTTGATGATGCCAAAACCTATCTTGTTACAAAACACTTAACATATACTTAGGTTTCAATTTTTCCTATTACAAGATTGGTATATCTCTCAACAAACAATTTCCTAATAATTTCTTCAGTAATGAATTTCCCAACAATTTCATCACCAAACAACATTCAGGCATATCAAAAGTAAAGACATGTAAAGTAAGATAATGAGATATTATCTTTGAGCATAAATGATAAAGTTTCATTGATGAATAGTAGACAGTTACAACTTACAATGAACTTATCTGAAAAACAAAAGCAAAAAGACAAAAAGATAAGAAAATTACAAGAGTCTTCTGAGTCTTGATCTTCAGTCTTCTTTTGCTCTTCAGCTTGGGCTCTTCAGTTCTCTTCTTCCACCTCATCAGCAGGCACTTCAAGGTTGAACATTCCATAATATCTTTTCTTCAGTGCATATCTCTCTTTGATGATATCAGGATTGTTCCCTGTCAGGCCCAACTGAATGGCGTACTGAGCAATCTCCTGAGAAATGGCTGATTCATTCACTAAGCCATTCTCCAGCCTAGGAGGAGGGTACGAGTATGGACCAAGGGCTGTTATCTGAACTTTTCCTTCATCCGCAAGATTGATCCAACCTTGAAGATACTTTGGATAAAAGGTCAGGAGATAGTCAATGAAAGTCTCATTGGGATCTGAGCTCTCCCCTCTCCATTCTCTTAGCACATCATAGTAGAACCAAAATGTTCTCTTGATTTCTTCCCACGCATCTTTGAACTGGATTGGCATCCACTTGTCAACATGCGGCCATTTATGTGCTTTAGTGTTCCCTCTCCTCTTGCTTGCGAACTTCTTGAAACCACTCCTTCTCTTCTGCTCTTCTTCCATCTTCTTTCTGATCACGGGAACTCCAGAAACAGAAGCAGCAGTTTTCTTGGCTTGCTCAACTTGGAGTGATCTCAGAGCACTTCTTGTATTGAAGAATTTCTTTTGAGGCTCAACCTCAGACTCTTCAATATCCAGAATCAACTTCCTTTGAGTTGGCTTAGAAGCCTTAGCTCTTTTACCCTCAGGCTCAACAAAAGCCACAGCCTTCCTTTTAATGGGCAATTCAGCTCCAGCTTGGCTTGTCCCAACTCTTCTTCTATCACTCAGTTTCTCTGCAGCTACTTCTTGCATTGTTTCTTCTGAAACCTGAGTGTAGACTGGCTTCTCCACCATCTTGAATTTCAGCTTCTCAGTGGCTTCGACTTCTTGCAAGGCTTCAGCAATCTTTTTCTTCTCTGCTTCTTTATCACCCTTTCTTTCCAAAGTATGTTCCAATAACTTTCTCAGTTCAGCTCGGGTCTTTCCCCCTTCTTGGAACCATACTTGGGCAGAAGTCTAGAGAGTGCTGTGTCCATATGATACTGCTCCTTGCTGACACAACGCACTTCCCCTGCCAACTGATCTTGCTCTTCTTTGAGCCTTCTTAGGTGGTTCTTTGCCATGGAGAACTCTTCAGACATCTGGGCAAATTGGCTGGAGAGAGCTTCTTTGAACATGTATGTCATCTTGGCCATGAGCATTGAGCTCATCTCCTCAACAGCATTCTTGACTAGCATCTCATTCTTCTCCACCAATTTGTCTTCAAGATATTCAGTTCTCTCCTGATGCTTCTGCTTCAGCTCTTCACTTATCTCAGCTTTGACCCCTTCCATCTTCTCTTCCATCTTTCCTTCCATGGAGGTCAGCTTCTCAGTCAGAGTGTTCTAAAGTTGCAACAGGTCTGAAGAAGAACTCATACTTTCCATCTTCTGATCTTGGTTGGCCAATACCTCCTCAATCTGAGCAACTTTGTTCAAGATTGGCTCAACCTTCTCTAGCTTCTCCATTACTGGGGTGAGATCAATCTCAGGAGCATATAAGATCTGCTATTTCTCCTTAGCCGGTTGTTCAGCCTGAGTCTCAGTCTGAACCTGAGTTTCAGTCTGAACCTGGGCTTCAGACTCAGTCTGGGTTTCCACCTGATCTTGGGTGTCCACCTGAGCTTGGGTATCTATATGAGCTTGGGTGTCTACCTGAGCCTCAGTCTGCATATCAGACATTACAGATTTAAAGATAGGTACTTCAGTAATCCTGGCATAATTTTTAATAGTGCCAAAAGTTACCTGAAGGCTAACTTCAGTCTGAGGATGTTTGACAGCAGGCTCTTCAGCATCAGTACCCTCTTTCTCCATTTGAGATTGACTCTCATCATCCCCTTGTTGGTCCCCATCTTGAGATTTGTCTTTGGAGCTTGGGGCACCAACTTCAGCATCCTTCCTCTCAGCAACTTTCTTCTTAACCAGCTCATCAAAGTCAGAAGTTTTCATCCTGAGCTTGGTTTTCCTGAATCCTGAGAATTCAGTAAGAACAGTTGTTTCCTCATTCCACCAGCCTTCACCTCTGAATGAAGCGATGTTGAGCCTTTCAGGAAGAGTCTGGTTGAGGATATAGACTGTTGACCTCAATCTGAAGAAGATATCTTGGAGGTCAGGGAATGAGCTAAGCTCAGGGTAGCGGTCTAGAATGGACCGTTCCCCCTTGCTTCGCCACTCAGTCTCTTCAACTTCACCCTTCTTCAACTTCGGGCTCTCAGGTTCAGTAGGAAAATATGCTGAAGGATCAAGGAATGGATCACTCAGGAGCTCATCAAGGTTCAGCATCTCCTGAGGTTCAGCAAAATCTGAGGATTGGACAGGCAGCTCCTCAGTCTGAATCTGAATTGGTTCTGAGGTCTGAGCTGGCACTTCCTCAGCAGGAATCTGAGCTTGCTCTGAGGTCTGAGCAGGTGCTTCCTCAGCAGGAATCTGGGTTGTCTCTGAGGTCTGAGGTCCTTGGAAGATTTCTTGAGAGAACTTACCAGTGCTTAGTGACGTCTCAAGAACCTCAGAGAAGACTTGCTCCTCAGTTTGCTCCCTGTGTCGTGGATATAACCTGAGCCAACACTTGCAAAGGCGATTTTTGAGCTTTTTGGCTCTCAGGTTGTACCTCCTCAGGCTCACTCTCCTCCTCATCAGTGATAATCACCATTCTTTTGCGCTTTGGAGCAAGGGTCTTCTTCTTCAATGTTTCACCCTTCTCCCTCTTGATCTCCAACAAAGCCTTCCCCCTGGCTTTATGGGCTTCTTCAGGAGCAGCAGCAGCAGGTGATTCAACTTTCTTCTCTTTCTTTCCTTTTATAGTCTTCTTGGTGGCAACAGACTTGAACATCACCTTAGACTTTGGGAATGGAGTGGAATCGGCAAAGATATCCTCCTCTTCTCGACACATCTCCAAAATAAAAGCTATTTTGGTTGCATGGAGTATCTTGCCTTTTATTGAGATAGATCCATCCTCCTTCTTTATGAGCTTGGCCTGGTCACTCACCACTTTGATCAAATATTTCAGCCAGTTGAAATCCTTGGTGGGTGAATCTTCGATTGCCGTCATCAATCGGAGTTTGGGAGTGCTTATCTGCTCAAAGCTCCCCGATCGACTCATAATACACTTACTGACAATATCCATCAAAACTCTGTACTTCGGCTTCAAATGTCGTTTATGCAGAGTCGCCTCAAACTTAATAGGATGCTCTGTTATCCTATCAAGGTATTCCTGCTCCCGTCCCAACATATAAGTTGTGGGATCCTCTCCTCTACCACATAACTCAAAAACACATTCAAATTTCTAGGAACTATATACAGCTCCCGTACAAAATCTACATATTTTGAGGTGTGTTCTAGATGGGAAACAGAAATTTTGGACCCAATACGATCTTCCTCATCGATTTCCAAATTCGAAATAAACTCTATTACCTCTTTAGAGTATTCGGCCTCCGGTTGGCTTGCGACGAGATTTGTCAGTTTTGCTAATCGGATCATGTGTAGCGCCTCTTCTTCATGAGCCGCGTTGGATGTACTCTCCAGCGATACCACATATTCATACCATGGCTTGTTGGATTCAGCCAGTTTGTCGAATATAGAGAAAGTCATTTTGAGAATTTTGGAGGTAGGGTTTGAAAATGACGATTTCTGGGCAAAGGGGTTTTTATTTTGCAGAGTGTTTTTGGGAACGAGGGTTTATGAAATGGGGTTTGAATGGCTTTTCAAATGCATATATAGATCGATTCGTGGGAAATCGTATCGATTGATGAAAATCAACGGTTGAGATTAATCACAGATTAATCGGGTATACGAAAGGACGATCTCACGAAAAGTACGCCGCCATTTTAACTTTATTGGTGATTAATTGAACAGAGCAATTAATGACTGTTGACCTTCTTTGGCATTTCAAAGATCCCGCCCAAAACATTCTCTTCAGGTGTTTAGTATTTATTGCAAATGATTACTGAGCTTCACTTAAGCAATAAATGAGCTGCATGAGTCATTACTTCTTCAGACTAATTTCCCTCTATCAGTCTTACTGAGTATTGACCTTGATAAAATGTCTGTATGATACTGAGTACTGAATGGGTTCAGTATAATACTGAGTACTGACCTTCAGTAAACCTGAGTTTTCCAAGACTCAGTTCAGTATTTCCCATTTTATCCTGAGTTTCTCAGTAGAATCCTGAGAAACTTCATGCATCTGAAAACCTTCAATTTTTCAGATTTACTCTATACACCTGGATCCAACATCTCTAATTCAACTGATGTCTTTCTTCAATATGATCTCTGATGAAGATTCCTTCCTTAGCTTGATTTCATCTGAAGTCCAAGAAGGAAATTCATCTTCCAACAATGACATCTCAGATCCTCTTTTATCAAGGCTATGATATCTTCATTCAGCTCAGTGCCCTTTTCTGTTTACCTAAAAAACAGATTAGATCTGTGGTACCCATTTGGTATAGGGTCCTACCATGTTAATTTGTACCTTTAGAATCTAAATCGCACGACAACTCTAATCACTTTAGAGTGGGCGATCTGTCTTCCATAAACATCTACATACACATTTACCACTCTGGGGTGCCTTAGCGGTTTCTTGTGTATGAGTCTTTAGCCTTGGCATGAACATGAGCCTTAGAATTTTTTCTTGGGTGCGTGCTTTTGTTCCATTAGCTTTGGCTTCTGTCGTACAGTGAATCTTTGTTGACTTGGGTTCGGTAACCTTTACCCTTAGACAAGTGGGGTTTAGGTTACTTTATCTTTGAAATAAAGTCTTCGATATTTTGAGGACTTGGTCTTTTAAGTTGAGAATGTCTCTGCTGAGTGTTTCTCTTCTGAAAATTCCTCTGTTGGTTCAGTCTGAGATCCTTCGGGTTTGCATTCTTAACTGAGGCTTCGAAGTACTTGCCTGAAATTTTCCTCTTTTGAGTGGTCGGGTTTTTCTAGCCTTCACCTGAGGTTTGGGCTTTCTTTAGCAGTATTACAATGAGAAATCATTCCCATCACACCATCATCAATTGTACTGTATAGTGTGTCTTTGGCAATATAGTCTAGATTGACTAACTTCCTCTCCTCAGGAGTCAGTTGGTCATCAGACTTAGGAAATTCTGTCCTGGGATCATTTCTCTCATTTTCTGTAACTCTGGGATTCACCACAGTGAATTGGAATGGTCCTTCAGAGACCACTCTCCACATACGTTCATGCTTAGAATACAGGTGAGCCTGCATTCTCAATCTCCACAAATCATAGTTCTCTACTGAGAACATGGGAAGTTTCTTAGAAGACATTATGTCTGAGTCTTTTAAGATTTCAGCAAATAAGATCTGTTCAGATAGACCACAAGAATCTTTAGCAAATAAGACTATGGTCAACAAAGCAGGTGGTCAAGTTGAACCACTGCTCTGATACCACTTGTTGGTCCCGGTGCAAACGAGTCTTACACGTGTATGGGGGGGAATACACGTGTATAGTGATTTTAAAACTTTTTCTTCACTGAGGTCGATTAGGTCAGTCATCACCGATGATTTGGTCTGAAAGCACAAATCGCATACGAGTCAAAGTCTACCCGAGGCGAGATCATGAAATCGCTTTCGAAACCTCAGATAAATCCAACTGATCCTGAGTTTTCAGAGTTACTGAGCTTGCTTGAAAAGCTACTCAGATGTGAGGAATGGTTGGCCCTAAGTTTATACTCGTTTTTATGCTTTGCTGAAAACTTCCTTTTTAATGGAATAGTGATTAGGCTGTGATTCAGTTAGATGCAACTTCAGTGGATTGATTCCAACTGAGTATCAGTGAAAATATGTTGTAGGTCCCGAACGGGTTTAGTGAGGGCAGAAGTCTAGAGGGAGGGGTGAATAGACTTGAAAAAACTTTTGTCTTGATCGGTGTGAGGGCGATTAACTTTCCCGAGTCTTGAGTGAATCGGTTTTGGTACGATAACCAACTTACTAATCGCTGAAAGGCGGTCGATTCGGTAACTATCGGTTTAAGCGATGTGTCGCGGAAGCTTAAGTTTTACCCGTGTGAAAAAACCGTTTTGATAAATCAGATTCAAAGTTAATCTTTTAATCGGTTATTTGAAGTGTCAGTTTGATCGGTCGAAGCTTGGTGCTAATCGATCTCAACTTGGAATATGTATGCGCTTTAAAGGTTGTGTGCGATTGTGTAATCGTTAATCAAAGCGGTAAAGGCACACAAGATTTATAGTGGTTCGGACAAACCCGATCCTACGTCCACTCTTCCCTATCACAAGGGGCACCTACTTAACCAAGCCGGACTTTGTTTTATGTGTGAGTCCAACACAAGACACCAACTAGATGTTTAAGGAGTTCACACTCAACCGATCCTGAGAGATCGAAACTAGAAACCCTAGTGCGAAATCTTGCTAAACAACTTAACCTAACTTGGGGTTTGGGTAAGATTGTTTTTTGTTCCAACTATGAAATATTTTCTTCAGCGTATAAGCGACTAACAAATAGATGAAAAGATTTCTATGCTAAGAACTTATGGGATGAACACTTAATAAAAATTAATCTTCTTGTTTAGTGTTCTTGTGTGGAAATCGATATTAGCTTGAGCTTCTTGATTGTTCAAATAAGTTTAGTTGTTTTCACTCTAAAGTGTAATCCCATATATATAGACCTTGAAATCAAAGAGCCGTTGGAGAGCAATTTGAATTTCGGGCTATATTTGCAGACTTGCTGAGGCTTGATGTGACGAGCTTGAGAACAGCATGGCCAAAAGCGTGAATTTGTATTTTGTAGCAGATTCTGAGAGGTAGCATCAAATCCATATTGCGGCTCCGATCATCGTGTCTTGTTCTTATTGGATAGCAGACTCACTTTTCGGTGTTGTTCTTCCAACTAAACTTGACATTCTTCTTGTTCGAGATCATCGACGTATGATTAGGTGAAACATCGATTTCACTGGTGGTGACTTTGATCGATCTGAATCCGATCGATCTACTGATAGAGTCTTCAAAAGCGCGGTTGACTTAGCTTCAACTAGCGGACTCGACCGATGTAGGTCTTCCGGTCCGATCTTGAGTATTGAGTTTGATCTTTATGACTTTTCTTTGAGATATCGACCGGATCGAGCGATCCGATCTTCTATTCTTGTCTTGCATTACGCCCGTCGGATATCAAATTTCCTTTGAGTCTTGAGATCGACCTATACATATTGAGTTTTCCCCTCAATATGTGACCTATCTATTTCATCGGTTGTTCTATACAATCATTATCAACTAGTCTCCTATAGCGGGTAATATAAACATCGATTACCTAATGTGTCCGATCCCTCCTATTACATGTGTTTTGGAACTTTCATCAAAACTATAAATTTCCCAACAATTTCCCCCTTTTTGATGAAACCAAAACACTTTGAGAAACCAAATCTGATTGATAAAAAATAGAACGATTAAGAGCATATAATCGAAAGACAATGAGACTTTGTCTTAGGATCGAAAAAATAAACTTTTCTCATTAAAAAATGTTGATTACATGTTACATCGTAAAAGTTTGAAAATAAGAACAGTGATCCCGAGTAGTCTTGATTCTTCACTCTTTTAAGCTTGTATCCTTCCGCATCTCTCTTTTGATCTTGAGGTACGTTGAAAATCGATAAAGTTTCCATTTGACATCATCATCTGCTTTGAGGATCGATTATGTCTTGTTCTGCGGGATGTCAAAATAGAATCTTTGAAATGCCATCTGTCAAATGAGCCATCCGCCTTCTTCGAGTACTCCAACAGATCATACTCTTGGCGAGTTATTTTTACATAGATAAGCTTGGCCTCATTTTCCGATACTTGAAAAATCCGGGTATTTATTTTCTAACCAGTTGAGGAATTCTTCATCGAGAGATTCTTCTTGGAACAAGATTAAGAACAAAGGCATCGAAGCCATTCACTCGATCTTATTCCATTCCTCAAATTTCTTAGCATGGCAGTTTTTTGGATGATCTCATCAACTCTTCTTTGGCGGCTTAGGTTACGATACAGTTTTCCGGCCCTTCCTTTCTTCGCTCTCGATCTGAATTTCTTCTTAAGATTTTACGCCTCTGCCATTTTTTACCCTTCTTTCTTCTTTGCTTTTTCGGACCTTGGCTACCTCTCTTTGGACATCTTTTTGATCCGGTTTGTGATGTCCTACTTTTTTGTTATGTGTTGGTTTCTCATTACATCCTTCCCCCTTTTTGGTTTGGTCAAAAAAGAGTAGTGAGTGGGGAGGTCGAGAACCAAAATTATTGCGATCACCTGTTGAGATCTGCCGCCAGATATGCCTTGAGTTTGAGCGGTTAGATTTTGAATCTTCGATATCGGCTTCGATCTTGGCAGATTCCATGGCGATGAGAGTGTTTTAATCGGTTTGTCAAGTTTCTCTTACATCGATTCTAGCATGTCGGTGAGCATCGAAAAAAAACTTGTTGTTGATCCACTTTGATCGATTTGGCATCAATCGGTCTTTATCGATTCGGTATGCCTTGATGAACCTGATTTGGGAAAGCGATCTTTGATTGCCCCAATCTGGGAAATAGTCAATTCCCTTTGATCTGTTATTTCTTTGATGGCAATCGCCTTTTGATCGCCTATCGATCCCTCAACTTCTTCTTCGGGGAGATCTTTGAGACAAGATTTGATCTCCGAAGTTGATCGATAGTGGCGTGTGATGTTGGAAAGTTGGGTGTCACTTGATCCCGATTGATTGTTTGTGCCTCAGGTGGTTGGTCATGAAGCTGCGGCACCGGCTCCACTATCGCCAGCGACTCTGCATCCTTCATGATGGCATCTGCCCGAGGAGCTTTGTCGGCGATCTCGATTAAATCTGTTTAAAACAACCCTAGCTTCCTCGTGGATCGGATCTTTGTGATTTTAGCGATTATCGGCTTCGGTGGTGATCCCACTTTAGCGATTTCCTCATGTCGAAATCGAAAATCTGTAACCTTGTCCGCACCCCATCTGTTCAATAATTATTATAAAAAATCACGGCTTTTTAATCGAAGATCTCTCGGTGAGGATCTCCGTAACTTCCTCTCTTTATGGCGGGATGGGCGACGATTACGGATACAACTCATCAATTTCTCTTTCGATTAGCGTTACGATCAATTTCCCGGTTATGATCTTTGTTGATCTGGACTCGAAATTATCTGTCGGTCGGTTTGATGAGATGTGGAAGGTTCTGGTTATGCTTGAGTAAGCGGAAGTTGGGCGATAGGTTCGACTGCGAGAGGTTAACGTTGTGGGCGAGTGCTTCAGTTCCACATCGTAAGCTTTTAGTTCATGACCGATGTAATGTCGGTCAGGCGGGTGGAAGAATAGGAGAGACATGCTCAGTGACCATTAGTGCAGGTGGTGAATCATTTCGAGCTTGAGGAGAAGAGATCGTCGGCTTGTGCTTCTTCCCTCGAGAATGATCTGGCGAGCTCTCGGCGAGAAGCTTTGCTGTCGATTTTCACGATGTTTGTGTTACCAACAGACCGATCTGGCGCTCTTTCTTCATCGACTCATCTTCAAGCATCGAGTCATGGAGGCTTGCCGCGCCTTCTTGCCTCTTCTCTGGGCCTTAACCGGTTTTCTTTTCTTCTTCGGGGGGGGCATCGGGTGTAGACGAAGTTGCTTCCTTTGCTTTTTCCTTCTTTGACTTTGGGGGGTTGGCGCGATATCATCGTCACGGTGGCCCAAAGATGGTGAAGTGGTATGAGAAAGGCCTTATAGGACTTGATCCATCTGTTCCCATTCGGCGTGGGGCGGTTTATCTTTGAATAAGCGCAACCTTGTTGAGATTGTTTGCTTTTTCTTCGGATATACTGCCTCGGTTCATTGACTCCAAATTTCTCATGTTCTTGGAAGCGAGAATGGCCTTCAGGAACCCGTACCAATTGATGTTCTTGGCCATCAATTATTGCGACCATTATGCGGTTTAACGGATGTAAGAGCATCACATTTGAATCTGATACCCATAATTGTTTTTGACAATATGTCAAACAACAATCGGTATTTCCTCTTGAGCATTGGCGACAAAACTGACGTATGATGTTTGTCGACCTCTCTGAAGAAAAGCTCTTTTCTAATCGGCTCATCTTCGTTCTCCTGTAATGAAAGCGGGCTAGATCCGTCCTTTTGGTAGGTTTGAACAGACGGGTTATATCATCATTAAATCGGTCGATTTCTTCTCATTGATCGTCGAGAGCGGTTCATTTCCCGGAACGTCCGTATCCACTCTTAAATTCCTTAGGAATTCTAGTGCTTCATACTGCATCACTGGATTGCAGTGAGCAGCACAAAATTTCTCAAGGCCTGCTTTTCGCAGAATTTGCTCGACCTCCATGGATTCCGGATCCTGAGTGATATTGAACTATTTAACTTATCATCCACAATCTTTGTTGCCGGTTCATAAATTGCACATTATCTTTCCCATTCCGTGGGTGGCCATCTACAAAGGGATGGACCCGATTAAAGTTGTGCATATATATATAAGAACATCACATATCTGGAAACCAAGAAACAATAAAAAGCATAACACGGGATAAAAACATTTAAGATCAATGGATTTAAAAAAAATACATCAAATAAACATAAATTACCCGTTACGCTTTTTCGGAAAGATGATTTTGAAACTTAGGAAAAACACTTTGAATCTGAGAGAAGTAATCTGGAGTTTTCAGAGAATAAATCGCAAGTTTGTGAAATGGAAAACTCTGGTATGGTTTTTGATGAACTTTATAAAGACGAGGAGGGAAAAAAAGACAAGATTTGGAAGATCAACCGTTTGAAAAGATTAAACGCTCCAGTTAAGCGGTTTTTGATCGTAGGGTCGGGGAAAAGCACGTCTTTAAAACCTTTTGGATTTAAAAGCACATTTAATAGCGGTTAATACATGTTCCCCACGTCCGCATTAAATGATTTGCGAAAATCGTCACAAGGATAATGGGTACAATAAAGGCAAATAATATCGGATAAGATCGATAAATAAGCAAAGAACAAGAGAAAAAAAGGCGATATCGGTTGGTGATATTGTGTCGATCAATACCACTTGTCCATGTTGATTTCACTTGTTGATCTTAGTATTTCTGCCTAAGCCTTAAAATTTCCCAAACCGATCCTTTTAACTGATCTTCTTCACTTGCATCGATTTGTTGAAGTTTCAAGCTCAACCGATCTTCCTTGAATCGCCTCGATTTCCTTACGATCCTCCTTGATCCGTTGAAGTTCCCCTTCAACCGATATTTCTGTTTTTCCCATAGGCCGATGTATCGATTTGTTGGAGTTTCAAGCTCGGTGATCTTCCTCATCGATCGACCGTATGTAATCGATTTTAGTTGACCCTAATCGATTCTTCTCGGATCAAGCTAATTCTTGGGATAAGTGTTACCGCCAAAACTTAGTCTAGAATAGTAGCTTCTATTCCCTAAGTTAGCGCGATTTGACATGCGTAATTATCGTGCGAATCTTTCGATATGTCAATCCGTAGTAAATTTCTCAATTATCGGTCGCGTGATTCCTACATTTGTCCTTTTGGTCTGCGATTTCTCTAAAAGGTTTTGAGAACTTCGAATTTGCATTTGCACCCTTGCTTGGTCTCTATAAATTGGACCAATTGTTTTTACACAACATAACCCAATCACCATACTTATCTTCTTTGTAGAATCATGTATTACGGTGAACCCTTATTTCCGGTTAAACTTCCGTCAAACACTTTTACCCTTTTTTCAATGATTTGACTTCTCAAATCATCCCCTGTGTCCCTTATCATCAGCATCTTAAATGCGTCATCAAAGATTTCACATACAATCGTTGCCAAAAGCTTCTCTACCACCGAGGCGGCGGTTCGCTATATGGCCCCGAAGACACTTCTCCTAACCGTATGCACCTTGTGTGTCTATCGAGATAGCGTAACCCGCGTCAACAGACTCGGTCGAAAATGAACATGAGTTTGATGTGCGATGCGCATCGGAACAACGGTGATGCCCGTATATCAACTCACCATTTAACAGCTGGAGAGCCCACTGACTCTTTCTTAGGGCTCCTGGCTTAAAAATTCCTATCAACGCCGCTCTCGCTCCATTGGTTTTAGTTCAGCGATCGGCTTAGGATTATTTTAAAGCCTCTCTCACCCTTGTTAAGTGGGGGAAAATGAGAGAATCGATTTAAAATCTCTCTCTCCACTTCTTCAAGGGTTAGGATGAGGGTTTAGGGTTAAGGTTTTAGGGTTTAGGGTTTAGGGTTTATGTACTGACCTCCGGGTCTTCTTGTACTTGTATCTTGTAATGTAACCTGACCTTCGGGTCTTTATTAATGAAAATTTCTGTTATTTCATTGTTGTGTAAAATTCCTGTATCCTTATGCGATTTTAAGCTTTAATCTTGTGAATGCCACTTGTGAATCTTGTTGAATTTGAAATTTTAATCGACTTACAAAGTATAACCGAATGTGTTTAATCGATAATCCTTTAAACGATCGGAGTTCATTTAATCGATAAACTTTAAATCGTCGGTGCCTTCTCATATCGGTTCCTTGGTGATCTTACGATCGATTGAGATACCAAATTCAACTGATTTCACTTGAATCGATTAGTTTCTTAACGGTTGGTTAAGAGATCATTCCATCAAACATTTTAGGTGCATTTTCTCCAAGATCCGAAGCCTAGCTCATTGCATAATTCTCTGAATCGATCTCGGCTAGTGGCTTGGTTAGAATATCGACTTTACGTATATCGATATGAATCTTTTCCATTCTGATATTCTTCTTTTCAACATGATCTCTTATAAAATGGTGTCTGACATCCACATGCTTGCATCTTGTATGTAGAACAGGATTCTGAGTGATTGCAATAGCACTATTACTGTCACAGAAAATAGGTACATTCTTAGCTTCAATGTTATAATCCCTCAGCTGCTGACTAAGCCAGAGCAGTTGGGAACAACAGCTTCCTGCAGCCATATATTCTGCTTCAGTAGTAGATGTTGCAACTGATGTCTGCTTCTTTGAAAACCACAAGATCAGTTTACTTCCTAAGAACTGACAAGTTCCTGAGGTGGATTTTCTGTCAATCTTGCAACCTCCATAAAATGTAATCGAGAATACCCACTAAGCTCTAGATTATCATCGATGGATAAAATAAACCAAGGTTTCTTGTCCCTTCAGATACTTAAGAATCCGCTTAGTCGCTTCTAGGTGACTTATCATTGGATTTGCACGAAATCGCACATACACCCTCTTTCGCGAAGGTTATATCCGTCTGGCGGCGGTCGGTATAGTAGAGATCCAATGAGCCCTATATTCCTTCTGATTAGTTTTCTGACCATCCTCATCTGGATCCATCTTGAATCCAGTCATCATAGGAATTTTGGCTTCCTTACAATTTTGAACTCCAAACTTAGCCAATAAATTCCTAGTGTACTTTGCTTGGCGATTTGAATATCCTTCGTACTTTGCTTTACTTGAAGACCCGAGTAATTCATCTGACCCATCATGGACATCTCGAATTTCCCTTGCATCAGTTTGCTGAATCTTTCACATAGACTTTTGTTGGGAGATCCGAAGATGATGTCGTCCACGTAAATCTGAACCATCAGAATATCTTTTCCATCTTCTAT
Source organism: Stenogyne calaminthoides (assembly GCA_037126765.1). Lineage (NCBI taxonomy): Eukaryota > Viridiplantae > Streptophyta > Magnoliopsida > Lamiales > Lamiaceae > Stenogyne > Stenogyne calaminthoides. Next base: position 18,293,771 of record JBBCBC010000028.1, read on the forward strand.
TCTGAATAAGGTTACGTCCACTGTATTCCTTTAGTGAACCCACTTTCAATCAAGAACTGAGAGAGTGTATCATACCAAGCTCGAGGAGCTTGTTTCAGGCCATAAAGAGCTTTTCTTAGACGGTACACCTGGTTGCCCTTTTCAAAGCCTGGAGGTTGTTCGACATAAACTTCCTCTGCTAGTACCCCATTTAAGAAAAGCACTCTTCGTCCATCCATCTACCACGATGAACCCTCTCATGGGAAGCATCGCGCCAAAACAGCCGAATGGCTTCTAGGCGAGCGACTGGTGCAAAGGTCTCATCATAATCAATTCCTTCTGATTGTGAATACCCCTTAGCAACAAGTCTTGCCTTATTTCTGGTGATGACGTTTTTCTCATCTCTCTTGTTCTTGAATACCCACTTCGTGCCAATAACGTCTTGATGACTTGGTCTGTCCACTAGTTCCCAAACTTGATTTCTCTCGAACTGTTCCAGCTCCTCCTGCATGGCTAGAATCCAGCTTGCGTCTTGTAGAGCTTCCTCTATTGTTGTTGGTTCCTTCATAGACAGATAACAACAATACATGGCACTTTCACCAATCTGATGTCTAGTTTTAACTTTATCAGATGGGTCTCCGATTATCAGATCAGTTGGATGACTGGTTATCCAGGTCCTTCTGTTCTGATTTGCGTCGGTTTGGAGAACATCGTCCGTTTCTGATAAAATTTCATTACTAGCGATTGGGAGTGGTGCAGAGTTATGATCCACTTGATAAGAACAAGTCTCAGCTGATGTTGGACTCATCATGTGCTGATGTCTGTTCGTGGGAACTTCAGATGTTCCCCCTGAACCGGATGGTTCAGTTGATACTGTCTCGGTATGTGTCGGCTTCTTCATCTCTGATGATTAAGTACCTTAGGATCGATTGATCCGGTGAATCAACTAGATCTGGAATGTATATTATTCTGATTTACGATTCTTTTTCCTTGATCGTTAGCTGATCCATTTTCTGAACATCAGGTTCTGGTTGATCAGGTACTTCTTGTTCTGAGGCAGATTTCTCTTGATCAGAAGATGCTTCATCAAAGACTACATGGGGTGTTTCTTCCACAACTAGGGTTAAATGCATTGTAAACTCTGAAAAGCCTTGCTAGATGAGGAATATCCTAAGAATATACCCTCATTTGACTTGGCCTCAAAAGTCTTCAACTGACTCTTCCCATTGTTGTGTATGAAACACTTACACCCCAAAACATGGAAGTAAAGAGACCACGAGGTTTTACGTCCTTCCACAGTTCATAGGGTGTTTTGTAGTGAGCCTTAGTCGGAAGACATCCGCTTACGAGTATGGCATGCAAAGTGTTGATTATACGCCCGAAAACGGCTTGGTATTGCATGTTCGGTAACATCGTCTGGCGAGCTTCTTTGAGGAGTTCTCGTTCCTCCGCTTACTACTCCATTTTGTTGTGGCGTCCTTGCGGTGATGTTTCATGTTGTATACCAAACTTAGAGCAAAAATCGGTAATAAAAAAGAGTTCGTAAAATTGTACTTTATTCTTATCGTCGATTTTTACTACTTCGACACCTTCTCATTTTGTAATCTTTTTAGCGGCTCGGGTATCTTCGTTTATCGCCTCATTCTTCTTATGTAAGAATATAACCCGAGTAAACTTGGAATAGTCATCCACGATTACGAGAGTATATTTCGTCCGTTGAGATCGACCGTGTAATTGGGTCCAAATAGATCCATATGAAGCAGTGCGATAGATGCTGGATGCGGTCCCGAATTCCCTTGAATGAAGCTTTGACTGTTTTTCCCTTCCGACATGCACACATGTCCGATCCTTTGAAAATACTTCATTCGAAGTCCTTCCACTAGAGACATCCTTGCTATCTTATTAAGAGTTTTAAAGTTCGGATGGCTCATTCTTTTTGTGCGAGCCAACCGCTACTTTTGGAGCTCTTAACAATCGAGGCATGCATTTCTTAGGCGATTGTTCCAATCGCTATGTAGATCGTCCCTTTCCTTGAACCAATTAGCAAAATCTGTTGAGTGGCTCGATTCTTGATAGTGCATTGGTCGGCCGAGAACTCAACACCTGAATCCGTTGTCATGAGAATTGTGAAACCGATAATAGGTTGTGCTTGGACCTTCGACATACGAGACTCGATTACTTGTACATCATCATTCTCTAAGGTTCCGAATCCTTTGGTGTAGCCAAAGTTATCATCACCGAAAGAGTACACGCGAACCTTTCTTCGTTTCTATGTAAGAGCCGAGGAGATGTTTGCTTCCAAATCATGTGCCTTGAGCATCCACTATCGATGTACCCGGATAGTTGCTTGCACACCTCCTTTGTTGGCGGACCCACGCGATCCTGCAGACCAAATCGGGGCTTTAGGTACCCTTTTGGATTGGGTCCTGAGGGTTAGGATTAGTTTTGGGGATCCATACAAACAGAGCACTTCTATTGTGATCGGTTAGATCGAAGGCCTGATTTGTCTCCCCATACCTATCAACATAATCATCGTCTCTTTATATGCTTTTCGATTAGTATGATTATTAGTGTGAACCTTGGGTGACTTAGAAGACTTGGGATTTATCTTTTACTGTTTGTCTTCTTTTCATCCATTATGGTTACGGTGCGACGTTCCTAGATTTACGATTATAGGGGTAGGTACATTTGCTACCATCAAAAGATTCATATCTTTTTAAGCATAGGTGGTTTTGCGGTTTACGAAGCATGCTTATTAGGCAATGACCTTGATTGGGTCTCGATTGTACTTCCCTTTACGAGTTGTCTTTTTCGATTCCCGATCCGTTGATTAGGTTGAGGTTTCTTCGGAAAGAACCGGGTTCTTCGTTGATCTCGGTGATGCTTTACCGATTGGGGTCCATTTTACGTTCCCCATCGGTTAGGCACCGCCTTTTTACCCGCTCAACTGGTCCTTTTCCTTATTAGATACATGTTTGGCTTTTGGTGTATCTTTGTCAGAAACTCGTCTGATTACACCTTTTTGAGATGAATCAGTCGGGGCTTTTGAGGATGTGGAAGGGTTCTCATACCCAAGTCCCTTCTTGTTAATCGTTGTTCGAAAATAGGCGTTCATGTCTTGAACGGTTTTAGATGATTTTGAAAAAAACCTCTATTTTCTTACGCAGATTATCCTCAGATGATTTTAGACTTTCATGCTTTTGGAACAACTCATCGAATTTTGCTTGCGAGGATTTTGAAGTCATCGACTTCTTTGTTTGTTAATCGCCGGTGATCTTTTGATCTGCTTCTCCCGATCGAAGCTTTAACCGAGAATTTTAAATTCCTCGGTTGCCTTCGAAAGTTCATTCAAATGATCTAAGTTCGGAGGCTTTCTTGAGATCATTTTCTTTATGGTGATTATTTACGGTCCTCGGCTTATCATTTTTCGGCTTCCACTATAGCATAAGTGTCTCTTGCGTGGAGAGATCCTCAAGCAATTGCTTTCGAGTAGAGCTGCGGGTCAATCTCCCCAAAGTGTGCTAATGATAAAGTGTAAAAGCGAACGAAGCGAGATTGGAGGTTACCTCAGTTGGTCCTCCCCGCCATCGGCGAGATCTCATCATCGTCTGAAGAGAATATCGGATCTTCATTTTTCATAAAGTCAACAAAGATCTTCTGACGGGCGAAGTCTTCTCTGAGGGGTATCCAGATTCCTCGAGGGGGCGGATAGGAATCGTCAATTCTGACGTGTCGGCAACCATGACTCTTACATCCCTATAACGTTGCTCTCTTACATTCCTCTTTTCTTCCCTTTCTCTTGGCGTCCGTGCAGGCGATCGCCCCTATAGTGACTGGCTTCTCACCGATTGAAACCACGCTCCTTGATCCACCGAACCTTTCCTTCCGGTGAATCACTGCATCAGATGACCTGTCGGTGACTTCCCTTTCGATAGTAATCACGAGCTTCTTCATCGATTGGTTATCTCTTCCTTCCTCCGGTCCCGATTATCTCTTTTCCTTTCATCTCTGTGATCCCTCCGATCATCGATCTGGTTCTTCTGGAGATCCGTTGGCTGATCTCCTATCTCTCCCCCGGCTATGTTGATAGTCCTTATAAAATCTTCGATACTTACCAAGTTGGACGTTCGACTTCTCAAGCTTCCCCGTAAGCGAGCGAGCGTCTGATCTGCCGACTCATTATATTCCCAACAGTTCGTTGGCCTTAGTTCTGCTTCTTTGGTTGCCTTAAAAAGCAAGCGATTTTGAAGTTGAGGCTTCAGCGGGCACCTCATCTTCATCGAACATCCTCTTTCAATCAAATCGAACTTCGTGAGCTTTAAGGCTCAAGAACAAGCTACTTGGCTTCATCTTTGAAATGTCTTGGCAATCCTTGATTACCGTGACCTTCATGTCCCATTTCTTGGTGAGAGACCTTAGGATTTTGTAGTTGATATCTTTATCGACATCTCTCTACCAAGTTCTCGGCTTGTTTATAGACATTGTAATCCTTCCATCGAGTTCGTTGATGGTTTAGATTGGCAGCATCTTGATTTTTTCAACTTCACCGGTTAAACTTGTGTAGCGGTATCTTTTATCTGCTTCATTTCCTCGCGCATATCTCAAATTTAGAGTATCCCACATTGCTTTCGTAGTTTTGAGATATTTAATCTTTTCCTTGGTGACCTTATCCATTGTTTTCATGATAATATGCCTTGCAATAGTATCTAGAGTGTCTTGACTTTCTTTCCTCTTGCATCCATCAAGGCCGGGCTTTTTTCGCACAAGACTCCCGGTCTGCAAAGTCTGGATCTCCTCCGATTGCGGGGGTTGTCGTAATAAATGATGATGGGTCCTCTTTTCGATGACTTCCATCATTCGCCGCTTTATCGAACCTAGATGGTTGGACATATATATGGCCCAATCGCATACTCATCGATTGAGAACTTCGCAGATCATGATACATACCGAGGTGTTATCCATCTTTGAGTGATTTTGGAAAATGAATGAGTTTAAAAAAAAAAAAAAATGGTTTTTCAAGATCGGTTCGATTGACCACAAAGATTCTTCCTCAAGAATCGATGATACACGAAGTCGATGGTCGTAGAACCAACAACTCGATACCACTTGTAGGTCCCGCGGGTTTAGTGAGGGCGTAAGTCTAGAGGGGAGGGTGAATAGACTTCGAAAACTTTTTTGTCAGATCAGTGTGAGGGCGATTAGCTTTGATCAGTCTTGAGTGAATCGGTTTGGGTGATAACCAACTTACTAATCGCTGAAGGCGGATCGATTCTGAACTATCGGTTTAACTGATGTGTCGCGGAAGCTTAAGTTTTACCCGTGTGAAAAAAAAAACCAGTTTTTGATAAATCGATTCCAAAGTTAATCTTTTAATCAATTGATCAAGTGTCAAGTTTGATCGAGATAAAGCTTGGTGCTAATCGATCTCAACTTGGAATATGTATGCTTTTAAAGGTTGTGTGCGATTGTGTAATCGCTAATCAAAAGCGGTAAAGGCACACAAGATTTATAGTGGTTCGGACAAACCAGATCCTACGCCCACTCTTCCCTATCACAAGGGCACCTACTTAACCAATCGGACTTTGTTTTATGTGTAAGTCCAACACAAGACACCAACTAGATGTTTAAGGAGTTCACACTCAACCGATCCTGGAGATCGAACTAGAAACCCTAGTGCGAATCTTGCTAAACAACTTAACCTAACTTGGGGGTTTGGGTAAGATTGTTTTTTGGTTCCAACTATGAAATCTTTTCTTTAGCATATAAGCGACCCTATGACTAGATGAAAAGATTTCTATGCTAAGAACTTATGGGATGAACACTTAATAAAAAAATTAATCTTCTTGTTCGTGTTCTTGTGTGGAAATCTGATATTAGCTTGAGCTTCTTGATTGTTCAGCGTTTCCGTTGTTTTCACTCTAAAGTGTAATCCCATATATATAGACCTTGAAATCAAAGAGCCGTTGGAGAGCAATTTGAATTTCAGGCTATATTTGGTAGACTTGCAGGCTTGATGTGACGAGCTTGAGAACGGCATGGCCAAAAAGCGTGAATTTGTATTTTGTAGCCGTTCTGAGAGGTAGCATCAAATCCCGCATTTCACGGCTCCGATCATCGTGTCTTGTTCTTATTGGATAGCAGACTCACTTTTCAGTGTTGTTCTTCCAACTAAGCTTGACATTCTTCTTGTTCAGATCATCGACGTATGATTAGGTGAAACATCAGATTTCACGTGAAATGATTTGATCGATCGAATCCCGATCGATCTACTGATAGAGTCTTGGTCTTGGTTGACTTAGCTTCAACTAGCGGACTTCGATTGATGTAGGTCTTCGATGCGATCTTGAGTATTGAGTTTGATCTTTATGACTTTTCTTTGAGATATCGACCCGGTCGACGATCGATCTTCTATTCTTGTCTTGCATTACGGCCCCGGATGACAATTTGTCCTTTGAGTCTTCGGATCGACCTATACATATTGAGTTTCCCCCTCAATATGTGACCTATCTATTTCATCGGTTGTTCTATACAATCATTATCAACCGGGTCTCCTATAGCGGTGTAATATAAACATCGGTCGGCATTACTTGACCGGGTCCTATTACATGTGTTTTTGGAACTTTCATCAAAACTATAAATTTCCCAACATATGCTTTCAGTTTAAGATATGCAACAGTTAATCAAAGCAATACAGAAAGCAAAGAACACAACAAGTTATAGTGGTTCAGAGACTCAAGCTCCTACGTCCACTCTCTCTGACACTTCAGAGAAATTCTCTAATCACTTCTTAAGGTTTTCTGACTACCTCTGTAGTTTACTAACCTTTCTACTTTCTAAGGTTTTCTGACTACCTCTATAGTTTACTAACCTTTCTATTTTGAGCTTTCTGACTACCTCTGTAGTTTACTTACTCAAAACACACACAAGCTTTCTGACTATCCAAGATAGTTTACTCACTTCTTCTCTAAAGTTTTCTGACTACCTCTATAGTTTACTAACTCTTTACAACTCCAACTCACCAACAATCACACTCAAACTACCTTACAAAGGGTTTGGGGTTTCTTGGTTGGTTTCCAACTAGGATGAGATATCCTTTACAATTAAGAACAATGCAAAGGCTAGGATATCTCGACTAAGCTTTGGATATATCTTATCAAGCTAGGCTTAGTGAATGAGCTCTCTTCGGTATAAAGCACTTGGGAAATTCTTGGGTTTTCGAGTGCTTCAACTTGCAATAATAAGTTTGAGCTCTTGAGTTGCTTACAAATTTCCCGTAACCTTCAATGTAGAGGGTCACAAGTATTTATAGGCATACACCAAGGTCACTCTTGAAAAACTATCCGTTGGAAGAGATAGCTTCGTGAGTTTCCTCTTATGGTGTGTGATGAACGACTATATTTAGGGTTTGAAACTCCCTAGCACGTTTTAGGCAAACAGCTTTTCATGTAGCTAGTCATCACTTTTTGCGATGCGGAACATAGTACTCTTGACATGTTTTCGATGATCTGTCATTGTCGATGTCGATGAAAGTGCTGATGTTGTCTTCTTACATTTGACTTTTGTCTCCGGTTAAATGTAGACAAATACACGGCTCTTTTTGGTCAATATCTCTGAAAGTGATATAACCTTAACAACACTTTATCTTAGTTCCTTTTTATGCGCATGAGAATGTCTTGGGCAATATCTATTTTTCTAAGGAATCGCGTTTTTCTCGATTATATCCTTGGATAGATATTTTCGATGCCTCGAAACATTGGGTTTATCTTGAGCATTCATGACATTCTTCGAGTCTTGATAATTCTTTGTGCCTTGATATCCTTGGTCTTCGATCTTGATCTTACGTGTCTGTCTTGAGTCTTACGAGTCTTGATTGTCTTCTCGAGTCATCGATGTCTCTACGAATCTTGATGTTTACGAATCTTCACAGATATCTTGGACCGATATCTTGAGTCTTCATCTTTGAGTCTTGATTTCTCGATTTCTCACCGAGTCTTGATATCTCGATTTCTCCGAGTCTTGATATCTCGATTCCTCATTTGAGTCTTCAATATCTCAGTTCCTCACTTGAGTCTTGATATCTCGATTTCTCCTTGAGTCTTGATTTCTCGATTTCATCTTTAAACTTGAAACTTAAGTTTCATCTTTGAAACTTCTTTCTTCAAGTCTTGAGTCTTCAGAATCTAACCTGATCTATATCTGCTGACTATACATTGTGCAGATAACATCCTAAACACTCTAAAACTGAATCCTGATTCAACTATCAAGATTATCCTGAACATGTCATACTCAGGGGTTTTGGGATCTAATCAAAATCTTTCTTTATTAAATTCATCTCCCAACATCATACCTTAAGACAGTTGTCATCGGGTTATGTGAGGATTGTGTATTCAAAAAACTATAAATGATGAATTTTTCGAAAGGAAGCAGAACCTTGAAGAAGCAGAAGTTGGAATTAGTCTACAATGACTTATGGGTTCTAACACCAGTGACATCTCATGGTGGAGTGTCATATTACATGACTTTCATTGACGACTCTACGAGAAAGGTATGAGTTTATTTTCTTAAAAATAAATCTGATGTCTTTAATTTTTCAGGAAGTTGAAGGCTCTTGTAGAAATTGAGGCAGGTCTCAAAGTGGAATGTTTGAGATATGATAATGGTGGAGAATACGAGTTCCATGAGTTCAAAGAATTTTGTGAAGCGAATGGAATTCGCATGGAGAAAACTGTAAGAGGAATACCCAGCAGAAAATAGTGTTGCAAAACGTACGAACAGAATCTTTTGTGAACGTGCTAGAAGCATGAGAATAAAATGTGGGATGTCAAAGATGTTTTGAGCACAGCAGTGAACACTGTATCTTACTTGATAAATAGATGACCCTCAACTCCCTTGAAAAATTGCATACCAAAGGAGGCCTGAACTGGTAAAGAGGTAAATCTATCTTCTCTTTGAGTATTTGGGTTTTTTTTATATGTTCATATTGATGTTGTTAATAGAAGCAAATTGGGTGCTAAATCTGTTAAACGTATGTTTATTAGATATGAAGGTGATGAATTTGGTTATCGATTTTGGGATGACCGGAATCGAAAGATAACTTATAGTCGAGATGTCGTATTTAATGAGCAGATATTATACAAAAACAGGTTGGGTACATCTAAAGCAGTTGGTTCTGAGACTCAGGTGGTTGAGTTAGATATTTCGAACTCAGGTGGGAGCAATGAGGTTCATGATGACGAGGTGTTTGTTGAGGAAGAACCACGTACACCACAAGCAACAATTTTGTTGTGCAGATCTACAAGAGAACATCGGTCTCTTGATAGGTATACATCTTCTCTTTATTACTTATTGTTGACTGGTGGTGGTATTACTTATTGTTGACTTGTGGTGGTGAGCCTGAATGTTATGCAGAGGCTACACGTAGTGAGCAAGTGGAAACTTGCATTGGACGATGAGATACATTCGTTGATGACCATTGAAACTTGGGAACTAGTTCAGCTCCCAAAGGAAAAGAAGACACTACATAATAAGTGGGTTTACAGAATTAAAGATGAGACGGATTGTTGGGATATTTGAGTTTTGATGAATTATGCCAAAACATTATCAACTTGTGTTATTGAAGTTAATCTACAGATAACAAGTTGAGGGGGAACTCACGAAATCAGAAGTAGATGATCGAGATCGAGCGAGGTCAGAGACGAGACCGACGAGATCGAATAGTAAGATGAGTTCCGGAGTTAACTGATGAGCTGAGCAAAATCAGAAGAAAAGAAAAGCTAAGCCAGTTTATCAGAAGAATCAGAAGTTACCTGATCAGATGGACCTAAGATCAGAAGACCAGATCAGAAGAGGAGGTTGCTGATCAGAAGAGGAGTAGATGAGACTGATCGAGATCAAACATGATCGAGATCAAATAAGATAACCTGATACAACTAACTTGATATGCTAACCTAATGTGCTAATCTGATGCAGATAAACTGATATGTCGACTGATGCTATATCGATCCGATCAAAGAGCTAATCGATCGAAGCGAGAAGAAATCAGAAATCAGAAGTCACCTGATCTGATGTCACCTAAAGATAAGTCACATGAAGACAAGTCATCTGAAGTCATGTCACTGAGAATCATAACACTATTGATAATCGATAGCTGAAAAAGCTAGTGACCGAGGGTCGATGTCTAAAGTCGAAGAGTCAACTCGCTTAGCTTTGAGTGTCAAGATACCCGATCGACAAGGTCCGCTGAAGAGAAGTCTGTTGAATCAAGAATCCTGAGTAAAAGTATCCTGAGACTCAGAAGATCCTGAAGAATATAGCTGTTAGATTCAGCTGACGTGGACCAATGAGAGGAAGACAACCACCAAAAAAGTCAGAAAAGTTACGAATAGTATGGATTTGAATGTGACTCCATCCAACGGTAACATTCAAATCCACACTATAAATACAAGTTCTTCCATCAAATTAAGTGTGAGAAATGCGTGATCCATCAAGATACAAAGTCAAATCATCTAGCATTTCCACCATAGAACACTGAGCAAAAAATACACGCATATATTCAAGAAATGTTCTACCCTAGATCTAAGCACAAATGTAATATCCTAAGCTTAGAGAGATTTTTTCCATCCTTAGCATTGAGGCTAAACAAATGTAAGGGAAAATCTCACCCTAGTTGGACACCAAATAATCTTTACCCAAACCGAGTGTTAGGTTAAGTTTTGTTAAGCAAGGATTGTAAGTTAGTTGGAATAGCTTACTTTCTGGGTGTGAGTGAGAACTCGTTAAACATCTAAGCAATCCCGCAAGGGAGGGTAGGCAATCCCGTGAGGGAGATAAGTCCCGAGAGAGTGAGAACTCATTAAACATCTATAGGCGATCCCGTGAGGGAGATAAGTCCCGTGAGAGTGAGAACTCATTAAACATCTATAGGCGATCCCGTGAGGGAGATAAGTCCCGTTGAGTGAGAGCTCCATAAATATTTGTTGGTTTAGTTGGTGCCCCATGAAGGGAAGAGTGGATGTAGGAGTTGGACTCCGAACCACTATAAAAATACTTGTGTTCTTACTTGTTTTCATATTAACTGTCATACATACTTTAGTAAATCTGCATAACACACTTCCAAAAAAAAAAAATTAAGTCACCTCCCATTGAGATTTTACGAGTTTTAAATCGGGTTTTTCGGGACCAACACGGATGGAAGCAAGCATTAGAAGGCTAGGGTGGTTGTGAAAGAGTTTCAGCAGAAATATGATATTGATTATACTGATGTTTTTACTTCTGTTGTGAAACGAACTACCATTCGGTTAGTTTTGAGTTTGGTAGCTGCAAAGAACTTGGTGTTAGAGCATATGGATATAAAAGCAGTCTTTCTTCTTGGTGACTTGGTGGAGGACATTTACATGAAACAACCAGAAGGATACTTGTGATCAAGTGGGAACAATGAGCTTGTTTGCAAATTGAGGAAGAGCTTGTATGGTTTGAAACAAGCTCCAGTACAAGAAGTTTGATGGGTTCATGCATGAGATTGAGTTCAATAGGTGTAAAGCTGATTATTGTTGCTATTTCAAGAGGTGTGATAATGACTAATTGACTATATCATTTTGTTATTATATGTTGATGGCATGTTGATAGCAGGATTTAGTGCTCCATAGGTGAACAAGTTGAAGAAGCAGTTGTCTAATCGGTTTGCTATGAAGGACCTTGGAGAGGCCAAGTAAATCTTGGGTATGCAAATTGATCGTGATAGGGTGGCAGGAAAGTTATATCTTTCACAGGCGAAATATATCAAGAAGGTCTTGAAGAGGTTTAGTATGGAAGATGTGAAGTCAGTTCGTGTCCCGTTTGGAAGTCAATTCAAGCTATCCAATAAGGACTCACCTAGTAGCGAAGAGAAGTGAGCCTACATGTAGAAAACTCCATATGCTTTGAATTGAGTTTGATGTATGTTATGATGTGTACAAGACCAAACATTGCACATGCGGTGGGAGTAGTTAGCTGGTTTATGGGTAATTTGGGTAAGTAGCATTAGGAGGCAGTACAGTGGATCCTCAAGTGCTTGAGAGGTACTGCAGAAAGAGCCTTATGTTTTGAAGGCAAAAGTGTTGAATTGGCAAGATATGTTGATGCAGATTTAGCATCTAGTAATCTTGACAAAAGTAGGAGTACAACCAGGTATGTATTTACTTTTGGTGGTACGATAATTTCTTGAGCTTCTAAGTTGCAGAAGATCATAGCACATACCATTATAGAGGCAGAGTATGTAGCAATTACTGAGGCTAGTAAAGAGATGGTATGGTTGCAGAATCTCTTGTGTGAATTGGGAAAGTAGAAGAAGGATAGTATTCTCTACAGTGATAGTCAGAGTGTTATTCACTTAGCAAATAATCCAACTTTTCACTCGAGAACGAAGCACATTGAATTGAGGTATTATTGCATTTGTTACCTCATGGAGAATAAGATCTTGCAGCTAATGAAGATCCGGGGAAGTGAAAATTATGTTGATATGTTGACTAAAGTTGTGACCTTATAGAAGTTGAAGTTATGTCTGACTTCAACTGGCCTTGGAAACTGAGATGAAAGCTTGACACTACTACAAGTGAGAGTTGTCAATAAGATGAAGGAGACAAGTTACATTTGGAGTCAGTCTCCAGGTGGAAAATTGTTAGGTTATGGAGTCTGACCGTCTGCTTCACGTTCCAGCTTCTCGGCGATCTATTTGAATTATTGTACTTGTTATCACCGAAAATACTAATAAATCTTTTGACTTAGTGCTCCCAGACGTAGTCAATCCTAATGAACTGGATCAACAAATTTGTGTTATATAATTGAAGTCAAAATTCTTAACAGCCGCAGCCTTGGAAACGCTCTAAGTGGTCACACTTGGCATATTACTGACTATGCATACTCTTAATTATTTAAACTGTTATTCTTAATTACTAATTAAGAACTCCAATGTATGTGGTGCCACTTGAATGCACATATGACACCTACTCATAGAATGAATAAAAAATCTCATTAAACAAACTATTGGTACGAGCTTCTAAAATGGGAGTAAGGATGTATTCTAGTAATTATTTATTTTGGTTGCCAGCTTTATTAACTCAACAAATCTTTTTTTAACCCAACAAATCTCTTGTCTCCCAAAACCCAACTACGCAATATCTTGATTTTTGAACACCTAAACCTTCTTGTATTACTTTAATCATTTTAAATTTAAAAGTAAAAAGAAGATATTATTTTTCTATTATAAAGAAATGGGAAGAAACATAAAGTTCTAGCGAAAGATTGCTGGCATTATGCAACTCTTCTCTAACCTAATAAAACCTAGATTCACAAGATATATAATTTAAGGCTAAGTCCAACTCTTGTATGCATCTCGGTGCACTGTGCACTCTAGTACATTTTAAAAATATGCAATTTATTATATCGAAATATGTAATTTGTTTGCACTGAACTGTGCAACTATTAATATGGAAATATAATTGCACGGTTCAGTGTAAATAAATTGCATCTTTCAATATAATAAGTTGCATATTTTTAAAATGCATTATGAGTGCACGGTGCATTTGAATGCACATGATACCCACTTTATAATTTAATATAGATAGATTGATGGCCAATTGGCATTAGACAAAACTGCACTTTTACAATTGGGCAACTCATCTCCAATGTCACCAAGATTGATTTTTGAATAAATTCGCAAAGCAAAGGAAAAAAAAAAAAAAAAAACAAATGAAAAGAATAAGTCTTAGGATACATTTTCCTATAACAAAAAAAGTCTTAGGATACATTTGTTTCGTGCTTAATGGTACAAAGGAATTGCTTTTTTTTTGTGAAAATTGAATTCAAAATTTGGGCGTGAACCAAAGGTTTAAAGAATTTTATTTTATTTAAAATTTAAAACTTATAAAGAAGTACAAAATTAATTTATTTATATTATTCAATTGTGTTTGAAAGAAAAAGAGTAAAAGTTTCTATTGAAAAATTAGATTGATGTGTGTTATTGCTATATCGTGAAAAATTGTACTACGTAAGATTTAATTAATTGGTAGTGATATGATCTAAAATCAAACAAGACATGGAATTCCAAGTTTTCAACTAGGAGAACCCATAACAAGCAAACTATTAAAAGTAGGCTTGACCATTGAAGAATGAGATACACTTGTCAGAAACGGTCTCATGATGAGACGAGTATAATTTGAACATTGATGTTTTAATATTTTTTGAGGGATATTGAGTGTTAATTTGTGCTACATTGTATCTCGTCTCATGTATAAGACTGTCTCATATGAATTTTTGTCTTGAAGAAAATATCTGATGCTATTATCTGGTATGATAACTCGGTTCAAAATTAAAGTATTTTTTATTGAAAAATCTATATAAGAAAATGAATTTTACTACGTATAATGAGCTTTTTTAAAGTGGACTCTTGAATAATGGGCATTCATTTTAGTGGACTCTTGAATCTTGATTATGAACGTCAAGCTCGTCTATTTTACCGTAGATCTCATGTGTATTTAGGTGCACCATGTATTTATAGTGCAATTTAGAGACGTGTAACTTGTTATATTGAAAGATGCAATTTGTTTACATTGAACTTGTAATTATTAATATGAAAAAATAATTACACGTTTTAATATAAATAAGTTATGTATTCCAATATAATAAATTGCACGATTATAAAATGCACTATGAATACACGACGCACATGGATGCATACAAGACTTAGCCTACTGTATAAACTATTGGGCACGTTAGTTTACTGGATGTGTTGCATGACCCATGAACTAATGTTGAAAAAGTCGAGTTTGAAGAACACGAAAAGAAAGAAAAAAAAAGACATTAATAATCATGGTACTACGATGTGAAGCTAATTAATGTTTTCAAACTCGACAACGCGTTGCCACGAAAAATCGAGTTTAAAGTCTAAACCACAATTTTATGCGTTGGGAAAGTACACATGCACACAACAGTTTCTTTTCAATTATAATTAAAATTGAAAATTGGGGACTTAATATATAAATTGATTTCACAATTATATGCACTCTATGGTGTATTTTAGAAATATACAATTTGTTGCACTGTAATATATAACTTCTTACATTGGAACGTGCAATATGTGGTCGTAAAATAAATTGTGCATTACAATGTAACAAGTTGTATGTTTCATATACAATAAATTGCATATTTAATACATTATGGAGTGCACAGTACACCTGATGCTTATAAGGTCTAGCCAAAATATATACTCTTCCCTTCCCATTATAAGGTTCTCATTTTTCCATTTTGTTCAACAGAGGTTCCTATTTTGTTAATTGATAAGTTATATCCTCACACTTTATTACAATTACTAATAAAGTCAATTTTATTACAACAATTATCACTCAATTAAATCAATACACAACAAACTCTATTTTTAGGGAGTATTTTTATACATTAACACGTCTCAGTTATCCACGTCTCATTTTAAACTACATTTCTTAATCACATGCAAAAAGTAAATAGGAACTTTAGAAGGAAACGGAAGGTGTATTTGTTATATACTAGTATATTTTTTCAGAGATGAAATCATGAATTGAATATATATATATATATATATATATATATATATATATATATATATATATATATATCATATTCATTTTAGATTAGAATGTGTTTCATACATATACATAGCCAAACACAATGTTAAATAAGTCCGAAATGTGGCGTAGAAATTAGAATCAACACAAAAAATGTAGATGTGTGTGTATAATACGTGTTAGAAATTAGAATATTAGCAAAGTGATCAATTTGACTTTTAGGCCACATCATACTATTATACTAGGAGGTAGGAACTTGTCCAGCAATATTGTATTTGTATATATGGTCAAAAAACATGAGACACTTTGACAGCTTCTCAAAAGCAACTACATACCTCAAATGTCAACCCCCAAGTCAACGACCAGCTACCATAAATTCCCAAAAGTGGAGTACTTATCTTTTATGAATGAAAAAGATAACATCAGAATCTCATGAGTGAGCTTGGTATTGTACCAGTTTCATTGTAATTTTAATTCAATTTTGACCAATAAATTGTTTACAATTTTTATTTTAAAGTAGTTTGTGTAGGAGGTAGCACTTGTATACTAATTCAAACCTCGAAGGCCAATTTCAACCATGATTTGCACCCCTGCACTTAGAGGTTATGGCATAATCATTATATTTATTTTACAATTTACTCATGTGTCCTTGCTTATATACTCATTCATTTCCTTCCCTTTACAATTTTTTCAAATTACAACAAATATTGAGAATATCATTTCTCATTCACAAATTTTCCAGTCGTTTGTATTTTGAGAAGTACTAAATTATTCTATGTACAAACTAATACTTTTATGTATCTCAACCAATACTCCTCATGTCACTTTTGTGGTTCATATTTTTTTTATCGATAAAGAGAAATTTTATTAATCACAACCGGGTATAAAGGGTACCCGAAAGAAATTACAAGAATAAAGAATTAACAACTTAAAATTAGTCTAGAATTGACAAGTCAAACATTAAAGGAGAAGCAATTCCGAATTAAGCTCTTAACACAAAATCAAAACCAAATCTAAACCTTAGCTTTTAGTTCATCCACTAATTTATCAACGGAGAATGCCCTCCCTTCAAAAATCAATGCATTTCTTCCTTTTCAAAATAACAAAACCATTCATTGTCATAAAACAATTGTCATATGTCTCCCGATCTTCCCCTTTTAAGTGCAACTTTATGCGATGATATTAGAAAAAGAGTGGGAGTGTAAAACAATGGTTACTCCTAGCCAATCAAAGCATTTCATCCATACCTCGTAGGCGACAGTGCATTCGAACAAAATATGTTTGCCGAACTCGTCCTTCTCCCCACAAAGCACACATTTCAAATCATGATTCGGGTTCAGAATGTTTTTTTATTAGAAGATTGATTTTTGTCTGTAGTCGGTCCCAAGTAATCAATAATGTGAATATATGTAAAAAAACACTAATTGAAGGTCCGCCTCACTTGTATAACCTTACAAAATTAAATCCGTAAAACAATGTAACCCAACATCCACCCTAAAGATGAAGAGTCCAATTAATTAAAGGGGTTTGTGTGTGCATATTTCTTTCTATGACACAATTAGTGGTGGGTGGGTGAGGATTATTGCTAGTTGCCACGTGATATTAATTTAGGCATCAATTATTTGGACAAAACCATCATTAATCAAACTTAAGAGGCACCATGTTTCTGCTAATCTCTGGTATTACTTGAAACCGATATACTAAATACAACAAGTTGGGCAGTTTATGACATTAATTTCTGCACGCTAGAGGCTACACATAAAACATCAAATGCCCTCAAGACAAAAACTTGTATGAGACGGTCTCATGCATTAGATGGGTACAACCAACACAAATCAACACACATCTCTTCCAAAGTATTAAAGCGTCATTTCCCAATATGCTCCGTCAATGTCCATTATATTTCGTCTCATTGTGAGACCGTCTCATAAAAATTGTAGCTCTTTTACCCTATATTTGTGCAATTTTCCCTTGAATTATATAATTCAAGATAGCAAAGCAGGTGCAACAAGTTTAGTTAAGTGGATATTAATTAATCTCAAGACAAGTTGCAAGAGAGCTTAGGCTCCATTTGGATGGATGAATTTGAAATTCATGGATTTCACAAATAAATAATCATTTTTCAATGGATTTACAAATACTTAGATTTGAGAGTCTAGTTTAAAATAGAGGAATTTCAAATCCTCATCAAAACCTAGTCATTTGTGAAATCTCCTCATCTCTATCCCTTCCCCCTCTCACCCTTCACTCTCTTCCCTAAACTCTCAAATATAAATATTTGCAAATTCATTGGAGAGTATAATTTGTATGTGAAATCCATAAATTTTCAAATCCACCCACCCAAGTAGAACCTTAGTGTAAACCAATATTTTCATAACCGAACCGGTGATCGAACCGGACAGACCACCGGTCAACGGTTCAACCAGCGGTTCAACCGTTTTCTATGTTTAGTTAAAAAAATAAAATAAGTATACACCTATAAAAATGTAAATATATATTTTATAACTTTTCATATCATATTTTATAAATTTTGTCACATCGAAAGTGTTGGAGAAAAATGTGAGAGGAATATAGATTTAAATTTTTAAATATTTAATATAAATTAATAATTTAATTTTTTATTTTTTTTTTAAAAAAGAGAAAAATCGATTTTTTTCCGGTTGAACCGGGTTTTGACCGGTTCAACCCTAAATCCGGTTATATAGGGGTTTTTTAACCGGGTTACCGGTCGGTTCCCGGTCTAACTGGTTGAACCGACCGGTTCAGCCCGGTTTTAAAATCATTGGTGTAAACCTAATTTATATCACCATTATCGTAATGACGTGGAATATTAATTAATGGGCTTCTCGAATTGGGCCTCTAGTTTTTCTTTAGGCGTATTTATTTGGGCTTTTTCCTAAAACCCATTTTAGAGTGCTGTGGAGCATAACATGAAGAGAAATAGAACAAAGGGAAAACAAAGACAAAAAATTGTGCGAACGTGAGTTGTGAACTCCATTTCTTTAAATATCACTGTTATGTATACACACTATCACTGTTATACATATATATTATAACAATGATTGTATTTATACAAAATAGTGATAAAGTTCATCGTGAACTCGAGTCACAGGAATTTACTCAACAACAAATTACTCCAGCAGTCTGCCGGCAATAGTTCAGCTCAGAAAACAGAACATGAACATAACATGAAGAGAAACAAAAACAGCACTCCCATCACCAAAATTCTTTAATCCATCACCAGCTAGAATAATTGTAATATACTTAGAAGAAATTATAAAATTTACAAGAATATGTAACACAATTTCAGGAATAATAACATACAAGATCAGATAATGTAATGTAAAGACATGAGTTTGCCAAGAAAATAATCTCGAAAATATAAGAAGCTTAATAGTTGCACGGTTTAGTGTACCATGTTTTTCATATTAATAGTTGCACGGTTCAGTGTAAACAAGTTGCGTCTTTCAGTATAACAAGTTGTATGTTTCTAAAATGCACTATGAGTGTACGGTGCACCTGGATGCATAAGACTTGGCCTTTTTCAGAACTATCATTAGCATTCCTTACCACATCAATAAACTCTTCATTTTGAAATTAAATCTTTCTCCCTTTGCATGAGGAAAGGCCTTTCAGCATACAACTCGGCATCAGAAAACACCAGCAAGATGGATCAGTAATACTATCAAAATGAAAATGGGAAAATAGCGTAATACCTTTCTCATTTCACAAGAGAATGCCAAAGCTATATTATTCAAGGATTTGACAATCCGAAACCTCAATATACAAAGATAAAGTGAACAAAGAAGCAACAATGCTAATGACCCTCTAATCTTTTCAATGTCTCGGAAATTTACAAAGAAAAGCATATACTAACTAAGGAACCATGGAATACTCATCAAGCCACGTAGCTAGAGAAGAATAGGAAACCAAGATTGTGCAAATACAAATGAAGAATCATCAATTATTCAATGGGATAATAGCAGTCTCACCGTTTATGTGTCCACATATGTTCATATAGAATCATCGGACTCATCAGAATCACTCCCATCAGGCTCCCCACCAACAGTCCCAGCCTCAGGAGCGTCCACTTTGCTAAAGGCGTAGAAACTACCTTCTTGCCCGCATTACGACCATTTTCATCACCATATTCCACTGGTTCAGCTATTTCAACACGTAATTCGTCAGTCAAAGAGTATTGGCAATTGTACTTCATAAGAATCATCCAAAGAAGCTATAGAAAGCAATAAAATCATTCATTTTCATCACCTCATTAAGTGATTTTGGAGATGTTAATTATTGTATAAAATTGACCTATAATACTCTTAACATTTTTTTCACAAGAATTTTGCAACTTTCTTCCAGTGATCTGAAACAGAAACTAATGCTGTTATACAGCAGCATAGTTAAGAAGATAAAAGGATATCAAAATTCTCAGCTGTTCCACCAGCCATGATGCTCCGTAAATCTTCCTCTACACTTTGCACAACCTTAGGCAGCAAAAGAACACCATACGACAATTATAACAAAAATTACATAATCAAATGAAATCAAGAATTGACAGCAGTGAACGATTACTACTTAAACTTATTTTCTCAATTGAGGGACCTAAGTAAAGCAATAAATATGATCATTAAAGGAAGCCAATGCTACATTTAAATCTGGCTCTCGACGAATCTTCGCCTTCGAGCATCCCTCATTGGCGGAGTAAGTCCATGCCTATACTCCACGCCTTCCGGGACACCATCACTCTCCTCTCTCACCATTATCATCTGCCAGAACACCAAAACTATTAACTTGAAATACCACAGCTGATAAAGCTATCTACAACAATTTTCACATACAATTAATTAACAACAGTGAACCTACTTGACCAATGTCAGCAGATTTAATTAACACAATATCGTCGTAAGTCTTGTATGATTCAACAACCGTCGGAAGATCCAATAACGAAGCAGAGAAACAGTCATTTCCGATAAGAAATGTGCCAGTTCTTCCATCCTCTGAAATACAGAGCAAGTGCATCATCACACAGACAAAACACCCAAGAATAAACATAAACTTGCTAGTACTCAATGCATCACTACTGAGGCTCTCATCATGTTAGGATTTAAACTGCAATTATAACGAAATTGATAGAAACAAAATTAAATAACACAGATTTTGTTACCCAGTTCGTCAGGAATGACTACGTCTGGGAACAATACCAAGCCAGGAGATTTACTAATATTTTCGGTGATAACAAATACAATTAATCAGATAGGTATTTATAGGAAAAAACAGGGTCAAAACCCTAAAGGCCCGTTCTAGTAGAATATGCTAAAACAGGCCCCAAAAAATTTTCTCACGCCCCATAACCCAACACATCATAACAATGTGAAAGCAACAATGTAAGTAATACTTTTGAATAATTCAACAAAAAATCCACACATTACCCGAAAAGGACAAATCAAGGTTCTTATCCTCAGAAGATGAGGTATCATTTAACAGACGCTCTATTCTTTCTGCAACAGATGGTGGCACTCTCATTATAAATTGCTCTTCCATATCCTTACGTATTGCTCTCTCAAAAACTAAAGGAGATTATCACTTATCAGTGATATTTTGTTTGATTGCTGAATTTTCAACACCTGAGACTCATGAATTGAACAACGGCAGGGAATAATCAGATAGGTATAAAAGAGGACTAATCACAGCAATGAGCAAACTCAGCAATTACCCCCAAAAAATCAAAATAAATAGTCTATTTTTACCATTAGATCAACAGAAAATAGGAGACGATAAAGAGCGCTAACTTACCGCAAGGAATGATATGGCGGCGGCTGAGCCAAGCGGTGGGAATTTAAGACGGCGTAGGACGGCGACATTCAGAATTCACTTGTAAAATATTATTCCAAAACGATCTCAAAATTATAGCCCACAGGCCTCAAGATGGGATTTTTAGATTGTAAAATTTATTTTTTAAAAAACCATTAGGGTATGTTTGTTTCGGAATTTAGGTGTGCAGGGGAAGTCATGACTTCGAAATCCTATGAATTTAAAAATCTTGATGAATAGTAAAAGTATGTGTTTGTTTTGTGATTTTTGTAGGGTGAGATTTTTGTTTTATGTCAAATCAATATGCAATAGTGATTAATGAGGTATTATTATATTGTATTGGGTGAGAGAAAAGTAGGAGAGAAAATAAATGGGTGGAAGAAAAGTGGTAATATGATTGTATTGAATTTTGTGAAAATATGTGTATAGGTATATTTTATAGGAGTGGATTTAAAAGCTGGATGTGGAAATCTCCAACTAGTATGTGACTTGGATAGCAAAGTCCTAAGTTCATCCGGGTGAATCTCGAAACAAACGTACCCTTAAGATTATTTATTGAAGACAAATAGTACTAACTTAGTACAAATTACACACACTCCTTCCAAAGTGTTAAAGCGTCAATACCCTACTTATACCCCACGTATCACCGTGAGACGGTCTCATGCAAGTGCTATTTTTAATTTCAAAGCCAAAAAAACCAAACATATTGTATTGTGCTCCTATTATTACGCATTTATATTTAATACTCCCTTTGTCCTAATTTTGATTGACCGCTTTTCATAAATAGCCGTCCTAATTTTGATTGGTCATTTCATAAAAAGGAAATAAGAAACTTTCAATACTATTTAATATTATTATTTCTCTCCACCAAACTCACTTTACACTTTATACAATTTAATACTATTATTTCTCATTTTTTCTTAATCTCCGTGGCTACAGTATTTGGTCAATCAAAATTAAGACGAATAAAGTATTTTATAACGTGATACCCCTCAATCCTAATTTAGATTTCATATTTATAAACAACACGAGTTTTAATATAAATATTATTTATTAATATTAAATCGTATAAAGTTAAATTGGTGGAGGAGTATATATACTCTTTATACTTTATATAAGAAAGCCAAAGTGCATTATGTGTAAAAGAGTATTCTTTTTGAAAATATAACGACAGTGTAGTGTAAATAAAAAATATTTATAAGAGGTATTTTTAAATGTATAAAATTACTTTATTTCTATTTTAAAAAATAATAAAATAAAATAAATACATCCAATTAAAAAAAAAATACAACCTAAATTAGGACGAATAGAGTCTATTATTTTACACGACTATATAAATATTAGTGTAAAATAGTATAATATGTAAAAATAAATTAAAATAAAACTCCTTCTGCATTTAGGCTTTTGCCCTAACAGCTTCCATTAGCTGAAACTTGTTCCTGCACCGGAGCCGCCGGAATTCGCAACCCTTCTGCTTGCTTTTAAGGTACGATTCTTTCCCTCGAATATGCACGCACATTTTTACTACAATTAATTCATACATCTGTAAACCCCGAATATGAGTCCGAGGCTTAGGTGTTACTGGATTAAGCATTCTTCGATTCTGGACCAGCTCCCTTGAAATGCTTCATCTAGATCTACGAGTGTTTCTGTTAAAAATGTCTAATTCAGTATGTATGAATTCCTGTTTAATTCAGTATACACGCACATCCGTCTCTTGATGTATTTCAATAGAATTCATTGTCATTTGGTTAATTTGCGGCCTGCATTTTTCTTATCGTCGTCAGCGAACTGCTCTGTTATCATGATTCAGACGAATTAAATTCGAGATATTTGTTTGTGGGTATTTTTATTTATTTATTTTCTTTTTGGGTGTGGGGATTGGGGTTTATCTTTCAATATTTACATGTTTTCTTTTTGTATCTGTTTGTTATTTATTAGCATTGCTCTGCTTGTTTCACCAATTTCATTTACCTTTCTGATACTCGAGTATTGCTTAATGATTTGTTGGTTTTTAAAATTTAACGATTATTGTGATTTCCGTGTATTGCAGAATGAATCGATGATAAAATATTGTTTGATAGCTGATATGGTTGATATTTATCATGTTTTAGCTCTAGCTGATCATTAACTTTCTTTCCTATAAGCCTTTTAATTTTTTGGGGTTTGGGGTGGGGGGGTGGGGGGAATGGGGTTTATGCATCAATAACATTGACCATAATAGGGTTTCAATTGCTGTCATCTCAAATTGTCCCTTTTATCTCTGATAATTCAAATATTGATGTATGGTTGCTGAAGAAGAATTTTAGTATTGAGTAAAGAATGAGTGATGATTACAGTTGTTTGATAACTACTATGATCGCTATTTACATGTGTTTTAGAACACCTCCTCATGATTACCAAAGATGTCATTCTAGTGTTTACTGCATTGTTAAAATTTTATTCAATTAATTTTGTGTAGGTGTATATAAATACAAATAGAGAGACATGGTGGTCAGGCTGCGCCTGTCAAGGTTGGGATGTAAGAACAAGCCGTTCTACAGAGTGATGGCGGCAGATAGCAGATCCCCAAGAGACGGCAAGCATTTGGAAGTCTTGGGCTACTATAACCCCCTCCCAGGTAACACTAAAATTTCACTGGCCCCTCATTTCTATTATCTTTCACATTTGTATCGATTTCACAGATTTTTGCAAAGATTGGTGTTGAATTGGATTCTTGATCTAGAAATTGTTCCATATTTTGATTGGATAAAGATTATTGGTGATTCGAATAGTCATTACAGTACTTCACACGCCTTCATAATTTCAAACTCGTGTTAATTGGAAGCTGATTGTAGTTGAAAAAATTTAACTAATTTTAATTTGTTCAATCATGCAGGTCAAGATGGCGGTAAAAGAATGGGTATCAATTTTGATAGAATCAAGTAAGTGGTTTAGAAATCTGAATTCTGATTTTGACTCTATGGTTACAAGCTTTCTCCCCTCATTGTATCTGTGCTTAATATTTTCATCATCGGTATGTTAGACATCCCTACTTATTGGTATATGGTATAGTGAAGATTATAGCCTCATAGAATGCACGACATCTTAAAGAATGTTGAGCTGCGCATTTCAAACATTTTTACAATAATTATGTGTAGAACTAGTGCTAGTTCAGTAAAAGTTATTAAAAAAAAAAACCAGCAATAAAAAATTAGAGAGAGGGTAAAGTGATGACCTTGCCACACACTGATCTTGAAGGCTTCTTTATTGAGACCTCTAACATAGTTCCCCAAATACCTCTATAACAAATACGCTACTTGATCCTCCAACATCTTTCAATTCACTCGTTATCCCGCCGCTCCAAAATTGAACTCTATTTTTACATAGATTACAAAACCTTTACATTTCCATCTTGTATGTATATATATGTGCGTGTATCAGTTCTTCTCCTGCCCCAGAAAAACAAAGGCGGTGTAGAGAGAGAAATCTTTGATTCTTGAAGTTTCTTTGTTTCTTTTACGTTCTTTCTATGAATCTACTGTCTGTAATAATGAAGGAGCTCATATGAAAATATGAGCATGCTCAACAAAATCATGGTATAGTCTTCAAAATTTAAAACTAGTGCGTTGAACTTTCGATACACTATCTAATTATGATTTAAGCAGCCTTGAGACTTGCAAATAAACCCTCGCTTTCATTACCAAGTCACATTAGTTTGGCAGCTTATTCGTACATATATAATGGTTTCTTTGCATTCGGGTTTTGAGTTAGTATTTAGATGTTGTATACTGATGTCAATCATTGCATGCTTAATAAAAAAATTCACCAGGAAAATAAAAAAGTTTTAACTAAAATGTTTGATCTCTCTCCGCCCTATTGATGCCTCTAAACATCATGATCTAGGTATTGGCTTTCTGTTGGTGCACAGCCTTCCGACCCTGTTCAGCGCCTTCTCTTCCGAGCAGGTTTGTTACCCCCTCCACCTATGGTGTCAATGGGACGAAAAGGTGGCCCACGGGACATGCGTCCAGTTGATCCGATGACTGGATGTGTTTTGACAGAGGGAAAGCAAGAGAGTGTGAAACAACCTGAAAGTGATGAGAGTTCTAGCTCTTAATTAGCATCTTATATATGTAAGTTCAAGCTTCATGTTCAGAATTTGGTATGTTCAGTTCATGTCGAAATATGTATTGGTTGTTTAGTTGCCATATTAATTATTGAAAACCATATATTAGTGCCCAAATGTCTCTCTAGTATGTTATGATTTACTATGTTTCACTGTGTTCCATTTTGGGCTATGATAACATATAGCATTAACTACAATTGTTTTCAAATTATTATGTAATTTTTACATCTCAAATTTGTTAAATATTGCAATAAAGCTGTATACTAACTTGTTTCTAGCGTATATTTTGCCATAATAAAAATTTAAAGAAATAAAGTATAAAAAGTTGATGAATATTGTTGTTGTGATATTAACTAATAACAAAAGTAATTGAGGGGTTTGCTTGGTGAATGGCTTCGTGACTGAGGAATGAGTATGCATTGGAAAATGAGTGTTTGGTTCAATACTTTCATTTCTTACTTTATTTTTAGGTTCCACTTCAAAATTGCACCAAACTATTTTTTAAATTTATTAGCATGAATAAGAATAAAAAAAAAAAAAATTTATTGTTTAAACAAAAAATTAATTAAGTAATGTTGTTTTAAAAAAAATCCAAATATAAAAAATGAAATTGATTTCATTCACAAATAATTTGACAAATCAAACAAAGTTTATGGTAATGATAATCATAATCATTATTTACGAAAAGCACAAAATTAATATATCTATTGATAGTTCGTGATATTTCTACTCTCGCAGAGATTCCAATTTGATAGATCTTTTCACGGTGGTCGACTGTTTAATTTGGTAGCCCACGAGTTTGTATTCTCTGCAAAGAATGATATCTCTTTCGAAAATTTGTGAAAAATTCATCGGAATAATTTCAGAGAGATACAAAATAATAGGTATTATTTCTAGGAGATACAAGGAAAAAAATTTATTTCAACTAAATGCAAAATGGTACACAAAAAGCCTAAAATGCCGTCATTATTAATTTAAATTAAATTAATGTCCTTATCTCTCCAGCACACATCAATTAATCAACACAGTTCCAAAAACCACCCCCTCTCTCTCTCTCTCTCTCCGAAACCCGGAGCAACAAACCCTAGTTTGGGTGACTTGGAGAACTCGAAGACGGTGTTGACATATATGATCGGATAATCCGGCAGCCGCGGAGGGTGTGGTGGAGGTAGACGGAGAGGATTACTGTACATGGCGGCGCACAAATCTACGGCATCGTCTGTCTTCTCCAAGAATCGACAGCTTCATCGTCGTGTCTTCTCCAAGAATCGGCGGCTGTGTATTTAAAATTTTGAATTATGTACATATATTTGGTATATATCTTTCTACTGTAATTAGTCACGATATGATCTCCTTTAATTACGGAGATATTTGTTGTACATCCTTTATTAATACGAGTTTAGCCAATCACCTAATCAAGGGTGATATTCTATTCACTATCACATGGTATCAACCTCTCACGATCCTAAACCCTAATCTCAAAATTCTGCCGCCCACCTCTCTCTCTCTTAACGCTAATCTTCTTCTCCTGCATACCCTGTCGGACGCCTCTTCACCAAGTCAATCATCTCCCTTTTCCCACTACTCTCCTCTCTTCTGCACATGGCCTCTTCCACTCCTAATGACCCTTTGCCCGTCAATACCATGCTCAGCATGGTGCAAATCAAGCTCTCTGCCACGACATATCTCATGTGGCTGAGTGCTTCGACCTCATGTCTCTACTGGACGGCACATCTGTTACGCCCAGCCCTACCATCACGAACGCCACCAGCATTCAGTCTCCGAATCCGGAATACGTCACTTGGCGGATGAAAGATCGTAAACTACTCAGCGTCATCTCTACTTCTCTCACTGAGGAATCCATGTCGGATGTGTCCGACTGCAACACCTCCCGATCAACCTGGTTAACGCTGGAATCGACATTTGCCCACTCCTCCGCCTCCCGAATCCATCAGTTGCGGGAGGAATTGCTCTCTCTCCACCGCGGCGACTCTTCGGTCGAAGAATATGGCCGGAAATTCAAGACTATTTGCGATCAGCTCGCTGTCGTTGGCCGTCCGGTTGAAGAATCCAACAAAAGCCATTGGTTTTTGCGCGGGTTAGGGCTCTCGTTTGCGAGTTTTGTCGATACTCGCATGGCCTTTTCCCCCATTCCAGCATTTAGGGACTTATTGCATCAAGCCCGTCAGTTTGAGATTATGCTCAAATCCATGGAAGGTCGCTCATCGTCTCCAGCGGCGTTTACAGTGGATCGCGGTCAGCGGCAACACTCATCTCGCAACCCTAATTCTGAAAACCATAGCTACGGCGGCCAGCGTTCGAACAATTCGGGAAATGATGGTGGTCAACGTTCCCGTGGTCAGCGTTCAAGCAATTCAGGATATTCGGGTGGAGGTCACGGAAATTCTCAAGGTCGTCGTCCTCCTCGCTGCCAAATATGCCGTGGTGAACACTATGCAGACAAATGCCCGCAGTTCCTCAATGCTCGTCAAGCTTCTCCCTCTGCTCAGTTGGCTAAGGCATTCAGTGCTTCGTGTAATGTTTCTGAACCCTCACCTGATTGGTATCTTGACTCCGGTGCATCGGCTCATATGACATCTCAAACCTCTGCCTTGGAGAAATTTGAGCCTTATACTGGTAATGGTTCGGTTGTCGTTGGTAATGGTGATTCTTTGAATATTTCGCATATTGGCACTCATAAGTTAACTCCTGATGTGAATTTACTTGATGCCTTAGTCGTGACTCACATTACAAAAAATTTGCTTTCTATCAGTAAACTGACCTCGGATTATCCAGTTGATGTTGTGTTTACTGATACATGTTTTACGATTCAGAACCGGGCAACCAAGAGAATTCTGGCTCAAGGTAGATGTGACAGGGGCTCGTACGTTCTTGATAGAGGGATTCCAGCTTTGGTTGCAGCTATTCGAACCAAGGTTTTAAAACCTAGTTATGATTTATGGCATTTACGCCTGGGGCATGTCCCATTTTCTGTTATTTCATTACTGAATAAGTTAGGACATTTATCTATTACTTCCTTGTTACCGAACCCGAATTCTTGCTCTCCTTGTCAGTTGGCAAAGAATAGACGTTTATGCTTTGATTTGAATGATAAACGTGCTTCTATGGTGCTTGATCTTATTCATTGTGATTTGTGGGGTCCTGCTCCGGTTGTTACTTCTGATGGTTTTCGCTATTATGTTGCATTTGTTGATGATCATTCACGTTTTACATGGTTGTTTCCACTACGTGCAAAGTCAGAATTTTATGATGTTTTGGTTCGCTTTCATGCTTTCGTTTGCAACCAATTTTCTACGATTGTTAAAGTATTTCAAATTGATGGGGGTACAAAATTTGTCAATGCACGAGTCACTGAATTTATGTCTAAGCACGGGATACACCATCGTCTTTCTTGCCCTTATACGCCTCAGCAGAATGGCCGTGCTGAACGTAAACATCGTCATATTACTGAAATTGGTTTATCAATGATGTTTCATGCTCACGCCCCTGCCTCACTTTGGTTTGATGCCTTTGCTACTGCAGTGTTCGTTATTAACAGGCTTCCATCTTCTGTTCTTAACGATAAGTCTCCGTTTGAGGTGCTTTTTGGGAGTGTGCCCAACTATGCCAACTTTAAGCCATTTGGATGTCGTGTTTTTCCGTATTTATGTGATTATGTAGCAAACAAACTAGAACCTCGAAGCCGTCCTTGCATATTTCTGGGGTATAGCAGATCTTACAAAGGATTTTGTTGCTTTGATCCAGTCTCTTCTCGGGTCTTCACTACACGTCATGCTCAGTTTAATGAACATGAGTTTCCCTTTTCTGGTTCTTCAGGGCCCTCATCAACCTCTCCTTCCGACTTGGATCTCTCGACCTTTTTGGATGGGGATTATTCTCTACCTTCGCCCATGCATTCACCATCTTGTCCGCCCGTGCATGGCTCCTCACGCCACATGCATGCATCGTCTGACCCTCCTAGGCGTCTCCTCACTTTGGACGACGAGGAGTACATGCCTCATGCGCCACTACCCGAGCATGTTGTGGCCCAGACCCCACAGCCCGATCCACCTCTAGTCGAGGCCTAACCCGCTGCTCCTTTGGCCCCATAGCCCGATCCGGAACAACCACTACCAATTCCGGACATGGCACCTGCTCCGACTCATCACATGATCACACGTGCTCGTGCTGGAGTTTTCAAGCCCCGTTATCCGGTTGACTTGGCATCCACTGCTCTACTATCTGCTCTAGTTGCATCATCTGAGCCACGTGGTTTCAAATCTGCTGCTAAGTTCCCCCACTGGCTTGCTGCCATGCAAGAGGAGATTAATGCTCTTCATCAGAACGACACTTGGGATCTGGTCCCTCGCCCTCCTGATGCGAACATTGTAGGTTCGAAATGGGTATTTCGTTCAAAATTCCATGCAGATGGTTCTATTGAGCGACATAAAGCCCGTCTTGTGGCCCAGGGCTTTACTCAAATTCCTGGGTTAGATTTTCATCATACTTTCAGTCCAGTCGTGAAATCAGTCCACTGTTCGAGTTATTCTGGCCCTCTCAGTTCACCAGGGTTGGTCTCTACATCAGCTCGACGTTAAGAATGCATTTCTCAATAGCATTCTCGAGAAACCAGTTCTTATGGCTCAGCCCCTGGGATTCGTGGATCCCCGGTTTCCGGATCATGTTTGTCGCCTGAAGAAGACCCTCTACGGTTTGCGCCAAGCACCCCTTGCCTGGTTTCAGCGGTTCAACACTTTTCTGTTCAGTATTGGCTTTCGTCAGAGTCGATCTGACTCATCTCTATTTTTCTTCCATGGAGGTACCTCAGTCCTTTACTTATTACTGTACGTCGATGATATTATTGTGACAGGAAATGATGATTCTGTCCTTCGAAAGTTTATTGCTCGTACACATCAGGAGTTTTCCATAAAGGACTTGGGTAAGTTGAATTACTTCTTGGGCTTAGAAGTTTCATATACTACACATGGCATATTCGTCGGTCAAGCCAAATATGCACATGATATTTTGGAACGAGCTGAATTACTCGATTCCAAACCCATTGGCACACCTTTAGCTGCTGGTGACACACTCGTGAGTGATGGATCTCCATTCCGTGATCCCACCTTGTATCGTTCATTGGTTGGGGCTCTTCAGTATCTCACTATCACTCGACCGATCTTTTCTTCTCGGTCAACCTTGTTTGCCAGATCCTTCATTCGCCCACTAAGGATCATTTTCTCGCAGTCAAGAGGATTCTTCGCTATGTAAAAGACACCTTGCACTTTGGCTTATCATTCGTCCATCGCCCTGATTCCTCTATCACTGGGTACTCTGATGTTGATTGGTCCCGTTGCATCGAGACTCGTCGTTCGACTTATGGATACTCAATTTTTTTGGGAGGCAACCTGGTTTCTGAGTGCTAAGAAACAACCCACGGTTGCTCGTTCCAGTTGTGAGTCCGAATATCGGGCAATGGCAAATGCTGCAGCAGAACTAGTTTGGCTTACTAATCTCCTCGGCGAACTCAAGGTTCTTCCACGGTCACGACCTCAGTTGATGTGTGATAACAAGAGTGCTATTTTCTTAAGTCAGAATCCGGTGGCGCATAAGCGGGCTAAGCACATAGATCTTGATTATCACTTTGTTCGGGAGTTAGTCTCTTCCGGGAAGATTTCGACTCACTTTGTTCCTTCCCACCTACAGTTGGCGGACATCTTCACAAAGGCTCTCCCTCGTCCAGCTTTCGAGTTTTTTCGGTCCAAGCTTTGCGTTGACTTGCACCCCACGCAGCGCTTGCGGGGGGGTATTGGAGATAATAAAGGATAGTGTATTTAAAATTTTGAATTATGTACATATATTTGGTATATATCTTTCTATTGTAATTAGTCACGATATGATCTCCTTTAATTACGGAGATATTTGTTGTACATCCTTTATTAATACGAGTTTAGCCAATCACCTAATCAAGGGTGATATTCTATTCACTATCACAGGCAGGCCTAGGAATTTGGTCGATGAGCAACAGAGAACCTTCAAAGAGGTGGATCTGTAATGAGGGTTTTGGATCTGGAATGATTGCGAGGCATCGGCGTTGATTTGCATTAAGGATCGGCCTCGCCTCCATCGTTGCTGCATCGATGGAGATGGAATTTTGAGTAATTTTGCTTGAGTTTTGATTTTTAGAGTGTAATATGGATTTTGTTTGTGAAAGTCCTTTTTTTTTCCTTTTTTTTTGAAATTGCTTTAATTTTCTAGTTGTGAAATTTATTTTTTGTTGAGATCTTAGTTGGGTTTCGTTTATGACTTACTGGCTTTCGTTTCTTTTAGTTTTGTTGAGATCTTGTTATTTTTTGGGTTTCAGGAGACGACGCCGCTCCTGCGGTACTTTCCGGCGAATTATTGAAGAATGATGGTAAGATTCATATTTTTTGGCGGTGATTTGTGGCGGCAAAGACGTGGTGCGTTGTCTGTGCGGTGTTCGGTGGGGGATGTGTCGGATCTGTGTGGATCCGCCGTCAGGATGACTGTAGAAGGCGAAGCCGGATCTGTGCAAATTTATTTTGCATTGTGCAAATAAATTTTTTTCGTTTCTGCAAATTTTGCTTGACTCTCTGCGGCATTTATACAAACACCTAATGTTAGATTTGAAGTAATATGTGTTGTGATTAATTGTTAAATACCCTCGGAGAGGAAGAAGGTGTGTTGGCCATTGATATGAGTTTGAAGATCGCATGTGCTTGACATGGTGGGATGCTTCGCATTAAGGGTGTGTTTTGAAACACATAAAATAACTTTCAGAAGCACTTATTTTCAAAAGCTGTGAGAGGGAGTTTTGAAAATAAATGCTTCTGGAAGCTGTTTTAAGTGTTTCAAAACACGCCCTAAATGTAGTAGTAGTAGTGAGTTTTAGATGGTAATGGATAGGTAGATAGATAATGTATATATCACCCATACATCGATTTCTCAGTTTTAATCCTCCTACATGGCACTCTTATACCATCTTTATCGCCCAGTTCATGTGAACTGCTTGCCACAACAAGACAAAATAGGAATTAAATAAAAATGAAATTTGATGAATATCACATGAATTGTTCGCTGCGGCGAACTTAGGGGTGGACGGTACGGCATATCGAAAAAAAATTCGCCACACCGTTACCGTATCGAAATTTTCGATACCGAAAAATGTCATACCGTTGTCGTATCGAAAATTCGGTATATCGAAATTTTCGGTTACCGAACCAAAATTTTAGTATATATCGATATACCGGAAATATTTTTGGTATACTGGAAATTTTTCAGTATACCGGTATATTTTTTCGGTATACTGGAATTTTTTCCGGTATATCAAAAATATTTCGGTATATCGAAAATATTTCGGTATTTCGGTATACCAAAATTTTCTATATTTTCATATCGTTATCGTACTGAAATTTCGATAAAATCGATATTTTTCGGTACGGTAAGTGCGGTATATCGGTATTTTTGGTATTTTCTCCACCCCTAGGCAAACTAGTGTGGCACTGTTCTCAATTGTTTTGAGCTGATAAGATTTGCCACGTGTTATGTTATCATTGACTATCATAATATTTATTGAATAATTATTAAATTTAATATTTCAGCATATTATCTATTAAAAAAAATTATATCAAAATTCGTAATTTTTTTCTCTCTATAAATAGATACCAATATTGATACATCTCGTATTCTTTATTTTCTCTTTTAATTTCTATCATAGATCCAAATCATCCAAATTATTTTTCTAACTCCCCAAATTATCCAAACTCCCAAAATTATCAAAATTTTCAATCTTTTTTTAATCCAGAAGATTATCAAAAGCTCACAATATTCTCAATTTTCTCCGAATTTGAACCAAATTCCTAGCTCTGAAAATGTCCAAACATCAGAAAATATTTCTACAATTTGTTCAAAGATACAAATTCAAAGGTGGGAAAAGCTACTTTTTATGTGAAAGAATATACAGCATTAATGTCGTCTTGGATTTTTGCCAGTGAAGATAAAATAGTTGGCAAAAATCAAAAGATTGACTCACTGTGGGCACGAATTCAAAGTTTGTATGACGAAGCTCGAAAAGAAAATCCAGGGGAGATAAATGCAAGAAATAGAGATTCATTAAAAAGGTTGTTATAATCGACTTAGTACAAATGCTAGCAAGTGGGTTGCCGCTTACAAAGAGGCATATGGTCGTAAAAGAAACAGAACGAACTAACAAGATATTGAGAGTAAAGCTCAATCAATTTACTCCGCAAAGAGCCCAAAGTTTACGGACTTGCAAGTATTTAATGAAGTTATGTGTAAACATCCAAGTGGGAACTAAATTTAGACCGCGATTCAACACGTGTTCGTGCTGAAGACAACGAGGATATTGAAGAAAGTGGTGTGGCAGCTCAAAGAGATCAAGGACCAGTGAAAACGGAGCGTATTCGATCCCCACTAATCTAGAAACTCCAGGCAGTGGTGGTTCAACAATTTCATGTCCTACAGGTAGAGACAAGGCAAAGGCGAAAAAAAGGGAAAAGGGAAGGTATCACAATATTCTTCTGTTGATACTGAAGTTGCTGCAGAAATTCGTGCATTGAGACTCACTAGAGATGCTGAAGTTTAAGTGATAAGTAAACTTGGAAAAGAGAGAATTGATTTGGAGAGAGAAAAGATGAAGCACTCTCTTTTGAAGACATTGTTGGAGAAAGATTACTTGTCCCCAGAAGAAGAAGAAATAAAACTCCGTTTGGTTGCATTTTTTAATTATTAGTCAATGTTATTTATTGTCATGTAATTTACTTTATGTATTTTTAATTATGGTCATGTAAGGTTTTTAATTTGTGTGATTTTAATTATGAAATTGAGTGTTTCTAATTTTCATTCTTATTTACTCCTCTTTATTAAAGTTGTGTCATATCACCTGACAAAGTCCATTATCTATTTCTCCATTATTGAAGTTCACATGCACTTGTCTTTATTGAAAAAGAAAAATGCACTACATTAAGTAAAATAGTGATGAGTCATATCACCTGACCAAGTTCATTATCTATTTACTTGTCTGGTGCATGAAAGGTGGAAGGAGCATGTTCTTTATTAGAAATTGTTATGACACACCCATGAGACATGCCTAGAAACTTGTTGCCACCACCCACTCACGAGAACCTGTTTTTACCACTCACTCATTTACTCATCTTTATTAAAGTTGTGTCCTATCACATTTGTTTTCATGCCCCTCTTTATTGAAAAAGAAAAATGTACTCCATTAAGTAAAATAGTGATGAGTCATATCACCTGATCAAGTTCATTATCTATTTACTTGTCTGAGCATGAAAGGTGGAAGGAGCATGCTCTTTATTAGAAATTGTTATGACACACCCACGAGACATGCCTAGAAACTTGTTGCCACCACCCACTCACGAGAACTTGTTTCTACCACTCACTCATTTACTGTTCTTTATTAAAGTTGTGTCCTATCACATTTGTTTTCATGCCTCTCTTTATTGAAAAAAAAAATGTACTCCATTAAGTAAAATAGTGATGAGTCATATCACCTGACCAAGTCCATTATCTATTTACTTTACTGATGCATGAAAGGTGGAAGGAGCATGCTGTTTATTGAAAATTGTTATGACACACCCACGAGACATGCCTAGAAACTTGTTGCCACCACTCACTCGCGAGAATTTGTTTCTACCACTCACTCCATTAAGTAAAATAGTGATGAGTCATATCACCTTTGTTCACATGCACTTGTCTATTGAATCAAGTCACATGCCAAATAGTGATTACACATTATTGAAGTTGTATCTACATATTCTCTTTGAAACCAAATCAAACTTACACTAAATCCTCTCGTATAATTTTTATCAAATAGTTTTACCCATTCAACTTCTCAAATGTCTCTCAATGAAAATCAATCGGTAGATAACGATTCAAGTTCCGATTATTTCAATTTCATCGAATTTGATGAATGGGAAGAACAAATTACTCACCAAAATCGTCAAATGGATCGTATTATCGAGGTTATGGTCTTAAACAATCTTAATCTGAATGAAGGAGATCCCACTCCTAGAGCTAGAAGAAGGCATTGTGAAAGGGAACGCGAGTTGGGTGAGGAACGTTTGATGAACGACTACTTTGTTGGCAGTCCGATGTATACTCCTGAAATCTTTCGACATAGATTTCGTATGCAAAAATCTGTATTCCTTCGTATAGTGGATGAAATTACAGCCAAAGATGAATATTTTCAACAAAGACTTGATGCCACAGGTAGACAAGGTCTTTCACCATTATATAAATGTACTGGAGTTATGAGGGTGTTGGCGTATGGTACATCAACTGATGTTGTTGATGAATACTTGCGAATGAGTGCAGCTGTAACAAGGCAAGCTCTCATGAATTTTGTAGAAGGCGTCATTTCCTGCTTTGGCGACAAGTACCTCGAAAACCCAACGAACAAGATTTGGCAAGACTGCTCTATGTCGTGGAACAACGTATCCTCTTTGCGATATTGATTTTGGGCAAAAATTATCTTTGGGAGAATATGGAAAAAAACCAACAATCATTTTGGAAGTTGTTGCATCATATGGCTTATGGATATTGTTAGTGTTAGTGTCCTAGATACAATCTATTGTAAGGACATAATACTCGATGATATTCAGTTTGATTTAATATTATAGTTCACTTAATATTAATGTATGGCAATACACTTGTTTGAATATTATGTTTGATTGTTTGCATTTATTCATGCAAGTGTTCCCATGAGTCATTGTTATCATTGAGGTTGTGAGAACTCAGATGACTTAAGCATGATTCTCAAATAGCCCCGATCAAGGATCATCAAGAATGGGATATTGATGATACAATGGAGATTGGTGTGCGATCTGCATCATACTCTTAGAGAGTGTAGTAAGATCTCACTTATTACGAGATACTAGGTATCTCATGATGGATGCACAAATACCTTAGAGGGTATTGGTATACCCATCCGAGAAACCGTTTGATGTATATCCACTTAGGGGTTGAATGATGCAAGATACCGAAATTTTTTTTCGCCATACCATATATCGTATCAAAAATTTTCGATAATCAAAAAATTTCATACCGTTGTCGTATCGAAAATTCGGTATACCAAAATTTTGTATACCAAAATTTTCGGTATATCTTGATATTACATACCGATCTGCATCGAAATTTCAATATATCTGGGGTATACCAAAATATTTTCGGATATCTTTGGAAATATTTTCGATATCGAAAAATTTTTCGTATATCTCGAAAATATTTAGGTATACCGAAATATTTTGGTATTTCAAGATATCTAAAATTTTCTATATTTTCATACCGTTATCGTCTTGAAAATTTGATAATCTAAAATTTCGATAAAATCGATATTTTTTAAGATTTGCGGTAAGTCTTGATATCTGCGGTATTTTTTTATTTTCCTCCACCCCCTATATCCACTATATGTGTCTATGGGTGTCTCGGTTAGTGGGAGCGATGCGATACTCCTTTGACTTGAGGTCAATACGCACTACATGTGTGGGATGATGAACTTTGACCATGACCGACGCTTTCACCCTAACCATGGGTAGATATGGCTTGGATTGGGTTCATCACGAAGTACATGTATGTGGTAGTTGAGCCAAGAATAAGATTCATTCCTCAAAGTGGATTTAGAGAGAATGCTCATTTTCTCATCATAATTGGATCAAAGTCATCGGCCGATGCACGTCAACTTAGACTTTGTGGCTAAGTGTGACATACATGATCAATTAGTGATTAGAGATAACATGATTAAGTTATTTGAATAGACACTTCATCATGTTCAAGACTTAATCGAGTATTCGCGAATAAAGGAGGAAATCGTAATAGCTCATGTTTCAGTTACAGGTAGTTGCACATTTCTCTCAACGTACCTCATATATTGAGAATGTCTGATTTATTGTCTAGGGTTCAATTAAGACTGTTAGTTTGACTAATCGCTCGATATATGAGGGTCTATTGGTCACACAACAAGTAGTTCCCTTTTACGGATTATAGTTGGTTGATTAAATGTTAAATTGGATTTAATATTTAATTTATGGAGAATTAATTAATAATAGATTAATTTGGAATTAATTATTATTAATATTTAATTAAATTTGATTTAATTAAATAAGAATTCTCAATAATAATATATGGAATATTATTGTAGGATTTAATATATATGGAATCAAATCCGTAGAGATTTGATATACATGAGAATTAAATCCGTAGAGATTTTATATGTGGGAAATAAATCTTAGAGATTTATTTAAATAAAGATTAGGGATTTTATTTCCCAATCAGGTTAGCTTAAGATTTAAGCTGGGCCTCTCCTATATATATGAGCTCTTGGGAATCCATAATACGGTTGTTCAAATTCTCTCCATAAAATCTAGAATATGAATTTTCCTAGCAAATTCCGTCTCAGATTCAACGCTGGCAAATCTGTGCAAGTCCGTGAACGGGGATTACGTGGATACCATAATAGAGAAATATGCGTACGATTTACTGTAAGATTTATCTTTATGTTTATACGTATTCAATTATGCAATTACGTGTTCGTTGTTGGTGAACTTTAATTTCCGTTGCGCATGTATTACTTGTTTACGTGCCTCTAAATTCCAACAATGGTATCAGAGCTTCAGACTCTTTAATTGATTGCATAAATTCAGATTTATAAAATCGTTTGGTGCGGCCGTGTCAATTGACCGCACCATGTGTGATATGTTAATTGCTGGGGCACACTCATTAGATGAGGCGCACCCCATATTTGTTTATTTGGTTCCTCTTTGTCAATCGTCCCAACCAAGATTAGGGTTTCTCTGGGAGAAGCCCTCCCGCCTCCGCCGCTGTGACTTTTCGGCACGTGGGCCGCTGATTAGTGTTTAAATATGTATGTTTTATATCCGTTTCATGTGTTATTTTGGTTATTATAATATATTATTTGTAGCATTTTCATATATAATTTTCATAGATGTATTGCTTGATTGTTGAGGTCATAACTTGAGATATACTTATTCAAATTATAGGATATTGATGTTGTTGGACACCTAAGATAATGTACTAAAGCTATAAGATGTCATATTGGTCCAATCTTGAAAGTTTGGGGTCCAATTATACTCAAAAAGTCGAGACTACATTGCTTTCCAATTTGTGAATAAGTTTTGATCCAAAACACATTTTCGTATTTGGACAATATCTTGAGCTACACTAACCCAATTGGCCCAATTCTAGTTGCATTGGATCACTAATCTATTTGTATACAAGTTTTCTTCAGGTCCAAAAGATTAAAAACATCTACTTCAAGGGTGAAAAGATGAATCAATGTAAATGTTCCAGATTTCAAAGTTCACAGGACACAATCTGGAAGTTTATTCACAATAATTCACCAATACATCCAAATGACACAAGACCAACTGGAATGAATAGCTAAAAGGCGTTTCAACATAGTGTAAAAATACCAATACCATTAAATTCACACAAGTGGAGATATTGAGTGTTCAAGTTGTCAATAAAATCTGTCAAGAAATCATAAAGGAAGATTGAGCTACTTCACTATTTCGGTCATATATTTCAAACTACAAAGCCTAATTTCTAGATCTTTGTCTATCTGGAAAGATAACTCAAATATCTACAAGACCTATTTCAGGAAGAAAGTCAAGATTCGAACGGATAGATGGCTGAAATTATCAATCTTTGTAGGCCACCAAATTGATTGCAAAAGTCCCTACAATGCACAACCTTGTGGCCTATATAAAGGGCTCTTTGGCAACCTTTGTGGGGCATCCGAAAATTCATCCAATTCTTGTAATACATCTATCATTTCTCATAAAGAAAATGAGTTGTGTTTGTATTAGTATGAGTAGCTAAGTATCTTGCTAGAGCTATGGAGGAAGCTTTAGTAAGATACTATTAACGTATAATATTTTTAGTTATTTAATGAATTATGTTAAAGGTTTTGTTATGTTGAGACTTTGATTTGTTGTAGAAATATTGGCACAATGAATGCTTAGCCTTACATATCAATAATTGATTTCATAAACTCATTAAGTTAACTAAAAGGAAATTTTCATAATTCTCTAAGTGCTTAACGTTTTATCTTCCGATTGAAATCACTTGATTGTTAGATTTCAATTGAGTTATCAAAGATAGCCAAGAATAACTCTAGTGTTTTACTTAAAGTGGAATCCCGAAGCTCTAGTATTTTAAACATTATATAAACCTTTGAAATATTACCTGCTAGTTGACATCTTTTCTTCCAAACCTCCTTGTGGTTCGACACTCGGACTTTCGAGAAATTTTATTACTTGAGACAAACCTACACTTGGGTGTACAACTTCAAGAGTTACCAAGTTTTTGGCGCCGTTGTCGGGGAGGTTTTGCGGAGAACGATTCCTCCTTCGTGAGGCTTTGCCTCACAAGTGGATAATTTTTCTTTCTCTTTCTCTTTCTCTTTACTTTATTGTTTTTTTTAGTCGAATGCGTAATAGTTACTAAATTTTACTTTGTTGTTTTTGTTAGTTTATGCATAATTGGACTCGTGATAGAATAAGTGGTCGTTTAATAAGAAATCATATAGTTAATTTAAGTAGTATTGCTTCAAACATGGGTGAAAATGAAAGTGTGGATGGAGAAATTGAAAGACACATAAATGAAAATTTACAAGCTCGGACCATGCGAGATTTATTGGAACCTCAACGCAATTCCATCCCATCATGTATTGTATACCCAAAAAACGCAAATAATTTCAGATTCAAACCTGGTATGATTCAATTACTTCCCAATTTCCACGGTTTTGAATATGAAAACCCTTATTTGCATTTAAAAGAATTTGAAGAAATTTGTGCAACTTTGGTGAACCATTATGTACTCAAGAATCGATTAAGCTAAAATTATTTCCTTTCTCTCTTAAAGATAAAGCGAAAACATGGCTTAATTCTCTAAAATCTGGTTCAATTATATCGTGGCAACAAATTCAAACTGAATTCTTGAAAAAATTCTTTCCAATTCATAAAACAAATGCTTTAAAGAAGCAAATCAAAAACTTTTTCTCAAAAGCTTAATGAACAATATTTTCAATGTTGGGAACATTTTAAGGATTTGTTAAATTCTTGCCCTCACCATGGTTTTGAGAATTGGAGAACTGTAAGTTTTTTTTTATGAAGGCTTAAATTCTGAAACAAAACAGTTTGTGGAAATGATGTGTAATGGGGAGTTTTTGGATAAAAATCCGGAAGATGCACTTGAATATTTAGACCATTTGGTTGAAAAAACTCAATCTTGGTATAATGAAAATACTTCTGAAGCTTCAATTAGATCTAATCTTGAAAATGCTAATAAAGGAAAATATCATTTGAATCAAGAAGATGATCTAAGTGCTAAAGTTGCTAGTTTAGCTAGACAAGTTGAAAATATGCAATTAAAGAAACCCAAAGAAGTAAAATTTGTGCAAAACGATGATATATGCGATATATGTGCTATTAATGGACATTTAACTAAAGAATGCCCAAAAATTCCTGTCTTCAAAGAGATGTGTTATGAACAAGCAAATGCAATGTCTAACTTTAAAAAACCATACCCATCTACTTTTTCTGAAACATATAATTCTAATTGGAGGAACCACCCAAATGTTAATTGGAAAACTGACAATAATGCACAACCTTCACCCAAACAAAATACCTCTAACTCCAATTTCACCCCATACAATAAGTCACTAACGAAAAGCCTTGAGGAAACCTTGCAAACCTTTATGCAAAGTCAAATAACAATCAACAACCAAACTTCACAGGCCATCAACGAGATTAAGATTACATTGTCCACACTAACAAATTCCTTGAGAACAACTGAGAAAGGAAAATTTCCTGCTCAACCTCAACAAAATCATGCTGGTCAATGTCAAATATCATTTGATACATCATCAGAAAATGTCAATTCTGTTACTACCCTACGGAGTGGAAAAACAATTGACAAGAAAATTTCCCCCAGGAAGCTAGTGTCAGGATCTACTACAAATGATGAAGATAAGAATGAAGGTAAGAATGTTGATAATTTAAATCCTAGTAAGAAACAATCTCCTGCTCATTTTCCTCAATGATTACATCCTATTAAGAAATTAAACCAAAATCCTGAAATATTTGAGATTTTGAAACAAGTAAAAGTTAACATTCAACTATTAGATGCAATAAAGCAAATTCCATCTTATGAAAATTTTTAAAAAGATTTGTGTACAGTGAAAAGGAAATTAAATGTTCAAAATAAGGCATTTTTGACAGAAAGTGTGAGTTCAATCATTCAACAGGAAACCCCCCCCAAAATACAAGGATCCTGGTTGTCCAACTATATCTTGTATAATTGGGAATACAAAAATAGAACATGCACTTCTTGATCTCGGTGCGAGTGTTAATCTTTTACCATTTTCTGTGTATAAACAATTGGACTTGGGTGAATTAAGGAAGACGAATGTCACACTTCAATTGGACGGACCGTTCTGTAACAATTCCGAGAGGTATGATAGAGGATGTATTAGTTCAAATTGATAAATTCTATTTTCCAGTAGATTTTATCGTTTTGGATACATACCCTGTTTCAAATCCAACATCTCACCATCCAATCATTTTAGGAAGACCATTTCTTGCAACTTCTAATGCTTTAATAAATTGTAGAAATGGAGTTTTAAATCTTTCTTTTGGAAATATGACATTGGAGTTAAATGTTTTAACATTTCCAAACAACCACAAAATAATGATGAAATATATGAAATTGATGTAACTGAGAGATACACTCTTGACCATTTCATGACTTCATTTTCTGATCCATTAGAAAATTTAATAACAAATAATTGTGTTAATGAGAACAATTCGGAGTTTGCTTCTATGTTTGAAACTTCACAGGTTTCAGAAGTTAGTGAATGGAGGCCTAAGTTTGAACAATTGTCAAAATCTGAAAAAGTTCCAATACCATCAAGTGTTCAACCACCAGTATTATAATTGAAGCCGTTACCATCAAATTTGAGGTATGCCTATTTGGGTGATAATGATACATATCCGGTAATAATATCCTCAAAATTGAACCATGATCAAGAGCATAAATTGTTAGAAGTACTAAAATTTCACAAACATGCAATAGGATGGACCATATCTGACATAAAAGGAATTAACCCATTAATATGTACCCATAACATTTATTTAGAGGAAAATGCTAAACCCTCTAGGCAAATGCAACGAAGGCTTAATCCTAATATGAAAGAAGTGGTAAGAAATGAAGTCATTAAGCTACTAGATAATGGCATTATTTATCTTATTTCTGATAGTAAATGGGTAAGTCCTACTCAAGTTGTACCTAAGAAATCTGGGGTAACTGTAGTTAAAAATGATAACAATGAATTGATTCCAACTAGGACTGTTACTGGTTGGCGTGTGTGCATTGACTACAGAAAGTTAAATTCAATGACTAGAAAAGATCATTTTCCCTTGCCTTTCATGGATCAAATCTTAGAAAGAATTGTTGGACATGAGTTTTATTGCTTCTTAGATGGATATTCAGGGTATAATCAAATTGCAATTGCATTAGAGGATCAAGAAAAAACAACATTTACATGTCCTTTTGGAACTTTTGCATATCGAACGATGCCATTTGGATTATGTAATGCCCCAGCAACATTTTAAAGATGTATG
Organism: Stenogyne calaminthoides; assembly: GCA_037126765.1. Lineage (NCBI taxonomy): Eukaryota > Viridiplantae > Streptophyta > Magnoliopsida > Lamiales > Lamiaceae > Stenogyne > Stenogyne calaminthoides. The sequence continues at coordinate 18,336,949 of JBBCBC010000028.1, forward strand.
GTAAGCATTTTTAGTGACATGGTTGAACGTTTTCTTGAAGTTTTCATGGATGATTTCTCTGTCTTTGGAAACTCTTTTGATGAGTGCTTAATGAATTTAGCTAAAGTCTTGACTAGATGTGAGGAGAAAAATCTTGTTCTTAATTGGGAAAAATGTCATTCTATGGTAATTGAGGGAATTGTATTAGGACACATTGTTTCATCAAAAGGAATAGAAGTGGACAGGTCCAAAATTGATCTAATTGTCAACTTACCAACACCAAAATCAGTTAAAGATATTAGATTATTTTTAGGACATGCAGGCTTTTATAGAAGGTTCATAAAAAACTTTAGTACAATTTCTAGGCCTATATGTAACCTTTTATTAAAAGATGCAGTATTCGAATGGACTGATTCTTGTGAAAAGGCTTTTGTAAAACTCAAAGAAATGCTCACTTCTGCACCTATTATGCAACCTCCAGACTGGACTTTGCATTTTGAAATTATGTGTGATGCTAGTGATTATGTTGTTGGAGTTGTGTTAGGACAAAGAAAAGATAAGAAACTGTATGTTATCTATTATGCAAGTAAAACTCTTAACAATGCTCAAATGAACTATTCCACCACTGAAAAAGAATTACTTGCCGTAGTATTTGCATTGGAAAAATTTAGATCTTATCTTGTTGGTTCACCTATTGTTGTGTATACTGATCATCCAGCTTTAAAATATTTACTAGCAAAGAAAGATGCAAAGCCAAGGTTAATTAGGTGGATACTTTTACTCCAAGAATTTGATATTATAATTAAAGATAAAAAAGGAGTAGAAAATGTAGTGGTTGATCACTTATCCAGACTTACATGTGATGAGTCTTTCAAAACAAGCCCCATAAATGATTCTTTTCCCGATGAACAATTGTTCACCTTATCTAACGGGCCATGGTTTGCGGATATTGCTAATTTTCTTGCTACAGGGCAGATTCAAATTCATTGGAATACTCAAGATAAGAATAAAAAATTTAAAGAGGTGAGAAATTTCTTTTGGGATGATCCATATCTTTTTAAATATTGTCCTGACCAAATAATAAGAAGATGTGTCCAGGATAATAAAATTCAAAGCATAATAAACTTTTCTCACTCAAAAGCTTATGGAGGGCATTTTTTATCAAGAAAAATTGCTGCTAAAATTTTGCAGTGTGGATTCTATTGGCCAACACTTTTCAAAGACACACATGAATTTTGCAAATCTTGTGATAGATGTCAGATATTAGGGGGGGTAACTTGTAGAAACATGATGCCATTAAATCCTATCCTAATTGTTGAAATATTTGACTGTTGGGGAATTGATTTTATGGGTCCTTTTAATCCACCTTCTTTTGGTTATCAATACATTTTGGTTGGAGTTGACTATGTTTCAAAATGGATTGAGGCAATCCCTTGTAAAAATAACGATCATAAAATTATTTTAAAATTTTTGAAGGAAAATATTTTTTCAAGATTTGGAATGCCTCGGGCAATTATAAGTGATGGAGGTTCACACTTTTGTAATAAACCTTTTGAAAACCTAATGTAAAAATATGGAATTCATCACAAAGTGTCTACCCCATATCACCCAAATACTAGTGGACAAGCTGAACTTGCTAATAGGGAGATAAAATATACCTTGGAAAAAACAGTTAACCCAAATCGAAAAGATTGGTCACTCAGGTTAATAGATGCTTTGTGGGCTTATCGCACAGCATTCAAAACAATCCTTGTTATGTCTCCTTACCGACTTATTTATGGAAAACCATGTCATTTACCTGTTGAAATAGAACATAAGGCTTTTTGGGCTATCAAAACATTCAATTTTAATTTAGAAAAAGCTAGTTCTTTAAGAAAACTTCAGTTAAATGAACTGGAAGAAATCAGGAACGAAGCATATGAAAACTCTAGAATGTACAAAGAGAAAATGAAAGTATTTCACGACAAACACATTGTCAGAAAAACTTTTGAAACTGGGCAAAAGGTTCTTCTGTATAATTCTAGACTACATTTGTTTCCTAGAAAATTGCGTTCAAAATGGTCAGGTCCTTTTGTTGTTAGAACTGTCTTTTCGAATGGAGCAGTTGAAATTGAAAATCCTAAAACGGGTGATATCTTTAAAGTCAATGGACAACGTTTAAAAGCATATCTTGGAAGTTTTACAAAAGAGATTGAGTCATCATCTTTAACTTTTTTGTTATTTTTCCCGGAATAAATGGCGGATTCGGTACTCCGTGACTTTCGAGTCGGCATTTCAGTTGCCCACAAAACTGAGTTGTACATAAAAAAAAAAAAAAAAAATGGCAGAGTAAGGGGTAAAAAAAATAACCCTTGAGACGCATCAAAATCACACACAAACTTAGAGGATTTTCATTTACCTTTTATTTTTTTTTTTTTTTTTTTTAAAAAAAAGATGGCAGAGTAAGGGGTTTACCCTTGAGACGCATCAAAGACGCAAACTTATTAGGCTTACTTGAACTCCTTAAGTTCAATATGTGCAATTGAACAAACTTTTCACATTTCCTTTCTATTTAAATCAAGTATTATCTAATAGTTGTTTATAAGTCATCCTCATCTCACACACACAGTGACAAAAGATTATGGGTTGTAAATTGAAAAATTCTACCAACATCTCTGTTTTGCAAATGGTTGAAATTGCTTGCTTGGGTAAAAAAAACAAAAAAAAAATCTCACAAGATTTACATTAGAGTATTTCAATTCTTGTTTAGTGGATGTAAACTTGCCCTGTGAGAATTTGTGCCTAAATAGTAGATTTGAGCATTCTTTCTTAGTGTTATACTCTGTCATGAACTATGTTCTTCAGAACTTGTTTTTAATCTGTCTCTATCACTTTGTATGCATACATGAGAATGATGAAGACACTTAGGATTTATCTCATTTTTCCTATAAAGCCTACCTGAATTTTATCCCTTAGTGAACCAACCTTGAGCTTAAATAACCTTTCTTTTGTGATTAAACCACATTTTGAGCCTATAAATGAAAACTAAGTCATGATTGTCCATCCTCAAGGAGTGTGTAACATGTATTATTCTTGTGTAGTTGTGGTTTGAAAATAAATGAGTTAAGTATGGGAGAATGGAAAAGAAATGAAATGTTTCGTAAAAAAAAAAAAAAAAGTGCAGTTCAAGAAAAATGATGTGGAAAGGTGAATGATGAAATTGAAGAAACTAAAAGATGTGAATAAACACAATTGTTTTCACATAGGTAATTTATTGTTACACATCACCTTGAGTTTAAGACCAGAGCCAAATATGTTCCTACCTTTACCCTAAGCCTCATTACAACCCAATAAAGACCTTCTAACCTATGTTGCATGCATTGTTGATTGATAGATGTATAACCAAGCTTATGGTAGAAATATTCATGATTCAGAGTCTGAGCGTAAACACTAGCCACTTTGAGAGATGTGAGAAGTGAGAGATCCGCTAGCAAGAGTTGTTTGCTCTAACGAATACCTTGTAAACAAAAAAAATATATATATATAATAAATAAACCCATCAAGGAAGTTGTTAACTTTAGTAAAACATTGAGATGGTAGAGTTATGACGTGAGCTCCATACTTTTCAGTCACTTAACTTGAGCACAATAGGGGATGACTATTAAACTATCTATTTATATAGTATTCGATTTCGAATAGTTTTGAAATGCGATAGTTTGTTAATTTGGATGTATTAGAAGAAGGAATTGGTAATAAAGAATATTATAAATTTATGTTGCACTTTTATCACTAGGGACTAGTAATAAGCTGGTCGGGGGGTATGATTAGTGTTTAAATATGTATGTGTTATATCTGTTTCATGTGTTATTTAGGGTTATTATAATATATTATTTGTAGCGTTTTCATATATAATTTTCATAGATGTATTGCTTGATTGTTGAGGTCATAACTTGAGATATACTTATCCAAATTATAGGATATTGACGTTGTTGGACACCTAATATAATGTACTAAAGCTATAAGATGTCATATTGGTCCAATCTTGCAAGTTTGGGGTCCAATTATACTCAAAAAGTCGAGACTACATTGCTGTCCAATTTGTGAATAAGTTTGATCCAAAATACATTTTTGTATTTGGACAATACCTTGAGCTACACTAATCCAATTAGCTCAATTCTAGTTGCATTGGATCACTAATCTATTGGGATACAAGTTGTCTTCAGTTCCAAAAGATTAAAAACGTCGACTTCAAGAGTGAAAAGATGAATCAATGTAAATGTTCCAGATTTCAAAGCGCACAGGACACAATCTGGAAGTTTATTCACAATAATTCACCAATACATCCAAATGACACAAGACCAACTGGAATGAATATCTAAGAGGCGTGTCAACACAGTGTAAAAAGACCAACGCCATTAAATTCACATAAGTGGAGATATTGAGTGTTCAAGTTGTCAATAAAATCTGCCAAGAAATCATAAAGGAAGATTGAGCTACTTCACTATTTCGGTCATATATTTCAAACTGCAAATTCTAATTTCTAGATCTTGGTCTCTCTAGAATTATAACTCAAAGATCTACAAGACCTATTTCAGGAAGAAAGTCAAGATTCGGACGGATAGATGGCTGAAATTATCAATCTTTGTAGGCCACCGAATTGATTGCAAAAGTCCCTACAATGCACAACCTTGTGGCCTATATAAAGGGCTCTTTGGCAACCTTTGTGGGGCATCCGAAAATTCATCAAATTCTTGTAATACATCTATAATTTCTCTTAAAGAAAATGAGTTGTGTTTGTATTAGTATGAGTAGCTAAGTATCTTTCTAGAGCTATGGAGGAAGCTTTAGTAAGATACTATTGATGTTCTTGGCTTATCAATAAAGATCTTCAAACGTATAATATTTATAGTTATTTAATAAATTATGTTAAAGGTTTTGTTATGTTGAGACTTTGATTTGTTGTAGACATATTGGCACAATGAATGCTTAGCCTTACATATCAATAATTGATTTCATAAACTCATTAAGTTAACTAAAAGGAAATTTTCATAATTCTCTAAGTGCTTAACGTTTTATCTTCCGATTGAAATCACTTGATTGTTAGATTTCAGTTGAGTTATCAAGGATAGCCAAGAATAACTCTAATGTTTTACTTAAAGTGGAATCCCGAAGCTCTAGTATTTCAAACATTATATAAACCCTTGAAATATTACCTGCTAGTTAACATCTTTTCTTCCAAACCTCCCTGTGGTTCGACACTCGGACTTCCGAAAAATTTTATTACTTGAGACAAACCTACACTTGGGTGTACAACTTCAAGAGTTATCAGTCGCGGCGACGGCGCTTGAGCAAACAGCCTCGGGCCACAGCTCATGCCTGTCGCGCGGGCCCACCTCTTCCGATTACGCGATTTGCCGCCCTCGTCCTGATTAAGTTGCGATTCCTCTGGTTTCGCCTCTTTTCTCAGCGGTGCGCCTCTGGGTCACCTCGAATCGTGGTGGTACGCTACTGATTCCCCTCGAGTTGAGACTCGCAGCATGATTCCCTTCAAAACTTGGCCCCTATGTCCGTTTTGATTCGACTCTAGGAGGCGTGCCACCGCAATCGAGACAAACCAGTGGTGGCGCGCCGCCGATTCGATTCTACTGTTTCGGCTTCGAACGATTCGAGTAAAAAGGGTTGCGCCCAGTTGCTCCATTCGTGGCGGTGAGTCTCCTGCACGCGAAGGCGGCGACGGCGACTCGCACCCGTGCGTCGATTGACTTAATATATATCCATCTCTAACTCTTGTCCAAATACGATGTATATCTGTTCTTGGTTTAGGTTATTCTTGTGATGAATTTCAAATTCTGATGTACTGTTCATTGGGTTCTTCGATTGGTTTGGAACTGATGAAATCAAAATCAGATTAAACCTTGATAATTGGAACAGTTTTGGGAATTTTTGAAAAAATTCTGATAAACTGATGAATTGTTGGATGTTTGATTTGGATGACACGATTGGAAAATGGTTTTGGAAACTGGGCGATGATGAGGGGAAGGACTGTGCCGAAATTGGATTTAGGACAGGCCCTTCCGTGCAATTTTGGAAATTTGCACATAAGCCCTCGATAAGATTGAATTAAAACTCTGATTTTATTTGTTAAATAATAATATTTTTAACTTAAAATTGGAATATTGGTTGGACCAAAGAAAATAATGAATTAGATTAATTATTTTAATTATTTTGATAATTGATTGAAATCGATTAAATAAAACTGAAATTGGATTTTGAAAATTTTATTTAGTCAAAATTTGATAATCATTGAAATTCCCACTTGGTTAACTTGTTAAATTCGATTTAATTTGTTAACGCATTTACGGTCCGCATTATAATTGTTTGGGTAGGCGGCGTCCAATAATTGTCGGACCGTATTATTTGTTTGGGTAGACGGCGCCCATATAAGTGTTAGTCCGTATAAAATTATGTTTGGGTAGGCGGCGCCCAATAATTGCTCAAATGTGATGTAGATTAACATGTTGGATCTCGATTAAGCAATTAATACCCTGCCTTTAAAACGTTCCTCACTAAAATATGGTTTTTCATTAGATTGAAACGATGTCTTCCATCAAAATTAAAAGTAAACCGGGGATTTTGTTCCAATGGGTATTTAAGACCAAAGTCTTTTGCTCGGATCTACATTCAACGGGACTTTTATAGGGACACGTAGTGTCCCGCTTGATGGTTGTAAATTGACTTAACTTTGTTTCACCAAATAAAAGCAGGAAACGAAAGTTAAGGGACATCCGATTAAACTGGTTTAATCAACTAGGAATTGCAAATTTTGCAATTGGTTTGGAGACCTACAAGTTATGCTATTGTGATATTCAATGGCGGGGATCATGATAGTAGGAATGTGGATCCTAGTCCATTACAATTTATATTTGATATAAATTGCACTCTTCCGATGAGGTCGCTGAGTATGTGAAAATAATGGAGACAAAATAAACACAAAAAGAAAGGTCATGTTTATTTTGATTCTTTGAATATTGATCATAGGAATTATGTGTTTAATTCCCATTTTATTTTATTTCTCTTGGTTAATTGAAATGTATAACCTGTTATTGAGATGTGTTTTGAAACAAACAAATTGGTAGGCCAAATTTTTTTTTCGATCGCACCAAACGTGCGTTTGGTGCTAAGGCAAGAAAATATTGAGTATGTGTTGGACACACCAATCCCGGTTACCCCTGAATCTGGTTCCCTGAGGCAGCCACGTTTGACGTAGCAGCTCAGAAGAAGCATCAAGAGGATGCTTTCCAGGCTCAGTGTGTGATGTTACTCGACATGACTCCCGATATACATAGGCAACGTGAGAAAATGGGTCTCTTCTAAATGCTCAAGCATCTGAAGGATCTCTTTGATTCTGAATCTCGTTCCTGAGATTTATGAAGTGATGAGAGATCTGTTCAAATGCCGGTTAGCTAAAGGAGAGAAGATTTCACCTCATGTGCTTATGATGATATGCCTAATTGATAAACTTGGTAATTAAGGCTTTGAGCTAAAAGACCAATGTTTTCATTTATGCTATCCTTCGGTCGCTTCTAGATTCATATTTTAGCTTCATTGTGAACTACAATATGAATAAGACGGATGCGACCATGCCTGAACTTCACAGCGTGCTCAATATTTTTGAGTTCACTATCACTAAGATGGTGTTCAAAAGAAGGAGCGGGTAGACAAGGATGTGTGCCTCTACTATAAGTAGAAGAGGGCACTGGAAGAAGGACTATAAGGTTCTGATTGCTAAAAGGAAGGCACTGGGTGCTTCTGGCACTAGAACATGTATGTTTGTTATTAAGATAGACATATCCACTAATAGCGCTAACTGTCTGGTATTGGATACCAGATTTGGCTCTCACATTTGCACTAATGTGAAAGGGCTCATATGTCATAGGACAGTTAGGGCGGGTGAAGTCGTCTTACACGTGGGGAGCAATAGTTGCTCCTGAACGTGTGGGGACTTATGTGTTAAACTTACCCTTTGGTTTTAGATTAGAGCTTAATGATTGTCATCTAGTTCTTTCTATTACTCGCAACATATATTTGTTGCATTGTGGATATGATGTTCTTAATATACAAAATAAAAGACTCAAACTTAGTAATCAGGAAAACCCAACTCACTTATGGCATTGTGGACTTGGTCATGCAAACTTGAATAGGATTGCAAGGTTAAGAAAGTTAAACTACTTAACCCCATTCGACTTTTAGTCTCATGGTAATTGTGAATTTTGTCTCAAGGGCAAAATGATCAAAACCCTTTTCTAGGAAAGGGGTTCGTGCCAAAGAAGTTCTAAAGTTGATCTATAACGATGTTTGTGGACCATTGTCCACTCTAGCTAGGGGTCACTTCGGATACTTCATCACTTTTACTGATGATTTCTCAAGATACGGATACGTGTATCTTATGAAACACAAATTCAAATCTTTTGAGAAATTCAAAGAGTTTAAGGCTGAAGTAAAGAAGCAACTTGGTAAGAGTATCAAAACTCTTCGATCAGATCGAGGATGTGAATACCTTAGCCATGAATTCACTGATTACTTGAAGTTACATGGAATCCAGTCACAATGGACTCCTCTCGGATATAGATAGAAGCCAACTTTTACACATATCAAAACGTGGGGTTGCCCCGTGATTGTGAAAAATGATGCTTACCGACAAGTTGGAATCCAAAGGTGAAAAGGTTTACTTTGTGGGATATCCTAAGGAAACTAAAGGATATTACTTCTATCTACCCGAGAAACAATCAGTGATTGTTTCTAGGCAGACCAAGTTCCTCGAAGAATACTATGTCTTTAAAGAACAAAGTCATAAGCTGATAGAACTTGAAGAAATTCAAGAACCACAAATTAACAAAGAGACTGATATCTTGTCAAAGCAACATGACAAGAAATCAGTGGGAGCATTAAGCGACTTTCACAGTGGGAGTCTTTCACTAGGTGATCGTCTTTCAGCCAGTGGGAGCGTAATTGGAGTATGCTTTCCAGTGCAAGAAACTCCAAGTGGGTTGAATGAGAACATCATGTTGGGTTATGGAGCCTGAGTCGGAGAAGGGATGCAGGCCGCTTAAGGAACTCAACCAGGGGGTTTGGTCGAGCACTTCTGCTCGACCAAAGGCGGTTGAGTGCGGCGGGATCCAGGGTAATCAAGGCGCTCGACCAAGGAGCTCGGTCGAGCACATCTGCTCGACCACAGGGCTAGGTTGAGTACCCCGATGGGCCAAACTAGGGTTTCATTTAAATACACTTTTGACTCATTGTATCATTGTATCACCAGAAAACACTCAAAAATAGTAGATCTCCTGGCTTGGTAGTGCCCCCAGACGTAGTCATTCCTGACGAACTGGGTAACCAAATTGTTGTGTTCCTTAATTCTTATTTCATTATTTTCTCCATAATTGTTGCTTAAATCCTAACAACTGGTATCAAGAGCATCGGGTTCAAGGGATCTGGTGGGAGCAATTATGATGGCTGAAGGGAAATCGCCTGTTGAGAAGTTTGATGGAACGGATTTTGGATTCTGGAAATTACAGATCGAGGATTACCTGTACGGTATCAACCTTTGGGTTCAAAGCCTTAAGATATGAAGGATGACGAGTGGAAGTTGTTGGACAGGAAGGCGATGAGTGTGGTTCGTCTGTCGTTATCCAGGAACGTCGTCCTACATACGGTGAAAGCAAAAACCACAAAGGAGATGCTGGAGATTTTGACTGAGATGTATGAAAAACCGTCTGCAGAAAACAAGGTTCATCTGATGCGGAGGTTATTCAACCTGAGGATGGCAGAGGATACTGTGGTAGCCAATCATCTAAACGAGTTCAATATGATCATAACCCAATTGAGCTCGGTTGAGATTGATTTTGATGATGAGGTTCAAGCCCTAATTTTGTTGTCTTCTTTACCAGAAAGTTGGAGTGGGGACGATAATTTAAATCAAGTGCTTCAAAGAGTAAAAAGTGAAACTAAAATTTGATGAGGTTAGAGATCTGATCATGAGCGAAGAAATTCGCAGGAAAGAATTGGGTATGGCCACATGATCAGCCTTGAGTGTGGGAAACAGAGGCAGATCTGAATCCAAGGGGAAGCCAAATCGGGGTAGATCAAAGTCAAGGGGCAAAGATAAGCCCAAGAAGGACAAGAGTCAAGTTGAGTGTTATAATTGTCATGAACTTGGTCATTACAAAAGGGAGTGCAAGGCACAAGCAAAGGCACAAGGAATGCACCAAAAAGAATGACAACTTCAAAGAAAGGTCACATCGATGAGGGCTCGATGCATTAATCTTGGAGCGTAGAAGTCCATTAGAATCGTGGGTGTTAGATTCGAGCATCGTTTCATTATCGTGCAAAGAAGGTCGACGTAATGGAGAAGTACACTTTGAACTTTGGGAAGGTTTATCTAGTGATGATGAGCCTCGAAATCAAAGGAAGGGAATGTTCGGGATTAAGACACCAAATGGGGATCATTTTTGCAGTTGAAAGATGTGAGACATATTCCTGGATTGGAGAGGAATTTAATTTCAGTTGGGCAGCTTGATGATGAGGGCTAAAAGGTGACTTTTGGGTGTAACACGTGGAAGATATCCAAAGGTGTCATGGTAGTGGCTCGAGGAAATAATGAGAGAACGTTGTACATGACAGGCAACACCCGGGATAGCATTGCTCTTGCAAGTGAAAAGGGGAATGCAGATTTGTGGCATTGTCGTCTTGGCCACATGAGTGAGAAAGGGATGAAAGTTATGTGTTCAAAGGGAAAACTGTCAGACCTTAAGACAATTGACATCTGGTTATGTGAGGACTGTGTATTCGGAAAATAGAAAAGGTTGAGTTTTTCGAAGGGAGGCAGAACCTTGAAGAAGCAAAAGCTGGAGTTAGTCCACAGCGACTTGTGGGGTCCAGCACCAGTGACATCCCTTGGTGGAGCGTCATATTACATGACTTTCATTGACGACTCTACGAGGAAGGTATGGGTTTATTTTCTGAAAAATAAGTATGATGCCTATAATGCTTTCAGGAAGTGAAAGGCCCTTGTAGAAACTGAGACAGGTCTCAAAGTGAAGTGTTTGAGATCAGATAATGGTGGAGAGTACGAGCTCCGTGAGTTCAAAGAATTTTGTGAGGCGAATGGAATTCGAATGGAGAAAACCGTGAGAGGAACCCGCCAGCAGAACGGTGTGGCAGAATGTATGAACAAAACCTTATGTGAACGTGCTATAAGCATGAGATTGAAGTGTGGGCTGCCAAAGATGTTTTGGGCAGAGGCAGTTAACACAGTAGCTTACTTGATAAACAGAGGACCCTCAACTCCTTTGGAAAATGGCATACCAGAGGAGGCTTGGTCGGGAAAGGAGGTAAATCTGTCCTTTCTTCGAGTATTTGGGTGTGTTTCATATGTTCATGTTGATGCTGCTAGTAGGATTAAATTGGATGCTAAATCTGTTAAGTGTACGTTTATTGGATATGGCGGTGATGAATTTGGCTATCGATTTTGGGATGAGAAAAATCGAAAGATAATTGGTAGTCGAGATGTCGTATTTAATGAGCAGGTGTTGTACAAAGACATGTTGGGGATATCCAAAGAAGGTGGTTTGAGAATCAGGTTGTGGAGTTAGACATTTCGAACTCAGGTGGGAGCAAGGGGGTTCTAGATGATCAGGAGATTATTGAGGAAGAACCAAGTACACCACCACCAACAATTCCGCTGCGGAGATCCACGAGAGAACGGAGATCTCCTGATAGGTATTCACCTTCTCTTCATTATTTATTGTTGACTGATGGTGGTGAACCTGAATGTTATGCAAAGGTTATACGTAGTGAGCAGGTGAGCAAGTGGAAACTTGTGATGGATGATGAGATGAATTCGTTGATGACCAACGGAACCTGGGAACTAGTTGAGCTCCCTAAGGGCAAGAAAGCACTGCATAATAAGTGGGTTTACAGAATCAAAGAGGAGGCTGATGGAAGCAAACGCTACAAGGCAAGACTGGTTGTGAAGGGGTTTCAGCAGAAACATGGTATTGATTATACTGATGTTTTTACACCAGTTGTGAAGCTAACTACCATTCGGTTAGTTCTGAGTTTGGTGGCTGCAGAAAATTTGGTGTTATAACAGATGGATGTGAAAACAGCCTTTCTTCATGGTGACTTAGATGAGGACATCTACATGAAGCAACCGGAAGGATACTTATCAAAGGGGAATAGTGCGCTTGTTTGCAAATTGAAGAAGAGTTTGTATGGTTTGAAACAAGCTCCATTACAGTGGTACAAGAAGTTTGATGGGTTCATGCACGAGATTGAGATCAATGGGTGTGAAACTGACCATTGTTGTTACTTCAAGAGGTATGACGGTGGTTATATCATTTTGCTATTATATGTTGATGACATGTTGATAGCAGGCTCTAGTGCTCGGGAAGTGAGCAAGTTGAAGAAGAAATTGTCTGAAAGGTTTGCTATGAAGGACCTTGGTGAGGCCAAGCAAATCTTAGGTATGCGAATCGATCGTGATAAGGTGGCAAGAAAGTTGTATCTTTCACAGGCTGAATACATAAAAAAAGTCTTGGAGAGATTTAGTATGGAAGATGCAAAGTCAGTTCGGGTCCCTTTGGGAAGTCAGTTCAAGCTATCCAACAAGGACTCACCTAGTAGTGAAGAGGAGCGAACCTACATGTAAAACACTCTGTATGCTTCAGCAATTGGCAGTTTGATGTATGCCATGGTGTGTACAAGACCAGACATTACACAGGCGGTGGGAGTTGTGTTGGTCCCGGTGCAAACGAGTCTTACACGTGTATGGGGGGGGAATACACGTGTTCAGTGATTTTAAAACTTTTCTTTACTGAGGTCAGCTTGGGTCAGGTTGTCCTGATGATTTGGTCCTGAGAAGCACAGATCGCCCTGAGTCAAAGTCTACCTGAGACAGTGATCCTGAGTTGCTTTCAGATACCTCAGATAATCCCAACTGATCCTGAGTTTTCAGAGATCCTGAGCTGCTTGGATCAGATAACTAACTTACTGAACCCTCAGTTAGAGTAAGCTCAGTTTGGTAACTATCTGTTCTAGCTACTCAGATGTGCGGAATGGTTGGCCCTTAGTTTATACTCATTTTAATGCTTTTGCTGAAAACCTTCCTTTTAATGGAATAGTGATTAGGCTGTGATTCAGTTTAGATGCGACTTCAGTGGATTGATTCCAACTGAATATCAGTGAAAATATGCTTTCAGTTTAAAGATATGCAACAGTTAATCAAAGCAAAACAGAAAGTAAATAACACAGCAAGTTATAGTGGTTCAGAGACTCAAGCTCCTACGTCCACTCTCTCTGACTCTTCAGAGAAATTCACTAATCACTTCCTAAGGTTTTCTGATTACCTCTGTAGTTTACTAATCTTTCTATTTTGAGCTTTCTGACTACCTCTGTAGTTAACTAACTCAAAACACACACAAACTTTCTGACTATCCAAGATAGTTTACTCACTTCTTCTCTAGAGCTTTCTGACTATCTCAATGTAGTTTACTAACTCTTTACAACTCCAATCTCACCAACAATCACACTCAAACTACCTTACAAAGGGTTTGGGGTTTCTTGGTTGGTTTCCAACTAGGATGAGATATCCTTTACAATTAAGAACAATGCAAAGGCTAAGATATCTCGACTAAGCTTTGGATATATCTTATCAAGCTAGGCTTAGTGAAATGAGCTCTCTTCGATATAAAGCACTTGGGAAATTCTTGGGTTTTCGAGTGCTTCAACTTGCAATAATAAGTTTGAGCTCTTGAGTTAATTACAAATTTCCCGTAACCTTCAATGTAGAGGGTCACAAGTATTTATAGGCAGGCACCAAGGTCACTCTTGAAAAACTATCCATTGGAAGAGATAGATCCATGAGTTTCCTCTTATGGTGTGTGATGAACGACTATATTTAGGGTTTGAGACTCCCTAACACGTTTTAGGTAAACCGCTTTTTCATGTAGTTTGGTCATCACTTTTTTAGATGCGAACGTAGTACTACTTGACATGTTTGATGACTGTCATTTGTCGATGTCGATAAAATACGATGTTGTCTTCTTCTTTTTGACTTTTATCTCGATTAAAGGTAGACAAACTCAATATTCTTTTTGTTTACATCTCCGAGTGATATAACCTTAACAAAACTCTTTGTCTTAGTTCCTTTTTATGCGCCCCCAATGTCTTGGGCAATATCTATTTTTTTCTAAGGAATCGCGTTCTTCTCGGTATTGAATCCTTGGATAGATATTTTTCGATTGCCTCGGAACATTAGGTTTATCTTGAGCATTTTTCTTTCAGTCTTGATTCGATGTGCATTATCCTTGAGTCTTGATCTTGATATCCTTGAGTCTTGATGTCTTTGAGTCTTGATGTCTTCGAGTCTTCACAGAGATATCTTGACTTATCTGATTCTTCATCTTTGAATCTTGATTTCTCGGTTTCTCATTAAATTCTTGATTTCTCGAAATCTTCCTCGATTTCTCCTTATCTTGATTCTCGATTTCTTTGAGTCTTGATTCTCGATTTCTCCTTGAATCTTGATTTCTCGATTTCTCTTGAAACTTGATTTCTTGAACTTCTCCTTCATCTATCCCGATCTATTCTGGCGATTATACATTTTGCGGATAACATCTTATGAATCTGATTCAACTATCAAGATTATCCTGAACATGTCATACTCAGGGGTTTTGGGATCTAATCAAAATCATTCTTTATTAAATTCATCTCCCAACAAGTTGTTAGCCGGTTTATGGGCAATCCGGGTAAGCAGCATTGGGAGGCAGTGAAGTGGATCCTTAAGTACTTGAGAGGTACTACTGAACAAACTTTGTGCTTAGAGGGCAAAAGCGTTGAGTTGGCAGGATATGTTGATGCAGGCTTGGCATCAAATGATCTCGACAAAAGGAGGAGTATAACCGGGTATGTGTTTACTTTCGGTGGTACAACAATATCTTGGGCTTCTAAGTTGCAGAAGATCGTAGCTCAATCCCAATCGCGAAAATGAATACGTTGCGCCATCGAGGCTTTTAGGAGATGGTTTGTTTGCAGAATCTTTCGTGTGAGTTGAGGAAGGAGCAAAATGATAGTATTCTGTATAGTGACAGTCAGAGTGCTATTCACTTGGCAAAGAATTTGGCCTTTCACTCGAGGACGAAGAACATTGAGTTGAGGTATCATTACATAAGTTACCTCATTGAGAACAAGATCTTACAGCTGATGACGATCCGGGGAAGTGAGAATCCTGCTGACATGTTGACTAAGGTTGTGACCTTAGAAAAATTGAAGTTATGCATGACTTCAACTGGCCTTAGAAACTGAGATGAAGGCCCGACACTACTACCAATGAGAGAGACTGTTGAAACGGAGATAAGTTACAGTTGGAGTCAGTCTTCAGGTGGGAGATTGTTGGGTTATGGAGCCTGAGTCGGAGAAGGGATCACGGGCGCTCAAAGCTCAACCGACCCGGGGGGTTTGGTCGAAGCACTTCGCTTCGACCAAAAGCGGTCGGCCAATCCGGGGTAATCAAGGTGCTCGACCAAAGAGCTCGGTCGAGCACATTTGCTCGACCACGGGGCTCGATCGAGCACCCCGATGGGCCAAATTTAAATACACTTTTGACTCATTGTATCATTGTATCACCAGAAAACACTCGAAAATAGTAGATCTCCTGGCTTGGTAGTGCCCCCAGACGTAGTCATTCCTGACGAATTGGGTAACCAAATTGTTGTGTTCCTTAATTCTTGTTTCATTATTTTCTCCATAATTGATGCTTAAATCCTAACACATCATAGTTCAAACTCCCGCCAAGAGGCATCTGAAAGTGTAGCTCCTTGAGGACTCTCAGGACATTGATGAAATCGATGCACCACAAAATTTTCACGATTAGAATGTACAACCTGCACAACCACAACTCCGTAAGTCAATTAGGAATCGCAATCCGCCCATTAGATACGGTTACCTCTTGGAGGAACTCGTTATGTGAGTTCCCAATTTGAAAACCGATTTTACGCGTGCGGAAGTGAATCATTTCGTGCGATGCATATAAAACAGGGGTGAGGGAATGGTGATTACAATTTTTTGCTTTTAAGAACGATGTGTGTTGTTTTGCTTATAATCAAATGCATATGACAAGTATAAACATAAAGCAGTAAAGAACACACGATTTTATAGTGGTTCAGACGAAACTCGTCTTACGTCCACTTTTACCTTAACACAGGGGAACCTTAACCAAACTTAACCTTTGGGACTTATATCCCTCACGGGATGGCCGAGATGTTTACCGAGTTCGCACTCAAATGGGACTTATCACCCTCACGGGATTGCCTACCCTCCCTTGCGGGATTGCTAGATGTTTACCGAGTTCACACTCTCCTACAAACTTATCCTATCAAACTGATTTGGGTAAGGTTTGTTTGGTTTCCAACTAGTTTGAGATTTTCCCTTACATTTGTTTAGCCTCCATGCTAAGGATGGGAAAATCTCTCTAAGCTTAGGATATAGCATTTGTGCTTAGATCTAGGGTAGAACACTCTTGAATATATGCGTGTATTTCTAGCTCTGTGTTCTATGGTGGGAATGCTTGAGTATATAGGATAGGGAGCACAATTCCTTTCAACGTGCCTTGTGTTGAATGCCTTAGTCGTACTTCTGATCGGGGCCATATTTCGGGACTCGCGTCATCATCGCACACGACCTTGGGGAAGAACCTTTGGAACCCATATCTTCTTAGCTCAGAGCATCGTTTTTGCTACATTCTCCATACTCTTCCACATTCATCCACGCTTGATAATGAAGGAAGAACTTGTATTTATAGTGTGGATTTGAATGTTACCGTTGGAGAGAATCACATTCAAATCCATACTAATCTATAACTTTTGCGGCTTTTTCGGGCTTGTCGTCTTCCCTCTCATTGGTCCACGTCAATTTGAATCTAACGGCTATATTCTTGATTTCTTCCGAGTCTCTAACGGATATATTCTTGAGGATCTTCTCGAGTCTCGGGATCTTGATTCTCTCTGAGCCTTGAGTTATCCCGAACCTTCATGTTATCTCGAGACTTACGGTTATCCGAGCCTTGAGTTATATGAGCCTTTAGGTTATCCGCCTTGAGTTATCCCGAGCCTTCGAGTTATCGAGCCTTCAGGTTATCTTAGCCTTCAGGTTATCTGAGCCTTCAAGTTCTTGAGTCAGCAGACTTCTCTTGGCCGGACCTTATGCGATCGAATATCTGACACTTTCGAACTTCTTGAGTTAAGTTCTCTGAATTCAAACATCCCGAACCCTCGGTCACATTAACTCGAGTTATCGATTTCTTCTTTGCGATCGATCGATCATTTCGGTGTCGATCAACATATCTTCAGGATCATCTCATGATAGCATCAGGTCATCTGCATTAGGTTAGCATATCAGTTTATCATATCTGATCTAGATCACGTCCCGATCTCGAAACTGATCTCATCTGCTCATCTTCATATCTAATCTCGATCACGTCTGATCTTGATCAGTCTCTTTTGCTCATCTTCTGATCTGCAACCTTCTCTTCTGATTTGCTGGCTTTAGCTTTTTCTTTTCTTCTGATTTGCTCAACTCATCAGCTAACTCTGGAACTCATCTAATTCATCTGATCTCGATCAGTCTCGTCTGCAGCCTCATCTGATATCGATCATCTTCTTCTGATTTCTTTCGTTCCCCCTCAATTTGTTCTTTCGTTCCCCCTTAACTTGTTATCTGTAGAATAGCTTGAATAACACAAGTTAATAATGTTTTGGCATAACTTATCAAAACTAAAATATCCCAACACGTTAATATGGACATACCAGATAAGGATGATCCTAATACTTATTATGAAGCAATATCAGATATTGATTCAGGGAAGTGGCATGAAGCCATGAAATCCGAGATGGACTCGATGTACACCAATCAAGTTTGGGACTTGGTTGAGTTGCATGAAGGGGTTAGACCCATATATTGTGATTGGGTCTTCAAGAGCAAGACCAATGCAAATGACAAAGTACAAACCTACAAAGCTAGGTTGGTGGTGAAGGGTTATAGTCAACGTGAAGACATTGACTATAATGAGACATTCTCATTAGTTGCAAAGATCAAGTTCATTCGATATTTACTTGCGATAGCAGCACACTATGATTATGAGATTTGACAGATAGACGTCAAAACAACTTTCCTCAATGGAGACATTGATAAGGAAGTGTTTATGACCCAACCGAAAGGTTTTACATCTAAGTCAAATTCAAATCTAGTATACAAGCTAAAGATATCCATTTATGGATTGAAGCAAGCTTCTAGGAGTTGGAATATCCGATTTGATGAAGCTATCAAATTTTTTTGACTTCATCAGAAACTCGGAAGATCCTTGCGTTTATCTTAAACGCAACAGGAAGAATATTATTTTCATAATCGGGTATGTCAATGACATATTGATTTTGGGAAACAAAATCCCGTTAATGCAGTCCATTAAAGATTTGCTGTTAAAGACCTTCATGATGAAGGGTCTTGGTGGAGCCTGCTACATCCTAGGGATCATGATCCACAGGGACAGATCGAAGAGGATGTTAGGGCTGTCACAGTCCACCTATGTAGACAAGGTGTTGAAGCGTTTTGCGATGGAGAACTCTAAGAGAGGATCTCTATCAGTAAATCATGGGATAAAGCTATCAAAGAAGGATTGTTCTTCTGTTGAAGTTAATATCAAGCACATGAAAGATGTCCCATATGCATATGCATTTGGGTCAATCATGTACACCATGACTTGCACTAGGCCAAATGTGGCCTACACTATCAACATCACTGGTAGATACCAACAGAATCCGGGTGAGTCTCATTGGATTGCTGTCAAGACCATTCTGAAGTATCTTAGACGAACTAAAGAATGTTTTCTTGTCTATGGTGGACAGTCAGAACTAGTAGTGACTGGTTAAAGCTGACACAACTGTGATGATTACAAATCACAGTCAGGTTACGTTTCACTCTCAATAATGAGGCGGTCAATTGGAATAGTTCCAAGCAAAAGGACCGTAGATTCAACAACCGAAGTTGAATACATTGCTGTATCAGAAGCCTCAAGGAGGTTGTCTGGATTTTATAGTTCTCAAGAGAATTAGGGGTAGTTCCGAGTGTCAGTTGTCTAATAAAGTTGTATTAAGACAACGTTGGTGTGAATGCGCAAGCAAAGGAACCGAGATCAGCAAACAGAAACAAGCATGTACCTAGACTTATCATTTGATCCGAGAGATCATAAGGATAAGAGAAATGGATTAAAATGTATTCCCACATATTTAATTTGGAAGATCATTTCACCAAAACACTGAGTGTTCATGTACACACTAGACATTTGATGGTCAAGGGGTTAGACATGTAGGTGATTGACTCTAGTCCAAGTGGGAGATTGTTAGTGTTAGTGTCCTAGAGACAATCTATTGTAAGGACATAATACTCGATGATATTCAGTTTGATTTAATATTATAGTTCACTTAATATTAATGTATGGCAATACACTTGTTTGAATATTATGTTTGATTGTTTGCATTTATTCATGCAAGTGTTCCCATGAGTCATTGCTGTCATTGAGGTTGTGAGAACTCAGATGACTTAAGCATGATTCTCAAATAGCCCCGATCAAGGATCATCAAGAATGAGATATTGATGATACAATGGAGATTGGTGTGCGATCTGCATCATACTCTTAGAGAGTGTAGTAAGATCTCACTTACTACGAGATACTAGGTATCTCATGATGGATGCACAAATACCTTAAAGGGTATTGGTATACCCATCCGAGAAACCGTTTGATGTATTTCCACTATATATGTCTACGGGTGTCTCTGTTAGAGGGAGCGATGCGATACTCCTTTGACTTGAGGTCAATACGCACGACATGTGTGGGATGATGAACTTTGACCATGACCGACGCTTGCACCCTAACCATGGGTAGATATGACTTTGATTGGGTTCATCACGAAGTACATGTGCGTGGTAGTTGAGCCAAGAATATGATTCATTCCTCAAAGTGGATTTAGAGAGAATACTCATCTTCTCATCATAATTGGATCAAAGTCATCGGCCGATGCACGTCAACTTAGACTTTGTGGCTAAGTGTGACATACATGATCAATTAGTGATTAGAGATAACATGATTAAGTTATTTGAATAGACACTTCATCATGTTCAAGACTTAATCGAGTATTCGCGAATGAAAGGAGGAAATCGTAATAGCTCATGTTTCAGTTACAGGTAGTTGCACGTTTCTCGCAACGTACCTCATATATTGAGAATGTCTGATTTATTGTCTAGGGTTCAATTAAGACCGTTAGTTTGACTAATCACTCGATATATGAGGGCCTATGGGTCACACAACAAGTAGTTCCCTTTTACGGATTATAGTTGGTTGATTAAATGTTAAATTGGATTTAATATTTAATTTATGGAGAATTAATTAATAATAGATTAATTTGGAATTAATTATTATTAATATTTAATTAAATTAGATTTAATTAAATAAGAATTCCCAATAATAATATATGGAATATTATTGTAGGATTTAATATATATATGGAATCAAATCTGTAGAGATTTGATATACATGAGAATTAAATCCGTAGAGATTTTATATGTGGAAAATAAATCTTAGAGATTTATTTAAATAAAGATTAGAGATTTTATTTCCCAATCAGGTAAGCTTAAAATTTAAACTGGGTCTCTCCTCTATATATGAGCTCTTGGGAATTCATAATACGGTTGTTCAAATTTTCTCCATAAAATCTAGAATAGAAATTTTCCTAGCAAATTTCATCTCAAATTTAACGCTGGCAAATATGTGCAAGTCCGTGAACGGGGATTACGTGGATACCATAGTAGAGAAATATGCGTACGATTTACTGTAAGATTTCCCTTTATGTTTATACGTATTCAATTATGCAATTATGTGTTCGTTGTTGGTGAACTTTAATTTCCGCTGCGCATGTATTACGTGTTTACGTGCCTCTAAATTCCAACTGATACTACATGCCTTCTTTGGAACACCAGGTACGTGCAATGATATTAACGTAGTCCATCAATCTAATGTGATGTCTTGGAAGGTCGAGCACCAAAGATTGGTTATGTCGTGAATGATCGGAAAAATGATAGAGCATATTATCTAACTGATGACATATATCTTTCATGGGTTGCATTTGTTAAGTCAGTTACTTCTCCTCAGACTAGAAAGCACAAGTTGTTCGCTCAACACCAAGAGGAAGACATGGGCGTCAAAGAAATGCGAAACGAGCTTGTAGAACTCCAAATGAATTATGATGGCTAGTATCATCAAGCACAATATGATAGTAGATGATGAACGAGACACGTACCAAACTTATTATGATCTCACATAATTTTTTATGGATGATCCCACAGGTGGTGAAGGTTTTGAATACTCTAGAGTACGCATTGCAAGTCTATCCACTTATATGATTAATAGGGAATAACTTCGCAATAGAGAAGCTCATATTGCTCTTAAAAACGACTTGATTTTGCATATATGGCAAAATTTTGGTATTGATAATTAAATATGTAATTTTATCTTCCGCATTGTTGTATTTTGCACATCTATTTGTAACTTGATATATTTATTTACTGTTTTGTATTTAAATTTCTGTAATTTAAATTTTATTATTGAGATTGTAATTTTATTTTAAGTGTATGATATTTTTTTTAATTATAGTTACGCATTTTGAATATCAAATAATTTAATTTATCATCTTATTAATATAATAAAAATTGATTATAGATAGATATAATTATTAAATAGTGAAAAAGAAAGATTGTTTTATTAAGAGATTGTGTTGTGGGTGTTTTTTGATAAAGTATAAAAAAAAATGAGGATTGGTTGAGTTGTACGTTGTATATGTGGAGGAGAGATAAATGAATTATTTATTATGAGATATTGATAAAGTTAGTCTTAATGTTCTCCAAATTCAAATTTCTAATTTCTCATAATTCTTTATTTTTAATTAAATGTTCCAAAATTTTCTTAACCGTCTCATCTTATTTTTTTTCTCATTATTCCACATTATTTTAAATTCGAAATTTTATTTTACTTTAACCTCCCCAATTTTCTAGTGGTTCTACCAATTTAAAAGGACGGTTAGTATTTTCTTCTACACTACTCCATCTTTTCTTTTCACTGTACATATTTTATGGATTATTAACTTTATGATTCTCTTTTAAACCGGCGCCCAACCATGGTCGTTCATCGGTGTGCAGCGTATTACCTTTCAGATTCCAACACTCATTTTCTTTCTCGCGCAATCCCCAACATACTAGAGATTCTCTCGAATGTTATGTTTTTCTTTTTCTTTTACTCAGTTCTTTCTTTCCCAAATTTTTACTCTCTTTCATATTTTTTTCCAATTTTGTTTTGCAGTAATTTTATATTTTCAATTCTTAATTCTAAGATCAATTATTTATTAATCCATGTTGAATCTCTCGATTTCATGATAATGGTTTTTATCATTTTTATGTGGGTATATTTTTTTATTGTCTTTCTCCTCCTCTCAATTTCTCTCTTTTATTAAAATCCATAGCAGCCAACAAGAATAAAGGCAATTTAATTGATTTATATTGTTATTCTTTTTTTTTAAGGATTTATATTGTTATTTTTATTTATACTATTTTGTCGGTTTTTTCTATTTTCTTTTTTCTCAATTTCTAATTTTCCTTTCCATTATTTCAGTTGTCTTAGGCGATTTATTTATTCGCGGCTGGCATTCAATATATGAGGAAATAATTGATTCACCGTGAATTGGTGATCGAGTTATTGATTATTATATTGAGGATTTACAATCAGAGATATATATAATAAAGATTACAACATAATGTGAAGCAACCAAATCTCCAATATAGAAGGGAAGATATAAAGCTAATCTAGGAAAAAATCAATCAGGGATTTTATCCTCTTGTCTTGAGCGAATATATCGTTAATTCAATATACATGAATTAAACAACCATATTTAAAGTTTTCTTCCCTTTTTTTGTTTTGTGTTGATCTCTGCTTTTCTTTTGTGATGTTCGATCACAGTTTTGGCTCCTTGAAACAGATTATCGACCTTCTTTTTTCGATGGATTTGTAGTAATTGTTTTGATTTCAAATGCACCAAAATTACGATATCATGTTCTGAAATTGGGTCTTCTTTGATTTAGATTTCTGGTTTCTTTTCTTTTTTTTTGTGTTTTCTTTCAGTGGATCTTCTATGTTTCTTAACGACTGAGTTTGAATGTGTAATTTTTTAAGTCGATGTATACAAAAAATGATATGATGTTTATTTTACGGTCATGCTCATAGTATAATCTTCAATTAATAAGATTTAGAATCAATTTATGTTAATGGTTTCATTTGATTACCCAACATTGAATTCAAAATTGTGCGAATATGAGACTTCTACACATGGACGGATCTAGGATTTTGTTTCAAGGGGAGCGTTTCATTAAGTAAGGGCGGCAAAATTTTAATATTCAAAATGGCAAAATGATAAAATTTTACGATTTTAAGGTATAAATATAAAATTTTATGCTTCCATAACTTATAAAGTCTTGAATTTGTTATCATTCTATACTCAAATAATTGTAATAATGTAAACCAAATTGAATATACACATATTTTAAACATATAAAAATAATAATTAAGTTATATAAAAAATAGATTGTAAAATTTAAAATTAAAATATAATAATTTTTCAATCCCACGTAATACTCGGGTTTTACACTAGTGTAGATATAATGCAGGAGGTAAATTTTTTTAGCGTTGTGCAAATATATATATTTTTTGTTTGTGCAAATTTTGATTATTCCCCAATATGTAATTAGTAAGTTATTCTGCGTTTGTGCAAATATATTTTGCACTAAGGTTGAATTTATTTTTTGCTCATGTAAAAATAAATATGACGAATAAATAATGCATGTAATATTTATTACAAATTTAAAACTGACTGCAATCAATGATTTTATAACCGATCGACCGGCCGGTTCAACCGGTTTAACCGGGAACCAGTCCGAAGACCCCCTAAAAACCGCTTTTGCGGTTGGACCGGTCAAAACCGGACCAAAATCGATCAAACCAGTTTAACCGGTCCTAACCTTAATTAAAAAAAAAAAACTTTTAACTATATGTATCTCCACCTTCATCCCTTTTATAATATTTTCTCATATTTTTCTCCAACACTTTTCGATGTGGGATAAATGTATGAGGTGGGACAAATTTTATAATACTTCCTCTCACATTTTTCTCCAGCATTTTCGATGTGGGATAAATGTGTGAGGTGGAAAAAATTTTATAATACTTCCTCTAACATTTTTCTCCAACACTTTCGATATGGAATAAATGTATGAGGTGGGACAAATTTTATAATATTTCCTCTCACATTTTTCTCCAACACTTTTTATGTGGGATAAATGTATGAGGTAGGAAAAAATTTTATAATACTTCCTCTCATATTTTTCTCCAACACTTTTGATGTGGGATAAATGTATGAGGTGGGAAAATTTTTATAATACTTCCTTTAACATTTTTCTCCAACATTTTCGATGTGGGATCAATGTATGAGGGGAAATTTTTTTATAATACTTCCTCTTACATTTTTCTCCAACACTTTCAATGTGGGATAAATGTATGAGAGATGAGACAAATATATGAATCAAGGTCCACCCTTTTATATTATTTCCTCTCACATTTTTCTCTAATATTTTCGATGTGGGACAAAAATATAAGGTTCACCTTCCCCCTTTTATATTACTTTCTCTCATATTATTGTGTTATTTATTTATTATGACTATAACTTTTATTGTGTTTTCTTAAATATGAAAATTTATAATATATATGTTTAAATTTTTGTAGGTGTATACTTATTTTATTTTTTTAACTAAACATAGGAAATATTGACAAAAATTAGAAATAAATCATTTTAATTCAGTTGAACCAAGTCCGGCCAAGTTGAACAAATTGACCTGATGGTCTGTCGATCCGATCAGGTTCGATTATGAAAACACTGACTGCAATTTGAAATTTTAGTAATATGTATTTTAAAATGAAGTAAAATTTGGAATTGTGCAAAAAATTATTTGTGTTGTTTAAAAATGAATAGTACACCGAATTGATGGATGTCTCAATCAGGAACAGTGCACGGAATTGAAGAGTTTATTTAATACTATTTAAAAAGTGATAAGTGTTTGGGAAACATTTTTTTTCAACTTTGCCCCTCTATTATTTTACACCCTACAAAATAATCCATACAAACTTTTCAATTAAACCCTTTAGACATTTTTTCCAAACACCAACAAAATAATATTGCAAACAGGGGTTCCACTCAAATGTGTTAAACATTTTTTCCAAACACCAACAAAATATTTGCACCAACAAAATAATATTACAAAGAAATTGGTGTAATTTCATTTGGGAAACATAATAAGATCATAAACTGCAGTCGCGCATTCTCCTCTCTCAAGCCTCTTTCCCTCCATGAAGCTGTTGTATGCCCCATTTGAAGTCATCGTTCTGGCCCCTTCCCCTTCCTAAAGCCGTCGATTGTATGTGTTGCACATTTGAGTAGAACCCTTGTTTGCAATATTATTTTGTTGGTGCAAATATTTTGTTGGTGTTTGGAAAAAATGTTTAACACATTTGAGTGGAACCCCTGTTTGCAATATTATTTTTTTGGTGTAAATATTTTGTTGGTGTTTGGAAAAAATGTCTAAAGGGTTTAATTGAAAAGTTTGTATGGATTATTTTGTAGGGTGTAAAATAATAGAGGGGCAAAGTTGGAAAAAAATGTTTCTCAAACACTTGCCACTTTTTAAATAGTATTAGAATTGATATTATGCTAATTTGAGAAAGGTGAGAAAACGCGGGTAAATTTATTTTCCCCTTATTTCATTTGTATTTAAACTAATAGAAGTGTGAAGTCTATGGTAGGTGTTTCACCATTGGATTTTAATGAGGTAAAATGCAGTTGTTTCATTGATACTGTAACTTTTTTAAATATGAAGTTGGCAATGTACATTTATGAATTTCAGTAGGACAACTGCATTTTACGTCATCCTCTCGGATTAAAATTATAAAACTAGGGATATCTTATGGTAGAATGTCCACTTATGCAGGGAACACAGGTTGCATTGTGTGTTTATATATTTTTTAAACAAAGGTCTAGATAATTTTAGAACACCCCCTAATGTTCAGGAGCTCTTGATTATATTACAAAATATCTTAATTAATTGAATTTGTGATGCTTACCGTCCAAGTGTGTTAATAGGTGTTAATAATTTCTATACCAAGTAAAAGTCATAATTTAGATTTTGATTAGGTCATTAAAGGTTGATTTTGGGTCACCTTACCTAACTAACAATGCCCCAAGTTGTAATTAGATATAATTATGACACTATAGACAAGGACGGAGCGAGGAAGACAGGGGGGCATTGGGCCCCTCGAGATTTTGAAAATTTTCAGGGTACTTTTAGTAATATCACATTTATATAGTATAAAAAAATATTTAATCACATATGTATGTTTGAATAAAACTAAGTTGTTCTACTTGAACTTGACAATCAATTAGGGAATTTTATTGTTGATGTGAGTTTAGATGAAAAAATTTCTATGGTTACTGGAATAGGAGGTCTTACTCAAAAGATGGTTGCTATAATAAAAGTCATATTATATTTCCATTTGTTTATTTGTTTGTTAAGTCATCATTGATCTTACCCGTTGCCACAACTACAATGGGAATAACATTTTCAGCAATGTAACTTATCTAGAGTTAATTACTTAACCAAATGGGAGACAAAATTTTGAATTAATAATTGTTTGGTTGTACATAGAAACAATATTTTTCAGAAAGATAGTAAAAAAAACAATCATGCAATGTTTCCAAATCATGAAGAGTCGAAGATGAATGTTATAGTTTAATGTCATGTAATTACGTTTAAAATTTATATTATATAAGTATATGTATTGGTTTATGCTCCTGTTTTAAACTTTTATTTTCGTACATTTTATTACTATTAGTTGAGAATTTTTTTTTTGGTACCATAACTTTCTTATAAATTCATTTTTCGTCCCAAAAACATTTAACTATTTAATTTTGGTCTCATAGCTATCTTTACTGTCCAATTTTAGTCCCATTTCGCTGAAAAATAGAAAATTTTGTCATTTTTTATCATGCGCAAATCACGTATCGGTTAAAATTGGGGATTTTTAAGCTCGTTCATAGCTGACGTGGATGTTGACTGATAAATAAAATTTCATTTTTTCCGCAACTTAGGAGGAAGTTTCTTGTTCTTTTTTTTTTTTTTTAAATGAGTTTTTGTTTAATAGTCAACGTCTTTGTTAGCTATGAGCTCGAAAACCCTCAATTTTAACCGACTGGTGACTTGTGCATGATAAAAAATGATAAAATTTTCTATTTTTTGTGAAAATGAGACCAAAATTGGACATATAGATAGTTATGAGACCAAAATTAAACATTAAAATTTTTTTTGATGAAAAACAGATTATAGAAAAGTTATAGGACCAAAAAACTTTTTTTCCTCCTATTAGTCGGGCCCCCCTGGTCGAAAATTCTGGCTCCGTCATTGACTATAGGAATGTTGTTCATCATACAAAGATGAAATATCACAGAAAAATAATTTATATTGATTTCAACTAGAATGGAAATGTAAAATATTTGTTAATGTTAATTCTACATTAATTTTCCAAGAGTTCTCTATAATGGGTAGGCGAGGTTATGATAATATGTATATTTTTCACATATAAAAAATATTTCAGGCTTCTTCTATATATCTTCACTCTTTGGAAGAAAAAAAACTCTCCTTTTAAAAATGTTTAGTTCTTTAAGATTTTTCATGAGTGTTAGTTTAAGGTTTGATTTATCTATTATGATACTTCACTTTTGGTAAAAATGCTTCTTTGTTATTCTGTATTTCCTTTTCTTCAAAATTTGAGTGGAAAATTCAATATTAAAAGTATTTTGGGGCTTTATGTGTGCTGCATGGTATTACGAATATTAGAGACCATGTATAATGTATGGGTTTCACGATGTTGCCACATGATTGTAGGATTTTTTACTATGCCAGTGTATTTAGTTTGATGATTAAGTTGTAAACTCTGTACTGTATAATTCCTAAATTTAACATCGACTTTCAATGTGTTAATATTTGCTTATGATGTTTTGGCAGAAAAGCAGAAATGTTTGGAAAGTGAGTTGAAATGATATGCAATTTTCCGGGTGGAGGAGAGAATAAGGTAGATCCTTTTATTAATCATGCATAATCAGATTTTTAGTCTGGTCTCGTGGCATGTTTTTAGCTTCCATTGTGGGAATAAAGAAAGTAGAGTCTTGGATAACCCTGGAAATTTATTGAGCTCATGCCTTTTTTTTATCTTTCTAGACATGACAATGTAGAGACTATTGTCTTTCATGGAAAAAAAAAAGGAGTCAAAAAACTCATGACGATGAAGAGAGAACTTGGTAAGGCCCTACACTTGCGAATGAGCATGCGCTAAATTTATTTCGAAACACGAAAAATAAGTATTAATTTTCTCATTTTTGGAACAAAGTCAGAAGCAATCTCAGGTTTGTTTATAGTTTTTGAGGACATTATGTGATAAATAATTTGAGAATGTCATGAAATTTCTTTCCAATTTCTAGACTGACTTCCCATTCTTAAGGACATTTTTATTGACGCCAATTAATTTTCTCATCTTTGGAACAAATCAGAAGCAATCTCAGGTTTGTTTATAGTTTTTGAGGACATTGTGTGATTTATTTTGTGATAAATTTTGTATAGTGTCATGCTAATTTGAATCATGACAATGGATCATATTATGCAAATCATTTGTTTTAATAATTAATTTGAGAATTTCATGAAATTTCTTTCCAATTTCTAGACTGACTTCCCATTTTTGAGGACATTTTTATCGAAGTCAATTAATTTTCTCATCTTTAGAACAAAGTCAGAAGCAATTAGTTTTATACATACGTGACCTTCCCTAATTTTCCAAGCAAAATTTAGTGTTAGAGAAGATCTAGGTTGAGTTCAGATCGAATACAGATAGAAATTGTAGGGTATTGTTGTTTAGGATCGTGCTTATTCAGTGCATTTTTTGTCGTCATTTTATATTAGTGTAAATATTTAATCGACAACTTAACGCCTGATCTGCATTGTGTGCTGCTTTTGTTTCAACTTTACAGATCAAGATCCAAGAATGATATTTTATGATGGAAATGGAGTTGTGTGTTTCTCAAAGGGAAAATATTTGATTTATGTATTGAAAGTGTCTCACAAATGCTTGAAAATGTGAGCAACTCTTTTTTTTTTTTTTGGATATGGCTTCTGCAAATATGAAATGTACTTTCAGAATGTCATGCTATTTGCATTGATATTATTGTATCTTGAACAGTAATGATTTAAATATGGATTTGCTTGTAAAAAAATTGAACCATTATGTGATAAATTTTGTATAGTGTCGTGCTAATTTGAATCATGATAATGGATCATATTATGCAAATCATTTGTTTTGATAATTAATTTGAGAATGTCATGAAATTTCTTTCCAATTTCTAGATTGACTTCCCATTCTTGAGGACATTTTTATCGAAGCCAATTAATTTTCTCATCTTTAGAATAAAGACAGAAGCAATCTCAGGTTTGTTTATAGTTTTTGAGATTTTGTTGTATCTGTTTTTTCTCTACAGAGTTTTTCTCTTGTTGCAGCAGATTTGAATAATGTACTCTACATTGCTGGTGGATATGATGGAAGATATTACTTGAGGTAGGACATAGTTGTCGCTATTTATTTATCCTAGCAATTTCAGAGTTTTTTATACATATGTGAAGGAATTAAATTTGCCTGCTTGGTTGCTATCACATAATGGTTCAAATTTTTTTTACAAGCAAGTCCATATTTAAATCATTACTTGTGGTGTAGTATGATGAATTAATTAAAGATTCTAATTTATTGAACTAAATATCTGAAATTTCTAAAGATATTTTTTCCTCTGGCAATTTATCATATACATCAAAACTTAATAATTCTCCAGTCATGTAACATTGTTAGTGTACAATGCAAATTTTCAGCTTCATTATTCATGGAATCTAATGGTGAAACCTTATAGCCGCATTTCTTATATTCCTACTCATTAGAACTTAGAATGTAACCTAATATGATTGTTAGGTTGTGAACTTTTATAATTGGTTGATGTGGCTTTCAAATTATGTGGTTGTTGTTAGAATTTTTAAGTCTTGCTAAAATGAGGATCAATATGAAGAATTTTTAGATTTGGTTTTAGTTTTTGTTAATTATCTTGTGGGAAAAATGGCAGCACAGGGGCACATAGAGTGAAGACTGTGTGTGTTGACTGATTTGGTTTCATAACATGGATGGCAGATGATTCTATACATATGAGAATGAAACATTTTGCAGCTTGCTATCTTTTGAGATAATACACATTATTAGTGATGTCAAAGTTGATTGATAATCTATTCAAGTTCAGAATTTAGTTGGACATATGATGCCTAAAAAATGCAATTATGATGAATTAATTTTGAGGCCTCATCTAGCTACTAAATAGAAGTTTTACTTAAATTGGTTGTTGCTGATTGCATATGTAATTTGAATGCATCCTTTGTATTTTGCAGCTTGCTATACTAGCTGGATATACAAATGATGAGATGGTGTAAATTTTAGCTGTTGGAATTGCCCTTTTTTTTTTTTTTTTTATTAAAAACATTGTGACAGATAGAAGTTATTATGTGATTGAGACCATAATGAAAACAAAATAATACATAGGTACTTCAGTAATTGAGATTTTGAGGAAGAAATAAGTTGAATATGTTATTTCTTACTTATTAAGGTTTCAAATATATATTTTGTATTTGGAACTCCTGCAACAGTAGTTATTACTTATTAGATCTTCTTCATGTTCATGACCTGTCATTATTTTTTATCAGGTGATCAACTAGCATGAGGAAAGGAAACATGGCGATGCTCGGGTATGGATATCAAGATGTATCCATCATCTTTTCTACTGGGAAATAACAAAAGAATGAGTATATTGTTTATTTGCCCATTAAAGAGTTGATTGAAAAGGCTGATTATTTGTCGTTCCATAATTTTATGCTTATAGTTACATATAACCAAGTATTGATACTTGATGTCTTTTCCTCTAATCCTTTATTACTTAGCTCCTATATTAAATACTTACATTACATGGGAATGATAAGATTGTTTTCATCCTTGCAATAGCCAAAATAAGGGACAATGCACTTGCATTATCTATTGTACAACGAAACAAACCTAAGAATATATTTTCTCTACATTTCTGCATTAGGGATTTGAGGTGAAGTTCCCTGGGAGAAAAGGGATGAAAGTGACGCCACAACGTTGAGAAAGAGTCCGGAGGAAACTGGAATAGATATGTTGCTTGTGGATATTGTAGTTGTTCTAAAACCCTTCCACTCAACGTAATCAATTTTTAAATTTTCTTGATAAAATGCATGTACTGATTCTGAATAATTTTTCAAAAAAACACCCATGTTTCGTACGCATAGAAATATTTTTGGACAACAAATGACCTTGTAGTGTGCTCCAAATAAAGTGCGGCACCAATTTATACTCAGGATACAGTTGCATTTTGAAGAGGCACTTGCATTAGCTGGCTATATGGGCAATAAGATAGTTAATACATGTTCTGACATTAAAAATGGTTGGTGACACAAAGAGTTAAAAACTTACGACATTAAAAAAATGTTTGGATGCCTCATAATTTTATCTATTTCCACGAGTTGTTAGTCCTGTGATAAATTCACTGGATTTATTAATGATGTTTGTTTTCCAATTTGTAACTCGAAGATAAAGCTGAAGAAAATCAAGATTGCATCTGGAAAACAAACGAGAGTTGACTTCACCACTATCAAGTATAGGTTGTTAATACCTTTGTGGTACTGCATCTTATATTATCTTTATTTACATATCATTATTTGTTTGCTTTGCCAATCTATCTGTTTTATCCTTTGAACATCATGAAAAATATTATGCTAAAGAAGCAACTAATTAATGCTTAGAGAAGGTCTCACCTCTTTGTTCTTTAATAGTCTGCTACAACTAGATGAGCAAGTACTTCAGTAATTGAGATTTTGAGGTAGAAATAAGTTGAATATGTCATTTCTTATTAAGATTTCAAATATAAATTTTGTATTTGGAACTATGCAACATTAGTTATTACTTATTAGATCATCTTCATGGGTCATGACTTGTCATTATTTTTTATCAGGTGATCAAATAGCAAGAGGAAAGGAAACAAGGCGACGCTCGAGTATGGATATCAACACGCATCCATCATCTTTTCTACTGGGAAATAACAAAAGAATGAGTATATTGCTGCTTTGCCCATTGATGAGTTGATTGAAAAGGCTGATTGTTTGTCATTCCGTATTTTTATGCTTATATTTACACATAACAAGTATTGATATTTGATGTATTTTCCTCTAATCCTTTATTACTTGGCAAAGTATAGTGTGAACAAGTTTCACGGTGAAACTGGTTAAGGAGTGTGGCTTATATTACTAAAGAGTGTGACTTTTTACTATAAAGGGTATTACTCATAAAAGTGAAGGGTGTGACTTATAATATATTATAGCAGAGGATATCGTAGCGATAACTGAAGGGTGTGACTTATATTACTAAAGAGTATGCCTGTAAAAAAAAAAACGGTGAACAAGTTCCACGGCATACCAACTCTTATTACTTAGCTCCTATATTAAATACTTGCATGCATGGCGAAGATCAAGATGAACAGAGCAGAAGGGGCAATTTTCTGATATACACTAATCCTTTCTTTTTATTCCTTTGTGTGTTCATATGTCATGATTGTTATGTTTCACCTTATTGCTTATAAAGGTAAAGAGTTTTGATACGAACAATGCAGAATAAAGTTTAGTACAGATTAATGTGAAATTACATATAAGCTTCTAAGTTGGATGCTTGTAGAAAAATTACATGCAACGTGGCACGTGGTAAATATCTAGTAATTAAAAAAAGGGCTAATGGAATAATAAAGGGTATTGAAGTTATTTTGCTGCTCACTTTGTATTTAATTGAAATAAAGGATTTGGATTGTATTAAAATGAAATAAAAGCCTTTACTTTGTACCTATTTGAAAGCACCCCAATTTCCTCCATGTTCTATCTTTTTAACCACTTTTGGCTGCTTTCAGCTCTCTTATATATTTTCGTCATAAAACATCTAACCGAGAACTTCACAAGTCAGTGATTATTAAGTAATATACATGTTGAACTTGGTCTGTAAAACACAAACTCATCACGTAGTAGGTATATTAAATCGTCTCATAACGACAAATAATATTGACTTAAAAAATGAATAAATAAGTAGATAAATTCAATTGGATTAATATCACAATTTAACTAACAATAATTTATCAAAGATATTTTATTTTTATTATACGATTTAATTTGTGAAAATTGATACACAAGACTCCATCAACATCATAATAATGCACATGATTCCATCAACACCATGTCATATATTATTCATTGGTAGTTTTTTTTTTTTAATGGGCAAATGAAAGAACTCCCCACGGTGTACCATTAGCCCATCCACTGGATGTGATATAAATTAGGGATATGTGAAAGTAGCAAACATTCTTGGCTTTGTGGGAGAGGGTCAACATGGTTTAATTTTTAGGATAAACTTTTACATTATTTTAATGAGAAATTTGTCTCACACAAGGCTCAAATTTGCATTGCCGATTATTTTTCCCCACATCACCACAGATTTTACCACTTGTATGTTCTCCTGGGAAATGCACTTGATATGCCTCACATTGTACTCCCTTACATGAACACTTGGGATGCACAAAGTAAAACCTCACGTGAACACTTAGGTGGTGTTTGTTTTCAGTCGGGGAGGTCCGGATGGGGGATGGGCCTCCCCCCGTCCCGTCCATTTTTTGGATTTTCACATCCCATCCTCCATCCAAATACACATTCATCCCTATTATACATTTATACCCTAAAATTATCACATCACTACTTTTCTTACACCAACTCATTCTCTCTCATACTTTTCTTACAACAATTCATTATCTCTCTTATTTTTCTTACACTTTTCTTTCATACAATCATTATCACACTAATTAACAATAATAAAATAATACATCATCATAATTAAAAAATATTGATTTGACATAAAGCTCCATTCATTCCTACTACATCCAACCCAAAATAAACAAGGAATTACTATTCACATGATTTCCCCCATCCATTTTTTTCCTCATCCAGATTTGCCTCATCCACCTCAAGCTCAAAACAAACATACCCTTAGGGTATGTTTGTTTCGAGACTCACCCGGATGGACTTAGGACTTTGAAAACCACGTCCCATTATAGTTTGAGATTTAAAATTAGATTTCAAAATATTCTCCTATAAAGTACACCTACACCCCTATTTTTCACAAAATTCAATACAATCACATCACTATTTTTCTCACTCTCAACACAATATAATAATATTATATCAATCATTATTAAACATTGATTTGATATAAAGTAAAATCCCACCCTATCAAAATCTCAAAACAAACACATATTTTTTACTATTCACCAAGACTTTCAAATCCATAGAATTTCGAAGTCATAACTTCCTCCGCACACCTAAATCCCGAAACAAACATACCCTTAGTTATATTAATCCTTTGTTAAGTAACTATATGCTTTCAATTGTTCCTATCTAAACTTAACTACAATTATGATCTATGACTATATGAGACAGAGTGAAACACTATTTCATAAAATGAACCTTCATGAACTATTATGAAAGATTGTATAAAAAGAAAGGATTTTATCGATATAAAAAAATATGATAACTTTGGCGCCCCAAATTCAAAATGAAACCTTTCAACTTAAACACTCTAAATCTGAATCGTCACTTAAGTAACCGCAAAATTTGAATTTATAAATTTATCTTTAAAATATAACTATAAACATAAGTATTACATTTTACAGCGGAATAACCTAATCATAAATATTAATTGAGATACAAAAAAATTGGAAGGATCCTTAATTTAAATTGCAAGATATATATTTATAAAGATATCGTTTATAAAAAAGATAGTGTACATGATACTTTATCAAGTAACTTTAAAAGACTTCTCGACATAATAATTAAACCATTTTAGGAGATGATTACTCATTCATTGAAAATCAATATTAGGGTCGGCCCCTCTTGATCACAACCTGAAAAATGATAGTATGAGGGGGGTGATATAAATCTCACTTGTGGACATCCTGTATTCTGCTATACAGATTGATAGTACGTAGCAATAATTAATCTTAGTATTTTATTATAAATTGTTCTTATGCTTTTGCATAGTTAATTTTGGAGGGTCGCTCGAAATCATAGTGTGAACCCATTCGTAGCTAGATTCTTAATGTAATCTTATTCGTATTTTTAAATTCATAAACATTGTAAATATTCATAATTATTATATTAACATATTAACATTAGATCATTAGATCATTGGGGACATTAGAAGCAATTACCACGTGTGATCGTGAATCATATATCACATATTATAGTAACATATCATAAGTTTGTTATTAAAATCTTATATTCTTATATATTTGTATTATTGTGTTATTTGTTATAGATTTCTGTTTATTTAGTTTATTTTAGAATACACCAACAATGCATATAACATTAACAACTGCAATACAAATATGATATCCACCTTCTTAACTTTTAAGAAAAGTTAAAAACTTGAAGCTAGTTTGTGAGCTTCAAGCGTGGCGGAAGATTGTTCGAACTTTGATTTGAGCAGCACTTCACCTAGCACAATATTTACATTTTCTCGTTATTAATTACTCTTGATTTAAGTAAAGTATTCATAAGTTTAACGGGGACGTTAAAATCTGTTCTTAAGATTTCCTTACTCGTAAGCTTTTATCGAACTTTTACTAAATAAAACGGCTATTGGAGTTTTTAATCAAATTTCAATACTTGCAAGATGGAGCTTTTAGGTTCACTCCCAGCTTGATGTAGTTTTAGAATCCGTAAAATTATTTATAGCTCACCTAAATTCATGAAATAATTCACAGTAGCGGATAAGAGCATGTTGTATTTAATTATGATTTTTATAAAATTAGTTCATGTGTATACTAATCCCAGTAATTCAAGAAACACAGCTATTCTACAGCTTCAACATACAAACTTAAAAAATTCATAACTTTTAAATCACAAATCGGAATTGTATAAAAATTGAGAAGTAGCTTCATAACTCACTATAGTTTGAAACTGTATTTTTACATTTTGCAAAAGGTCGTGTATAAAAAGTCAAAGATATAAAAAATTGTACAACAGTTTCATTCTTACACACATACCTATTTTTGGGCCAAAAATTCCATTAATTTATCTTATCAAATTTTGGGAGTTATATTAAATTCCTTAGGAAAACATAGAGTACTCCATGTGTTATATTTTTTAAAGATCTTTAATTAGAAAATATGAAAGTATAGAGAAAAGTCTAAAAGAAAATTTCCAAGTAAGTTGTATGATTGAAAAGGGTTGCGAGTCGTATTTTTATCGAGAGTACTATGTGGCTAATATGGTAACAACTCACAAACAAAAATGATTAATCGAACAAGAACACTGCGGGAAGAACCGTAGTTCTTCCCTGAAATGTGGGTGTAGGTATATAAGTGGAATGAGGGAAACATTCCAGTGTGTGTCCCTTTACAATGAACTGTGAGGTCCTTTATATAAAGAGGACCAGCACGACAAATCATAAGCACGACAAATCGTTAAGCACGACAAATCAATAAGCACGACAAGTCGTTAAGCACGACAAATCGATAAGCACGACAAGTCATGTGCATAAAGCATGACAAAACATATGCGTAAGCACGACAAATCACGTGGTCTCGGTGGGACCTGCTGGTCTCGGTGGGACCTGCTGAAATGTGATAATTCGTCCTGCTGACGTGTGATAAATCTGGTGATGCTGACGCGTGATATATTTGAGCACAACAATAGCCCCCAAGATCGGGCTGTGACGTTGTTCAGAGCTTGATCTTGTTTCATGTCTCGACCAGATTTCATGTTTTGTTGCATCTGCAGTCGCATTGTTTGCCTTCGAGCTTGCTCGGGTGCCGTATGAGATCTTGATCGTTCAGAATGAGCCCCTGCATAGAGGATCTTACCTTCGTCGTCGATCTAGTCTGTGCTCGTACTTCGGGGCGAGCCCCGTCGTACGAGTCTTTTCTGTGCTCGTACTTCGGGGAGGGCCCCGTCGTACGAGTCTTTTCTGTGCTCGTACTTCGGGGAGAGCCCCATTGTACGAGTCTTTTATGTGCTCGTACCGGGAAAACCCCCTCGTCTAGTCTTTTGTCGATGCTCGTACTTCGAGAGCCGTCATCACATCTGAGTCTTTTTTATTCTCTCGTGCCCGGGGAGAGCCTCGTCGTCTGAGAGTCTTTTTGTGCTCGTGCCGGGGAGAGCCCCATCGTGTTTGAGTCTTTTTGTGCTTCGTGCTTCGGAGAGCCCGTCTCTGAGTCTTTTCTGTGCTCGTACTTCGGGAGAGAGAGCCCCGTCTGAGTCTTTTTTACGTACCGTGCCGGGTAGAGCCCCGTCGTCTGAGTCTTTCTGTGCTTTCGTGCTTCAGGAGAGCCCCCGTCGTCAGACGTCTTGTTGGGATATTTTAGTTTTTATGAATTATGTCAAAACATTATCAACTTGTGTTGTTAAAGCTGATTTACATATAACAAGTTGAGGGGGAACGAGAGAACAAATTGAGGGGGAACTCACGAAATCAGACGTAGATGATCAAGATGATCAAGATCGACCCGACGAGATCGAGAGTAAGATGAGTTCCGACCGTTAATTGAGATCGAGCAAAATTAGAAGAGAAGATTGAGTTCCCGAGTTAATTGATGACGGAGATGACCCGATCGATGACTCGCAAAATTAGAAGATGATCGATAAGTTAAGCCGATCCGTGATCGAAAAAACCCGGAAAGAAAACGTAAGATCGTAAGAGAAGGTTGCAGATCGAAGAGGAGAAGATAAGATCGACGAGATCGACGTGATCGAGATCGATATGAAGATGAGCGGATGATCAAGATCGACGTGATTAAGATCGGATGTGCTAAACCGATATGCTAACCTAATATGCTAACCCGATGTACTAATCGATGCAGATATACCGATATGTCGACTGATGCTATACCGATCCGATCATGTGAGCCGATCAAATCAGAGAGAAGAAATCGATATCGAGAACCGTAAATCTGCATACCGCATCGAAAGAAGTCATCGTAAGAGAAGTCATCCGAAGTCATATTCACCGAGAATCGTAACGCCGATGATCAATTAAAAGAAAAGCAGTGACCGAGGGTCGATGTCCGGATTCAAGAGTCAACTCCGCAAGCCTCGAGTGTCGCGATGCCCGACGCATAAGGTCCGGCCAAGAGAAGTCCGCCAATCAAGAATCTTGAGTCCAATGAAGCCGAAGTTTGAAGAAGCCGAGGATCGCATAACTCAAGAATATAAAATAGATTCAAATTGACGTGGACCAATGAGAGGAAGACAACCAGCCTGGAAAAGATGTAAAAAGCTACAGAACGGTATGGATTTGAATGTGACTCCTTCCAACGGTAACATTCAAATCCACACTATAAATACAAGTTCTTCCCTCATTATTCGTGTGGATGCATGGAGATTATAGCACGAGATGCTACAGAGCCAAAGAGAGTTATACCCAAAGCATTCCCACCATAGAACACAAGTCTGTAGATATACAAATATGTTCAAGAGTGTTCTAGAACCCAATCTAAGCAACCCACGATGTATCTAAACTTAGAGAGATTTTCCCAACCTTAGCATTGAGGCTAAACAAATGTAAGGGAAAATCTCAACCTAGTTGGAAACCAAACAAACCTTACCCAAATCAGTCGGTTAAGTTTGTAGGTGAGTGTGAACTCGGTAGACATCTAGCAATCCCGAAAGGGAGGGTAGGCAATCCCGAGTGAGGGTGATAAGTCCCGAGGCGAACCCGAGAGGGTGATAAGTCCAGTTTGAGTGAGAGCTCGTTAAATATCTAGAGGCGAGCCCGAGAGGGTGATAAGTCCAGTTGGAAGGAATATCCCTAGGAACATGGAGAGTGGATGTAGGAGCTTGAGTCTCCGAACCACTATACTTTGTTGTGTTCTTTATTGCTTTATGTTCTTATATTGTCATATGCATTTGATTATAAGCAAAACACAACACATGAGCTCCAAAGTTAAAAATCTGGAATCACCATTCCTTCACCCCTGTTTTTATATGCATTTCATGATTATTCCGCATTTCATGGGTTTTCCACCGGGACTATCAAGTCTTTTCTATGCTCGTACTTCGGGGAGAGCCCTGTCGTACGAGTCTTTTGTGTGCTCGTACTTGGGAGAGCCCCGTCGTACGAGTCTTTTATGTGCTCGTACTTCGGGGAGAGCCCCAAGGTCTGAGAAGTTTTTTGTGTTCAGACTTGGGAGAGCCCCATTGTACGAAGTCTTTTTCCGGCTTCGTGATTGGGAGAGCCCCCCATCGTCTGAGAGTCTTTTGTGTGCTCGTGCTTCGGGGGAGAGCCCCATCGTCTGATCTTTTTTGCTCAGTGCTTTCGTGCCGGAGAGCCCCATCAGACGAAGTTAGTTCAGGTTCGCATCGGGAGAGCCCCATCGTGACGAGTTTTTTAGGTGCTCGTGGAGAGCCCGGCCGCATTTTTTCCTCGCGGTTCGCACCGGAGAGCCCCCCATCTTACGAAGTCTTTTGATGCTCTCAGACTGGGGGAGAGCCCCCACAGACGAAGTCTTTTCCTTCAGGCTCAGACTGGGAGAGCCCCACAGATGAGTCTTTTTCAGGCTCGTGACTCGGGAGAGCCCCATCGCATAAGCCCAGGTGCTCGCATCGGGAGAGCCCCATCGACGAAGTCTTTTTTCGCGTTTCAGCATCGGGGGCCCCATCGCATGTCTTTTTTTCGGTCAGACCGGGGAAGTCCCACAGACGCATCGAGTCTTTTGCGGTTCAGATTTTCCGGGAAGCCCTATTGACGAAGTTCTTTTAGTGCTCGTGACTGGGAGAGCCCCACAGATTTAGCCCTTTTTTTCGGTATCGACTTCTGGGAGGCCCGCCATGTCTTTTTCAGGTTTTCAGATTGGAGAGCCCCATCAGATGAGTCTTTTTTCTGCGGCTCAGACTTCCGGGAAGTCCCACAGACGAAGTCTTTTCTCCAGGTTTCAGATTTCCGGGGAAGCCCCATTGTACGAGTCTTTTTAATGCCCGTGGGATAATGGTCTTCAGGGGTGGCTCGTCGGAGAGAGCCGGATGGTATCCTGCTCGGGATGAGCAGATCTTCTGAGATGGCTCGTGAGAGAGCTAGATGGGATCCTACTCGAGATGAGCAGGTCTTCTGAGATGGCTCGTGAGAGAGCTAGATGGGATCCTACTCGAGATGAGCAGGTCTTCTGAGATAGCTCGTGAGAGAGAGCCGAAGATGCTTGAGGGAGCTAGGAGAGTTTATACCATCGTCAAGATTCACTTACTACGAAAGGGGCTTTATGACTTTCCTCCGCCCGCATCGTCAGGCGATTTATAGAGTAAATTTTATATTGCCGTCGACCACTTATGGACGAAAGCGCTTTGCGACCTTTACCCCAGATAAATCGCTTCGATCGACCGCGGTGGTCTCATGAGAGAGCCAAAGTCGATGAAGGCAAGCAGGCTAATGCTGATAGAGGCGGACCAGTCACGCCGAAACAATGAGCCAACATCTCATCGCCGAGAAGGCGGAGAATACTTCGCTAAAACGGCGGACTAGACATCACCGAGTTAGCGGAAAGCCGACGCCGAGGAGGTGAGCTAGTCATCGCTGCGAAAGCCGAAAACCTCATCGCCGAGAAGGCGGAGAATACTTTGCTAAAAACGGCGGATCGACATCGCCGAAAGTTAGCGTAAAGTCGACGCCGGCGAGGCGGGCCGGTCGTCATCGCCATCATCTCATCGCCGAAAGGCGGAGAATACTCGCTAAAGCGGATCGACATCGCCGAAGTTAGAAATGCCGACGCCGAGGAGGCGGCCGGTCATCACCGCGGAAAGCCGACGATCTCATCGCCGAAAGGCGGAGAATCTTCGCTAAAACGCCGGATCGATATTGCCGGATAAGGCCGGTGCCGAGGAGGCGGGCCGGTCATCGCCGCGGAAAGCCGAGGATCTCATCGCCGAGAAGGCGGAGAATGCTTCGCTAAAATGGCGGACTGGACATCGCCGAGATAGCGGAAAGCCGACGCCGAGGAGGCGGGCCGGTCGTCGCCGCGGAAAGCCGACGATCTTATCGCCGAAGCGCGGAGAATGCTTTCGCTAAAACGGCGGATTGACATCGCCGAAGTTAGCGGAATGCCGACGCCGGCGAGGCGGGCTAGTCGTCAGCCGATTAAAGCCGATTTATCTCATCGCCGAAAGGCGAGAATACTTCGCTAAATGGCGGATCGACATCGCCGAAGTTAGCGGAATGCCAACGCCGGGAGGCGGGCTGGTCGCCGCCGTGGAAAGCCGATGATCTCATCGCCGAGAAGGCGGAGAATGCTTCGCTAAAACGGCGGACTGAACATCGCCGAGATAGCGGAAAGCCGACGCCGAGGAGGCAAAGGGCCGGGTTGCCGCCGCGGAAAGCCGACGATCTCATCGCCGGTAAGGCGGAGAATGCTTCGCTAAAACGGGATCGACGCCGCCGAAGTTAGCGGAAAGCCGACGCCGAGGAGGCGGGCCGGTCGCCACCGCGAAAGCCGACATCTCATCGCCGAAGGCGGAGAATGCTTCGCTAAAATGGTGGATCGACATCGCCGGCAGGTAGCGGAACGCCGACGCCGGCGAGGTGGGCTGGTCGCCGCCGCGAAAAGCCGATTTATCTCATTGCCGGTGAAGGCGGAGAATACTTTCGCTAAACGGGCGGATCGACATCACCGAAGTTAGCGGAATGCCGATGCCGAGTGAGGCTGGCCGGCTCGCCGCCGGTGAAAAACCGACGCATCTCATCGCCGAGAAGCGCGAGAATGCTTCGCTAAAACGGCGGACTGGACATCGCCGAGATAGCGGAAAGCCGACGCCGAGAGGCGGGCCGGTCGTTGCCAGAACGCCGACGATCTCATCGCCGAAGCGCGGAGAATGCTTCGCTAAAACGCGGGATCGACATCGCCGACCATGGTGGGAAAGCCGGTGAGGAGGGGCCGTCGTTGCCGCGGAAAGCCGAAGATCTCGCCGGTGAAAGCGGAGAATACTTTTATAAAATGGCGATCGACGCCGCCGAAGTTAGCGGAAAGCCGACGCCGAAAGGCGGCTGGTCATCTTCGTGGAAAGCGACATCTTCGACGCCGGAAGGCGAGAATACTTTCGCTAAAATGGCGGATCGACGTCGCCGAAGTTAGCAGTAAAGCCGACGCCGAGGAGGGCGGGCCGGGTCGCCGCTATGAGAGCGACAACTTATCGCCGAGAAGGAGAATGCTTTGCTAAAACGGGATCGACATCGCCGAAGTTAGCGGAATGCCGACGCCGGCGGAGACGGGCTAGTCGCCGCCAGGAAGCCGACGCATCTCATCGCCGAAAGGAGGAGAATACTTTCGCTAAAAACGGCGGATCGACATCGCCGAAGTTAGCGGAATACCGATGCCGGTGAGGCCGGGCCGGTCGCCGCCAGGAAAAGCCGACGATCTCATCGCCGAAGGCGAGAATGCTTCACTAAAACGGATCGACATCGCCAATTAGTGGAAAGCCGACGCCGAGGAGGCGGATCGTCGCTGTCGTCTTTTTTTTTTTTTTTTATTTATTTATTTGGGCCGAAAAAAATCGGGCCCACAAAATAAAGCCAATGCCCCAGTGCCCAAATAATCACCACCTACCTGTGCCCATATAATAATCAAATTAATCGCCCAGCCCACGAAATTAAATAAGTTTGGGCCCAATAATTAAAAGTAAAAAATCGGGCCCAAAACTTAATTAATCTTGGCCCAATTACTTGCTCAGCCCAATTGATGTATCGATTAGTTCAAAACCCCTTACCCTCATTTCTCGGTTATTGAAAATACGCCACAAATCATTCCAAATTTCACGGTCCAACACCGGATTCTTACGAGGCGTCGGTCTGCAGCAAGGCGAGGTGAGGGCGGCTCGCCGAAACGGCGATGATGATGGTGTTGCGGTGTTGGGCGGTGGAATCAAGCACCAATGCGGAGATGGGTGGCGTCGGCACGATGCTTGGTCGCGTTTTCAAATTGGCGTCGCGTGGCGGGATGTTCCGCGAGCTTCGTCGATTTGAGGCGGGTGGCATGGCGCCGCCCGGTTGATTTTGGAATGGTGGCGCGTCAAAGGCGGAGGCGGCGGTGCGGTGGCGGCTAAGCAATGATGGTGGCGCGATTTCGATCTTGGCGGCCATGGCGGCCAGCCGAAGTTGAGGCGGCGGCTACTGGTTCGGACGACACGGCCCTGTTCTTCATCTTCCCTTTTTTATATGTATATGCATATGTATATCCTGTATGTATATATGGATGGATGTGTGTGTATGGGGTTTTGATTTTTAGATGTTGGGGTTTTGATTTTGGATGAAGGATTTA
The DNA here is from genome assembly GCA_037126765.1 of Stenogyne calaminthoides. Lineage (NCBI taxonomy): Eukaryota > Viridiplantae > Streptophyta > Magnoliopsida > Lamiales > Lamiaceae > Stenogyne > Stenogyne calaminthoides. Next base: position 18,380,628 of record JBBCBC010000028.1, read on the forward strand.
CGGTGATACTGTGGCCGAAGTCGAGGGCGACGACGGGGGGTGGTGCTGGTGGGCGCGCAAGCACCGGGAACCCCTCCTTCTCCTCCCCTGCTCGCCTATGTATCAGATCCGTGTGTATACAACGTTTTTTTTTTCGGTCTGTGGTTCTTGTGATTTCTTGGATTTGGATTCAAAATTCGACTTTGTTTTTGATTTAATTTTTCAATTGACCTCCTTCTAGCGCCTTGATTGTTGCGAGTCATTTTTTATCGAGAGTACTATGTGGCTAATATGATAACAACTCACAAACAAAATGATTAATCGAACAAGAACAACTCATGGGAAGAACCGTAGTTCTTCCCTGAAATGTGGGTGTAGGTATATAAGTGGAATGAGGGAAACATTCCAGTGTGTGTCCCTTTACAATGAACTGTGAGGTCCTTTATATAAAGAGGACCAGCACGACAAATCATAAGCACGATAAATCGTTAAGCACGACAAATCAATAAGCACGACAAATCGATACGCACGACAAGTCATGTGCATAAAGCATGACAAAACATATGCGTAAGCACGACAAATCACGTGGTCTCGGTGGGACCTGCTGAAATGTGATAATTCGTCCTGCTGACGTGTGATAAATCTGGTGATGCTGACGCGTGATATATTTGAGCACAATAAAAAAGAAACACACATGACTTGTGTGGAAGGAGATTTTTCACAAAAGTCACCAAAATGAGTTTTTGTACCTGTTCTTAAGTTTCCAAAAGCTATTGTCTAGTTTTTGTCATTTTTTCAATAGTTATTGTTCTAAATTTTTGTGACTTTCTTCCATTTTCGTGAGCATTTTCTCATCAGACTGTTAGTCCAATAATGTGAAACTTTAGGGCTATTAAACTTTGTCATCTTAGATTTCTTGGCAAGAAAATTCCTACGAAAAACACGTCTCTAAGTTGGGTAAAACAGTTTCGAAAGAGTGCACCAGAAACTGGAAATTATGTTTTGACAATTTTTTTTCGAAAATTGCAGGTCATTCAATTACTAACATATTTATTGGATTTAAAAATATATTTTTTGTAAATTTTAGGAAAAATATCAATTCAGGGTTTGAAAGATGATAAAATTATCAATTTAAGGCCTTAAAGATTTTTCCTATCAATTCAAGGCCTGGAAGATTAAAAAATATCGATCCAGGGCATGAAAGATAAAAACTATCAATTTGAGGCTCACACATTTTAAGGCCATGTTTGACACTTATATTTCATATCCTTGTTTCATGTTCTTATTTTTTTTCATTTTTAGAGTTTACGATTCAAGGTTTACGATTCAGGGGGTTTAGGGTTCATGGTTCAAGGTTTAGGGTTCATCGTTTAGGGTTTAGGGTTTAGTGTTCAGGGTTTAGGGTTTTAGTGCCAAACATAGCCTTAAATTTTATAAGCCTCGAATTGATAGTTTCTATCTTTCAGGCCCTGGATTGATAGTTTTCTATCTTTCAGGCCTTGAATCGATAGGAAAAATCTTTCAGGCCTTAAATTGATAGTTTTACCATCTTTCAGGCCCTGAATTGATAAAACTCCTAAATTTTAACAAATTAGATAACTACTCCAAGCTTATTTTAAGCCCTATAACCAGAAATCACAAATAACTTCTATGAATTTGAGTTGAAGTGTATTTTCTACTTATATGTTAGACAAAATTTAACTTTAATACTAATTTGTAGACCTCACTTTAGTAATATAACACTTGATTAGGGTAGAATCACAAACAAACAGGTAATTTAATATATATGTGATAAGAGACTTTTAATGTATGAGATCATTTCATACAAGTTTTTATCTATTGCATACATATAAAATAAAATGAGTTGGTCTCCCATGAACCAGTTTTATGCTATTATGAACTTGAATTATTTGATCAATTTCACTCATTTTCAACATATTTTTCTAAAACACTAAACTTGACCTGTATTATACTCTGAATATGATTAAATGTTATGAATTAAAAATAAGGTTCATAGCATGAACCAAGTCTATACAAGTTTTTGTCAAATAAAATTTAAAATCTAAGACATGAACTTATTGTATTTTGATTTTTTTTTTATTGAATTTGAATATGCACCTTTTAAATGTTTCATATTACAATAATTATTACTCGTGTTACGAAGAAAAACATTATAGTAATTAAATAATTATATATTTAAAATAAATTTAAGATTATAATTTGTAAGATGTAAAATCAACTTTTAATTAATGTCTTGATATGTTTTTTTTTTGGAAAGGTCGTCTTAGTATGGTTTAAATAAATAATGGTATTAATGTCACATATTAATAAATAAAATGAAATAATAATTGACGACGTCGTAAATGAGAAGGCGCTCAGTTGCACCGTCGAAGCTATAAATAAACTTTTACCCTAACGCCTTCATACGCTACTGTACTCTCAAAAGTTGTTCCGCCTCTCTCTCGCTTTGGCGCTTCAAGAAGAATTCAGAATCCTTCTGTCTTGAGGTACAATGCTTTAGTTCAGTTCGTACTATTCATAGTCAATTCTTGACTAGAATCAAATTGTTCTTGCGTTAATATGAATTATCCATTGTAAATTTGAGACATTGACCTAATTTTTCAATTAGGATTATTTTTCCGTTGGTTATTTCCGGGTCTGTACTGTTTCGCACCTCTTTCAGCGGTTTTGTTGCCTTAATACCGATGCGTTTAATTGTAGATTTTGATTTGAGATTTTAGGGTTTTCTAAATTTACTTTTTTTGAGAGGGGGGTTTTCGTGTTTCGTTCATGTTGTTTTGGGCCTTTTTGATTTGACCGTATTTTTAATTAATTGGTTTCATTTTTACTCTCTTTGTTAACTGTTAACATTTCTTTCTTTGTGTTGTCAATACGTTCTGATTGTACCTTCTGATACTTGCGTATTACCAAATTACTTTTCGATGCTTAAAGAAAAGTGTTTTAATTATTATTTTGGGTATTGAAGAATGAAATGATGACTATTACGATTTTGATAGCTGGTGTGATAGCTATTTATCATGTATTAGCTCTAGCTGATCATTCTATTTATTTACTTTAGTTTTTTTCCTTAATATTGTTTATTTTGCGTTTCTATTTTGAGTAATGTTCTTATTATCACTTTCAATTACTCAGCAAGTAACAAAAATAGCAATACGGTTTTGTTTTCCTTCTATTCATTTTGAGATTTGCAGTAATAGTTTTTGCTTGATGTCAGTCCTTTATCTTTTATTTTCTCCCTCTGTTTTTTCTTTTTGATTTTTCTAGTTGGGCCTCTTTTTTTCCTTTTGCTGTTGAGAACTTGATATTCGTTTCTTTTTCCTTTGGATTTCTCTGCCCCTTATTCTCTGGCATTGTTGTTCTGTAACAATTTCTTTTCATACATTACATCTATTGGTATTGAACTTTCCCATCCAGGATTTTAACCACTTCTCTAAATGAGGGGAAGAAGCTACACACCGTCACCACCAAGAGGTTATGGTAGAAGAGGAAGGAGTCCCCCAAGGGGAGGACGCCATGGTGGTGGTGGTGGTAGAGGAGATGCTCCCACCAGTCTCCTAGTCCGAAACCTTCGCCATGACTGCAGGTGTGTTTTGTTTACCTGTGGCACAATCTAATTGTGTTTCACATATGTTAACAATAAAAATAGAATGGAACATTAAGTTTACTATTTTAGTTCTGATGGTTTCATTTCCGTTTTGCAGGCCTGGAGATTTGAGGAGGCCATTTGGACAATTTGGCCCTATTAAGGACGTTTATCTGCCAAGGGATTATTATACCGGGTGAGATTGTATAGGATATTGATCTTGCCCCTTTTGTATGTTCAACTACACTACTCAATTTCCACATTTAACTGCATGAAGAAATTACTTCACCTTGTTTAGCTCAAGGCCTTAAATTGTTAGAAGGTAGGTTTTAGCTTTTTTACTCTCTATTTTTAATATTTTTATCTTAGTTGAATATTTTTATTAAGTCTTTCGAAATTTAGCAGTGAAGTAAAGTTATGAAGACTTCAATCAAGTAGTAAGAGTACTGTTGACACATTCTAATAGTAAGAGGTCACTTGACATCAATCAAGTTATAAGGAGTTGAAGGTGATGTAATTGGTAAAGAAGATTTCAAGGATTCTTGTTTGAATACAATGTGAAGATACCAAGATATCAAGTCTTGAAGAATTTCAAGTCATCTTAAATTATCTTTCACAAGGTCAGCTGCAAGTGCTTGTTTATGCGCTTATGATGGCCTTCAGTATTCATATAATTATTTTGAACTGTTAATTTGATTAGGGTTTGTTTGAAAATCTTCATGTCTTTATGGTTGCCCCTCTTGCTGCTTTATAATTTCTTTTAAATGATCTAGTTGATTCTGCCATTGCCTTTGAATGTCCCTGGAACTTAATTGATACCGGACCATGTGACTATGTTTGGTGTTGTTTCCATTGTGTTTCTGGAGTAAAAAGAATTTTCATAAATTCATATTAGCACTGGAATTGCCGAGAATGTGTTTGGATGGATTTTTGGAAAATAATGGTGTGTGATGTTTTTCATTCTTGTATGCATTGCTGCTTTTTAATCAGTTATGACATATCCTCTCACTGTGGATGTGTTACTATTGTTGTGAATGATGTTTCATCTGATTTATGTTATGATTGGTACGTGTTCTTTTGAAAAAGTAATCAGCAACTCAGTAAGTGTTTTGGAAACATCAAACATAGTATACATTTTTTAACTTTTGTCTGTACAATTTTTTTTTTGTGAGATTTCTTATTTCCTTAATGTCAATGAACTGCCATCCTACGCCTTCAATTGGACGAAAAGTCTTGGCTTCAATATTTTATGGCTTTATCTAACTGATGGCGTTGCCTGTCTAATATTTTTTGTTGATGCAGTGATCCACGTGGTTTTGGATTTGTTCAGTATGTTGAACCTGCTGATGCTGCAGAAGCAAAATATCAGATGGATGGTCAAATTCTGCAAGGTCGTGAGCTGACTGTTGTTTTTGCTGAAGAAAATAGAAAAAAACCTACTGAAATGAGAACCTGGGAAAGAGGTGGAAGGTAAATCTTTTTATAAACTTGCTAAGTGTTTTTATTCGTTTCAGTATGTACATATGATATTTTGTTGGAGATATGGAAGTCTGCATGAATAAGCTAGTAAGAAATTTCAACTTGAAATTGCTCTATTTTGTAGTGGCAGAGGTCGAGTTTATGATCGGAGACGTTCCCCTCCACGCTATTCTCGTTCTCCCCGGTACTCTTCCCGATCCCCGCCTCCACGAGGATATGCTAGATCTCCATCTCGCGGTCGTGAGTACTATTCTCCAAAGAGAAGGTACTCGAGGTGGGATATTTTATTATCTTCCCCTTTCATACTTGTTCATTTCCACAAAGATTAAAATGTGTACCGAGTATATTTCCCCTCCCAAGATTTAATCATCATCTTTTTTCATCTATGAAGATATTAAATTGTCGATCTCTATATGTATGTGCAGGTCTGTATCCCCACAAGAGAAAAGGTACAGCAGAGAGAGGTCGTATTCACGCTCTCCACCACCAAGGGAACGAGGAGCTCCTCCTTCTGCGTACGAACGCGGTGGAAGTCCAGTGAGGGAGCGATCACCGTACGGTTCAAGAAGCCGCAGTCAAAGTCCAGTGGTCGGACGTTCGCCTCCTCCTCCTCCAGTTAGGGGTCGAAGCAGAAGCAGGAGCCCCTTTCCCCAGGATTTCCCCGGAGAACACGCCAGGGCTGTTAGGTCCCCTAGTCATTAATCTCTCTCAGAGGATAAATATGCAACTTGTGCTGTTTGTATTATCTGATTGATCACCTTTAGTTTTCTCACAACACCCCCGACTTAGGTTGCTTCATGAATTTGACTTGATTTTTTACCTCTTATGTTTCATTTTGGTGTACGACTCTTTAGCCTATCTTCAATGTTTTGATGCAACTTTTTTACATCTCAAATTTGTCAAGTATTGCATTTAGCCTTTATACTAGCGCAAGTTTTGAACTGCAAATTAAGGGTGTGATTTACAACAATATTTAAATGTGATGATTATTTTACATTTATCCAAAAGTTTATATTATATTGCAATTAAACGAAATATAAGTTTATATTATATTGCAATTAAACGAAATATGGTGATTTATTTGCAATTAAATATAGAAAAAGTATTAATTTTATTTTTCCTTATCAAAATTAATTTCTTAGTAATTATTTTAAAAAATAATGCAGTGTATATATTTTTTTTTACCATTGTACGAAATTCACTCAGTGGACGGCGTATTGCAAGATTTGCCATTTAATTAATGTGTTGATGTGGTTTAAAAAAAAATGGTCCTTGGAATCGAATTGTGTTTTATTTTATGCATTCATTATACTATACCCCGCGCTGCGTAGTGCGCGGGTTAAATATAAATTTATATTATAAAATAATATTAATTTTTTTTAAAATATAACTCAATCTTTATTTAATATTTTCTTAAATGAAAATATCTACTTTAACTCACACCCTTAAAATACACACTTATTTAAAATATATTACTCACTTAACACTCTTTAATTTAACATTTAAATCCAACCCACAATCCCTAATCCCAAAATAACCGACCCAATTAACCCATTTACCCCCTTAACCCAACCCACTATCTCATCACTATGTCATTCTCTCATCTGCCCATCACTTCCCAAACCCTAGTCGCTCTGTACTCTCTCTTCTCGAATCCTCTCCACACATCATTGTCGCTCTCTGCAATTTGCTCTCTGCTCACTCTCTCGATCTTCCATTGTCATTCTCTACTCACTCTCTCTCGATCTTCCTAAGCCCCTCTCTGCTCTCTCTTCTCTCTCATATCAATCTTCAATTTCCCCAAAAACCCTAAATCCCCCATGGCCGATTCATCTTCATCCTTGGAAAAATGGCCATGCACCAATGATTTTAAAGAGTTTGAAGCCAAATCAGTTGACGATTATTGTGTTGGAGTTATACGTGAAAGTATGCTTTTACTTTGTATAACCTATGTATTAAACACTTATTTACTGAAATAAATTGTTCATCATTGTTGCTTTAAATATGATTGAATGTTATATATATATTTATTGCAAACCGTTCGTAGCAAGAGTTACATTGTAGTTAACGTGGTGATACCAGATCACAGAAGATCACGTTAACAGTTCCTTGTATACGAGTGCGTATTTCACAACTTAGATAGATCCGAACAATCTATTGGTAGAAGTTGATGTGTAAGACTCAGATTGACTTGTCTTGACCAAGAGATTACACTAGTGCATTTGATGCGCTGAAGCGGACCTACAGAGAGGATAGACTCATTCGCACTGGCTTAAGGGATGAAGAGTTAGACCTCAGTGGTTGTTGATTTCTTAATCTCTGTCACTTAATAAGGAGCGGTAGTAGTTGACAAGGCCAAAGAATGAACGAAGCTCTGTCACCTTCTTTGGAGCCTGTCAATCTTGGATGGCCCGGACTTTGGCTGTGTGATTAGTAGTTATTGCTTTGACTTATAAATGAGAAGTGAATCATTGCGACTTCAATACCCTATATCTTGGGCAATAATATTAATTGCACGACAGTTGCTAAATTAATACAGAGAATTGTGTGCTTGCAAAAGTCTTGCATGATTGGTCCCCTTGGTGGGCCCGGAACCTTTATCATACCAAATCTTGCACGTGGAATTAATTTTCCGGTATGGATAATAAAGCTGGGCTGTCCTTACTCCAAGGATAAAGATATTAATTAATATAAAACTTTTCAGTGGCTTAATTAATTAATGGACTAAATAATCTTAAACACGAGAAATAATAATCGGGAGCCATATTACCGTAATATGAGTTAAGATTGGATAGTGCAATATTAATTATATAGTGGTATTAATTAATATTAATGGGCTGAATTATATTGTGGCTCAATATTGGAATTCAGAAGTCCATTGAAAGATCAATCTTAATTCTCCTAAAGGCCCCTCAAGTTGCCCAAATTATAGTCCAATAAATAAAAGATGTTTAAAATAAAATAAATTTATTGTTGCAATATTTCCTATTATTTTCAAAAATATTAAAGAAAAGAGGGAGAAGGATTTTCTTGAAAAGATTTTATGGAAAGGAGATAATGTATTCTTGGAATACAAGATTATCCCATAAATTCAAGAAAACTCCTACTTGACTTCTTTAATAAGAAATTTTTGAAAATCTTGTATAAGAAAGGGAAGAAAAGATTTTCTTGATTTTCTTGGAAAGATTTTATGGAAGATATGTATTCCTGAGATACAAGATTATCTCATAAATTCAAGAAAGATCCAATCTTGAAATTCTTTTCTTGAAATTTTTGAAATATTAGGCAAATAAAGGGTGTGAGATTTTTGTGGAAAAATACACATGGAAAGAAGAATATATTGGATATATTCAAGATTTCTTGGATATCAAGAAAAGATCTTTCCTAGCCCTAATTATGCATGAAATTTTCGAAACCCCTCTACTTATAAATAGGGGATGAATTTTTCATTCCCAACTAGTGTTCCATGTGTTGGAAATATTAGAAATTCACAAAGGTGGTGCAATAATATTTTTATTTTCCTTGTTTTATAAATCGTTCATTGGAGGACCTTCCACCGGGGTTATTGGACGAGGACTTGGGAATACTTGAGAAGGACTGTTGGTGGGTATCCAGATACTTGATCCTGTCTGTCTCAGATCGTCTCTCCAACGGGTACGTTTACGTAAACTCCTAGAAATTCCGCATGCTAGGATCTTTTACGTGAAATATTATTTGCATGTTGTTGTTGGATTAATTATTATTTGAATTCACTTATGTAAATTCATGCTAGTAATAATTGTTAATTTAAATTTGTGTTTATGAGGTCATCCAGATAGATCCTGGCATATGTTATCCCAACAAGCGGGTATCGAGCCCCTGCCTTTAGCCGACTCGATCTTTTAAATATAATTTAAATTGTTGTTCATTAAAATTGAAATTGGATAGTAGAACTGTTAGATCTGTTTTGCAGGTATCCAATTGTCATGATATTTTAATGTGCTTATTTACATGCAAATAAATTGTTGGTTTTTTTTAATTCGATTCTTTCAGATTCCTTTTGCCTCGTGAGAAAATCCACGAGTAGATTATGATTTGTTTGATTTGTTCAATGTAATAGACTAATCTAGATCTAGGTTTATTTATTTTTCGTAAATAAATTGTAATCGGATCGTAAATGAAGACGGAAACGGAGAGTTAAAGATGGACGTCCATGTGCTTTGACGACGCTGAAGCAAAGCGCGAGCTCGCGGGCTAAAGCGGAGCTCATCGGCTAGGCGGAACGCTTAATACTTGACGACGCTTGCCCGCTAAGCGGACGCCAGACGGGTCATTGGACGCCGAGAATCGGGTGAAGTATGCGACGCGCGATGGCACGCTACTGGACGTCGCGCGGGTCGCATGGGCGACGCGTGGGCGAGGGACCCCGGACGGGCGCGATATGGGGCGTGGACATCGTCCGGCGATGCCATTCAAGTGCTCAAGGCCGTGGGTGACGGGCGGGATGGCCGATCCGGACGGGGCGTCTTTAAGCGCGACGCGACTTTTGCTTACGGGTCGTGAGCTACTCATTTTTCGGACGTCGTCCTAACCCGAAACGGAGGACATTTAAAGAATTGTTGCGGATTCGGTGGGAGCTTTTCGAGACGAACGATGAGAGCAAAAGATGGGACTATTTCTCAAGATCAAGATTTGGAATTTAAACCATAACAGTTGGATATATGTGCCCAACGTGATTTATTTAGTTTTGATGCTTGTTTTAATTCGTGCAATTTTATTTATTTAATGTGTTTGCATGAATTTGGAATTGTCTAAAAGAAAATCTCACTTTCGAAAATTACTAAGTATGTTTTATTGACAAATTTTATTCCAGATAATAAAATTACGTCAAATTGACCTCCATGATTTATTTATTTGTGAATTCTTTTGGAGAAATTTCCCAACGGAATGGCCAAAAGATGGATTTCACATGAATAAATTCCCCAAAAGGATGATTGTGAATTATTATTAGTGGCGATTTATGACCCTCCCAACGAGGCTCGTTATAAAGCGTAAGTAATAATTTCAGATTTAATCATGGTTATTACTTTAGGTATAAAATTGATATGCATATACTTCTCAAGACCTGCCAATTTTATATTGGTCAAGTGGGGAGCCGATAATTAATTAATTTTGAATTAAAGGTTTGTAAATCGTTTGTTTGTAACCCGCTTGAATGTGTTAAAATAAATAGTTCACCCAACGTGACCTATTTAAACTATTTTGAGATGTCGGCTGATGCATGTTCATATTGTTTTGAGATTTTGATATGAACTATGTGATCGAATTGAGTGATAATTTTGTGCTTACACAAATTGTTATTTATTTCAGTTCAGCATGTCGCAACCTTTTAATCCACTGTTATATACACTCAAAGAACATCTCAGAGGTCCCGAATCTGTTAAGTGAGGGCGTAAGTCTAGAGGGGAGGGTGAATAGACTTCAAAACTTTTTCGTCAGCAGATCGGTGTGAGAGCAATAGCTTGATCAAGTCTTAGTGAATCGGTTTGGTCCGATAACCAACTTATCAACGCCGTAAAGCGGTCGATTCGGTAACTAATTAATTGTGTGCGGAAGCTTAAGTTTTACCCGCAAAAAACCAAATTTGTATAAATCGATTCCGTGTTTTATCTTTTAATCGATGACGAAATATCAAATCGATCGGATCGAAGCTTGGTGCTATCTCGATCTTAACTTAGAATGTATGCGCTTTAAGATTGTGCGATGAGAAACAGCTTAATCAAAGCAAAAGGCACACAAGATTTATAGTGGTTCGGACAAACCAATCCCTACGTCCACTCTTCCCTTTCACAAGGGGCACCAACTTAACCGACTTAACCGATTGACTTAGTTTAGTGTGTTAGTCCAACACAAGACACCAACAGATGTTTTAAGAGTTCTCACTCAACCGATCCCGTAAATCAAGATTAGAAACCCTAGATCGAAATCTTGCTAAACAACTTATCCTAACTTGGGGTTTGGGTAAGATTGTTGAGGTTCCAACTATGAAATCTTTCCTTAGCGCATGAAAAGCTAGATGAAAAGATTTCTTGCTAAGAACTTATGGGATGAACACAATATAAAATAAGCTTGTTGTTGTGTTCTTCGTGAGAAATCGATTATAGTTTGAGCTTCTTGATTATGTTGTTTGTCCAAGCATTTCCGTATCACTCAAAGTGTGATCCCATATTTATAGACCTTGAGATCAAAGAGCCGTTGGAGAGCAATTTGAATCTCGAGCTATTTTAGGTAGACTTGCAGGCTTGATGTGACGTGCTTGAGGAATGGCGAAAAGCGTGAATGTGTATTTTATAGCCGTTTGAGAGAGCAACATCGAATCCATGATGTCGACTCTGTTCATACGTGTCTCTTCCTTATTGGATGGAAGCCTTGCTTTGCGATGTTGTTCCTCCAACTAAGGTTGGTATTCTTCTTGTTTAGATCGCAGACGTATGATAAGATGAAACATCGCCATCTTATGATTTTGACCGATCTGGTGAATCGATCACCACGATAGAGTCTTCCGCTCTGTTGACTTAGCTTCAACCGGTGACTCAGTAGGTCTTCCGGTCTTATCTTCCGAAGTCATCCGATCTTCTAATATTCGAGGTTTGAGCTTCATGACTTCCGAAGTTATCCGACTAGATCGGTTCGATCCGATCTTCCGCTCGGTTTAACGCTCGCCTCTTATCGGATATCGAAATTTCTTTCGATTCTTCAGATTCGACCTATACATATTGAGTTCCCCCTCAATATGTGACCTATCTATTACATCGATTTTTCTATACAATCATTATCAACCGGTCTCCTATAGCAAGAATGTAAACATCAAATCGCCTAATTGTCCGACCGTCCTATTACATGTGATTTTGGAACTTTCATCAAAACTATAAATTTCCCAACAATTCCCCTTTTTGATGAAACCAAAACACCGAGAAACCAAACAGTTGATAAGTATAGAAACGATTAAAAGAGCAAGTAATCGGAAGACAAAGAGATTTTGTCTTGGGATCGAAAAAATAAACTTTTCATTAGATATGTTGATTACATGTTACATCGTAAAAGTTTTGAATTTAAAAGCAAATGATCCCTGACGTCTTTCTCGATTCTTCACTCCTTTGTATCCTTCCGCATTTCTCTTTGGTCTTGTGGAACGTTGAAAATCGATAGAGTTTCCATTTGACATCAGGTTATCCGCACTTGATCGAAATATATGCGATTTGCTCAAGATGTCAAAGTAGAATCTCTCAAATGCCACCTGTCCAAACGAGCCATCCGCCTTCTTCGAGTATACTAACGGATCATACTCTTGGCGAGATATCTTTACATTTATGAGCTTGGCCTCATTTTCCGGATACTTTAAAGTCCGGATATTTATTCTCAGAACCATTGAGGAACTCATCATCCGGTGATTCTTCTTTTGGAACAAGATCAAGGACAAAGGCATCTAAAGCCATTCACTTACGATCTTATTCCATTCCTCAAACCTCTTAAGCGTGTCAAAGAGGTTTTTTGGTATGATCTCGTCGACTCTTTTCTCAAAATCGAGGTTCAAAAGTGATTTTCCACTCAATCCTTTCTTAGCCCTTGATTTGAACTTCGTTTCAACCCTTCACTTGCTTGTGCATACGCCCTTCTTTCTTCTTCTTCATCATACTTGCTCTTTGGACAATCTTACATTTTCCCTTATCACCAGATCGACCGGGTCAGGCTTTCCAGTGACTTTTCCGAGCAATCGGTCCAGATTTTGATGTCCCAAAGACCCGCAGACCTTTCTTGCAATTGAGCTTTGTCCATGGGCCTTATCTTCCGATGTGTCGATTGGTTTCTCGAGATCCTTCCCCTTTTTGGTTTGATCAAAAAACCGCATTGATGGGAAGTCGAGACCCAAAGTTGATGATAATGCCCGGATTTAGATCATTAGCAGATAAACCTCGAAGTTTGAGCCGTTAGATTCAACAGGTTATGTCGGCTGTCTTGGCGATTTCCATTGTAGCGTAGAGAGTGTCCAAATCATTTTGTCAAATTTCTCTTACGATAACTCGAGCCTTTTCTCGAATGAGCGTCCCGAAAAAAAAGATTGATTTTGATCCAATTGCTTTGACTTGTCATCAATCGATTTTGTAAGCTCATATGGTGGTCATGGATTGGGAGAACCGATCTCGATTGCTTCATTTGTTTGAGACTAATTTGTCTCTCGATCGATTTAAGCACTCCTCAATCTCTTCTTTTTTCGGAGATCTTTGAGACAAGATCCGATCTCCGGTTGATCGCGGTGATTTGAGATGTAGGAATTGGATCCATCACTTGATCGAGTTCATTGTTTGTGCCTCCGGTGGTTGGTCGAACTGCAGCACCGGTTCCCACTTTCATCGGCAGACTCCCAGATTCACCATTTCAGCTTCTTGAAAGCGATCCAACTTTTTCTTCTTCCGCAATTCCAACTTCCTCAGAGCTTTCCGCAGTTGCTCGATATGAGCTCACCGGTGATCCCACTTTGGCGGACTTCCTCATATCGAAGTCAAAATCTGCGAACTCATCCGCACCACCCATCCGCTCAACAAGTAAGATAAGATCGAGAAGCTTTTTAATCGAGATCTCTCCGTGAGGATCTCCATGACTTCTTCTCTTATAGCGGGATGGGCGACCCGGTTGTGGATACGTCTCATCAATCTCGCTCAATTCTTAGTCCGACCATTTTTCCAAAGATGGTCTTTGTTGATCTGATCAGAATTATCCGGCCCGGATTCATTGGATGAGATGTGGAAGCTTCGGTTGTGCTTGAGTCGGCGGAAGTTGTTTTGGTTCGACTGCGAATTCTGTTTGAGTGGCGATTATATCCGGTTCGAAAATGAGCATGAACTAGCGGAGAGACATGCTCAAGAACCTTTTAGTCCGAAAGCGGTGAATCGGCTTCGAGGTTGAGGAAAGGAGATTTATCGAACGTGCTTCTACCTCAGATTGTTCTAAGCCCTCGGGTTGAGAAGCTTGCTCATCGATTCTGTTCTTTGTTGCGCAATAGGTTTTATTTTTCTTCTTCGACTCATCTTCTAGTGCTTAGAGTCATGGTAGCTTGCTTTGCTTTCTTTGGCCTCTTCTCCGGCCTTCACCCGTTTTCGTTTTTTTTTACGTGGAGCAACCGTGTGGATGGGCGGCTTTTTTGCTCTTTCCTTTCTTGATTTTTGTTGGAGTGGGCTCCTTGTCATCGTCGGTGGCCCATATATAATCAAGTTGATGAGAGGAAGGCATTGTAGGACTTGACCATTCCGATTCCATTCGGTAGCTTAGCGGTTTGTCCTTCAATATAATTCCAACCTTGTTGAGATTGGTCACTCTCTTTTTCGTAAAGACCTTTGGATTCATTGACTCCAAATTTTTTCGTGTTCTTGGAGCAAGATGGCTTTCGGGAAGCCGTGCAATTGATGTTCGAGCCCCATCAATTATTGCGCCATCTTTGTACATTTTGGATGATGTGAGCATCCGGGCTAAATGAGATTCCCATGATCGTTCTTGATTGTCAAACAACAATCAGACTTTCTTTTGAGCATTGGCCCGATGAATCCGGCTTCGATGTTTGTCCGCCTCTCTAAGAGCTCCTCTCGATTTCTTCGTCCTCATTCTCCCCTGTAGTGTGCGTTGAGATTCGCCCTTTTGGTAAGGTTCCCAGTGATGTCTGCGCATTTGTCGATCGATTTCTTCTCCGATTGATGACGACATCATTCGTCTCGGGTTTTTCAGATCCACACTCAAATTCTGCAAGAATTGTTTCTTGCATCACCGGATTGCGGTGAAGCGAGCAATATGTTTCGATCCAAATTCTTCGTAATTTGTTCCACCTCCATGGATTCGTAATCCTCGGTGGTTCCAAATCGAACGAACTTATCCTCAAAGATCTTCGTTGCGATTCGCATATAGTTGCACATGATCTTTCCTAGTCCATGAGTGGCCATCTACAGTGAGATAGACTCATTAAATTTGTGCATAATCAATATCAATATCATCTTTATGGAAAACAAAAGGCAATGAAGCATAAATTCCGAAAAACAACTTTTGAAATCAACGTTTTTATCGGAAAGAAAGATTCATCATTAAGCTTAAATGAAAATATTACCAGATTCAAATTTTCAGAGAAGATTTTGAACTCTAAGAAATCGTTTTGAAACGTAGAGAAAATTTGAAGTTTTTCAGTGATAATAATGCAAGTTTGTGAAGCAGAAAAAACTCTGGTAAGGTTTGATGAATCTTATATAGAGGCGGAGGGAACAATAAGACAAGATTTTGAAGATCAAACGTTTTGAAAAGATTGTACGCTCCAGATTTAGCGGTTTTGATCGTAGGGTCGAAAAACGCACGCGTAAAAAAACTTTTTGGATTTAAAAAAGCACGATCAAATAGCGGTTAATACATATACCCCCGTCGCATTAAATGATTTGCGAGTACACGTCACAAGGATAAATAGATGCACAAAAGGCAAATAATATCGAATCGATCCGATAAATAAGTAAAGAACAAGAGAAAAGAGATCGATTCCGGTTGGTCGATATTATAATCACCAATATTATTTGTCAATGTTGATTCCACTTGTTGATCTTAATCATTCTCGCCTAAACCTTAAGAAATTTCCCAAACCGATCCTTTCAACCGATCTTCTCCAACAGATCCGATTTGTTGAAACTTCAGTTTAGTGATCTTTCCTTGAGTCGTCGATTTCCTTTTGATCCTCCCTGATCGGTTGAAGTTCCCCCCTTCAACCGATATTTTTATTTTACCGATATATCCGATTTATTGGAGTTTCAAAGCTCACCGATCTCTCTCATCGATCATGCTCGTAAGTAATCGATTTTTGGTTGACCTCATCCGATTCTTTTTCAGATTAAGCCAATTCTTGGGATAAGTGTTACCGCCAAAACTTAGTCTTGAGTAGTAGCTTCTATTCCCTAAGTAGGCGTGATTTGACATGCGAAATTTCGTCTAATCTCTTCGATATGTCAATCAACCGTAAATTTATCCAATTATCGATCGCGTGATTTCTACATCATCGTCCTTTTGATGCAAATTTCTGGATAGGCTTCTTGAAATGGAAATTGCATTTGCATCCTTGCTTGGCCTCTATAAATTGGACCAATGTTTTACACAACATCACCCATTCACCATACTTATCTTCTTTGTAAGAATCATGTATCTTGGTGAACCCTTGTTTCCGTGAGACTTCCCAAAAAACACTTTTACACCCTTTTTTATATGGTTTCACCTTCTCAAATCAACCCTTTGCATCCCTTTATTGTCTTTTTTTCTTCATCATCTTCGATTTCACATCACGATTCGTAAAAGCTTCTACCACCAATCTGTTGTTTCGCCGAGAAGAACACTTCTCCTAACCGATGCACCTTGTGTGTCTATCCGGATGACGAACCGTAACCATCGGACTTAGTCCGGTATAAAAAATCATAAGACATGTGCCCATGAGATCTGACGACCAACTCTTTGGCACGTGCTCCATTTAACATTGGGAGAGCCCTAATCTGACTTCCTTTTTGGGGCTCCGGGCTTAAGAATCCTATCAAGGCATTGTCGCTCGGTTTTTTTGATCTTGATCTTTTTTGCGACCGCGCGGGATTACGTTCTTTAAAGCCTTTCTCACCCCTTGTTAAGTGGGGGAAAATGAGAGTTTAAAATCTCTTTTCCTTCCTTACGGGGTTAGGATGAAGGTTTAGGGTTATAGGTTTAGGATTTTGGTTAACATTTATGTCTTGACCTCCGGTCTTCTTGTACTTGTAACTTCGTAATGTAACCTCACCTTCGGGTTTTATCAATGAAAAGTTCCATTATTTCATCGTTGTGTAAATTCCTGCTTTCTTATGCGATTGTTAGCTCTAAATCTCCGAATCTTGCTTGTTGAATATCAATTCATCGATTCACAAAGAAATACTATAACCAAATTGATTTAATCGATAATCCTTTAGATCGAGCATTTTCCTTTAATCGATAAACCTTGAATCGATCGGGTTCCTTTAAAATCGATAGACTTTTAAATCGATAAACTAAAATCGAATTTGGATCCGTAGTAAGCGTGTAAGTCCGATCGATTTTTGCTTATCGATCTCTTGAGATCGATTAAGATACCAAACTCAACTGATTTCTCTCGATCAAGTCTCTTAACCAAACTAGTTCTCGAGAACATTCCATCAAACATTTTCGGTGACATTTCTCAAAGATCTATAGCTCATTGCATAAATCTCTGAATCGATCTCAATTTAAGTGGCTTGGTTAGAATATCGGTATTCCGTATATCAAGATGAATCTTTTCCATTCCGATATTCTTCTTTTCAACGTGATCTCTTATAAAGTGGTGTCGACATCCACATGCTTGCATCTTGTATGTAGAACCGGATTCGAGTGATTGCAATAAAGACTTTTCGAATAGGTACGTTCTTAGCTACAATGTTGTAATCCCTCACCGCCGATTAGCCAAGATTGGGAACAACAACTTCTCAACCATATATTCTGCCTTCATTGTTGATGTCGCAAATCGATGTCCGCTTCTTTGAAAACCACGAGATCGGTTTACTTCCTAAGAACCGACATATTTCCCGAGGTTGATTTTTCGATCTTGCAACCTCCATAATCGTAATCGAATACCCACTAAGCTCTAGATTATCATCGATGGGTAGAATAAACCAAGGTTTATTGTTCCTTCAGATATTTAAGAACCGAGCCGCTTTTAGGTGGTGAACATTGATTTGCTTGAAATCTTGCACATACACCCTTTGCAAAAAGTGATATCCGTCTGGCCGCAACAGTATAATAGAGATCCAATGAGAGCCCTATATTCCTTTCCGATTTGTTTTTCTCGACCGGCCTCATCTGGATCCATCTTGAATCCACTCATAGGAATTTTGGCTTCCTTACTATTTTGAACTCCAAACTTAGCCAATAGATTCCTAGTGTACTTTGCTTAAGATGAATATCCCTTCATACTTTGTTTTAACTTGGAGACCTAGAAAGTAATTCATCCGACCCATCATGGACATCTCGAATTTCCCTTGCATCGATTCTTTGAATCTTTCACATAGGTTCTTGTTAGGAGATCCAAGATGATGTAAACGTAAATCAACCATCGTAATATCTTCTCCATCTTCTATTCTCGAATAAGGTTACATCCCATGTTCCTTTAGTGAACCCACTTTCAATCAAGAACCGAGAGAGTGTATCATACCGGACTGAACTGTTTAGAACTCCTAAAGAGCTTTTCTTAAACGATACACTTGGTTGCCCTTTTCAAAGCCCGGAGGTTGTTAGACATAAACTTCCTCTGCTAGTACCCCGCTTAAGAAAGCACTTTTACGTCCATCGATACACGATGAACCCTCTGTGGGAAGCATAAACGAAAACCGAATAACTTCAAAAGGCGGCGGGTGCAAAGGTCTCATCGTAATCAATTCCTTCCGATTGTGAATACCCCTTAGCAACAAGTCTTTGCCTTATTTACGGTGATAACATTTTTCTCATCTCTCTTGTTCTTGAAGATCCATTTCGTGCCAATTCGTCTTGATGACCAAAATTAAGTCTACTAGTTCCCATACTTCATTTCTCTCGAATCGCTTCCAAAATCCTCCTCGCGATGGCTAGAATCCGGTTTGCGTCTTGTAATGCTTCCTCTATTGTAGTTGGTTCCTTCATAGACAAATAACTTAACCAATCGATGTCTAGTTTTATTTTATCGGGACGGGTCTCCGATTATCGATCAGTTGATGACCGGGTTATCCGTGTCCTTCGCTCGATTTGCGTCGGTTTTGAGAACATCGTCCGCTTCGATAAAATCTTATTACTAGCGATTGGGAGTGGTGCAGGTTATGGTCCACTTGATAAGAACAAGTCTCGGTGATGTTGGAATCATCATGTCTTTGATGTCCTCGTGAGAACTTCAGTTCCCGAAAAGGATGGTTCGTTCTTCTTATCTCGGTTAATCGAATTTTTCATCGACAGGTTATTGTTCGTACCTTAGGATCGATTGATCCGGTGAATCAGCCTAGATCCGGAATGTAAATTGATCTGATTTCAATCGTTAACCCCCGTTTTCAATATCGAGTTACGTAGATCGTACTTCTTGTTACGAGGCGATTTCTCTTGATCGTAAGATGCTTCATCAAAAGGCTACATGGGGTGTTTCTTCCACAACTAGGGTTCGCTTTGTTGTAGACCAAGCTTTGCTAGATGAGGAATACCATATACCCTCATCGACTTGGCCTCAAAAGTCTTCAACCGACTTTTCCCATTATTGTGTATGAAACACTTGCATCTAAAAACATGGAAGTAAGAAACCACGAGGTTTTACGCCCTTCCATAGTTCATAAGGTGTTTTGAAGTGAGCCTTAGTCGAAGACATCTTCAAAAAGGTTATGGCGTGCAAAAGGTTGATTATTTTCGAAATTTTGGTATCGCGTGTTCAAATTTAACATTGTTCGGCGAACTTCTTTGAGAGTTCTGTTTCTCCGCTTCATACTCCATTCTGTTGTAGGCGTCCTCGCGGTGATGTTTCATCTTTGATACCAAACTTAGAGCAAAAATCGATAATAAAAGAGTTGAAAATTCAAACTACGTTGACACCCTTCTCATTTTGTAATCTTCTTAGCTTCGGGTATCTTGGTTGTCGTCTCATTCTTCTTATGTAAGAATATAACCCGTAAAACTTGGAATAGTCATCCACGATTACCAGAGTGTATTTCGTCAATTGAGATCGAATGTAATCGGGTCCAAACAGATCCATATGAAGGCGGTGCGATTCTGGATGGATCTTTGGTCAATTTCCTTTGAATGAAGCTTTGACTGTTTTTCCCTTCCGACATGCGAAATCCGATCCTTTGAGAACACTTCATTCTAAGTCCTTCCACTTCCTAGCTATCTTATTAAGAGTTTTAAAGTTCGGATGGCTCATTCTTTTGTGCCGAGCTAAATACTTTTGGAACTCTTAACAATCGTGCACATTTCTTGGACAACTGTTCCAATCAAAGATCGTCCCTTTTCTTGAACCGATTAGCAAAATCTGCTGGTGACTTCGATTCTTGATAGTGCATTGATCAATGAGAACTCAACACTTTGAATCCGTTATCATGAGAATTGTGAAACCGATAATAGGTTGTGCTTGAGACCTTCGACATCTCGCCCATTTGTACATCATCATTCTCTAAGTTCCAACCCTTTGGTATAACCAAAGTTATCATCACCGAAAAGTACACGCGGGCCTTTCGTTTATGTAGGAATGTTTGCTTCGGTCATGTGCCTTGAGCATCCACTATCGATGTACCGATAGTTGCTTGCACACCTTTTGTTGGCGGACCCACGCCAACCATCGGGCTTTAAGTACCTTTGGATTGGGTCCCGAGGGGGTTAGGTTTGGATTTGGGGATCCATACAAACAGAGTACTTCTATTGTGATCATTCGATCGAAGGCCGATTTGTCTCCCATACTACAACATAATCATACTTATCCTCATATGCTTTACGATTTGTATGATTACTTGTGTGAACCTTGGATGACTTAGAAGACTTATGATTTAACTTTTCGGTTTGTCTTCTTTTTATCCAATTAATGGTTGGTACCCAAATTTCGACTATAGGGGGTAGGTAATTGCTACCATCAAAAGATTCATATCCTTTTCGCATAGATGGTTTTCGCCTTACGAAGCATGCTTATTAGGGGTGACCTTATGACTGTCTCGATTAGACTTCCTTTTTGTAGGTTGTCTTTTTCGATTCCCCGATCATTGATCGAAGTTGAATCTTCGAAGAACCGGTTCTTCCGTTGATTCCTCGGATGCTTTACCAAATTTCGTTTCCTTTCGGTTGGGCACTTGCCTTTACCCAAGCCAGATACAAGTTTAGCTTTTGGTGTATCTTTTTCAGAAATTCGTCTGATTACACCTTTATGAGATGAATCAGTCGGGGCTTTTGAGGATGTGGAGGGTTTCTCATAGCCAAGTCCCTCCTTATCAATCTTTATTCGAAAATAGGCGTTCATGTCTTTAACGGTTTGAGATGATTTTGAAAAACATCTATTTTTCTTACGCAGATTATCCTCAGAGGATTTCAGACTTTCATGCATTCTAATAGCTCATCGAATTTTGCTTGCAAGATTTTGAAGTCATCGACTTGTCATGTCATTAATTTCCATCGATCTTTGATTGCTTTTTCTGATCGAAGCTTTAACCCGAAATTTTAAATTCTCGCCATCTTACCGATCTAAGTTCAGAGGCTTTTCTGAGATCATTTTCTTCAGCAAGCTGATTATTTCTGGTCCTCAGCTTATCATTCTCAGCTTCCACAATAGCATAAGTTTCTACTGCATTGGAGAGATCTTCAAGCAATTGCTCTTGAGTAGATATCAATCAATCTCCAAAGGTGTGCTAATGATAGCAGGTGTAGAAGCGAACGAAGCGGGTTTGGAGGTTACCTCGGACTGGTCCTCCCTGGCCATCAGGCAGAGTTCATCATCGTCTGACGAGAATATCAGATCTTCATTTTCATAGAAGTCCCAATAAAGATAGATCTTCTCTGAGAGGAGTATCCGAGTCCTCGAGGTCGATTCTGATTTTAAGCAACCATGGCTCTTACGTCTCTAAAGCGTTGCTCTCTTTTGTTCCTCTTTTCTTCCCTCTCTCTCTACGTCAGTGCAGGCGGTCGTCTTTTAAAATTAAAGCACGCTCCTTGATCCACCGTTCCTTTCCTTCCGGTGAATCACTTCGATTGACCCATCGAACCTTAGTAGTCCGAGTTTCTTCTATCGATTGGTTATCTCTTCCTTCCTTCGGTGCTAGACTATCTCTTTCCCTTTCATCTCTGGATCCCTCCGATCATCGATCCAATTCTTTTCGGAATTATCTCGCCCCTCATTATGTTGATAGTCCTTATAAAATCTTCGAAACCAAGTTGTTATCGACTTCTCAAGCTTCAAAAGTTGCGATTATTCTGGACTTAATATATTTCCAATGGGTTCATTGGCCTTTTGTTCTAAGGTGGTTGCCTTGAAAGCAACTGATTTTTGAAGTCGAGGTTTCAAAGAGGACCTCGTCTTCATCGGCTTGACCTCTTTCAATCAGTTCGAACTTCGTGAGCTTTAAGACTCAAGAACAAGCTACTAGGTTTCATTCTTGAAATGTCCCGCAATCTTTGATTAATGACCTTCATGTCCACTTCTTGGTGAGAGACCTTAGGATCTTATAGTTGATATCTTTATCGGACATCTCTACCAAGTTCTCAAGCTTGTTTATAGACATTGTAATTCTTCCATCGATGGTTTCAGTTAAAAATCTTGATTTCTCGAACTTCACCATTAAGAAAGGCAATAGATCTCAAACATAGTATCCCACATTGCTTTCCAGATTTGAGATACTTAATCTTTTCTTTGGTGACCTTATCCATTGTCTTCATGATGATATGTCTTGCAATGGTGTCCGTGTATGGGTTTTCTTTTCTTATTCCGCCGTATGGGCTTTTTTTCGCAGACTTCCCGTGGGAAAGTTCTCCTCCGGACGCAGGATTGTCGAGTAAATGATGATGGGTCCTCTCGATGACTTCCATCATTCTCGCCAATGATCGAGCCTAGATGGTTGGACATATATATGGCCCAATCGCATACTCATCAATTGAGAACCGGCGGATCATGATTTGACGTGTTATCCATCCGAATTTTGGAAAATGAATGAGTTTTTAAAACGGTTTTTCAAGATCGATTCAAATTCACAATGATTACGAGTCGGGGTCAAGAACCAACCGCCTGATACCACTTGTAGGTCCCGAATTTAAGTGAGGGCGGGTCTAAGGAGGGGTGAATAGACTTCGAAAAACTTTTCGTAATTGTGAGAGCATAGCCCCGATCGAGTCACGATTTCGAAACCAACTGATCAACGCCGCGATTTAACTATCGATTAAAGATAATGGAAATCTTTTAAGTTTTACCTGTGAAAAACGGTTTGTATAAATCAGATTCCGTGTTTTATCTTTTTAATCGGATGACGAAATATCAAACCGATCGAAGCTTGGTGCTATCTGATCTTAACTTAGAATGTATGCGCTTTAAGATTGTGCGATGTGAGAACAGTTAATCAAAGCAGTAAAGGCACACAAGATTTATAGTGGTTCGGACAAACCAAATACGTCCCACTCTTCCCTTTCACAAAGGGCACCAACTTAACCGAAACCGACCGGACTTAGTTTAGTGTGTTAGTCCAACACAGTACACCAACAGATGTTTTAAGAGTTCTCACTCAACCGATCCCAGAAATCAGTACTAGAAACCCTAGACTGAAATCTTGCTAAACAACTTATCCTAACTTGGGGTTTGGGTAAGATTGTTGAGGTTCCAACTATGAAATCTTTCCTTGCGTACAAGCAGCCTAAAAGCTAGATGAAAAGATTTCTTGCTAAGAACTTATGGGATGAACACAATATAAAATAAGCTTGTTGTTGTGTTCTTCGCGAAATTTTATAGTTTGAGCTTCTTGATTATGTTGTTTGTCCAAGCATTTCGTATCACTTTGTGATCCCATATTTATAGACCTTGAGATCAAAGAGCCGTTGGAGAGCAATTTGAATCTCATTATTTTAGGTAGACTTAATGTGACGTGGTGGGTCATGGCCGAAAGCGTGAATGTAATTTATAAGCCGCTTTGAGAGAGCAACATCGAATCCCGCGAGTATCGCCTCTGTTCATACGTGGGATGGAAGCCTTGCTTTTGCGGTGTTGTTTCCTCCAACTAAGGTTGGTATTCTTCTTGTTTAGATCGCAGACGTATGATAAGATGAAACATCGGTTTTCATCTTATGATTAGAGATAAGTCTTAAAGCTGTTGGCTTAAGCTTCAACCGGGCCGACTCAGTCGATGTAGGTCTTTCTTATCTTCTTCTCGAAGTCATCCGATCTTCTAATATTCGAGGTTTGAGCTTCATGACTTCCGGATTATCCGACTAGATCATTCGATCCGATCTTCCGCTCGGTTTAACGCTCACGAAAATATCAAATTTTCTTCTTAATTCTTCAGATTCGACCTATACATATTGAGTTCCCCTCAATATGTGACCTATCTATTACATCGGATACAATCATTATCAATTCTCCTATAGCAAAATAAACATTAATAATATGATTACATGTGATTTTGGAACTTTCATCAAAACTATAAATTTCCCAACAACATCAATTGACCGGTGATAACTATGTTATTTGGAAACGAAATATGAGTTTTGTCCTACCTGCACAAGAACACAATTGGGTTCTCGAGATACCCAAGCCAAACAAGCCAACTGAAAGATCAACCGAAGCAGAGAGATCTTTATATAATGACTGGGAGCAGGCCAATGAACCTATGAAGTATATAATCTTGACATCTTTTTCTGAGGATTTGAGATACATTCATGAAGGTGTTGAATCAAAAGGAAATTATGCAAAGTCTCAAGATATGTTTTAACAAAGAACCGCATGATCGATCGGTTCAAATGTGATATTGACGTAATCTTTGAAAATGATTAGGAACACCCGTAAGGGATCATGTTCTCAAGGTCAAGCGTTATTTTGACAAGCTTGCTTATCTCGGTGCTAAGTATAGTAGTGAGGTTCAAGTGGATTCTTTGTTCCTGACTCTTCCAAAATGTTTTGATGAGTTTTACTATAGTTTTGTGATGAGTGATCACATGTTCACTATGGATACTCTTCAAGAAGCTTTGGAGACGATAGAGAAACATCTGGGACAAGAAGATGAAGCCTTGGTGACCAAAAGTTTTTTCTCAAAATTTAGGCCAACGGAGGGCAAGGTTGATGAAAAAATGGATGGTGGAAACCAAGGAAACCTCACTGCCAAGAAAAGCAAGAAGAAGAAGAGGACCAAAAACCATAAGCAATAAAACTCAACTGTTGCCAAGGGCAATGGTAAGATGAGGAATGTCGGTGGTGTCAAGGAAAATCCAAAGGGGAAGTGCTTAAACTGCGGTGAAAGAGGACAATGGAGGTTTGCTGCTCCAAACCCCAAAAAGGGCAAAAGAAAGGTAATTCTCACGTATTTAGTTGTTGAAACTTATTTAGCTTTAATTTTATTCGTGGGTAGTTGATACGGGATCTAACCCATGTTGTTTCACGAATTGAGGGTCCCAAATGACCTCGACAACTTAGGAGTGAGATCCTCATCACATGGGCAATGTTAAGTAAGTAACGACTATTGCAATGCTTGAAGGTAATGGTATTGCAATTCCACGAAAGTAGATTACCGCAATGCTATGCTTTTTGCAAGAAAGTGGTTAAAAAGCAAATGGGAGATGTGCCCCCGTCTTTTGAAGACAAGATTTTAGTTTTGAGATGTTCTTTATGTTCCAGTTTTTTATTAAACCATATTTTCGAAAACTAGTTAATGATGGATATTCTGCTTTTATTTCATTAACGATGTGTTTATCTGTCATGGAATTTTGCGGAACAATCTATATACTATAAACTGTGTACACCACTCATAAAATGCATCTTATAACACATCGACTATTTCATGCAATAAGAGAAAACGTGAACGAGACACTTCTATGGCATCTAAGATTGGGTCATATTAATATAAATAGGATCCAAAGGTTGGTGAAAGATGGTTCGTAAATTTTAACCCTCAAGAAGAACCACTTCCAACCCGAATCATGTTTGGAGGGTAAGAAGACCAAGAGGACATTTGGAGCCAAGGGGATAGAGCCATAGACGTGTTGCAAATCGTTCACACTGACGTGTGTGGTCCAATGTCAACCAAAGCTAGATGTGGATATGAGTATTTCGTGACTTTCATCGATGATTACTCAAGGTTCGGGTACATTTTCCTCATGAAACACAAATCGGAAACCTTTGATAAATTCAAGGAGTTCAAAGTTATCAAGTTTCTACGATCCGATCGTCGAGGCAAATACCTCAAATGATGAGTTTTGAACTACCCGGACGAGGGCATTGTTTCCCAGTTGATTTCTGAACCCTCAACAAAATGGGGTTGCGAATCTAAAAAAGAACACTCTTAGAAATGGTCGATCCATGATGAGTTATTCAGATCTACCCAAGTCGTTTTGGGGTCATGCCTTGGAAACAGCGGCTTACGTTCTAAATCTGGTGCCATCCAAATCGGTTCCCAAAACTCCTAAAGAGTTGTGGACCGGGCGCAAGCTCAGTGTGAGACATCTAAAGATTTGGGGTGTCCCAAAATACGTAAACAAAGGATCACCTTGATCGAAACTAAGGTTGTTTATAGGATATCCCATGGGGAACGAAAGGGTGCATGTTCTATGGTCCCGAAGATCAAAAGGTGGTAATAAGTACGCACTTTAGATTTTTGGAAGAAGACTTTATGAACAATCGAAAGCCCAAAAGTGAGATTACCTTATATGAAATAAGAGGGAAAACTTCTATACCAACCGCATGCAGTAGATATATGCACCGTCCCAATTCTGAACCTCGTCAGAGTGGGAGGTTGTCCGACAACCCGATAGATTCATGGGATAGGAAAATCTTCGGATTGGTCCCCGGGATAGTGAATCGGACCCACGTCATGTTGGGATTATAATTTAAAAGTATGCTTTTCCTTTGTATAATCAAAATCAATTTCAACTTATTTATTTGAAATAAATTGTTTATCATTGATGCTTTAAATATCATTGATTTAATATATTTACCGCATAACTGTTCAATAAATAGTACGTGTTACATTGTAGTTAATTTAGTGATACCGATCACGTAAGATTAAATTAACAATCCCTTGTAACTAAAAAGTACACCATTCACGACCTAGATGGGAATGAACAATCCATCGTGAAAGGTTGAAGTGTAAGGCTCGATTGGCTTGTCTTGACCAAGAGATTACACTAGTGCATGACCGATGCAATCAATAGGACCTACAGAGGACAAATTCTTCCTCCAACAAGGAAGAATTAGACCTCGCCGTTCTATTTCTTAATCTTCGCCTCCTTAAATAGGATCACGGTGGTTGGTAACTATTGCTTTGACTTATCATGGGTAGAGAATCAACGAGATTCAATACTTTTTATCTTGGGCAATATTATTGGTCACATGTGATTGCTAAGATTTAATACGGAGAATCGTGCAACACGCTTGTTCGATTTTCCCCCCTTTCATAAGTTTTATCATACCAAATCTTGCAAGTGGAACTAGTTTTCTTAAATGAGTAATAATGTTGAACCGCTCCTTGACCGAGGACAAAAGATATTAATTAACGGAAAGCTATTTCAAAGGCTTGAATTAATTAATGGGCTAGATAATCTTAAACACGGAAATAATAACCGGAGCCATATTGATCAAGAATATGGGTTAAGATGGATAGTGCAATATTAATTATGTAGTTTGATTAATTAATATTTATTTGAATAATATTGTGGCTCAATATTGATAATTCAAGATCCATTGGAAGGTCCAATCTTAATTCTCCTAAAGGCCCCCCTAAGTAGCCCAACATAAAGTCCAATAACCTAAAAAGGTGTTTAAAATAAAATAAATATTGTTGCCTTATTTTTTCCATGTTTTTCGAAATTTATGGATATAAAGGGGAGAAAGATTTTCTTTGAATTTTGTTATGGAACGAAGATATGAATTCTTGGAATACAAGATTATCTCATTAAATTCAAGAAATCTCCTACTTGGTTATCCATAGGGAAATTTTCGAAAATTTTGATAATTAAGGGAAATAAAGATTTTCTTGATTTTCTTGAAAAGATATTATGGGAGATATGTATTTCTTGAAATACAAGAATATCTCATAAATTCAAGAAGATCCAAATCTTGGATTCTTGCCCTATAATTTTCGAAATTAATCCATAACAAAGAGTAGGTGGAATTTTGTGGAATATTATAATTATGGGAAATGAATATAGGAGATATATTCAAGATTTCTTGGAGCTCAAGAAAAGATTTTTCCACATTGTTTTTGCCCTAAAATTTTGACCACCCCTACTCTATAAATAGGGGATGATTCTTTCATTCCCAAGTACAATTCCATGTGCTGGAAAAATTAGCAAATTCACAAAGGTGGTGCAACATAATTTATTTTTCTTTTGTTAATTTGTTAGCAAGTGTCCTACCACCCGAATAAATTGCTTGGGAAGTTCTTTTTTTGTGTCTAATAAACAAAGCCATTGCCGGTCCCAAGAGGTAAATTCACGAAACTCGTAGAATTTTTCGTAGGATTTACGTGATTTAATTATATGCATGATTTGTTGTTGATTATTATTTGAATTAATATAGGATTAATTCATGCTAGTAATAATTATGAGAATTAAATTTGTATTTAAATATTCATCCCAATAGATCTGTGGCAACTTATTCCCCAACAATCGTATCGAGCCACTAATTTTTTTAAATTGTAATTTAATTTTGTCATTAAATTTGAAATTGGATAGTAGAATTGCTAGATCTTTTTTTTTTGGTATCCAATTGTCATGGAATTTAATGTGTTTATTTATGCATGCATATAAATTGTGGTTTTTAATTCGATTCGCTCGGATTCGCTTTTGCCGCGAGAAAATCCACGAAAAGATTAGGATTTGTTTGATTTGATCAATGTAATAGACTAGTCTAGATCTAGGTTTATTTATTTTTTGTAAATAAATTGTAACCGGAATCGAAACCAGAGACGGAGACGAAGAATTAAAGGATAAAATCCAGAACTTTAAAAATTAATTTTAAGACTGGCACGATATTTTAGGCTGGCGAAAGCGGCGGATTTTGAGCCAATAATCTCAAGAATTACTTTTTTCGAGAACGACGAAAGGGAGCAATTCAAGACGACGCTTTCAAAATCAAGTCAAGAAAAATCAAACAATAACAATTGGATAATTTGTGCCCAATATGTTTATTTTTCCGCTTTATTTATTATTGTGTTATCTTATGCTTTATTTAATTTGTTTAAATGTGTTTTGCATGAGAGTTGCCCAATGAAAAATCTCACAATAAAAAATTACTAAGTATGTTTAAATAATTAATTGACAATTTTATTCCTGGATAATAAAATTGAATTAATTTTGACCTCCATGGTTTATTTATTTGTGAATTCTTTTGGAGAAATTCCCCTACCACGTTAGCCTCACATGAATGAATTCCAAATGGATGATTGTGAATTATTACTAGTGATTTATGACCCTCCCCACGAGGCTCGCTCAAAAGCAAAATAATAATTCTATATTTAATCATGGTTATTACTTAGGTATAAAATTGATATGCATATACTTCCCAAGTCCCCTGTCAATTTTATATTGGTCAAGTGGGGAGCCAACTATTAATCTGGATATTAAAGGTTTGTAAATCGTTTTGTTTGTAACTCGCTTGAATGTGTTTTTAAATAATGACCCACCCCACGTGGCTTATTTAAACTGTTTTGAGATGTTGGCTGATGCACGTTCATATTTTTTGAGATTTTAAATATGATGCATGTGATCGAACCTTGTGATATATTTGTGGTTATGCATATTATTGTTTATTTCAGATCATGTCGCAACCTTCTAATCCATCGCTCAATATACTTAAAGACAATTTGCTTACTGGTGAAAACTATTTTGATTGGAAATACAAACTAAAACCTGTCCTAACCGCATCACCTTCCAAATGGGTACTTGATACACCAAAACCCAAAAACCCAACTAAGGATGTAGGAATATGGGATGAGATGATTTATGGTGAATGGGAGCTGGCAAATGAATTGATGAAGGATACACCGCACATCCGCTGATGCTTGAAACACCTTCATCAAGAATATGAGTTTGAGAATATGGCAATCCAAAGTGTGAAGCAAGAAATTGCTGAATTAAAAATGGAAAAAGGGATAATCGCAACTTGTTGAAAGACGCCTTAGGGTTATGGTGCTATTTGAGGAACTTGAGATCCTCGTCGAAAAATGTGATTTCAAGACTAAGATTGATTTCATTCTTCAATCCTTACCAAAGAGCTACAATCACCACTATCTTGAGTATCTAATGGAAGATCTAGATTTGTTGGTACCGGTGCAAACGAGTCTTACACGTGTATGGGGGGGAATAAACGTGTTCAGTGTTTTTAAAACTTTTCTTCGAGGTCACTTAGGTCGTTGTCCTCGATGATTTGGTCCCGAGAAGACAAATCGCCCGAGTCAAAGTCTATCGAGACAAAGATCCCGAAATGCTTTCAGATACCACGATAATCCCAACCGAGTCCTCGAAGTTTTTCAGAGATCCCGAAGTTGCTTGGATCGAGATAACTAACTTATCAACCCTCGGAAGAGTAAGTTCAGTTTTTGGTAACTATCGATTATAGCTACCGATGTGCGGAATGGTTGGCCCTTAGTTTATACTCGTTTTAAGCTTTTGCTGAAAACCTTCCCCTAATGGAATAGTGATTAGGCTGTGATTCAATTATATGCAACTTTCAGTGGATTGATTCCAACCGAAATATCAGTGAAAATATGCTTTCGAATCAAGGTAATGCAACAGATAAGTCAAGCAAAACAGAAAGCAAAGAACACAACAAATTATGGTGGTTCAGAGACTCAAGCTCCTACGTCCACTCTCCTTGATCTCTTCAGAGAAATTCACTAATCACTTCCTAAGGCTTTCTGACTACCTCTGTAGTTTACTAACCTTTCTAATTTTGAGCTTTCTGACTACCTCTGTAGTTTACTAACTCAAAACACACACAAGCTTTCTGTCTATCCAAGATAGATTACTCACTTCTTCTCTAGAGCTTTCTGACTACCTCAATGTATTTTACTAACTCTTTACAACTCCAATCTCACCAACAATCACACTCAAACTACCTTAAAAGGGTTTGGGGTTTCTTGGTTGGTTTCCAACTAGAATGAGATATCCTTTACAATAAAGACCAATACAAAGGCTAGGATATCTCGACTAAGCTTTGGATATATCTTATCAAGCTAGGCTTAGTGGAATGAGCTCTCTTCGATTTAAAGCACTTGGGAAATTCTTTGGTTTTCGAGTGCTTCAACTTGCAATAATAAGTTTGAGCTCTTGAGTTGCTTACAAATTTCCCGTAACCTTATAATGTAGAGGGTCACAAGTATTTATAGGCATACACCAAGGTTACTCTTGAAAAACTATCCGTTGGAAGAGATAGCTTCGTGAGTTTCCTCTTACGGTGTGTGAAGAACGACTATATTTAGGGTTGAGACTCCCTAACACGCTTTTAGGCAATAAATTTTCTTTCATGTAGTCGGTCTTCACTTTTTGCGATCCGAACTTAGTACTTCCGACATCTTTTTCAAAGACCTCAATCATTGCCGTCGATGTCGTATGGTACAAAGGTCTTTTTTCTTTTTTTGACTTTTTGTCTCCAAATTAAAGGTAGACAACTCAATCGGTTCTTTTTGGTTACAATCTCTCGAGTGATATAACCTTAACAACACTTTGTCTTAGTTCCTTTTATGCTCCATTTGAATGTCTTGGTCAATATCTATTTTTCTAAGGAATCGCGATCTTCTCAAGATTGCATCATTCGGATAGATATTTTCAAAGGCTCTAACATTCAGTTTATCTCGATTTTCTTGAGTCTTGAATTCTGTCTTGATATTCTTGATCTTGATCTTGATCTTTTGTCTTCTTGAGTCTTATAGTCTTGAGGGTTTTCTTGGTGGTCTTCGAGTCTTCTGATATCTTGACCGATTTCTTGGAGTCTTCATCTGAGTCTTGATTTCATCGAAGTCTTGATATCTCGGTTTTACCTTTGGTCTTGATATCTCGATTTTATCTTGATATCTCGATTTCTACCGAAATCTTGATATCTCGATTTCTACCGAAGTCTTGATATCTCGGTTTCTCCTTTAGTTTGGGATTTCTCGGTTTCATTTTTCTTGAAACGGTTTCATCTTGAAACTTTCTTGGAGTTCTTCAGAATCTTCAGATCCTAACCTGATCTATATCTGCTGACTATACATTTTGCATATAACATCCTGAATACTCTAAAAATTGAATCATGATTCAACTATCAAGATTATCCTGAACATGTCATACTCAGGGGTTTTGGGATCTAATCAAAATCATATCTTTATTAAATTCATCTCCCAACAATTTCCCCCTTTTTGATGATGCCAAAAACCATCTTGTTACAAATATACTTAACCTATACTCAGGTTTCAGTTTATCCTATTACAAGATTGGTTTTATCTCCCAACAATTTCCATACATAATGAATCTCCCAACAATTTCTTCAGTAAAGAATCTCTTAAAGGATTCATCACCAAATACTTAATTTCCCAACAATTAATTCATAGACAATCATTCAGGCATATCAAAATTAAAGACATGTAAATAAGATAATGAGATATTATCTTTTGAGCATAAATGATAAGGTTTCATTGATGATAGGTAGACTGTTACAAGTTTACAATGAATCTTATCTAACAAAATCAAAAAGAAAAAAAAAATAAAGAATTACATGAATCTTCTGAGTCTTCATTCTTTAGTCTTCTTCTGTTCTTCAGCTCGGTTCTTCAGTTCTGATCTTCTTCCACCTCATCAGCAGGGACTTCAAGGTTGAACATTCCGTAATATCTTCTTTTTCAAATAAGATCTCTTTCTTTAATGATATCGATTGTTCCCGCCGCAATCTAACCGAATGGCGATCGAGATATTTCTTGAGCAATGGCTTCTCATTTACACAAATTCTCCTCCAAATGCCGGAAGGTACACGTATGGACCAAAAAGGTTATCTCCTGCGACCTTTCCTTCATCCGCAAGATTTATCCAAATTTTGAAGATATTTAGGATAGAAGGTTAGGAGATAGTCGATGAAAGCCTCATTGGGATCTCGAGCTCTCCCTCTCCATTCTCTCGAAAGCACATCATAATAGAACCAAAAAGTTTTCTTAATTTCTTCCCATGCATCGTTGAGCCGGATCGCATCCATTTGTCAACATGCGCCATTTCGTTTTTGTGTTCCTCTCCTCTTGCTTTGCGAACTTTTTGAACCCACTCCTTCTTTTTCTTCGCTTCTTCTTCTACCTTCTTTCGATCACCGGTACACCGTAAACAAGCGACAATTTTCTTTGCTTGTTCAATCTGGAGTGTTTTCAAAGCGCTTCTGGTATTGAAGACCTTCTTCTTTGGCTCAACCTCAGATTCTTCAATATCCAAAGAACAGTTTTTCTCGAATTGGCTTAGAAGTCTTTGCTCTTTTGCCCTCGAAGCTCTTCCATAGCCATAGCCTTTCTCTTGATGGGCATTTCAACACCAAATGAGGCTTGTACCAATTCTTCCACCACCACCACTCGGTTTCTATAGCAACTTCCCGCATTGTTTCCTCTGAAACCTGAGTGTAGACTGATTTCTCCACCTTCTTGAACTCTGTAGCTTCTCGGGCCTCTATCTCCTTCATGGCTTTGGCAATGATCTTCTTTTCAGCATCCTTGACAACTTTGCCTTTCAGAGTATGTTCCAATAAAACCCTGAGATCACCTCCGTGTCTTTCCCCCTTCTTGAACCATACTCGCGAAGCCCGAGAGAGTCTTTGGTCCATATGGTATTGTTATTTACTGACACTCCGCACCTTCCCTGCCATCTGATCTTGCTCCTCCTCGAGCCTTTTGAGGTGGTTCTTCGCCACAGAGAATTCTTCAGACAGATGAGCAAATTGGCTTGAGAGAGCTTCTTGAACATATCTCACATCTTGCCATGAGCATTGAGCTCATTTCCTCAATGACGTTCTTCTTCACCAAAGATCTCATTCTTTTCTACCAACTTTGCTTCTAGAATTTGAGTCTGTTCGATGTTCCTTCACTCTCAGATTAAGCTCACCTTGACCCTCCATCTTCTCTTCTAACTTTCCTTCCATGGAGGTCACATTTGTCCGTCAGAGTATCCTCAAGTAGCACCCGCCAAGAAGAACTCAAAGTCACAATCTTCCGAGTTTGGTTGGCCAAAACCTCCTCCATCTCGAAAGCAATTTTGTTCAGATTAGCTCAACCTTCTCCAACTTCTCCATCACGCGGGGGTGAGGTCAATCTCAGAACATATCGATCTGCTTGGGCCTCCCCGAGTTAATGTTCATCCTTAGTCTCGGTCCCGAACTCGAGCTTGATTTTGAATCGGGCTTGAGACTCGGGCTGAAATCTGATTCACCCCGAGCTTGGGTGTCCACTGAGCCTCGGTCTGCATGCTCCGGACATTACAGATTTAAAGATAGGAACTTCAAGAATCCCGCATAATTATTAATAGTGCTAAAAAGTTACCCTCAAGGCTAACTTCACCGAGGATGTTCGACAGCTGTTCTGATCAACATCGATTGAGTCTTTCTCATTCGAGATTGACTCATTATCCCCTTGTTGGTCCCCATCCCCGAGTTTTGTCTTTGGAGCTCGGGGCACCAACTTCAAAGAATCCTCTCAAGAACCTTTCCTTTTCACAAGCTCATCAAAGTCCGAGATTTTCATATCGAGCTTGGTTTTTCAATCCCGAGAATTCAAAGTGAGAAAAAGTTGTCTCCTCGCTCCACCGGTCTTAGCCTCAATGAAGCAATGTTGAGCATCTCCTAAGAGTCCTCAGTTGAGGATGTAGACCGCTGACCTCAATCAAGAAGATGTCTTGAGGTCGGGGAATGAGCTAAGCTCGTGGTAGCGGTCAAGAATGAACTGCTCCCCCTTATCCGCCATTCGGTCTCTTCTACTTCACCTTTCTTGAGCATCGGCTCTCGTGTTCGATTGGAAAGTCTCACAAATATCGACTAACAACTCATTCAGAGCTCATCAAAATTCATCGGCTCCCGAGGCTCAAAGAACTCTCGAGGTTTGGGCAGGCAGCCTCCTCGGCCTGAATCGACTTGGTTCGAGGTCTGAGTCGGCGCCTCGCTGGAAATTTCGGTTTTTAAGACATGAGTGGGCATTTCCCTCGGGGAATCAACATTTTCGAGGTCTCGAGCAGTGTGCTTCCTCAGCAGAATCAGATTTTGCTCTCGAGGTCCGATTCTTCAAAACCAAGATATCAACTTTTCCAAGAAATTGACAAGTTCCTCAGAGTGGACTTCCTGCCAATTCTACAACCTCCATAATCGAAGATCCGAGTAACCGGTTAATTCAAGGTTATCATCACCGATACCATAATCCTCTATTCATCAGGCCCTTAAGATACTTCAAGATCTTTTTGGCGAATCTTCCATGTGACTAAATTTAGATTAGCTTGGTATCTTGCACATATCCCAATAACAAATGTTATATCCTACTTACTTGTCGTGAGATAGAGCAATGATCCAATGATTCCTCTATAATCGCGATGACTTCATCGATTTGCCTTTCTCGTAATCGATCCATCTTGTAGTTAATATTCATAGGAATTCTAATCAGATTACAATTCAGACACCATACTTGGCAATCGATCCTCGTGTACTTTTTGCACGGTTGATGAAGATTCCTTCCTTTGATTGTTTCACTTGAAGACCTAGAAAGAAATTCATCTCTCCCATCATTGACATCTCAAACTTGCCTTTCATCGGTTGGAAAACTTTTCACACAAATTGATGGTTTGGAGATCCAAAATGATATCATCAACATATATCCGAACCAAGAAGATATCTTCCCCCATCTTCTATCCTCGAACAAAGTTCTATCAACAGTTCCTTTGACAAAATCGTGGGTCAGTAAGAAACTGAGAAATAGTATCATACCATGCTCTTGGTGCTTGCTTAAGACCATACAAGGCTTTTTCCGAGCACCCAGAACTTGGTCATTCTGTTCAAACTAGGGGTTGTTCTACATAAACCTCTTCCTTAAGCACACCGCTTCGAAATGCACTTTTCACATCCATTTGATAGACCGTGAACTTCATGTGGGCAGCATATGCAAGAAACAATCTGATGGCTTCTAGTCTTGCAACAGGTGCAAAGTTTTCATCATAATCCAAGCCTTCTTCTTGAGAATAACCTTGTGCAACTATCCTTGCCTTGTTTCTTACAATGTTGTTGTTTTCATCTCTTTTATTCTTGAATACCCACTTTGTTCCAATAACATTGTGCCTTTCAGGTCTATCTACTAGCTCCCATACTTCATTCCTTGAGAATTGATTCAGCTCATCTTGCATAGCAATAATGCAAAAAGAATCTTGTAGAGCTTCATCAATCTTAGTAGGCTCTTTTTCTGATAGGAAGCAGCATAATAGTGCACTTTCACCATGGAACCTTCTTGTTTTGACACCTTCAGTTAGATCACCCACAATCTAACTTGTAGGATGACTATCTAACCATCTTCTTCTAGATGTTCCCCTTCAATAGTATCCTCAACATTTAAAAATGTTAGGTTCGCTTAGTTCAATAAACTCGTGGAACAACAGAAAAGGAGAAAGAGAATCATCTTCCTCGGGGAAATTCTATTCAAACATTGTCAGAGACATTTGTTCCCCTTGGGTTGATAGATTCAGAATTTGCCTCACCGTGACCACATCTTCATTGGCATCACATACCCGAGTCCGAACTGTGTCTGCTCAGATTGGCCACCTTCGCAGGTGTTGGTTTTCCTTCGGTGAAGACTTTCCATCCCGAGTCTCACCATCCCGAGTTCCATCCCCAACTTTTTATTCGAAGTCTGAGTCACTCCAATCATAGATGGTGACCGACTTTCTTCTTTTTCGTGTTCAAATGGATGTTTTGTCATTCTTTTTTCGTGCTTAATCTGGTGATTCTCTTGGTCGGTTCTTCAAGATCATGTTCCTGCTTTTCTTCAACACAAGTAGATTCATCAAAAAACAACATGAGATGTTTCCTCCACAATAAGAGTTCTATAGCTTGTAAAATTTGAAAGCTTTTATCGACTTCGTAATATCCTAAGAATATTCCTTCATCGCCTTTTTACTATCAAATGTTTTCAACCGATCTTTACCATTATTGTGTATGAAACACTTGCAACCAAACACACGAAAAGAAAGAAACAAGAGGCTTCCTTTCATTCCAAAGCTCATAAGGTGTTTTGCCTTGACTCTTGGTCAAGATGGATTTGTTCTCGTGAATAGCATGCAGTTGTTGATGAAAGACTTGACCAAAAATCTTTTAGGAATATTAGCTTCAAATATCATTGTCCTTGCAAACCTTCTTTTCGTAGTCCCGTTCCTTCTTTCAAAGAACACCATTTTGTTGAGGGGTCCTTGCACCGATGTTTCATGAGTAATTCCATTTGCTGCACAATAATCAAATATAATATGGTTTATAAATTCGGTTCCTTTGTCGATCCTCTTATTTTGACCACACTCGATTTTTTCTCAATATCGAGCCTTTTCAAGAATTCAGTACTTTATCTCGAGTCTCTTTCTTCTTGAAAAGAATATGACCCAAAGTATATTTTGAGTAGTCATCAACTACTACGAGTGTATATTTCCGCCATTAGTGCTCATCGGTGTTATTGGACCAAAAGATCCATATGCAACAATCAAGTATTCTTTCAAGAGAAACATCTACTTTGCTTTTAAATGATGCTCTAATTTGTTTTCCTTTTTGGCACGCATCACAAATATGTTCCTTACTGAACACTTAATTAGGCAACCCTCTCACAAGAGCTAATCTTGCAAGTTTATTCAGGGTTTTGAAATTCAGGTGATTCATTCTTTTATTCCATAACCAACTGGTATCTGTGGAACTTTTTGCAACCAAACATGTATCTTTAGGAGTTGAACTCCAATCAGCAAGATACACATTTCCTTTTCTAGTACCAGTCAGTAATATTTTATGTGAGATATCATCTTTCACATAACATAAGTTCTTAGAGAGCTCAACATTAAAACCCTTATCACATAATTGGCTTATTGAAAGCAAGTAATGCTTCAATCCAGATACATATGAAACACCATGGATATGAACCGAGTCGATTTCCAAAGTTCCATATCCTTCAGTCTGTCCCTTGGAGTTATCTCCAAAAGTGATCTGAGGGCCTCTTTGTTCAACATAATCACTGAGTATCTTCTTGAATCATGTCATATGTCTTGAGCATCCACTGTCAAGATACCATACAACAGGGGCTTTTTCATCTCTACTCATCAGTGCTATGTGATCTTCAATCAGCTCAGTGCCCTTGTTTTCCTCTTGAAAAACAAATCAATTCTTAGGTACCCAATTGGTGTAGGGTCCTACAAGGTTAGTTGTACCTTTCAGAATCCAAATCTGCCTGCAACTCTAATCACTTTAGAGTGACTGATCTGTCTTCCATAAACATCTACATACACATTTACTACTCTGGGTGCCTTAGCAGTTTCCTGTGTATGAGTGCTTGCCTTAGCATGAACATGAGCCTTAGAGTTTTTCTTTGGTACAGACCTTTTGTTCAGTTGCTTTGGCTTCTGTGCAGCCGGTCTGAATCTTTGTTGACTTAGGTTTAGGTAACCTTTACCCTTAGGCAAGTGGGGTTCAGGTTGCCTGTACTGAAATTTGGGTCTTTCAGTATACTGAGGACTTGGTCTCTTCAGTTGAGAATGTCTCTGCTGAGTGTTTCTCTTCTGAAGATTCCTCCCGATGGTTCAAAGATCCTTTCGTGTTTGCATTCTTAATGAGGCTTTGAAGTACTTGGCTCGAAATTTTCTGAACCGAGTGCTCAGTTTTCTAGTCTTCACCGAGGTTTAGGCTTTCTTACCGATCATTCAGTTTTACTGGAACCATAGGTCATTTTCCCTTGTCTACAACCTTGGGCATTTCTTCAGTTTGAAGTGTAGGTGCCAATTGGTTTTACAAAGATTATTTTCTTGCTACTTGATGCAAAGATTCGGATGACCTTGTGAGGTTCCCCTGAATGTATCCCATCTGCATTTGATAGTGGCAGATCTCCGTAACTCAATTTCATCTATTACTTTAGATGATTCAATGGAGTTAGCTTCTTCTCAAGACTATCCTCACATTTCTATAGAGTTTCACGCTTCTCGGAGGTCATTGAACTTTGTTACGATCAAATTTGAATCTCTTCAAAGGATTTCTCTAGCTTTTCATTCGTGGTCACTATCAACTTCTTTTTTTCGGAGTTGTACTTCCAAACATCCATTCATCAAGAGCTCCCATTAATTGAGAAGTGATTTCAGATTGCTGTAGTCTTTCCATTTAAGATTTTCAAATTTCAGCCTTTATTCTCGCTTCTTGAGTTTCATTTAGCGCTTCTTGTAGAACAAAGATAGTCCTTCATCGATTCTCAAAAGAATCCATCAGTCAAAATGATCACATAAATTTGAACTTGACAACTCTTGTGCTAGTGTAGGAGCAACAATAGAGAAAGAAGAGTTTACCTCCTCAACAGCCATTAGACAGAGATCATCACTTTCACTATCTGAGAATATTTCATCTGAAGAGCTAGATCCTTCCTCAGAATGTTCTTCTTCTGCAACCATGACCTTTTTTCTAGAGAACTTCTTGTCTCTTTTAGCTTGTCTTTCTCTTCTCTCCTTAAGCACTTCGTGTCGGGACAATCATACTGGAAGTGACCTTTCTTTTGGCAATTGTAGCATCTGTTGGCATCATCATCCTGATCACTTTCTTCTTTGGACTTGGAGTCCTTCTTTGTGGATGAAGACCCTTCAGCTTTCAGGTCCTTTTTCTTCTCAGTTGGTTTGTCCTCAGGTTTTCTTACGCACCGTGATTCCCGTAATAGTTTTTGTATTTTCCATATCGATTATTAAGTCTTTCAAACCTCCTTGCCATCGCTCTAGCTTATCCTCAAGCTCATCCCGATTCTTAGCAAGGGAGTTCTCGAACTCTCTAGTTTTTTTGTGTTTTTATCTTTGGCTTTGAAAGCCACATTCTTACTAGATGATGAATCATCTTTGCTGTCAGCCTTTTTAGATTTTTTATCAATTACGAACTCATAAGCCTTCAGCTCTGAGAAGACTTGTTGATATGGCATTGAATTAATGTTTTTGGTGTTTTCAATTACCACGGCATGTATATCCCATTTCTTAGAAAGACCTCTAAGAATTTTCAATGCAACTTCTCTCTGTGGATATTTCTTTCCAAGTGCATTTAGATGATTCATAATGCTAGTGAATCTGACTTCCAATTGTCTATAGATTCACCTTCATCCATTTCAAAACTATCAAACTTTCCAATTGCAACTGAAAGTTTGTTTTCTTTGATATGATTTGTGCCTTGGCACATTACAGCTAGTGTATCCCAAATTTCTTTTGCAGTATTGCAGTGAGAGATCATTCCCATCACACCATCATCAATTGTACTGTATAGTGTGTCTTTAGCAATATAATCTAGATTGACTAACTTCCTCTCCTCAGGAGTCAGTTGGTCATCAGACTTAGGAAATTATGTTCTGGGATCGTTTCTCTCCGGTTTACGCTCCTCCGATTCACCACAAGAAATTGGAATGGCCCTTCGAGACCACTCTCCACACACGCTCATATTTAGAATACGATGAGCCCGCATTCTCGCCTCCATAAATCATAGTTCTCATCGAGAACATGGGAAGTTTCTTAGAAGACATTTTATCCGAGTCTTTTAAGAGTTCAAAGAAATAAGATCGATTCGAGATAGACCACAAGTATTTTAGCAAATAAAACTTTGGTCAACAAAGCAGTGGTCAAGTTGAACCATCGCTCGATACCACTTGTTGGTATCGATCGTAGACGGTTTTAAAAAATGGATCACCCCGGTGATCACTTCAAATAAGTGATCTTTTGAACTCCCTCTCGATACCACTTGTTGGTCCCGGTGCAAACGAGTCTTACACGTATGGGGGAATACACGTGTTCGGGCTTGTTTTAAAACTTTTCATCGAGGTCACTTTTGGGTCGTTGTCCCGATGATTTGGTCACAAATCGCCTCGAAGTCAAAGTCTATCGAGACAGTTGATCCCGAAGCCGCTTTCGATATACCTCGATAATCCTAACCGAGTCCCGAAGTTTTCAGAGATCCCGAGTTGCTTGGATCGATAACTAACTTCATCAAACTCTCGGAAGAGTAAGTTCGGGCCAGGGTAACTATCTCGTTCTAGCTACTCGATGTGCGGAATGGTTGACCCTTAGTTTATACTGCTTTTAAGCTTTTGTTTAAATCCTTCCTTTAATGGAATAGTGATTAGGTTTGTGATTCAATTATATGCAACTTTCAAATGGATTGATTCCAACCGAAATATCGCGGTGAAAAATATGATTTCAAAACAAGGTAATGCAAATGATAAGTCAAGCAAAACAAAAAGCAAAGAACACAAAGAAATTATAGTGGTTCGTAGACTCAAGCTCCTAC
Source organism: Stenogyne calaminthoides (assembly GCA_037126765.1). Taxonomy (NCBI): domain Eukaryota; kingdom Viridiplantae; phylum Streptophyta; class Magnoliopsida; order Lamiales; family Lamiaceae; genus Stenogyne; species Stenogyne calaminthoides. Next base: position 18,421,907 of record JBBCBC010000028.1, read on the forward strand.
GTCCACTCTCCCTGATCTCTTAAGAGAAATTCACTAATCACTTCCTAAGGCTTTCTGACTACCTCTGTAGTTTACTAACCTTTCTAATTTTGAGCTTTCTGACTACCTCTGTAGTTTACTAACTCAAAACACACACAAGCTTTTTGTCTATCCAAGATAGATTACTCACTTCTTCTCTAGAGCTTTCTGACTACCTCAATGTAGTTTACTAACTCTTTACAACTCCAATCTCACCAAAAATCACACTCAAACTACCTTACAAAGGGTTTGATGTTTCTTGGTTGGTTTCCAACTAGAATGAGATATCCTTTACAATAAAGACCAATGCAAAGGCTAGGATATCTCGACTAAGCTTTGGATATATCTTATCAAGCTAGGCTTAGTGGAATGAGCTCTCTTCGATTTAAAGCACTTGGGAAATTCTTGGGTTTTCGAGTGCTTCAACTTGCAATAATAAGTTTGAGCCCTTGAGTTGCTTACAAATTTCCCGTAACCTTACAATGTAGAGGGTCACAAGTATTTATAGGCATACACCAAGGTTACTCTTGAAAAACTATCCGTTGGAAGAGATAACTTCGTGAGTTTCCTCTTATGGTGTGTGAAGAACGACTATATTTAGGGTTTGAAACTCCCTAACACGTTTTAGGCAATAGCCTTTTATGTAGCCGATCTTTTTCAAAGGACTGTCATTTGCCGTTGTTAGTATGGTGCAAAGTTGTCTTCCTTTTTTTTGACTTTTGTCTCCAAAGCTAAAGGTAGACAACTCAACGGCTCATTTTGGTTACAATCTCTGAGTGATATAACCTTAACAACACTTTGTCTTAGTTCATTTTGTCTGCATTTGAATGTCTTGGTCAATATCTATTTTTCTAAGGAATCGCGATCTTCTCAGTATTGCATCCTTCAGATAGATATTTTTCAATTGCCTCTAACATTCGGGTTTATCTTGAGCATTCAAGACATTACTAAGTCTTGATAATTCTTGTGCCTCAATATTCTTGATCTTCTTACATCTTGAATCTTACGTCTTGAGTCTTCGAGTCTTGAGGGTCTTAAAGTCTTGAGGTCTTCTGATATATCTTGGCCCATATCTTGAGTCTTCATCTTTGAGTCTTGATTCCTCGATTTCATCTTGAGTCTTGATATCTCGATTTTTACTTTGAGTCTTGATATCTCGATTTCTGCTGACATCTTGATATCTCGATCTTGATATCTCGATTTCTCCATTGAGTCTTGATTTCTCGATTTAATTTGAAACTTGAAACTTGATTTCATCTTTGAAACTTTGGTTTCTTCGTGAAACTTATCGAAGTTCTTCGTAATCTTCGTGATCCTAACCCCGATCTATATCTGCGACTATACATTTTGCGATAACATCCTAATACTCTAAAAACTGAATCTTGACTCAACTATCAAGATTATCCTGAACATGTCATACTCAGGGGTTTTGGGATCTAATCAAAATCATATCTTTATTAAATTCATCTCCCAACAAGATTTTACAGTGGATGATCTTGTAAATGCTCTCACTTTGGTTGAAAGGGAAAGGGAGCGCGAGGAAAAGAACTTGGGAAAACATAAATCTTATTTTCATCCTAGGTCAAGTGGTGATAAGGATGATGAAAAGAGAAGAAAGTTGAACCAAGCAGACTCAACATCAAATAAGAGCATGGAATCAAGCTTGAGGAAAGTTTTGGAAAGCGGGAGAGTAGGACACTCGAGGTCAGCCTGTTCCAGTCTCAAAAGGAATGGAAAGAAAGGTAATTCTCACGCACTAGTTGTTGAAACTTGCTTAGCGGCGTATGCCTCCCATTTATGGGTAGTGGATACGGGGTTCACTGATCATGTTGTTTCACTTTACAGGGGTTCAAATGGACCCGACAACTTAGTGGGAGTGAGATCCTCATCACACTGGGCGATGCTACGAGAGTGGCAGCTGAAGCAGTGGGAGAGGTGCACCTGTCTTTTGAAGACAGAGTTTTAATTTTAAGAGATGTTCTTTACGTTCCGAGTTTTAGAAAGAATTTAATTTCAGTTTCTAAACTTTTTCTTGATGGATATTCGGTTACTTTTAATAAAGTTGTTACCATTTCTCTTTTTGATAAATTTATCTATCATGGAACGTTGTCGAATAATCTCTATACAATTAACTGTGCACACCACTCAGGAAATGCATCCTATAACACATCAATTATTTCCGACAAAAGAAAACGTTCATCAGACGTGAACGAGACACTTCTATGGCATCTAAGATTGGGACATATAAATTCAAAGAGGATCCAAAGGTTGGTGCAAGATGATTCACTGGAGTTTCTCCAAGTCGAACCAATTCCAACCTGCGAATCATGTTTGGAGGGTAAAATGACCAAGAGGGCATTTAGAGCCAAGGGGAATAGAGCCAAAGATGTGGTCCAATGTCAACCAAAGCAAGTGGAGGTTATGAGTATTTCGTCACTTTTATTGATGATTACTCAAGGTACGTTATATTTTCCTTATGAAGCATAAACCTGAGACATTTGATAAATTCAAAGAATTTAAGGCTCAAGCAGAGAATCATAGGGAAAAACGTATCAAGTCTGTACGATCCGATCGTGGAGGTGAATACCTCAGCGATGAGTTTTTGAACTACTTATCTCGATGAAGGGATTGCATCCCAAATAATCAAGACCGAACCCTCAACAAATCGGGGTTGCAGAGCGAAGAAACAGAACTCTTTTGGAAATGGTTAGATCTATGATGAGTTATGCAGATCTTCCCAAGCCGTTCTGGGGTCATGCCTTGGAAACAACAACCTATATTCTGAACTTGGTGCCATCCAAATCGGTTCCCAAAACTCCCAAAGAATTGTGGACCGAGCGCAAGCCTAGTTTGAGACACATGAGGATTTGGGGGTGTTCGGCCTACGTGTTGGATAAGGAAGCCGGTAAATTGGATCCTCGATCAGAATTAAGGTTGTTTGTGGGATATCCCGAGGGAACAAAAGGGTGTATGTTTTATGGTCCCAAAGATCAAAAGGTGGTCATAAGCACCCACTTTAGATTTTTGGAAGAAGACTATATGAACGAAAGAAGACCCAGAAATGAGATTACCTTAAATGAGCTAAGGGGGCTAACCTTAATGCCAACTGTACAAGATGACATACCAAACGACACACTTGCACAACCGGAACCTCGTCGTAGTGGGAGGGTTGTGAAACAGCCCGAGAGATTCATGGGAATAGGAGAGTCCTCGGACTTGATTCCCGGACAAGACGAATCAGACCCATGGACATATGACGAGGCAATCCAAGACAAGAATGTAGATTCTTGGCAAACAGCAATGAAAGCCGAAATGGGTTCTATGAATCATAACAAAGTGTGAGAGCTAGTCGAACCACTTAATGGGATCAAACCCATTGGTTGCAAGTGGGTGTATAAGAGAAAAAGAGGACCGGATGGGAAGGTGGAAACCTTCAAAGCAAGACTCGTGGTGAAAGGTTATACTCAGAAAGAAGGGATCGGTTACGAGGAAATTTTTTCACCCGTAGCCATGCTCAAGTCCATCCGTATTCTCTTATCGATTGCTGCACATATCGACTTTGAAATCTGGCAAATGGATGTCAAGACAGCTTTCCTTAACGGAAGTCTTGATGAAGAGATCTATATGCAACAACCTCAAGGCTTCATTGAAAAAGGCCAAGAACACCTAGTTTGTAAGCTCATGAAGTCCATATACGGACTCAAACAGGCATACAGAGCTTGGAACCAATGTTTTGATCATGTTATAAAGTCTTATGGGTTCGATCAAAACGAGTTTGAAAGTTGTGTGTACAAAAAGCATGTCGGAACTGCATTGGTATTCTTAGTACTATACGTAGACGACATTCTGATCATCAGGAACGATGTAAAGGTGTTATCAGATGTAAGGGCATGACTTTCAAAATAGTTTGATATGAAGGACTTAGGGGAAGCCGCACACATCCTTGGGATCAAGATCACTCGAGATCGCAAGAAAAGGATGATAGGCTTATCGCAAGCTTCTTACATAGACACTGTCTTGAAATGATTCAGCATGCAGGATTCCAAGAAAGGTTTCGTACCTTTCAGACATGGAATCCATCTATCCAAGAAAATGTGTCCTAAGACGCAAAAGGAGATAGATGACATGAGAGGCATTCCTTATGCTTCGGCTGTCGGAAGCCTTATGTATGCAATGCTGTGTACGAGACCGGATATCTGCTTTGCCGTTGGCATGGTGGCAAGATATAAAAGTAACCCGGGGAAAGAACATTGGACGGCAGTAAAAAACATTCTGAAGTATCTGAAAAGAACTCGGGATAGAATGCTAATTTATCAGTCAGATAGTCTAATCCCCATCGGCTACACGGACTCGGATTTCCAATCAGACATAGACTCCAGAAAATCTACCTCCGGTAGTGTGTTTTGCATGGGGGAAGGAGCCGTGACATGGAGAAGCGTCAAGCAGAAATGCGTCGCAGATTCTACCATGGAAGCCGAATATGTAGCTGCTTGCGAGGCAGCGAAAGAAGCGGTATGGCTCAAGAACTTCCTAGTGGACTTGAATGTAGTTCCGAATTTGCCCAGCAGAATCACTGTTTATTGTGACAATTCCGGAGCAGTTATAAATTCAAGGGAACCAAGAGCTCACAAGGCCAGCAAACACATTGAAAGGAAATACCATCTTATACGAGATATCGTTAAGAGAGGAGATATAGATGTGGCAAAGATAGCGTCTGAAGACAACCTAGCAGATCCATTCACAAAGGGTCTGCCTCTGAATACATTCGAGAGACATGTGGAAGGAATGGGTGTCAAGACCTTTGCCAATCTGCTTTGAGTATAAGTGGGAGAAATTATTAGGTTCGTGTAGGTGACATTAGATGTCACGTATTAGGAACTACACGAGACATGTTGTAGTATACTTAAAAGCAGACTTTGAGTATAAGTGGGAGATTGTTGGGATAATACTAAAAAGTATGATTTTACTTTGTATAATCAAAACTGAATTTCAGACTTATTTACTGAAATAAATTGTTTATCACTTATGCTTTAAATATCATTGAATGTTACATATATTTACTGCATAACTGTTCAATAAATAGTACGTGTTACATTGTAGTTAATTTAGTGATACCAGATCACAGAAGATTAAATTAACAATCCATTGTAACTAAAAGTACACCATTCACGACCTAGATGGAAATGAACAATCCATAGTGAAAGGTTGAAGTGTAAGGCTCAGATTGGCTTGTCTTGACCAAGAGATTACACTAGTGCATGACTGATGCACTGAATAGGACCTACAGGAGGACAAATTCTTCAGAACTGAATAAGGAAGAATTAGACCTCAGTGGTTCGTTATTTCTTAATCTTCGTTCCTTAAATAGGATCACGTGTGGTTGGTAACTATTGCTTTGAGTTATCATGGGTAGAGAATCAACGAGATTCAATACTTTTTTATCTTGGACAATATTATTGGTCACATGTGATTGCTAAGATTTAATACGGAGAATCGTGTGCAAGTACGCTTGTTCGATTTGCCCCCTTGGGAGGTTCATAAGTTTTATCATACCAAATCTTGCAAGTGGAACTAGTTTCCGGTATGAGTAATAATGTTGAACCGTTCCTTAACCGAGGACAAAAGATATTAATTAACGGAAAGCTATTTCAGTGGCTTGAATTAATTAATGGGCTAGATAATCTTAAACACGGGAAATAATAACCGGGAGCCATATTGACTGTAATATGGGTTAAGATGGATAGTGAAATATTAATTATGTAGTGGGATTAATTAATATTTATGGGCTTGAATAATATTGTGGCTCAATATTGATAATTCAAGATCCATTGGAAGGTCCAATCTTAATTCTCCTAAAGGCCCCCTAAGTAGCCCAACATAAAGTCCAATAACTGAAAAAGGTGTTTAAAATAAAATAAATATTGTTGCCTTATTTTTTCCATGTTTTTCGAAATTTATGGATATAAAGGGGAGAAAGATTTTCTTTGAATTTTGTTATGGAATGAAGATATGAATTCTTGGAATACAAGATTATCTCATTAAATTCAAGAAATCTCCTACTTGGTTATCCATAGGGAAATTTTCGAAAATTTTGATAATTAAGGGAAATAAAGATTTTCTTGATTTTCTTGAAAAGATATTATGGGAGATATGTATTTATTGAAATACAAGAATATCTCATAAATTCAAGAAGGTCCAAATCTTGGATTCTTGCCCTATAATTTTTGAAATTAATCCATAACAAAGAGTAGGTGGGATTTTGTGGAATATTATAATTATGGGAAAAGAATATAGGAGATATATTCAAGATTTTTTGGAGATCAAGAAAAGATTTTCCCACATTGTTTTTGCCCTAAAATTTCGACCACCCCTACTCTATAAATAGGGGATGATTCTTTCATTCCCAAGTACAATTCCATGTGTTGGAAAAATTAGCAAATCCACAAAGGTGGTGCAACATAATTTATTTTCCTTTTGTTAATTGTTCTCAAGTGTCCTACCACCGAATAGTCGAGCAAGGATTAAGGGAATACTTGGGAAGTTCTTTTGGTGTGTCTAATAAACAAAGCTATTGTCGTCCCAAGAGGTACGTTCACGTAAACTCGTAGAATTCCTCATGCGTAGGATTTACGTGATTTAATTATATGCATGATTTGTTGTTGGATTATTATTTGAATTAATTTAGGATTAATTCATGCTAGTAATAATTATGAGAATTAAATTTGTATTTAAATATTCATCCAGAATAGATCTGTGCAACTTATTCCCCAACAGGTCCTACAAGGAGGCGGTCCAAGATAAGGATTCAAAATCCTGGCAAACTGCGATGGAAGCCGAGATGGGCTCAATGGATCATAATCAGGTGTGGGAGCTAGTTGAACCACCCAATGGGGTAAAACCCATTGGATGCAAGTGGGTCTACAAGAGTAAAAGAGGACAGGACGGGAAGGTGGAAACCTTTAAGGTTAGGCTTGTGGCAAAGGGATACACTCAGAAAGAGGGTATCGATCATGAAGAAACCTTTTCCCTTGTAGCCATGCTTAAGTCCATCTGTATTCTCTTGGCAATAGCTGCGCATCTAAATTTTGAGATCTGGCAAATGGATGTCAAGACAGCTTTCCTTAACGGGAGTCTTGACGAGGAAATCTATATGCAACAGCCCGAAGGTTTCATCGAAAAAGGCCAAGAACACCTTGTGTGCAAGCTGGAGAAGTCCATTTATGGACTTAAGCAAGCACCTCGGGCTTGGAACCAATGTTTTGATCATGTAATCAAATCTTATGGGTTTGATCAAAATGATTTCGAGAGTTGTGTTTATAGAAAGTGTGACGAAACTGCCTTGATATTCCTAGTACTATACGTAGACGATATTCTGCTCATCGGAAATGATGTAAAGGTTTTGTCAGACGTAAGGGTATGGCTGTCAAAACAGTTTGATATGAAGGACTTAGGGGAAGCCGGTCATGTTCTTGGGATCAAGATCACTCGAGATCGAAAGAAAAGAATGATCGGCTTATCGCAAACTTCAATACATAGATACCGTTTTGAAGCGTTTCAACATGCAAGATTCTAAGAAGGGTTTTGTACCTTTCAGGCATGGAATCCATCTATTGAAAGACATGTGCCCTAAGACACAAAGGGAGATAGATGAATGAGAGGCATTCCTTATGCGTTGGCAGTAGGAAGTCTCATGTATGCAATGTTGTGTACGAGACCGGATATCTGCTACGCCGTAGGCATGGTAGCAAGATATCAAAGTAATCCCGGAAATCAACATTGTACTGCTGTTAAGAACATTCTGAAGTATCTGAAAAGAACTCGAGATATAATGCTGGTTTATCAGTCAGACGGTTTATTTCCAATGGGATACACGGACTCAGATTTCCAATCAAACCTAGATTCCAGACTATCTGCCTCAGTTAGTGTGTTTTCATTTGGGAAGTGTAGCCATGAAATGGACGAGTGTGAAGCAGAAATGCATCACTGGATCAACCATGGAAGCCTGGTAAGTAGCTGCTTGTGAAGTAGTGAAGGAACCAGTTTGGCTCTAGATCTTCTTAGTTGACTTGGATGGAGTTCGGAATTTGTCTAGCAATATTTGCTAGAGGCAGTTGCAAATTCAAGGGAACCAAGAGCCCACGAGTCAAACAAACACACTGAAGGAAAGAAATCTTAGACGAGAAATCGTTAAGAGAGGAGATGTAGAGGTGACTAAGATCGCATTGAAGGATAACCTAGTTAATCCTTTCACAAAGTGTCTGCCTCTGGAAACATTCAAGAGACATGTGGGAGGAATGGTTGTCAAGTGCGTAGCCAATCTGCTTTGAGTATAAGTGGGAGAGAAATTATTAGGTTCGTGTAGGTGGCATTAGATTTCACGTAAAACTACACGAGACGTGTTGTGGTATACTTAAAAGCAGACTTTGAGTATAAGTGGGAGATTGTTGGGGTTATACGTGAAAGTATGCTTTTACTTTGTATAACCTATGTATTAAACACTTATTTACTGAAATAAATTGTTCATCATTGTTGCTTTAAATATGATTGAATGTTATATATATATTTATTGCAAACCGTTCGTAGCAAGCGTTACATTGTAGTTAACGTGGTGATACCAAATCACAGAAGATCACGTTAACAGTTCCTTGTATACGAGTGCGTGTTTCACAACTTAGATAGATCCGAACAATCTATTGGTAGAAGTTGATGTGTAAGACTCAGATTGACTTGTCTTGACCAAGAGATTACACTAGTGCATTTGATGCGCTGAAGCGGACCTACAGAGAGGATAAACTCATTCGCACTGACTTAAGGGATGAAGAGTTAGACCTCAGTGGTTGTTGATTTCTTAATCTCTGTTACTTAATAAGGACTGTGTGTGATTAGTAGTTATTGCTTTGACTTATAAATGGGAAGAGAATCATTGCGACTTCGATACCCTATATCTTGGGCAATAATATTAATTGCACGACAGTTGCTAAATTAATACAGAGAATCGTGTGCTTGCAAAAGTCTTGCTTGATTGGTCCCCTTGGTGGGCCCGGAACCTTTATCATACCAAATCTTGCAAGTGGAATTATTTTTCCGACATGGATAATAAAGCTGGGCTGTCCTTACTCAAAGGATAAAGATATTAATTAATATAAAGCTTTTCAGTGGCTTAATTAATTAATGGACTAAATAATCTTAAACACGGGAAATAATAACCGGGAGCCATATTACCGTAATATGGGTTAAGATTGGATAGTGCAATATTAATTATATAGTGGTATTAATTAATATTAATGGGCTGAATTATATTATGGCTCAATATTGGAATTCAGAAGTCAATTGGAAGGTCTATCTTAATTCTCATAAATGCCCCTCAAGTAGCCCAAATTATAGTCCAATAAATAAAAGGTGTTTAAAATAAAATAAATTTATTGTTGCAATATTTCCTATTATTTTTGAAAATATTAAAGAAAAGAGGGAGAAGGATTTTCTTGAAAAGATTTTATGGAAATGAGATAATGTATTCTTGGAATACAAGATTATCCCATAAATTCAAGAAAACTCCCACTTGATTCTATAATAAGAAATTTTCGAAAATCTTGTATAAGAAAGGGAAGAAAAGATTTTCTTGATTTTCTTGGAAAGATTTTATGGAAGATATGTATTCTTGAGATACAAGAATATCTCATAAATTCAAGAAAGATCCAATCTTGAAATTCTTTTCTAGAAATTTTCGAAATATTAGGCAAATAAAGGGTGTGAGATTTTTGTGGAAAAATACACATGGAAAGAAGAATATATTGGATATATTCAAGATTTCTTGGAGATCAAGAAAAGATCTTTCCTAGCCCTAATTATGCATGAAATTTTTGAAACCCCTCTACTTATAAATAGGGGATGAATTTTTCATTCCCAACTAGTGGTCCATGTGTTGGAAATATTAGAAATCCACAAAGGTGGTGCAATAATATTTTTATTTTCCTTGTTTTATAAATCGTTCATTAGAGGACCTTCCACCGGGGTTATTGGATGAGGACTTGGGAATACTTGAGAAGGACTTTTGGTGGGTATCCAAATACTTGATCCTGTCTATCTCATATCGTCTCTCCAACGGGTACGTTTACGTAAACTCCTAGAAATTCCGCATGCTAGGATCTTTTACGTGAAATATTATTTGCATGTTGTTGGATGAATTATTATTTGAATTCACTTAGGTAAATTCATGCTAGTAATAATTGTTAATTTAAATTTGTATTTATGAGGTCATCCCGATAGATCCTGGCATATGTTATCCCAACATATTGGTGGGAGGAAATGAGGGCTTTCGATTCTGAACACCCCTTGTCCAGAAGATGGGAAGAGGGGAAGAAGGAGACGGAGGAGGCGGAGAAATTGAACTCCGGTTTGGGAAACAATGAGAGCGAGGCAAATATGAGCGACATGGTTGCAGATTCTCTATCCCCTGATGTTTGCACTTCCGATGGGGGTTCTTCCGATTATAGCGGCATGGTTGTTCAAGATTCTCTCTCACCAGAATTGCCCTCGCCCGATCTGCTTTCCGATGAGATTACATCTCTCTTGGAGCCGATGCCTGGGAGTGATCCACCCTTCTCTGATAAGGGTTTCTGGTTGCATGAGTCTAGAAGGTGGTATGTGAATATGCTTGTGGCCCTTAATCTGTCGATTAAAGAGCTGATATACAGGTTATGTTGATCCCTTTTTAGTTTATTGTTGAAAAATGGCATGTGCTGTCTGGATTAACTGTAATGTTGAATTATTTGGTATACAGATGTGCTATTTGGTTTTGTTTGTGTTAATGCAACCTCTAGGGGTTTAATATTTCCTAGATTAGGATGCTTAATACAAAGCCCTATGATTAAAATATCTTATGAGGGTTACAAAGGATGAGTGTGTTGGGGAACGAATTGCCCGGATCTATTCGGGATGAAATTTAAATATAAATTCAAATTATTTATTTATTACTAGCATGAATTAATCCTATATTAATTCAAATAATAATTAATTTCCAACAACAACAACATGCACATAAAATATTCACGTAAAATCCTAACATGCAGAATTCTAGGAGTTTACGCGAATCATGCCCTTGACGAGACAATCGTTGAGAAGAAGGTAACAAGCTCCAACGAACTAACCCAAACACCTTTTCAAGTATTCCCAAATCCTTGCTCGTTGATCCGACGGGAAATCCTCACAAACAATATTACAAAGGAAAAGAAAATAATTTGTTGCACCACCTTTGTGGATTTCTAATTTTTCCAAGACTGGAATTGTGTTGAGGATGAAAAATTCACCCCTATTTATAATAAGAGGGGTGACCAATTTTTAGAGATAAATTGGGCTCATGGGAAATTTCCTTGTATTTGCTCAAGATACAATTTTGAATATACTCATATACTCTATCTTCCATAAATAACTCCCAACAAAATCCCACCTCCTTATCTTATTGCAATTTTAAAAAATAACAAGTAAAGAAACAAGATTTGAGATTTCTTGAATTTATGAGATAATCTTGTATTCCAAGAATACTTATCTTTTTCCATAAAATCTTTTCAAGAAAATCATTTCTCTTCTTTTCTACATATTTTTCGAAAATTTGGAGAAAAATTAGGCAACAATTATTTCTTTTATTTTAATCACCTTTTCATTAATTGGACTTATATTGGACTACTTGAGGGGCCTTTAGGAGAATTAAGATTGGACTTCTCAATGGGCTCTGAATTATCAATATTGAGCCACAATATTATTCAGTCCATTAATATTAATTTATTCCACTATAAAATTAATATTGCACTATATATTACAATAATATGGCTCCCGATTATTATTTCCCGTGTTTAAGATTATCTAGTCCATTAATTAATTTAAGCCACTGAAAAGCTTTATATTAATTAATATTTTTTTCCTTGGAGTAAGGACAACTCAACATTATTATCCATACAGGAAACTAATTCCACTTGCAAGATTTGATATAATAAAACTTCAGAGCCTACCAAGGGGACAAATCAAATAAGACTCTCCTTGCACACGATTTTTTGTATTAAATCTTAGCAATTGTCATGTAACTAATAATATTGCCCAAAATTCAAAGTATTTAATCACATTGATTCTCTACCCAACATAGATCAAAGCAATACATATTAATTACACACAATCCTATATAAGGGATAAAGATTAAGAAATCAACAACTACTGAGGTCTAATTCTTCATCCCGTAAGTCAGTACAGAAGAATTTATTCTCTCTGTAGGTCCTCTTCAGAGCATCAGAATGCATTAGTGTAATCTCTTGGTCAAGACAAGTCAATCTGAGCCTTACACATCAACCTTTTACCAACGGATTGTTCATTTCCATCTAGGTGGTGAATTTTTACTTATTTACAAGGAACTGTTAATGTGATCTTCTGTGATCTGGTATCACCACATTAACTACAATATAACTCGTACTAATATGGAACAATTTACAATAAATATATATAACATTCAATCATATTTAAAGCAACAATGATAAAAGATTTATTTTCAGTAAATAAGTGCAAAATTCAGTTTCGTTATACAAAGTAAAATCATACTTTCCAGTATAACCCCAACAGAGTGTTGGCTATTTTAGGAGGGAAATTTGGTGAATTGATGTGTTGTTTGATGAACTTGTGTTAATGCAACCTCTATGAGTTCAAAATTTCCTAGATTAGGAGGCTTAATGCAACCTCTAGGATGATTTGCCTAGACTAGGAGGCTTAACCTAATCAATGATGTCATTATAATCTGAGGGTCCAATTAAAAAAAGTAAAACCAGAACAATAAGTTTGTTTCTTTGATAAAAGTCTTAGTTCTATGTGCATTTTACGAAATCGGAACATGAATGTTTTGTTTCTTTGATAAAAGTCTTAGTTCTATGTGCATTTTGCAAAATTAAAACATGAATGCTTTGTTTCTTTGATAAAAGTCTTAGATCTATGTGTATTTTGCAAAATCAGAACATGAATGCTTTGTTTCTTTGATAAAGTCTTAGTTCTATGTGTATTTTGCGAAATCAGAACATGAATGCCTTGTTTCTTTGATAAAAGTCTTAGTTCTATGTGATTTTGCGAAATCAGAACATGAATGCTTTGTTTCTTTGATAAAAGTCTTAGTTCTATGTGCATTTTGCGAAATCAGAACATGAATGCTTTGCTTCTTTGATAAAAGTCTTAATGTTATGTGTATTTTGCGAAATCATAACATGAATGCTTGTTTCTTTGATAAAAGTCTTAGTTGTATGTGTATTTGTTTCTTTGATAAAAGTCTTAGTTCTATGTGCATTTTGCAAAATCAGAACATGAATGCTTTGTTTCTTTGATAAAAGTCTTAGTTCTATGTGTATTTTGCAAAATCAGAACATGAATGCAAAATTAGAACATCAATTCAATAGACACTTAAGATGATGGTGAGTTATCTATATTTTTTTTTGTGAGTTTTCTTGTGGTATTGGTGAGTAATAATATATAATTATGATTTTAACACTTTTACATATCCAAAAGACATTCATTTCATATTGAGAGTCAAAATACAAACCAAAATGATTACAATATCCATGTTTACTGCTTAAACAATTCCTGCCTTAGAAGTTTATCTACTTCTACGTATATGCAGTAAACATTCACCAACTACTCAGTAATGGGAATCAAAATATACAAAAAGTTGCCTAATACCCTGCTAATGCACTACTAATACCCTAAATAACTCATTAGATTGGCCACATCATAGGTGCTTCCAACTCCATTCCCAGGCTGCATTAAAAATTCTATGCATTCCCTTACTAAACTCTCATCTACTTCAACATCTCTATGCAACAACCCTGCAAGCTAAGAAACACTTTATTAAGAGTAATTGTTGTTAGTTCTTCAAATGATTTAGCCACATTTTCAACTAGATCAGCAACAGTTTTGACCTTTTTCTTCTATTGCAATGCCTGAATTGATGCAAAGTAGCCCAAATCATTTAATATTTGTGTCATAAGAATTGGGTGGTTGGCAAAACAGTTTAATGTTGAAACCATCAGTAAAAGCTACAACTCTGAAATCTGGATCATTGTTTGAACTGTGTGGTTTGGCATTGTTTTACTGGATCCAGATTTCTTTACTTGAATTTGCAGGCCATTTCTCTTTAAGTGATGATATAATCTGTAAAATCATAAATGTAACCAACAAGAGTTAGGATACTTGCTCCATTTAGAATCTATAATTGCAAGTAACCAACTATGTTGAGGATACTAATTTTAGACACTATATAATGAATATTTTCTATTAGTCTAAGAATATAGACACAATATTAATGCAAGTAAGCAATTATGGTTTAAGATACTGCATCATGACACTAAATGATGAAAATTTAATATTTTTTTATGTGTTTAAGTATAATCAAAGTACCTGATTGATAAGGCAGCCCTTGATTATTTCCTTTGTTATGGATTCAATATTTTTGGTCTCCATAGTGCCTCTCAATCTGTTCTTGTTGTTTCTCATTGCTGCAACTTCTTCAGTGAAGGGAAACATCCCTATCTTTCCATCAAATAAACATGTACCATCACTTGAATATAGGGGTCTCCCCACAACACAAATAAACATAACTTTTGTGATAAACCTCTTGCTTTTGCAACTCCTATGTGCATGATCTTCTGTTGGTAGCTTGTAGAATCTATGAGACGTTTTTGTGATGTAAAATCACTTTTTATCTATGTGGATTACATTGTGTATGCTGTTAAACTTGATGACGTTATCTTCCCTGTCAACATAGAGCTGATTCAAACTGTATTGTACCCTACCAAGCTTGTTTTGGTATGTAAGAAGTGGTTTAATGGCATTTGTATGTGCTCTGATTTGGCCTTCTATCCATCTACCCACTGTGTTTTTACTAACATCCAATCCTTCTTCAATGTCTCTTATGGTAGACCTTTCTGTCTAATGAATGCTATGTATCTTCTCTTCATCCAAAATGTGTGTTTTGCTTATCTTTCCAGTTCTACCTGAAACAATGTGAGCTGAGTTACCTTGATCCATTTGTTTCTTTGCAGTTCACCAGATGTTGTGGATAGTATGGAGACAAACCCCAAATAGGTGACTAGCTTCAGTGTACTTGCCATGCCTAGGTACACCATCCTCTAACTCTTTCATTAGAAATATCACAAGCTTATTTTTGTCTTCATATGTTAAATGATGATGTGTTAAAGACATATTGAACTAACTCATTTAATTCTTGTTGCAGATTTTTTGAGGATGTATTTATGGTGCTTTAAAGAAAGATTTGAAAGTGTTGGTGGGAAATTAAAGAGGCTGTAATTTTTTTAAAAATCTGTAATAGGAGGGAGATTTGGTGTATTTGGGAGGGAAATTTGTTGTATTTGATCAAAGATTAGGAGGAAATTCTGTAAAATGAGGGAAATTTAATGTTTTTGGTGTAATAGGAGGGAAACTTGAATTGTACAGTCTGTAGGATTTTTATTTTGAATTGGTTCTGTTAAATGAACAATAAAATAACATTTTTTTATTGTTGTTTAAGTGAGTGTCAGTTTTTTTTGGACTTTTGCAGACATAATTAACAGGTTTTCAGGGTTTAATTAACCCTCTAATAAAGTGGAATCAACTTTATAATAAAGTTGAATTTCCCTTTATACCCCAAACACTTTATCACTTTAAATACTACTCCCTCTGTAGCGCACCAAAAACGGCGCCACTTTACTTAGGGGAAATCATTTTAGGTTTAATTATTTTTTACTTAAAGCGATTAAAGCGGAAGACAACATCATAAAACACGAGTCTTTTTTTTTCTTTCTTTTTTAAGTGCCTAATTATGCTTGTGTCTAAACTTGTGAATTACCCACATTTCTAAGCCAAACACTTACTTAAATAAGACAATTCCAAAAGTAGGTTTACATGCACATAAGTATGTTATGACTAACTTAATATAAGAAGAGATGTCATTTAGGATACCTATCATGCATGCAATTTTAACATTAAAAGGGTCGACACATTAACCTAAGGGTTTGAAGAAGACTTGATTGGGTTTGAACTAGCAATGTTCACATAATTATGAAATCAAACATTCAAAACAATAGTTTAACAACTCAAATGACCGACTAGTAGTTTGCAAAAGATTCAATCATGTTGGGATAAATTTAGTTTTGATTATTATGCCAAAACATCTTGTAATAGGACAAGCTAACTTGTATAGAAAGCTTGTGTTTCTAGACTTAGTTTTATTCTTACAGGTAACAAGTTGAGGGGGAACTCATCAAGAGAAGATGAGGCCGATCGAATCTTAAACGAGACTGATGAGTTCCATATAAACTGATGAGCTGAACAAGAAGAACCATGCTAATTTGTGAAGAGAAAGAGTTGATGTAGTGTACCGACATAATCGCCGATTTATCTTTGGTTTAACTGACCAGGCAATCGACTTTTATGCGAATCGATCACAGCTTGATATCGATCGATAATCAGATCGATCACCGTGGCAAGATCAGTCACCAGGCCGGTATCAGATCACCAATCAGATCGGGGATCACCAGGCAGATCGATCATCCGGCGGCAAGATCGATCACCAGGCAAGATCATTGTCAAATTGGCAGATCAGATCACCGCCGTCATTGCAAAGATCAGATCAATTTATCGATCACCAGTGATCAATATCGCCACCGTGGCAAGATCGATCGATTAATGCGATCGAAGTCACCAAGTAACAAATCACCGCGGGTAGTATCAGATCACCAGGCAGATCGCATCACCGCGGCAGATCGATCACCAGGCAAGATCGGGCCGATGCAACCCGATCAAATCTGATCATAATCGATGAACAAGCGGTTTTTAACTTGATGAACAAAGGATTTCAAAGACACCGAAATCTACAAATCGATTTCAAATGACCGATCAAAGACCGTAATCGGCGATGAACAAGAATCCCATGAAATGATCGATCCATTAGACACACAAAAAAGCAAAATGATCAATAAGAAGATAACAACATATATGGATGTGACATAAAGCCGCAAAACAACAAAGGCAAAAAGGACAAAGAAAAAGTGGAAGATTATTAGTATGGATTTGAATATTACTCTCCAACCGGTAATATTCAAATCCACACTATAAATACATTGCACTATCTTCAAAAGAAGATAATGGAGGATCCGCAAAGTGAAATTAAAGCCAAATATTCAAGCAACTCCATTCATAGAACCACGAGCAAGAAATACACACATATATTCAAAAGTGTTCTACCCTAGATCTAAGCACAAATGTTATATCCTAGCTTAGAGAGATTTTCCCATCCTTAAGATTGAGGCTAAACAAATGTAAGGGAAAATCTCAACCTAGTTGAAACCAAACAAACCTTACCCAAATCAGTTTGATAGGATAAGTTTGTAGGTGAGTGTGAACCCCAGAACATCTAAAGAATCCCGAAAGGGAGGGTATGCAATCCCGCGAGGAGATAAGTCCCGCTTTGAGTGTGAACTCCCAGAACATCAAGCAATCCCGAAAGGGAGGGTAGGCGATCCCGTGAGGGTGATAAGTCCCGCTTGAGTGAGAACTCGATAAACATCTGTTGGTTAAGTTGGTGCCCCATGAAGGGGAAGAGCGGATGTAGGACGAGTTGTCCAACCACTATAAAATCGTGTGTTCTTATTTGCTTTCATATTAACTCATCATACATACTTTAGCAAATCTGCATATCACATTCGAAAAAAAAAATTTAAGTCACCTCCCATTGAAATTTTACGAGTTTTAAATCGGGTTTTTCGGGACCAACAAATCACTTATCCTAAAAATTCATACATAATTCAAAACCATAATTTAAGACAAACTAATACTTAATCCACTTCTTACATAAGTTGTAAAACACACTAAGTAGATTTAACGGGGTCTCCCCAAATACCACACGCCCTGTCTCGTCGTCAACAGACACGAAAAGTTAAAGTAAGATCATGAGTTTTTCCCTAGAGGAAGCCCAATGATAACATTTAATATACTACTGCATTAAAGAAAGTCATTTGATGTGAAGAAATGAGCACATGCCAAGGCCCGTCGACCACCCAGTTATTCCACACAACGTAATTACACACAGCATAATCCACACAGCGTGATCCACACAGAGCAAAATCGAGCAAAATCCGAAGATCTGCCTATTTGCATCTTACACACAATTAAACTAACTAATACAAAAGTAATTAATTGTTACCCACCTTTTAACTTTATAGATAAGTTAGAACTGTTTCTAAATTCTTTTGCAAGATAACTCAAATTGTAGAGACGTCTCGAGCCTCTGGTCTGAAGCACTTCACCCAGCACGTTTTCTTGAAAGTTTAATTATCATCAAAACTCTCGATTCTTAAATTACTTAATAATATTCCTCTTTGTATGAATCACATAATCATATAAGTAATATCATCATTAATGTAATCAAATATAATTCCGCATATCTCAATTGAAGTAAACCATAATAATTATAGGACAACTCATTTATATTTTAAACACTTATTTAACTCAACAATTTTGTAACCAATAACAAAACTTTGACTTTAACTTAATCATTTGAAGAAATTCTTAATTATATTTTTCTTTAAGCAAATGATTTATTTAAAAAGTGATAACATTATAACGTTACAACTTATTATTATATATGACAATAACAATAGTTGATTAACTAAAACTAACACACACAAATCAACATAGAGGCACAACAGTACACAATTAACAAAGTCTCATACTCTGCCTAACACATATATAATCATATAAGACTAATAGCTTATATAAACTTTCTTGATAGATATATACATATATATATAACACAATAACTATAGAGACAATAGTTAATGGTAATAATATGGATAACACATATATCATTCAAGCAATACCTAATAATAGTGGTGTATTAAAAAGATATTATTTATTTAAGTTGAGCTATTGCAATTAAATAAATTATTAAATAATTGGTTAATTAATGATTTTACATTTTACCATACAAAAGATTTATTGATGCTTAGAATCAAATGATAAAATTAAAAGATAGATGTGTAGTTACATAACAAAAATTATTAAGAAAAAAAAATGTATTTTAAGTATGATTTTTAATTTAGTAAAAATATTTAGTCTCAATAATAGTGACAATAATAATAATAATAATAAAAAAAAATAATAATAATATAAATAATAATAATAATAATAATAATAGCTTTAGAAATATTAGTACTCTTACTAATAGTCTTATAATAATAATAGTACTAGTATACTTAGTTATTAATTAGTTTTTATAAATTCTAATACACTTCAATTTAAGTACAATAAATAATTATATTATTAAAATAATATATTAGTTAATCTATTATCTAGTAATAATAATAGTAATAATTAATTTGATACAAAAACACGCGCGCACACACAACATACACTCCTGATAATGATAAATAATAACATTAATAACATATATAGTGTAATATATATATATATATATATATGTATATATACTAATATAAAAGAGGATATGCAGTTTGGATGGCCAGTTTGCAGCCGGTATCAAGTCACCCTCCTTCTCCCACAATTTTTATTTTAGGGTTTTCTTCTTCAGTTTGGGCGGCCAAGTTTCAACCGGGTATCAGGTCACTCATTTCCTGCCACAAATTTATTTTAGAGAAAATTACAACATAATACAAGATCTTGAGTACCCTTACAACTTAATACAATTATTTTTTTATATTACATTCAACTACAAAAAGGACATTCAAATGACTCATTTACCCTCAATTGATTTACACATTTCTCTCTCATCTGAAAAAGTAACCGGTCAGATATTATTCACCCACCTCTCGCTCTCTACCACTCATTTTCAAAAATCAATCTCTCCCTCACACGCTCTCTCTCTCTCTCTAAACTCTAAACTTTCTTCGCTCTGTAATCACCGCATCGCCGCCCCTCTTCGCCAGTCAAACCGTCGCCCGTCTTCACCAACCGCACAGCCGTCGTTTGTCATCGTCGCACCGCACAAATCTTTGAGGCTGGACTCCGATGGATATGAGGTCGATCCCGTCGACGGCGAACCGCACCGCCTCCCCTTACCGCCTCTCCTCAAAATTGGTGCTTCTCTAACTGGTGTTATTCCTCCATTGTCACCGGCGATGTGGTGTTATTCCTCCATCGTCACCGCATCACCGCCATTGTTTCCCCCTACCGCATCCCTCTGTTTGCTTTTCTTTAAAATCTACCACATCTGAAATAACGGATTTTGTACATATGAAGTGGTGGCCGACCTCAGATCGTTAGATCTGTTCAGCGATTTTTATGTCGAAACCCCATATGTGCTCCGCCTCAGTGTTAAAACCCTAGATCTGCTGCACTTGACAAGATCTTCAAAAGGTGAGTGATTTTCTCTATTTTGTTGTTGTTTTAATTTGCTATGTCTGTTGGGTTATCTTTGTGTAGAAGAAAATTCGACCTCTGTTACTAGTAGAAGCATCTGTTGGAATTTTTTTGATATTCAATTTTAGTAATTGATTTTCGTTGATATTTTAAAATCTTATTGGGTTTCTAAAATATTGAGTTGTATATGTTTTTTGGCTCATAGTCTTCTTGGTGTTTGTATGGGAATTTGGGCATAAATAAAGTATTTTTTAAATTGAGCATCTCAGCAAAATAATTTGGGAGTTGATCGAGTTTTGAGTTTGATTTGTATATAAACACAGCAGGGACAAATACAATGAATTGGCAAGTTTCATTGTCACGTCCCAATTCATTGCAAGTATATCAACCAATTGGAGATTAGATAGCTTAGTTTGACTTTTTTTTTTTTTTTGCAATACATGGGAGGTTGCAGAGGGTGAGATAGTTCATGATGTGGTGGAGATGGAGAAGCTTGAAACATGTAGCAGTAAAGGGTTGCTATCAACGTCTTCCAAGCTGCTATTTTTTTTTTGGATAGGAATGTATATCAAGTTCAATATGTATGTTAATTTCTAAAGGATTTGAATGAGATGTTCAACAATGTTCGCAAGTTTATTTGATAAAAATGTAAATGTTCTAAAGTGTGGAGGGTAATAATGACTAACCTAAATTTCACTTAAGAAAAATTTCACTATATAAAAAAAAATCTCACTTTACCTAAAAAAAATCTCACTATATAAGAAAAAATCTCACTTTACCTAAAAAAAATCTCACTTAACCTAAAAAAAAAATTAAATACTCTTTAAAAAAATTCACTTTACTTAATCATTTAAATTGGAATAATTAAAATTTTACAATTTTTGAAAAAAAATGTCTAGCATATAAGGAAAAAATTTGAATTGGGTCCAATTAAAATTAGTCAAAATTAGAAAAAATGAGTCAAAATTAAAAAAAGTTGCACTTTAGTTAAAATTTATACACTTTGGGTGGCACTGTTCATAAGCTAGTGTAACAGATCGCTTATTGATTGACTAAAAGGCCGATCGGTTCTTGCGTAAAAAGAAAGGAGGGACAATTTAGTCTTTAATAGCCTAATTTTGTACTTGGATGTAATGGGGAAAAGAAAATGTAGTAATATGCTATATTTCGAAAAAAAACTCAGATAGGCCTGGGCCTCACGCCATTTAACCCGCTTATTTAAGAATATTGTTATATACAAAAACTATCATTATGTGATAAAATTATCATCAGCATGAATCAAAAAAAATCACTATTTAGAAAATTATTTATATTTTTAAACAAATAAAGTTTTTATACATAATAAAATATAATTTTTACACATAATAATGATAGCCTATAATGTGAACCCTGCTCACATGTTACATTCTATATTTCTTATGACTTTGTACCGGAACGTTCTTTTCCTTTTATTTTACGGTTTTCTCTTTCAAATTTTTTATGTGTCGCTTTTTACACGTGTCATTCTCCACGGTACGTGGCACACACTCGAGTTACGCCGCCTCACCTTCCCCTCCTCATCTCTTCTGCGCTGCGTACCCGTCTCATAAGGACTCAAAACAAACGGCCCCTCCTCCGTCTTCCTGATGTGCTGTGCTCTGCTGCCAAACAAACAGAGGTAAAAGATTGGTGCAATCCCTTCTTTATAATTTCAATACGTAGTTGGTTTCTCATGTTCTCTTTTTATTTTGGTCTCTTTTAATTTCAATTCTTATTTGGGTTCTCAATACTTTTTTTTTTTTGGGCCCCAATTCGTCCTCTCATCAATTTTCGCCATGTTTCACCTCCATTGGGTTCTGGTGTGTTATAGAATTAAATTAAAACTTCGCAATTCGACTGTTCTTGGTTGCAATTTTTGGTGGTTGTAATTCGATTATAGAATTAAATTGTTGTATGGGATTGTTTTGGTATGGGGTTGTTCTTTGTTCTGGTATGGGATTGTTGTAGGAGATTTATCTTTGTCCTTGTTTTATCTTTATCCTTCTTTCTCCTGGTTGCTGATTGCTGTAAGTTTCTTTACCTTTGCCCTGCGTGTCTTATTGGCTGGTTGCTGTAATTCGTCCTTCTCCTACTACCAATTAGGTGTTGTAATTGTAATTTATTAGTTGTGCTGTAATTGTAATTCGATAACTCTGTTATAATTCCACTGATTACTAGTTTGTGCTGTAATTCAATTGTCTTACAGATGTGTGTTAATTGTAATTTCCCAACTTAATTGCCCAACTTAGCAATTACAGTGACATATACCTATCTCCAACTTACATGTAATTCCACTGGTTATTAGTTGTAAACTGAGTTTCTCATTCTAAGTTTTTGGTTAATTGTACTATGATTCCCTACACCTTAAACCTTTAGAGGTAGCTATTTAATTAGACCATAAACTTCTAATGAACTGACAACTGAGTCATTGGTTAAAGAGTTGTTATTCAACTTTCCTGTGGAATGAGCTTTCTAGATTTATACCAGGCATCTAAACTAATTCAATTTCCTGGCAATTACATTATTCAAAATTTAATATTGGAAGTTCTTTAAAATATTAATCTGTGAAATCTGCTTTGCTTTTTTGTTGTTGATAGTCTTTTAGTTGGATATTTTATGACATTTAGTTGAATCAGTCTCTTCATTTAATTTTGATGATTTTTATGTCTTCTCTTTTGTTTGTTTTCAACGATATGATTTTTTTTTTTCTGTTTTGGTGTGTGATGTTAACAATTTATTTCTTAAATTTTCTCCAAGTATGTTTGGCTCGAATAGACCTAGGAAAAGTAGTTTTATGTTTTAATCTATGAAGTCCAGACATCAAAAGGTCCACTACACTACTTTCTCTGTTTGCAGTGAAAACTAAACCACAATTATTGATTTAGCCTTCTGACCTTCTCTTTTAGTTGTTTGTATAATTGTATTATTATATTGTTCCTGAAGTTACAACATATTTTTCATTCAATAGAGTTTGGGCAAGGCCTTCCTAAGTCCGACTTCTTTCTTCTCTTTTTCTGCTGTCAGATCTTGATTAACGCCTTGCAACTATAAATTTCAGGCCACTGTGACAGCAAAAGATGAGTTCTTCCAGTCGAGCATTAAATAGGTATCCTCTTTTAATTTCCGTTTACCAAGTAACTTAATCAATCAAATCTTACACACACATGCAGATGGTGCAATAATTAACTACTTCAATAATTGAGTTCAATTGCTTAAAAACAAAGCAAATACTCATAAAAACCACTTCAATCACCTTAATTATGAACAAGATTCTCCACTGAACTGACCCATTAAATTATGTTAAATCACCCATAATCACCCATACAGATTTTGGCATAGTGTTTGGTCCTAATAATTTAGCAGGCCTACCTTACTCTTGAGCAACTGAAAAAATACGTATTTCCACGTCCTTAAATAAGATACGCTACCAACAGAGTTATATAGACTTTAGTGCTTCTAAAGCATAATTATAATGTGTACTATCTAAGTTGTCAAAGATGCATAATCTATGATTCAAGTCAGTGGTACAGTATAGGCTATGAGGAATGTGACCAGATTATTTTTACGCACCAGGCTGTTAGGATTCTAATTTACAGACTTAATTTATGCTATTAAATTTCCTGTTCTGATAAATGCACTCGAAATGTTCTGTGCATTTTTTAACTGAAGACAACACAGACTGAGATAGACATGCATTAATTTAATTTACGAATATGCTTCGAAGTTTTGATCCTCATTTTTCTCATTTATTACAGATGATATAAAATGAAAACACCACCCCCACCCACCCAAAAAAATAATAATAATAATAACACTACCATTTTATTTTTCCCAGGTCGTACACACATGCATGTACAACACTTGATGAGCTCACACCAAGTACCCGAAACTGGTTCATTAAAGTTTTGGTGGTGGAGAAAACGCCTATTCGCTCGTTGATATGGGGAAGACACCAAAAGCTCGTTTTGCTTGATCAAGAGGTAAAATCCAGCGCCTACGTCTGCTGCACTTACTCCTACGTTGTCTAACCTTAGTCTTATGATTATTTCAACAAAAAGGAAATATGCAATGCATTATTTACGATCCCAACATCGATCAACTAAACAAAGTCCTCCTCGAGCTATCAAGTTTTGACTTCATCAGAAATTCGAAAGATCCTTGCGTTTATCGTAAACGCAACGGGAAGAATATTGTTTTCATAACCGGGTTTGTCGATGACATATTGATTTTGGGAAAGAATATCCCGTTAATGCAGTTCGTTAAAGACTTGTTGTTAAGACATTCATGATGAAGGGTCTTGGTGAAGCCTGCTGCGTCCTAGGGATCAAGATCCACAAGGATAGATCCAAGAGGATGTTGGGGTTGTCACAGTCCACCTATGTAGACAAGGTGTTGAAGCGTTTTACGATGGAGAACTTTAAGAGAGAATATCTATCGGTAAATCATGGGATAAAACTATCAAAAAAGGATTGTTCCTCTGTTGAAGTTGGTATCAAACACATGAAAGATGTCACATATGCATATGCAATTGGGTCAATCATGTATGTCATGACTTGCACTAGGTCAAACGTGGCCTACGCTATCAACATCACTGGTAGATATCAACAGAATCCGGGTGAGTCTCACTGGATTGCTGTCAGACCATTCTGAAGTATCTTAGACGAACTAAAGAATGTTTCCTTGTCTATGGTGGGCAGTCAGAACTAGTAGTGACTGGTTAAGTTGACACAAGTTTCCAATCCGACTGTGATGATTACAAATCACAGTCAGGTTACGTTTCACTCTCAATAATGAGGCTGTCAGATAGAATAGTTCCAAGCAAAACGACCGAAGATTCAGCAACCGAAGTTGAGTACATTGCTGTATCAGAAGCCTCAAGGAGGTTGTCTGGATTTTATAGTTCTTAAGAGAACTAGGGGTAGTTTCGAGTGTCAGTTGTCTAATAAAGTTGTATTGAGACAACGCTGGTGCGATTGCACAAGCAAAGGAACCGAGATCAACAAACAGTAGCAAACATGTACCCAGACTTATCATTTGATCCAAAAGATCATAACGATAGGAGAAATAGAATTAAAATGTATTCCCACATATTTTATATGACAAATTCTCTCACCAAAACACTGAGTGTTCATGTACACACTAGACATTGGATGGTGTAGGGGTTAGACATGTAACATTGGATGGTCTAAGGGTTAGACATGTAGGTGATTGACTCTAGTCCAAGTGGGAGATTATTAGTGTTAGTGTCCTAGAGACAATCTATTGTAAGAACATAATACTCGATGATATTCAGTTTGATTTAATATTATAGTTCAATTAATATTAATGTATGACAATACACTTGTTTGAATATTATGTTTGATTGTTTGCATTTATTCATACAAGTGTTTGCACGAGTCATTGCTGTCATTGAGGTTGTGAGAACTCAGATGACTAAAGCATGATTCTGAAATAGCCCCGATCAAGGATAATCAAGAATGGAATATTGATGATGCAATGAAGATTGGTGTGCGATCTGCGTCATACTCTTAGAGAGTGTAGTAAGATTTCACTTACTACGAGGTACTATGTATCTCATGATGGATGCACAAATACCTTAGAGGGTATTGGTATACCCATCCGAGAAATCGTTTGATGTATTTTCACTATATGTGTCTACGGGTGTTTCGGTTAGTGGGAGTGATGCGATACTCCTTTAACTTGAGGTCAATACGCACGACATGTGTGGAGTGATGAACTTTAACCATGACCGACGCTTGCACCCGTCTATGGGTAGATATGACTTGAATTGGGTTCATCACGAAGTACATATGCGTGGTAGTTGAGTCAAGAATATGATTCATTCATCAATGTTTATTCAGAGATAATACTCATCTTCTCATCATAATTGGATCAAAGTCATCGGCTGATGCACGTCAACTTAGACTTTGTGGCTAAGTGTGACATTACATGATCAATTAGTGATTAGAGATAATATGATTAAGTTATTTGAATAGACACTTCATCATGTTCAAGACTTAATCGAGTATTCGTGAATGAAATGAGGAAATCGTAATAGTCCATGTTTCAGTTACAGATAGTTGCACGTTTCTCGCAACGTGCCTCATATATTGATAATGTTTGATTTATTGTCTATAGTTCAATTAAGACCGTTAGTTTGACTAATCGCTCGATATATGAGGGTCTATGGGTCGAACAACAAGTAGTTCCCTTTTACAGATTATAGTTGGTTGATTAAATGTTAAAATGGATTTAATATTTAATTTATGGAGAATTAATTAATAATGAATTAATTTGGAATTAATTATTATTAATATTTAATTAAATTAAATTTAATTAAATAGGAATTCCCAACAATAATATATGGAATATTATTGTAGAGATTTGACATATATGAGAATTAAATTCGTAGAGATTTTATAAGTAGGAAATAAATTTAAGAGATTTATTTAAATAAATATTAGGGGTTTTATTTCCCAAATCAAATTAGCTTAAGATTTAAGCTTTGTCTCTCCTATATATATGAGCTCTTGGGAATCCATAAAACGGTTGTTCAAATTCTCTCCATAAAATTTAGAGTTAGAATTTTCCTACCAAATTCATCTCGGGATTCAACGTTGGCAAATCTGTGCAAGTTTGTGAACGGGGATTACGTGGATACCATAGTTGAGAAATCTGCTCTTGAATTACTATAAGATTTCTTGTTATGTTTATTCGTAATCGTTTATGCAATTATATGTTCGTTGTTGGTGAACTGTTTAATTCCGTTGCGCATGTATTACGTGTTTATGTGCCTCTAAATACCAATAATTTGCCCCACCGATACCCGGCACAACTGAAATTATGGTAATTAAGACCTTCGCGGTATAAAATACTATGGTAATTAAAGTTCCCAACTAATTCATGTTCTCCAAACGTTTCTACATCTTCTACTTGATTATATTTTACAAATGCTCCGTAGGGAAACACTGATATAAACATTCCAAAAACTACATTACTAATTACAGTAACAACTGCACAGGCTAAATAGCAACAAAGACTATGTGGACGTTATTATCACTCAAAGGCTATATGAGAAAGGAAATTAAAATGTCGAACAACCGCACACTGCTCAGATTCGCAAAATAAACCAAATCTTGAGCTTAGACGAAACGGTAACTTCTTATTCATTCATACACTGTCCAAAAATTTGTTCAGATTTTATCAAAAACTTTACATCATGTATACCGTATGTTCAACATGTCAGATCTTTCTGGGTTAAAGCTAACGTGGAGATCACAAATTCCGACCAGTGTTTATACTTTCTGGCATGCCCCAACTGCTCGAAAGCCTGTGGCGCACCCTACAACACTAAATTCACATGTTTTTACTGTGAGAACGAGTTCCCAACACCAACACCGCGGTATGTTATTCAAATACCCATTACAATCCAAAGGCAGCTCCAAATAACTGCATAGCACCCCCAAAAAGTATACTACATTAAAGTGTGTTTTAATCTCATATTACATTTGTACAGATTAAAGTTCGAGGTTGACCTATTTGACGGGACAGGAAGTTTACACGCTTTCGTGGAACAAAGAGAGGCACAAATGTTGTTATGCATGTCAGCTGACAGAGTAATGGAATTTGAAGCAGAGGTCAGTTGCCATTTAGCATTTCCCATCTTTTTAATGAGTTACAACATGCTGTTAGATGGTAGAATACTTTCTATTTGGTTCCATGTTTACTGAAAGACCAATCTGGTTATGTACTTATTTTAAAAAAATTAATTTAATAAGCAATGACATTTATCCGTATTTTATAGTTTGATCATTTATCTCATAAAAAGCTAAATATCTAATAAAATATCTACAATTCGATTACTATAGTAGTAACTTAAAATCAGCTACATATGAGACCGTCTCCTTTCAATTTGAGATCTTGTGCGTTAAAATTAGATGGGGGTTATTGTTTGAGCTATATAGTGATACCTGAATAGTGTTTGCAGCTTGTTCTTGAGATAACAATAGAATGAAATGAACATCTCATTTTTAAATCCATTAACCAAGCACCCCATAAGTTTTTCCAAACTTTTTATCATCCATGTACTTTGTTCAACATTCAGGAGAGGTATTACAACAGAACTAGCTAATATCTCTTTTAAGTATGTGTTGGGTCAGAATTTCAAATGCCCAAAGAAAACAAACTTACCATCTTTATTATTCTTAGGCACAAAGATATAAAAAAGTTGTTATCTGGGTTAAGATTTCTATTCATATGACAATTTTTAATATAATTCCAAATTATATATATTTTATATTCAGTTAACAAAAGAGATAACACTATGCCAAATTCGCTGATAGATAGCGGTTAAAGCCCGCTATTAAAAGTTATAAAAAACCGCTGTTGAACATGGTGCTATAAAAAGATGCGCTGATAGATAGCGGTTAAAAACCGCTATTATAGGTATTTATAACAGCGGTTTTTAGCCGCTGTCATATGTCCAGAAAACCAATATCGTAGGTAGATAATTGCTAACCTCAGACCACCTTTGAGAGCGGTTTAGACCACCTACAACAGCGGTTATAAACCGCTATCGTAACACTCTATTTTTTTAAAAAAAATCTAAAACAAAAATTTGCATATTTAATTTAAAATAACCATCAAATTTTCATAAAATATCAATGACTCCAAAAAATTCACTACAATACCAACCAATCATTATTATATTTGTGAAATGAATTACAAATTCTATTACATATAACGATGTCACGTCCAAACTACAATAAACTAAATGTTGTCATTTCATGAGCCACAAACAGACCACCCATCACCATCCTTATATTTTTCAGAAATCTTCTTCTTTCACGAAGAGCTATTCTCGCTTGTGTATGACCTAAAACAATCAAACAACAATGTAAGCAAAATTAATCCAAAAATTGCTAGTGTGAAATATTGCAAGGCAAAAATTTAAAAGTTCCAAGACCAAGGAGTTCAATTCTGATTCCATATTGTTCCAAAAAGAATCTATAATTCTTTGAATAATTAAGACACAACACATTTCCAACTAAGCTCGAGGCGAATGTTAGAATAGGATCCATAAGAGGGTAAGATAAGAAAATATATATAGTGAACTATGCAAAGCCAAAATACAAGAGCATCAATTA
This sequence comes from Stenogyne calaminthoides, assembly GCA_037126765.1. Taxonomy (NCBI): domain Eukaryota; kingdom Viridiplantae; phylum Streptophyta; class Magnoliopsida; order Lamiales; family Lamiaceae; genus Stenogyne; species Stenogyne calaminthoides. The sequence goes on from JBBCBC010000028.1 coordinate 18,451,483, forward strand.
ATTCTTACAGGCGAGAAGTCAATTGGGCTCCTCATGCCCTGTGGAGGACAGGAGGAGCGCTGCCACCTCACACATCAGCAGCAAAACGGGACCAATATTTTCTCTTTCGGGTTTGAGGGCTGAATCAAGGCTTGGAGAGGACCAAAAATATTGAGCAATCATTCCTTGTATGAAAAGGTACCAAATTCGTTAATAAGAAGAATAATCACCCACATAAACTTATTCAGGTTATAGTGAGATTCCAACATTAAACACAATCATAAACCTGGTTTAGAGATTTTCTATCCGCATATGAAACTCCAATGTTGCTGCGTACCTGTTTAATAACTCAAATTATATAATTCTAAAAGCAGAAGTACACAATCAAATCAATACCAAAAACCCTGAGAAGAAAGGAGGAACAACATTAATATTAATCGATATCCTTGGAGAAAGCGTACACAACACAAAGTACCATTACGCAAAATTTAACTATAATTGAATCCAAATACTTAGTAGAAGCAGCAGTTGCTGCTGCATGGATCATGCTCTGTTCATAACTGCACAACAAGACCCCGGATGATCTAATCAAAAGAAAAGGAACATAGAAACTGCCTCATAAAAGTGATACAATTCGCGACGTCAATCATATAAACATAAAATCGAAAGAGTGAAAGCCCAAAGAGGATCCTTTTTTTTTCCAGTTTAATACCAACAAAATAAAAAAGAGACATAGATCTAAAATTGAGGCAGTGTTGTTTATTGATGTGCGGCCAAGCAAATACACGAACCAAGCAGAGATTTGAATTTAGGCAACTGCTATGTGCAAAATTCAAATGTATACGGAAACTCGAACAAATCACATCTCATCCTTTTATTAAACAGAGGAACTAAAATTCCAGAATCAAAATAGCAAATTTACAACAAATGTTCAGCAGATTCAAACGCAAAAACACAGCAAATTGACAACAAAACCAATGAGCAAATTCTGAGAAATTTTTACCAAAACGTAAAACAGAAATACTTTAATTCATCATTTCAGAAATTTCAACTCAACAATAATGTTATTCCGGAAAAAAGAAAAAAAAAAGATTTTCGATAAAGCATAAGGATAAAGCATAAGGAACCGAGAGAAGATGGGAATCAGATGGGCGTACAAGAACCGAGAGAAGACGTAAAAACTCAAATACACACCTGCTATTTTGTTTCCCAGCTGAACTCGCGCTGGGACTCCTTCACCTTGCTTTGAGAAAAACTGAAGGACGGCGAACGACGAAGTGCGGAGACGCCAGACGGATGGAGGACGGCGGCTTAGAAGAAGAATAAGAAATTTTGGTGAAGAATCATAGATTTTGGAAGAAGAAATCACGTGCCCTAGCGTATTTCTCAAGACCGAATAAAAAGACTCGGAACCCTTTTTTACTTTAGTATATTTTAAATTTAATTGAAAAAAATTAAAATATGGGATGCTCTGAAAGATATCATCTAAATAAGAGCGGTTACGATAACCCGCTATATATCAGCGATTTTCATAAATCTTTATAATCCTTTAACAGCGGTTAAACTTTAGATGGCAGTTTTTTAACTTTTTACAGCGGTTTTCAGAAAACCCGCTCTTGTTCATCCGATATGATAAGCTAAATTTGGCATAGTGTAAGAGGATATGCAAAGTTTAGTTGAGTGGTGTTGTTACACAATGATATGTGAATTTGATCTATTATGATACCTCAGAAAAATGTATGAGAAAAGAAATATGTGATGTAGTAGCTTCTCAAGCAGCAGATGCTTTTCTACTACGTGAAATGAATTACAAAGTTTAGCTACTCAAAATGGTTCTTTTTAATTAGGTTCCGAACACCATTATTTATGAGGAATATCTCCATGACTGCATGCTTCCTCACTCGTGTTTACATGCATCTAGATGTGGAATAGACCACCTAATAAACTTCTAAAATAGGTGCTCTTATATTGCATAGGACATCCTGTCTTCATGAAATGAATTTCATGTGTTTTAAGTTCTATGATTGATGAACTTGAACATTGGGTGGTCTTAGGAATTAATGGAACTAATATGTATATTGGGAGGCCTCTACGTATCTCATGTGTAGGTGATGTGCAACCTTATGAAAATTTTGTTGATCACATATATCGATCAATAAGTTGGTGCTGTGATGCATTGTCATACCAATTCAAGCATTCCAAACCTTTTGAAATTTGTCTCACTTTTTATTCTATTTTTCCTTAACAGGGAAACCAGCCGACAACTTTTGACATCAACGAACGTCTCAGCAGTACACAGTTCTTATTTCATGTTAGAACATCTACATACGAAGTCGGAGGCAAAAAATATGATTATGGCATGCCTCACACCGTCTGAACCACAGTTGACGTCCGAAGCTTCTCACATGACAGCCTCTAAAACTACTCAAGAAAAACAGGCAAGCGATGTCGCAATGGTCGAAACTGAACAGCCCACGCCAGCCACGGACGACAACCTTTCTCAAAGACCACACGCTGAGCAAAAACCAAAATCAACTGGTAAAAGAGGTCTTTACCCCCACACCAGATGTAAAGCATAAAGGTCAGAAATTTACCAAACAAGACTAAGGTAGACATGCTTATTTTTGGTATCATTTTGCAACTGACTTTTGATAAACACATGTGTTTACCAACACAGTGTTTTCAGTCAGTTTTTAACAATCTCGAATGCTCACATGCACTCGAAGGTAGAAATATGATGTGTATATAGTAAAGACCAAACTACTGCTCTGATATGTACATATGTCACTAGCGAAGCTTTCTATGTATATATTCTGCTTTTGGCTTATCCGTACAATAATTTTTTGGTTGTTTGCATTCACCTTCTTACTCAGTAGGTTTCTCGGATTTTGTTAATTTTTAATTAATTGTACTGTGACTGGAATTGGCGAATTCGAACTGAAGTGGATCAGTAAGTGATTCACAATGTGTACAGCTATGGGTTTCCATTTCTGATTTCATATATATTTGGTGTATTTTAGTTTAATATCATATTCTCCTTACGTTGTATGAGCTCTGATTTCTACTGCTATCCTGCAAAATTAGTTATCTAGGGAAGCAGTTTTATGTAATTGACCCATTGCAGAAACATAATTAAGCAATCTGTTTTTTTCCCATCTCACCTTAAATTACTACAGGTGTGTCAACATAAAATCAGGGTTAACATCTCATGAAATGAGGTGCACCCCCACTAGTGTGTATATATATATATATATATATAAACACACTATATTTATATATAATAACTCACGCATACACCTACACTATTTACCACACACAGCACACACGCATCACATATAACACTCACAAGCACACACTATTAACACAAATCAAACACAATACTCACCTGCACATTCAACACACACACACACACACAGAAACAAAATATGAACACATACGCATTATACTTTCTCAACTCACAGATACACAAATAGAGAAGACGAAGATGAGATCAAAAGCAACACGAGAAAAGACAGATTCAATTTTTAGAAGGAGTGAGTTTTTAAGTTTTTAACCTTAATTTTTCCGGCGACAAATCGAAGGCGTCTCGAGCCGGATCATTAAATTGTTTGAGGGCTTTTGTTCTACTTGTCAAGGGCTTTCAATTGGCACCAGAATCGAGACCAACCGTGCGGCAGTGCGGCGGCGGCGTTTTTGGAAAAGGTACGATTCGAAACTTTAAAATTCATTTACTCTCAAATGAAATGAAAAGTTATATGAACAATCGGTTTGTGGATTTAGGTTACCCGTGTTGTGGGGATGATTTTGGTGTATGGGTTGGATGCAACGACAAAGGTCGCCGGAGGCCGATTTCTGGCTGTGATGTGGCGGTGGCGCCGCCTGAGATGAGGGAGGAAGGAGGTGGGTGCTTGGTGGTGAAGATGGCTGTGAGTTTTGGTAAGACTAAAGCTTTAATTTGTATAAAGCTTAGTGTTTGAGTGGATGAGAATTTTGGTATTCTTGGTGTAGAAAGTGTTGATGATGAAGATGGTGTTCTTCTTGTTTGGTCATATTCTGGAGCTAAAATATGAGAGGAATAATTTTTGCAGAGTTTCAGTAAGGCTGCGTTTGTTTTAGGATTTAAGTCATGGAAAGAAATTTCGAGCTTTTAAAATTCACACGATTTAAATTTTAAATAGTAAATGTATGATGTTTGTTTTTGATTTGAAAGAGGGAGAGATTTAACTTTACGTCAAATCAACGCTTAATAACGATTGATATCAGATTATTATATTATATCGGTAAGAAAGAATAAAACGTATAAAGTGTGATGTATTGAGAATAAGAATAATAGATTTTATAGGTATTTATAAAAATGGATGGAATGTGATTTGAAAATCGATTCTAAATCTCAAATTCAGATGGCATTTTAGAAAAAGAAAATTTAAGACCATCTCCAAAGAATGCTACTGAATTGCGCTTTTCTAAATTTTTCTCCCAAAGAATCGCACATCTATATACCACAAATAAGACGCCAAAGTTATTACTTTTTGCTTTTCTTTTTTTTTTTTTTTTTTATTTTTTATTTTAATTGGTTTTAATATGTGATAACTTAGAATAATTTGTGTATTTGTGTTTGGATGATATTTTTTATATTGTAGATAACTTAGAATAATTTATGTGATGACATATATAATTAAATTATTATTTTTACTTAATATTAAAAATCAATTATTATTGTATTCAATTAATGAAAAATAAATTAATATTATAGTTAATTCAAAAAAAAAATCTCAATTAATTTAAAATATGTTATGAATTAAAATACTACACATAAATTGAAAAGATAACATAAAATTACATAATAAAATGATGCAAACATTACAATATTGAGAACGATTACATGAAATTACTATAAATAGATAAAATTTAAAAAAAACATCATAACATAATAACTATTAGATAAAAGCATACAATCATTAAAAAAATAACATACAAATAATATATATTCTAATACTCAGAAGACTACTTCCGATCCCCCAAGATCCTAAATTGTTCAAACATACGATACACGCTACTACTAAAGTTTTTCTTGTGTGTCAAACATTTTCAAGATTATTACTTGTTGCTCAAACATCAATGACGACGATGTTCGTTCCTCAATGGAGTTCGATTGATATTCATAATTGTCATCTTCACCCGTTGATTTAATTATATTTTTTTCTTGGTTCCAAACATATGATACACGCCACTACTAAATTTTTTCATGCAACGCTTCATTATTACTTGTTGCTCAAACATCAATGACGTACGATGTTCAGGATCCTCAATGGAGTTCGGATTGATATTCATAATTGTCATCTCTCACCAGTTGACGAATTATATTTTTTTCTTGGTCTGCTTCAAGTTTTTTCTGTAGCATATCCATACCACGGCCCGATTTTTCAACTGAACTTTCAAGTAATCCCATAAGTTTTTCATTCTCCTCTTTGATCTTTTGTAAGAAACTGACATTTCTTCGCCTTTGTTTTCTTTTTTAGTTTAGACTTTTTGACCCCCTCCGGCGCCAGGATGGAGAACCATCGGGCCGAAATTGTTATCTTCACTTAAATTAATAGTGAATGGAGGGGGTGAAGTAGGAGACTCCATCATATTTTCGTCGAGATCTGAAGAGACTCCACCATTTGTTTGAACATGGGACTGCACAAACTCTTTAATAGTAGGCCAAACATGGTCGTATTTGAAACCTTCTTCACATCCTTTTATTGATATGAACATCTCATGTGCAAGTTGGTACTACATAAGATATAAGCAAAGTTGAAGTTAAAAGATGTTGATATCTTAATAAAAGAAATGCAAATAAACACTACTTACGATATTTTGTTCATTTGCACCACTTGGATTCAGGAGTTCGACTTGTCGTAAACATCCATTGAACCTTTTGCAATCCTTGTGGATGAGTTGCATGCGGCATTGCACCGATCTTTTGTTACGATTGCTTATCTTCGAGCTTGGTGTAGGGAGATGAATTTAATAAAGAAGTTTTGATTAGATCTCAAAAACTCCTGAGTATGACATGTTCAGGATAATCTTGATAGTTTGAGTCAGGTTTCAGCATAGATTGTTCAAGAAGATATCTGCACAATGTATAGTTAGCAGATATAGATTAGGTTAGATCTTGAAGTTACTGAAGAACTCAGAAGGTACTGAGTAACTAAAGAATCGAAGAGAATCAATGTTCAAAAAAGGTAATCAAGATGTGAAGAAATGAAGACTCGATATTATCAAGACTTAAGAAATCAAGACACTCATGACTCAAGAAGTTGTCAAGACACCAAGACTCAAGAAGTTGTCAAGACATCAAGACTCAAGAAGTTGTCAAGACACCAAGACTCCAAGAAGTTATCAAGACACCGAGACTCAAGAGGTTACTAAAGACTCAAGAAGATATCGAATACTCAAGATAACCCGAATGTTCGTAGGCAATGAATAATATCTATCCAAGACTACAAAACCGAGAAAAACGCACATGTTCGTAAAAAGTAGATATTGCCTAAAACATTCTAGTGCATAAAAGGAACTAAGTCTAAGTGTTGTTTAAGGTTGTCTCATTCAGAGAGATTGACCAAAAAGAGCCGCTTTTGTTTTTTCTACATTCATCAAGACAAGAACCAATCGAGGAAGACAACACTGCATTTCATCAAACCGAAAAGCGACAGACTCAATTATGTCAAGAGTACTAAGTTCCGCATCGCAAAAATTGGTGATTGACTACATGATCGTGATATTTCCTAAAACATGCAAGGGAGTGTTCAAACCCTAAAAATAAATAGCTCATCAAACACCGTAAGAGAAAACTCATAAAGATATATCTTCCAACGGATAGTTTTTTCAAAGAGTGACCTTGGTGAAGTTGCTTATAAATACTAGTGACCCTTTTACATTGAGAAGTCACGGAAATTTCAAAGCAACTCAAGAGCTCATTCAGATATTGCAAATTGAAGCACTCAAAAACCCTATAATTTCCAAATGTTTCACATCGGAGAGAGCTCACTATTCTAAGCCTAGATTGATAGATATATCCAAAGCTTAGAAGAGATATCCTAGCCTTTCAGATTAGTTCTTATTGTAAAGGATATCTCACCCTAGTTGAAACTAACCCAAAAACCCAAACCCTTTGTTAAGGTAGTTTGTGTATGTTTTGTTGGTGAGTTAGAGTTGTAAAGAGTGAGTAAGCTACAATGAGTTAGCCGAAAAACTCTAGAGAAGAAGTTAGTAAGCTTTGTGGTAATCAACACTTGTGTGTGTTTGAGTTAGTAAGCTACAATTTCATCACCAAAAACTCAAGATAGAAAAGTGAGTAAGCTACAAATGAAAGTTAGCCCAAAAGCTTTTTGGAAGTTGGTTAAGGAATTTCTCTCAAGATCGGAGAGAGGGACGTAGGAGCTTGAGTCTCGAACCACTATAATTGGGCTGTGTTGTTTGCTTTTATCTTTCGCATTTTATCTCATATATGTTTTTCATCGAAAAGCATATTTCATCGATATTCAACTGAACCAATCCAATCGAATCGCATAAAATTGGTCACAAATTTTTTAATCAATCGCTTTTTTATTAAAGGAAAAGGATATTTCAAAGAAAGCTAAAACGAGTATAAACTTAGGGCCAACCATTCAAACACACTCGAGTAGCTAGAACAGATAGTTACCAAATCAACTAACTCTCACCGAAAGTGTTCAAGAAGATAATTATGTGATCCAAGCTCCTCGGGATCTCTCGATAAATTCAGATCGCTTGGGCTAATCAAGCTTCGAAGCAAAAAACAGATCATTGTCTCAAGAGACTTTGATTCAGTGGCAACTGCGGCTTCTCAGACAAAAATATCGTGATAACCTCCCACCCATCCGACCTCTCGAAGAAAAAAAGTTTGAAAAATCATCAACACGCCAGATTCCCCCCCATACACGGGTGAGACTCAAGTTAGCACGGACCAACATTTGGCTTTTCAAAGTTGTTGTTTTTCGCCAATACACTCCCAAAATCGTGGGTCAAGGTTATTGCCCACTATCGATCCTCGAGACATCAAGCCACATTTGAGCAAGGTGGACATCTTCAAAGAAAAGTGTAGTTAAAGAGAAAGTTGTTTAGACATTTTGAGAGAAAATATATATGAAAGATAGAGAAGTGTGTGTGAAAATGTGGTGTATGTCATCTATCTATAGGAAATTTTGGAATATAGGAATTGTGCTTTACTCCACTCACACTACTTTTTCAGAATTAAATCTACGGCTGAGATTAAAAGATTCGATTGTTATCAGTGGCTATCATTGAATGCACACGGATTGTGCTTTACTCCACTCACACTACTTTTTCAGAATTAAATCTACGACTGAGATTAAAAGATTCGATTGTTATCGGTGGCTATCATTGAATGCACACCGATTGTGCTTTACTCCACTCACACTACTTTTTCAGAATTAAATCTACGACTGAGATTAAAAGATTCGATTGTTATCGGTGGCTATCATTGAATGCACACGGGTTGTGCTTTACTCCACTCACACAACTTTTTCAGAATTAAATCTACAGCTGAGATTAAAAGATTCGATTGTTATCGGTGGCTATCATTGAATGCACATGGATTGTGCTTTACTCCACTCACACTACTTTTCCAGAATTAAATCTACGGCTGAGATTAAAAGATTCGATTTTTATCGGTGGCTATCATTGAATGCACACGGATTGTGCTTTGCTCCACTATCACCACTTTGGACTATTATATAATGATCATACATTACAATTCATTTTACCCCACTATCACCACTTTGTGCTTTACTCCAATATCACCACTTTGTGATTTACTCCACTATCACCACTTTCAATTAGCAATTTTATTATAAGCGTCATCATTTTTCTTCAAAAAAAAAAAAGAATTTCAATCATTTTGTTTCTTCAAGCTCAAGCTCATCCGACGATGAGTTTCAACAATTTTTCGTGAGTTTAGATTTAGAACAACGAGTGATTGCACAACAAATATTAAAAAATAATGAGATATCCCAATTTTATGAAAATGTCAATCCCACTCATGGACGCTCAATTGCTGGCCGGAGAACAATTTATCGTGATCGAGAAGGTGCAGCTGCTAGACTCTTCAACGATTATTTTTCTAAAAATCCAACGTTTAATGACGAGCATTTTCGTCGTCGGTTTCGAATGTCTCGTACTTTATTCCTCCATATTGTCAAAGTCGTAAAAGAGCATGATAATTATTTTATGCAAATGAAAGAACACAAACCGACAACTTGGTTTGTCTACGCCCAAAAAGTAACAAATGATTTGAATCTTTGCTAGCATATGGTGTTCCAGCAGATGCAACAGATGAGTACATCAAAATTGGAGAGTCTACAGCAATTGAATGTGTGAAAAGATTTTGTCGTGCTGTCGTAGAGAAATTCGGAGAGGAATATCCGAGAACACCCACCCCAAATGACGCTAAGGGGACTTTCTTCATATTGGTAAGCAACGCGTGGCTTCCCAGAAATGTTAGGTAGTTTGGATTGTATGCACTGGAGGTGGAAAAATTGTCCAACTGCATGGGTAGGACAATATTCCGCCCGAGTGGATCTCCAACTATTATTCTTGAAGTTGTGGTTTATTATGATTTGTGGATACGGCATGCGTATTTCGGGATACCAGGATCCAACAATGATATTAATGTGTTGGAGACGTCTCATTTGTTCTCTAATCTTGCTAGAGATATTACTCCTTCTGCACATTATGTCATTCAAGGAAAGGAATACAACATGGGCTATTACTTAGCCGATGGTATATATCCCAAATGGGCAACACTTGTCCAAACTATACATGAACCAAATGGTCGTAAAAAAAAATATTTTGCTATGAAACAGGAATCATGCATAAAAGATGTGGAACGAGCATTTGGAGTTCTCCAAAGTCGATTTGCAATTGTGGCAAATCCAGCATGTTTTTGGAGTAAAAATGATTTGCATGATATAATATCTGCATGCATAATAATGCATAATATGATAGTCGAGGATGAACGTGCCCTTGATGCTCCAATTGAAGAGGCACAAGAAGTGTCATCTCCGGATCATGAATTTGTTAATAATGAACCTGATGATCAATTTCAAAATTTCCTTGGCAGGTTTAGACAAATTAGAGATGCAGAAGATCATTTCGCACTCCGCAATGCACTAATTGATCATTTGTGGGAAGAATATTCCAACACTGAGTAATCAGTGTCTATTGTATTGTAATTTATATTTTAGTTGTAATTTAAGTTATCATTGTAATTTAGAATTTTCGTTATAATATTATGTTGAATTTTCAATTTCGATTTGCTCAACAATTTTATCAATTTTATATTTTTTATTTAAATTTAAATATAAAAATTAATTTATATTAGAAATAAGTATACAAATACATTATAAATATAGATAATTATATATAACATAAAAAAAATAAAAAATAAAGAATCTTTATAGAATATTCCATTTTAGTGCAAAAAGTAATGCAAACTGCTGGAGATTTTGTGTTGGCTCTAGAATAGAGTAGTGTTGAATTGACTCCAGAGTAGAGCCAACTGCTGGAGATGGTCTAAGTTCATCCGTGTGAATCCCAAAACAAATCAGCCTAAGGAAAAAAGGGAGAAATGGGATGATTTGCTCCTACAAGACTCTTCTTTTATAGAAGGAAAAGTATAGATGAATAGTAAATTTTGTATACTAATACAGATACTAGTAAAATATCTTGGTATATACTATACATGGAGTATAATTTGAGAAGTATGAAAGTAATCTTTTGTATTATGTACCCATAATCTGTATATGTAATATGCAAGCAACTTGTATAATTTTGAGAAGCAACTCTTGTAATTTTAAGAAGCAGTGTTGGTTGATTTTCTATTGAGTTCCTGTTATTTCATCTTATTGGATTTTGGTTATCTTATTTGTTTGGGCCTTCGGCCCATTTTTAAAGTACTGAAAAGGAGTTGGGTTTGAGATCAGGGAATAAGGATTTCTCCCTCAATAAACAATTTATGCATACAAGTATGATTAACAAGAAACTACAATGAATAAATTAAGCTTTTTATATTGTGTACCAAAATATATACTATTATAAGAAAATGTTATCTAGTAAAAAAAAATTATTACGCTTTATTAAGTTGTGTTTTTTATTAAAAATTCTAATAAAAATAAGTGATTTAAATTAGTAGACTTCTTCTATTTTAAATTTTGATAATTTAATAAATAATAATCAAACCTTATACTTTATTTATTTCTTTATTATGTGCTAGGAGTGCTCCAAGCTCAGAATGCTCGTCTGTCTTCCTGAAATCAAAGCTTTTGAAAACAAAGAGCGTTGTTAATATAATTGAAATCTCATAAATCATTTATTCATTTATTTCTTATTAATTTTGGGACGGGAGTAATAAACAACTCTTTCTTAAACTCCGAGCACACAGTGAATGTTGAATTAACATTGGTACGAAGGGAGTATTACATTTAATAATGAGCTTGCATGACATGACTTATATTGAAACAAAGTATAATTCGAGTAAAGATGTTTTAGCACTTTGTTCTAGTCGGTACCCGTATTATGTATGAGAACATTTTATAATTTTTTATTTTTTTTGCTTTTTTAAGAATACACATTATTATAATTTAATAATAAAAATATGATTATAAGTAAATTTAATGAATTAAATTAAATAAATATTTGAAATATTTAATTAAAAAAGATTAAGAGTGACCTACTTATAGATCCAAAGCCCAAGACCCAATTACTCTTAGGTCTAAGGATTTTTTAGAATTACTTGTAGGTTCAAAGTAGGCACTAAAATGACATTGCTACCCTTATTTTTAACTTACTGTCTTTTTCTTTCTCTTTCACTCTTCTTCGTCCTTTTCTCTCTCTCACTCTTGTCCATTTTTCGTCCTTTTCTCTCCTTTTCACCCTTATCCAAATCATTTTCCATTCTTCATTTTTTCATCTTCTCCAGCTCTTGCTCTTAAATTGTTTTTGTGAAGATTAACAAAATGAACTGAATTTATTTTAAAATCATTTTAGGGTTTGATGATTTTATATTCATTTCATGTAGAAAACATTCATCTTGTTTATTTAAAAAACATAACATTACAAAAAATTTGAGAAGATCCACAAAAAATTACAGAAAATTTGAGAAAATCAATAAAAAATTATAGAAAAATTTGAGAAGATCCATCTTCATATATATCTAAAATTACAGAAATTACATAAAATGACAGAAAATCTCAACATTTACATATCTTTGTCTTCATTACGACATGCACATATTCATCACATTGATGAATATATGCACAAAAAATGTGCATGTGTTCGTCAATTGATGAACATATGCATCTCCATCTTCAATTCACTTGAAAAATCCACCATCCAAAAAAACCCAGAAATTCAAAGAAATCCAAATGAATCAAATGAACCCAGCACCACGCCATCTTCATCCTTATGAATTAGATGAACCCAGAAATTCAAAGAACACTCAAATGAATCAAATGTACTCAGCACCAAACGTAACCTCTCCCACCTCTGCCGCAACGCTGCCCTCTAACCACTCAACAAATGAAATACAACTAGCATACAACCAGTAAACCACTCAACAAATGAAATACAACCAGCAAAAGCAGACAAGTGGTCGCCACCACCATCTCAGGCCGACACCACCATAGACACCACCATCTCAGTTGACTCATCTGCAAAAAATAGATGACTCGGTTGACTCACTGAACTCAACTCACTGAGTTGCAGATCTCATAACTCGATTTGAACAGCGATTTGCAGATCCACAGCGGTGTTGGCTACTATGGGGCGGCGTTGCTCAGTCCCTCTGTCACTGTCACTGTCACTATCACCACCACGTCGAGATGTGATGCTTAGCTTCACGCGGCGTTGCTTCCTTCTTGGGGAGACGACGGCTGCCGCAGAGAGCTGAAGGTGGCCGCGGCATAGGGAGGGGGTCGCAGCGCTGCTTCTTTTTTATTTGAAGGGTTGAGTGGAGGAGATTAGAGTGGTGGCGATGGCAACGGTGGAGAAGAAGAAGATTGGGGGTGAAGAAGAAGAAGGCGATAATTTGCAGATTGAGGGGGTGAAGAAGAAGAAGAAGAAAGCTCCGTGTGATAATTTAGGGTTTCTGGTTTGAGTGGGAGCAGGCTGCGATTTGAGAGAGAAAGTGAGTTGGGTGTGATTTGTGTTAGTGTTAGTGTCCTAGAGACAATCTATTGTAAGGACATAATACTCGATGATATTTAGTTTGATTTAATATTATAGTTCATTTAATATTAATGTATGGCAATACACTTGTTTGAATATCATGTTTGACTGTTTGCATTTATTCATGCAAGTGTTCCCATGAGTCATTGTTGTCATTGAGGTTGTGAGAACTCAGATGACTTAAGCATGATTCTCAAATAACCCCGATCAAGGATCATCAAGAATGGGATATTGATGATGCAATGGAGATTGGTGTGCGATCTGCATCATACTGTTACAGAGTGTAGTAAGATCTCACTTACTACGAAATACTAGGTATCTCATGATGGATGCACAAATACCTTAGAGGGTATTTGTATACCCATCTGAGAAACCATTTGATGTATTTTCACTATATGTGTCTACGGGTGTCTCGGTTAGTAGGAGCGATGTGATACTCCTTTGACTTGAGGTCAATACGCACGACATGTGTGGAGTGATGAACTTTGACCATGACCAACGCTTGCACCCTTCCATGGGTAGATACGACTTGGATTGGGTTCATCATGAAGTGCATGTGCGTGGTAGTTGAGCCAAGAAAAGAATTCATTCCTCAATGTGGATTTAGAGAGAATACTCATCTTCTCATCATAATTGGATCAAATCATCGACCAATGCACGTCAACTTAGACTTTGTGGCTAAGTGTGACATACATGATCAATTAGTGATTAGAGATAATATGATTAAGTTATTTGAATAGACACTTCATCATGTTCAAGACTTAATCGAGTATTCGCAAATGAAAGGAGGAAATCGTAATAGCCCATGTTTCAGTTACAGGTAGTTGCACGTTTCTCGCAACGTACCTCATATATTGAGAATGTCTGATTTATTGTTTAGGGTTCAATTAAGACCGTTAGTTTGACTAATCGCTCGATATATGAGGGTCTATGGGTCACACAAAAAGTAGTTCCCTTTTACGGATTATAGTTAGTTGATTAAATGTTAAATTGGATTTAATATTTAATTTATGGAGAATTAATTAATAATAGATTAATTTGGAATTAATTATTATTAATGTTTAATTAAATTGGATTTAATTAAATAGGATTCCCAATAATAATATATGACATATTATTATAGGATTTAATATATATGGAATCAAATCCGTAGAGATTTGATATACATGGGAATTAAATTCGTAGAGATTTTATATATGGGAAATAAATCTAAGAGATTTATTTTATAAGATTAGGGATTTTATTTCCTAATCAGGTTAGCTTAAGATTTAAGCTGAGTCTTCCCTATATATATGAGCTCTTGGGAATTCACAAACAACGTTAATTCATAATACGGTTGTTCGTATTTTCTCCATAAAATCTAGAATAGGAATTTTCCTAGCAAACTCCATCTCAAATTCAACGCTGGCAAATCCGTGCAAGTCCGTGATTGGGGATTACGTGGATACCATAGTAGAGAAATATGTGTACGGTTTACTGTAAGATTTCTCTTTATGTTTATACGTATTCTATTATGCAATTACGTGTTCGTTGTTGGTGAACTGTTTATTTCTGCTGCGCATGTATTACGTGTTTACGTGCCTCTAAATTCCAACATTGGTATTAGAGCTTCAGGCTCTTGATTAATTGCATATTGAATTAATTTGTTTATAATGTTTTATAAGCTGGGTACGGTCGAATTAACGACCGCACCAATTGACTTAATTTGGGGAGTGTTCGTGTGATACCTTATGTATAATTGTTTTGGTGGTTAGTTTAAGTGTTAAAAATCCCAACCCACACACTGAACCCCTAACTTAGTCTTATTTGCTCCTCAGTTGGGTTTCTCGAAAACCATAATCACCATCCGCCGAGATCGCCCAATAAGGCGAGGTCCGCGCTTTTGTCGCCAAGACGGCGGTCAACTAATCGCGACTACCTGATTCGCAAGGACCGATCTACAGAGCGTGATGATGGTGCAATTTTCGAATCGGGGCTTCGCTTTGCAGCATCATCGAGTGAACGCCTTTGGCGGTTTCGCGGTTTCGGCTGCCGTCTTTCGCGGGTCGATTCACGTCCCCTGATTGCAGCGACGACGGTGTCCTCGAGTCACGATTCATCGCTTCGAGCGATTCACTGCATGTACCATCTGACGACGATGATTCGTCATCCCGCTTTGAGCGGTGTGATGAAATCGCCCGTGCAGATGACTGGCCATGGCGGTTCGCTTCACGCGCCGCTATGTTGGCTCGATCGGAACGTTGCACGGGTGGGCATGACACTCGATTTACGAAGCGGTCAGGACCCACTTTCGTGGCCACTTCAACGCTTGGGCGATTAGTCTCGCTCCACCCCGGTTTGGTTCTTTTGATCCGTTGTACCGCCGTTTGTTTGTTCATGTTTCGGACCATTTTTCGATTGTTCTTATTGACTAATTTTTGATGATGTCGATGAACCTGCTCATGGGTTTGGAAATTAGATTTGATTGTTCAATTTTTTTAGATTGATCTCGAATGGATGGGTGATGATGTGGGAGGGTTGTTTTGTAAATTTGATTTGATTACAGCCCTCCCGCGATTTTAGAAATTTGCACCGAGCCCCCCTAAATTAATGAATTTAAAACCGATATATTTGTTAAATTTGGGTTAATTAAATTTGGCTTAAAAAAGAAATTTATTAGTTGGACTAATAAAAGTTATATTAATTAATCTTGTTAGTTGGACCATAAGTTAAAGATTAATCGATTAATTTAATTATTTTAATAATTGGTTAATAATTATTGAATTTATTTTTAAAAATTGATTTTGAATTAATTCGATAAAGTTTTAATAAATTATTAAATCCCACTTGATTAAAAAATTTAATTTAATTTAATTAAAGCTTTTATAGTCCGCATTTATAATTATTTAAGGTGCAATACCAATATATGCCTTCGGACCGTATTAATTGTTTGGGTATTTATGCCCATATAAGTGTTAGTCCGATGAAATCATGTTTGGGTAGGCGCCAATAATTGCTCAAATGTGATGTAGATTAACATGTTGGATCTCAATTAAGCAATTAATACCCCGCCTTTAAAACGTTCCTCACTAAAATATGATTTTTTATTAAATTGAAACGATGTCTTCCATTGAAATTAAAAGTAAACCGGGGATTTCATTCCAATGGGTATTTAAGACCAAAGTCTTTTGCTTGGATCTACATTCAAAGGGACTTTTATAGGGACACGTAGTGTCGCCGCTTGATGGTTGTAAACCAACTTAACTATGTTTCACCAGCCAAAGCAGGGAAACAAAAGTTAAGGGACATCCGATTAAACTGGGTTTAATCAACTAGGAATTGCAAATTTTGTAATTGGTTTGGAGATCTACCAATTATGTTATTGTGATATTCAGCCAAAGCAGTGATCATGATAGTAGGAATGTGGATCCTAGTCCATTACAATTTATATTTGATATAAATTCGTACTCTTTCAATGAGGTCGTTGAGTATGTGAAAATAATGGAGACAAAATAAACACTAAAGAAAGACCATGTTTATTTTGATTGCTGAATATTGATCATAAGAATTATGTGTTTAATTCCTGTTTTATTTATTTCTCTTGGTTAGTTGAAATGTATAACTGTTATCGAGATGTGTTTTGGAAACAAACAAATTGGCTAGGTTAAATTTTTTGGACTGGCACCGAAACGTGCGTTTGGTGCTAAGGGAAGAAAAGATTGAGTATGTGTTGGACACGCTAATCTCGATTACCCCTGAATCTGGTTCCCTGAGACAGCCACGTTTGACGTAGCAGCTCAGAAGAAGCATCAAGAGGATACTTTCCAGGCTCAGTGTGTGATGTTGTTCGGCATGGCACCCGATATACATATGCAGTGTGAGAAAATGGGTCCCTTCTAGATGCTCAAGCATCTGAAGGATCTCTTTGTTTCTGAATCTCATTCTGAGATTTGTGAAGTGATGAGAGATCTATTCAGATGTCGGTTAGCTAAAGAAGGGAAGATTTCACCTCATGTGCTCATGATGATAGGCGTAATTGAGAAACTTGGTAATTTAGGCATTGAGCTAAAGGACCAACGTTTTCATTTATGCTATCCTCCAGTCGTTTCCAGATTCATATTTCAGCTTCATTGTGAACTACAATATGAATAAGATGGATGCGACCATGCCAACGTGCTCAAGACTTTTGAGTTCACTATCACTAAGATGGTGTTCAAAATAAGGAGCGGGTAGACAAGTATGTGTGCCTCTACTGTAAGTAAAAGAGGGCACTGGAAGAAGGAATGTAAGATTCTGGTTGCTGAAAAGAAGGCACTAGGTGCTTCTGGCACTAGAACATGTATGTTTGGTATTAAGATTAACATGCCCACTAATAGCGTTAACTGCTTGGTATTAGATACTGGACGTGGCTCACACATTTGTATGAATGTGAAGAGCCTTATATGTCTAAGGGCAGTTAGGCTGGGTAAAGTCGTCTTACACGTGGAAACGGAGCAAGAATTGCTGCTGAACGTGTGGGGACTTATGTGTTAGACTTACCCTTTTGGTTTTAGATGAGAACTTAATGATTGTCATTTCATTTTTTCTATTACTCGCAACATTATTTCCGTTTCAATGTTAGACATTGAGGTTTTTCCTTCCATTTTAGTGACAATAATTGTCGCTTCAATTAAATAGTGTAGTTTATGGAATGCCTTTTGGTGAATGGTTTATATTTGTTTCATTGTGGATATAATGTTCTTAATATACAAAATAAAGGACTCAAACTTAGTAATCATGAAAACCCGACTTACTTATGGCATTGTGGACTTAATCATGTAAATGGGAAAGGAATTGCAAGGTTAAGAAAGTTAGACTACTTAACCCCATTTGACTTTGAGTCTTATGGAGATTGCGAATCTTGTCTCATGGGCAAGATGATCAATGAACCCTTTATGAGAAAGAGGTGCATGCCAAGAAGTTCTAGAGTTGATCTATTAACGATGTTTGTGGACCATTGTCCACTCTAGCTAGGGGTCACTTCGATACTTCATCACTTTTACCGATGATTTCTCAATATACGATATTTGTATCTTATGAAAACACAAATTCAATCTTTTAAGAAATTCAAGAGTATAAAGTCAAGTAGAGAAGAAACTTGGTAAGAGTATTAAGACTCTTCGACGGATCGGCGAAGAGAATATCTTAGCCATGAATACACCGATTATCCGGGTTGTATGAAATCCAATCACAATGGACTCCTCCCTAACACCCCGGATGAATGGAGTTTCCGAAGGAGAAACCGAACCCCTGTTAGACATGGTAAGGTCCATGATGAGCTTTTCCTCTCTTCCTGGACATTCCTATGGGATATGTGTTACAAACCTCAATTTACATTTTTAATAGGATTCCATCTAAATCGGTTGAGCATACACCACATAAACTATGGTGTGGTGGCAAGAAGCCAACTTTTACACATATCAAAACGCGGGGGTTGCCCCGTTGACAGAAAAAGATGCTTACCGAATAGTTGGAATCCAAAGGTGAAAAGGGTTACCTTGTGGGATATCCTAAGGAAACTAGAGGATATTACTCCTATCTACCTGAGAAATAAATAGTGATTGTTTCTAGGCAGACCAAGTTCCTCTAAGAAGACTATGTCTTTAAGGAACAAGGTCGTAAGCTGATAGAACTTGAAGAAATTCAAGAACCACAAATTAACAAAGAGACTGATATCCTGTCAAAGCAACATGACAAGGAATCAGTGGGAGCATTCAACAACTTTCACTTGGTGGGAGTCTTTCACTCAGTGATCGCTTTTCACCAAAGGAGGGTAATTGAGTCGCTTGCTCGCAAGAACGCCCTGCTGGCCGAATGAGAACAACATAGTTCAAACTCCCGCCCAAGAGCATCCGAAAAGTGTAGCTCTTGAGGATTCTCCTGACATTGATGAAATCAATGCACCACAAAATTTTCATGATCAGAATGTAAAGCCTGCACAACCACAGCTCCGTAAGTCAATTTGGAATTGTAATCCGCCCATTAGATATGGTTACCTCTTGGGGGAACTCGATAATATGGACATACCCCTGATAAGGACGATCCATCCTAATACTTATTCCGCTGGCAAATATTAGATATTGGTTCAGGAAGTGGCATGAAGTCGTTGGGAAATCAGATTAAGTTTTGATGGAAGTACCAAAACAAATAGACAGACTAGTCGACTTGTTAGTCGACCGATGACTTAGAATCAGAATAGGATGACCAGTTGAAATGTATAGACAGCTGATGTATAAGATAGATCACATATTGAGGGAACTCAATATGTATAAGTCGTCAAGACCGGATGAGGTCAAGATCGAAGACCGATGGGGTCAAGATCGTAGACCGATAGGTCAAGATCGTAGACTGATGAGGTCAAGACAAGTCGAGCTGTAACACAAGACAAGTCAAGACAAGACAAGTTAGAAGACTAGACGAGGTCGATGATCGTATAAGCTAATTAGTCGATGATCAAAAGACATGAAGCTCAAGTTCGTAAGACCAAGATCGATGACTACCGTAAGATCAAGACCAGAAGACCTACGCCACCAAGTCCGCTAGTCGAGCTAAGACAACTTGCACCGTAAGACTCTATCGTGTAGATCGATCGGTTTTTATTTGATCGTGCCGCTTCACCTGTGTTAACTAATGTTACACCAAAGATACCTGTCAATCGTAACAAGAAGAATGTCAAATTTAGTTGGTAGAACAAACACCGGTAAGTGTACTTGTTAACCAATGAAGAGCGAGACACGACGACGGAGTCGATAATGCGGATTCGGGCCGATAAGTCAAACGGCTAGAAATGACAAACATACATGCTTTTCGCCATGCCGCTTCAAACACGCGCCAAATCAACCCCGCAAACTACTAAAAATAGTCCGAAATTCAAATTGCTTCCAACGGCTTTTTGATTTCGAGGTCTATAAATATGGGATTGTTTTCAGAGCGAAGACACGGAAATTATCATCAAGCTCAAGCCATAAGCAAATTTCCGCACGAAGAACCCAAATTTCAAGTTTATTTTATAAGTGTTCATCCCATTAGTTCTTAGCATAGAATTCTTATCCTCTAGCTTAAGGCTACCTCAAAAACTAGGATAGAATTTCAGTTGGAACAAACAACAAATCTTTACCCAAAACCAAAAGTTAGGTTAAGTTTGTTGTGCAAGATTTCAGACTAGGGTTTCTAGTTCTGATTTCTGGGATCGGTTGAATGAGAACTCTTTAAACATCTCATTGGTTGTACTGCGTGTTGGACTAACACAATAAACTAAGTCCAGTTGGTTAAGTTGGTGCCCCATGTGATAGGGAAGAGTTGACGTAGGACTGGTTGTCCGAACCACTATAAAAATCTTGTGTATATTTACTTGTTCTTACCTGCTTTACACTTCTGCACACAACTTGAGTTTAAACTGCATACATATTCTCGAAGTTAGGATCGATCAAGATCAAGCAAATCGATTTGGATCGGGTTGACACTTTAGTCATCTGATTGAAAACAAACTTCAAAATCTGATTCTCTAAAACTGGTTTTTTCACAAGGGTTAAAACTAGCTTCCGCACATCGGTTAAACTGATAAGACATCGAACTAATCTCGCCATCAGGATCAGTAAGTTGGATATCATCCAAATCGATTCACACGCGACTCGATCAAAAAAGAACCCGCCATCACACCGATCTTGACGAAAAAGTTTTCGTAAGTCTATTCACCCCTCCCTTTAGACTTCGGTCTCACGAAACCCATTCGACTCTACAAGTGGTATCGAGCAAAGGGTTCTACTGACCAATCGGCTTTGAGTATCATCGGTTCTTGAGGAAGAACCATTGTGGTCATTTGAACAGATCTTGAAAACCGCCTTTAAAACTTCATCTGCTTTCAAACTCACTAAGCATGAATAATACATCCGGTATGTATCATGATCTACCCAATTTTTTATTGATGAGTATGCAGATTGGGTCATACTACGAGCAATCATCCGGGAGCTATAAGCAGCAGAATGATGGAAGTTCTTGAACAAGGACCTATCATTATCTACTACAATAATCCAAATTGGCGAGGTGATCCGCACTTCCGCTTGGAGCCGTAACCGTAAAGAGTCCTTCTCCGATGGATGCCGAGAAAGAAAAATTGTCCAATCTAGTATCGCGCCGCATATTACATCATCATGAAGACGGACAAGATAACCAGAGAAAAGATCAAATACCTCAAGACTGTGAAGCAGATGTGGGATACTCTAACTGAGATATGCGAAGGAAATTATCAGATAAAGGACAACAGGTTACAGGCCGAACTGGTTAAGTTCGAGAAACTCAAGATGCTACCCAACGAGATGATCAACCAGCTAGATGGAAGAATTCCATGTTTATCAACAAGCTCAGAGAATTGGAACGAGAAATGACCGACAAAGACATCAACTACAAGATCCTGAGATCTTTAACGAAGAAACGGGATATGAAGATTACGGTGATCAAGGACCGCCAGATATAAATAAGATGAAGTCGAAAGCGCTTTTGTTCTAAATCTAAAAGCCCATGAATTCGACTGATTGAGAGAGGGCAAGAGGAAGATGATGAGTCATCCGCCGAAACCACACCGCAACAACAAAAAAGCAGTGAGATTCAAAGCAAAGCAGAATGGGTCAAAATCTTCTCGAGCCTATTGGAAATATTGTTACTAAGTCAACAGATTGTTTACTCACCGTAAAAGCTTGAAAGATCAAATATTCAATTGGGAAAGTATAGGAGATTCTACAAAGACTATCAGAATAGCAGAGTAAGAGAAAGAAGATCGTCTGATAGATCACATGAAAGAAACATATCTGATGACAGAAGAGACGACCAAAGAGAAAAGAAAAGAGATGATCGTACTGAAGATTACAAATCAAAAAAGAGAAATTCAGATCAAAGGCAAATTGGGAAGTCACCTGACAGATCATACAGAAGACATGACTCACCTGCCAGAAGAAGTTCTGTGGAGCGAGGAGTCTGCTTCAACTGCCAGAAACAAGGTCACTATAGTGCAGACTGCCCTGACCTGACGCCTAGAGAAAGAGAAGATAAGAGGAACAAAAGAGAGAAACGATACATAGATAGGAAAGCTATGGTTGCTGACACTACTGGAATGGATGACTCTTATCTGCCATCAGAAGATTCTGGTTACTCATCTGTAGAGGACTTCTGCCTGATGAGCAATGCTGATGACTACAACAACTTTGATGATCTGATGTTCTTATCTGATGATGACATCTGTCTCATGGCCAAGGAAGAAGATCAATCTGAGGTATCTTCTAAACCATCTCGTGGTTTTTCAAGTCCACACCGGGGCCAGGCCGAGCACACCGGCCGAGAGATTAACCTCGCAGCCTACAAAGGAGAAATTGCTTGATGATCTCTCCAATGTAGTAGACACTTATACTATAGTGGAAGCTGAGAACGACAAGCTAAAGATAGAGAATATTCAAATTTTGTTAAAGAAAAATGCCGCAAAGAAAGGCCGCTGAATCAAATCACCGAGATCGTTTCGTAAAATGACCGCAGAATCGAGAGCTTCGAAAAGTCGGGCTTCTAATCGATAAAACCGACATGAACAAATAAATTATTAACAAAACAAAGAAGTTGATGATCTCAAAATCCTTCAAGCTAAGTTTGATGAACTCTTCCGATCGCATGAGAGTCTAAAATCAACTAAGGATAGTTTGCGTAAGAAAATAGAGGTCTTCACGAAATCATCTAAGACCGTTCAAGATCTGAACAACTATTTTCGAACGCCAACTAATAAGAAGAGAATTGGGTATGAACACCCTTCTACATCCTCAAAAGCCCCGTCTGGTTCACTTCAGAACAGTGTAATCAAACGAGTTTCTGATCAAGATACACGAAAAGCAAAATATGTATCAGATAAGGGAAAAGGATCAGCTAACCAGGCAAGGCAAATGCCAGATCAGAAAGGGAACAAAAATGGACCCCAACTGATCATACATCAGCCGAGGAATCAACAGAAGAATCATGTTCTTCTGAAAAACCTCAACCCGATCAAGAGATTAGAATCGATAAGACTACCTCTCAGGGAAAATCTGATCCAAACCTAATCGATCAAGTTACCTAACAAGCAAGCTAAGGGTAAACCGCTAAGACCATCTATGCCAAAATGATATGAATCTTTTAATGGTAAGTAGTCGCATTCTACCCTTATAATCGAAACCCTATGGTCGCCGCCGACACGAGCCCCACAGATTAAAAAAAAGAAGACAAATATCAAGAAAAATTCCCAAGTCTTCTGATTCATCCAAGGCTCACACTAATGATCTGTTGGGATATTTTATTTTTGATGAATTATGCCAAAACATTATCAACATGTGTTATTGAAGCTAATCTACAGATAAAAGTTGAGGGGGAACAAGAGAACAAGTTGAGGGGGAACTCACGAAAATCGCATTTAAGATGATTGAGATCGACGAGGTCGCAGACGAGACCGGATCGAGATCGAGATGAGTAAGATGAGTTCCGAGTTAACCGATGAAATGAGCAAAATTAGAAGAAAAGAAAAGCTAAGCTACCGATCGAAGATCGATGACCAGATCGTAAGAGGAGGTTGCGATCGAAGAGGATATGAGATCGATCGAGATCGACGTGATCGAGATCGATAAGCTAACCCGATATGCTAACCGATGACTAACTGATGCAGATAAACCGATATGCCGACCGATGATGTTATAATCGTCTCGATCATGAAATGATTAGATCAAAGTAGAAGAAATCGACATCGAAAAACCGTAAATGCATACCGATAAGGCGAAAAAATCGTAAGAGAAGTCATCCAAGTCATGTTCACCGAGAATCGAACGCTACTTATGATCAATTAGCTCGAAAAGCTAGTGACCGAGAGGGTCGGATGTCCGAAGTCGTAATAAAACGAACTCGGCGTTCGAGTGTCGTCATGCCCGACGTATAAAAAGCCATCAAGAAAAGTCTCAATAATCAAGAATCTCAAGACTCGTGAGAAACTTGAAGACTCGTAATGATCCTCAAGATTATAGCCATTAGATTATATTCACCGACGTGGACCAATGAGAGGAAGACAACCAAATTTTCGTTCAGAGAGCATAGAATAGTATGGATTTGAATGTGACTCCATCCAATCCAGAACATTCAAATCCACACTATAAATACAAGTTCTTCCTTCATTATTGGTGGAAGTGTGAGAAATGCGTGATCCATCAAGCTGACAGAGCCAAATCATCTAAAGATTCCACCATAGAACACCGAAAGCAAGAAATACACGACATATATTCAAGAGTGTTCTATCCTAGATCTAAGCACGATGTAATATCCTAAACTTAGAGAGATTTTTCCATCCTTAGCATTGAGGCTAAACAAATGTAAGGGAAAATCTCAACCTAGTTGAAACCAAACAAACCTTACCCAAATCGGGCTTGATAAAGTTAAGTTTGTAGGTGAGTGAGAACTCGATAAACATCTAGCAATCCCGAAAAAGGGAGGGTAGGCGATCCCGCCGAGGGTGATAAGTCCCGCTTTGAGTGTGAACTCCCCAGAAACATCTGGCTGGGTGTTGACTAACACGCTAAACTAAGTCCAGGCTTGGTTAAGTAGGTGCCCCTCCGAAAGGGAAGAGTGGATGTAGGAGTTGGACTCGACCACTATAAAATCGCGGTTCTTTTATCGCTTTATGTTCTTACTTGCCATATGCATTTGATTATAAGCAAAAACACACATCGTTCTTAAAAGTCAAAATTAATTGAATCATCCGCCTCACCCTCGCTTTTATATGCATCAAATGGTATTTTCCACATTACATGGGTTTTCCTATTCGGGACCAACAATTGGTGTCAAATTGTTGGGATATTTTAGTTTTGATGAATTATGCCAAAACATTATCAACTTGTGTTTTTGAAGTTAATCTACAAATAACAAGTTGAGGAGGAACGAAAGAACAAGTTGAGGGAGAACTCACGAAATCAGACGTAGATGATCGAGATTAGAAGAGGAGGTTGCAGATCAGAAGAGGAGCAGATGAGACTGGTCGAGATCAGACGTGATCGAGATCAGATAAGCTAACCCGATATGCTTATCTTGTCGATGTACTAATCTGATGCAGATAAACCGATATCGACTGATGCTATAATCGATCCGATCATGTGAGCTGACCGATCAAAGCAGAAGAAACCAGTATCGAAAACCGTAAATCGCATACCGATCGTGAGGGAAGAAATCAGAAGAGAAGTCATCAGAAGAGAAGTCATTTGAAGTCATGTTCATCGAGAATCGAACGCCATCGATGATCAAGCAAATTGAAAGTGTTAGTGACCTGAAGGTCGATGTTCAAGACGTAAGAATCGAACCAAGAAGCCTCGAGTGTCAATATACCGACGAAGGTCCGCCAAGAGAAGTCTCATGAATCAAGAATCTCAAGACTCGTAGAAACCTCAAGACTCGTAAGATCCTCAAGAATATAGACGCTAGATTCAAATTGACGCGGACCAACGAGAGGAAGACAACCAAATCAAAAAGTCATAGAAAGTTACAAAAATAGTATGGATTTGAATGAGACTCCATCCAATCTAAATATTCAAATCCACACTATAAATACAAGTTCTTCCTTCATTATTCGGTGTGGTGTGGAGAAATGCGTGAAACATCCAAAAAGCCAAATCATCCAAAGATTTCCACCATAGAACACCGAGCAAGAAATACACGATATATTCAAGAGTGTTCTACCCTGAATCTAAGCACAAATGTAATATCCTAAGCTTAGAGAGATTTTCCCATCCTTAGCATTGAGGCTAAACAAATGTAAGGAAAAATCTCAACCTAGTTGGAAACCAAACAACCTTACTCAAACCGGGCCAGTAGGATAAGTTTGTAGGTTGAGGAGAACTCCCGGAAACATCTAGCAATCCCGAAAAGGAGGGTCATGATCCCGCGAGGGTGATAAGTCCCGCTTTGAGTGTGAACTCCAGAACATCTCATTGGGTGTTGACTAACACGCTAAACTAAGTCCAGCTTGGTTAAGAGGTGCCCTCGCTTGAAAGGGAAGAGTGGATGTAGGAGTTGGACTCAACCACTATAAAATCGTGTGTTCTTTATTGCTTTATGTTCTTACTTGCCATATGCATTCGATTATAAGCAAAACACACATTGTTCTTAAAAAAAAAAAAAAAAAAGAATTGGAATCACTCGCCTCACCCTTGTTTTATATGCATTACATGGTATTTCCGCTCTAATGGGTTTCCAGAAATCGGGACCAACAATTGGTATCAGAGCGGGAGTTCAAAAGTTCACAAGCTTTCAAAGTGACAACCTGAACTGATCTATTTTTAAAACTCATTTAACCGATACCAACAATTGGTATCGAGCGGAGTTCAAAAGTTCACAAGCTTTCAAAGTGACAACCTCGAATCGATCTATTTTTAAACCTGTTTAACCGATACCAACAATTGGTATCGAGCCGAGTTCAAAAGATCACTTTGTTTTCAAAGTGAATATCCGAATCGATACCAACAATTGGTATCAGAGCGGGAGTTCAAAAGTTCACTAGCTTTTAATGTGATCACCTGAACTGATCTTTTAAACAAAAACTTGTTTTCAGAAAATGCATATATTTGAATATTTTAGCGTCATTATCAAAAAGGGGGAAATTGTTGGGATATTTTAGTTTTGATGAATTATGCCAAAACATTATCAACTTGTGTTATTGAAGCTAATCTACAGATAACAAGTTGAGGGGGAACAAGAGAACAAGTTGATGGGGAACTCACAAAATCAGACAAAGATGATCGAGATCGACGAGGTCAAGCATTTAGACCGACGAGATCGATGAGTAAGATGAGTTCCGGAGTTTACTGATGAGCTGAGCAAAATTAGAAGAAAAGAAAAGAAAAGATAAGCCAGCTGATCAGAAGATCAGATGACCAGATGACCAGATCAGAAGAGGAGGTCATAGATCGAAGAGGAGCGGATGAGACCGACGAGATCGACGCGATCGAGATCGATAAGCTAACCCCGATATGCTAACCCGATATGCTAACTCGATGTACTAATCATGCGTATAAACCGATATGTCGACTGATGATATACCGATCCGATCATGTGAGCCGATCGATCAAAGCGAAGAAATCGATATCGAAAACCGTAAATTGCATACCAGATCAAAGGGAAGAAATCGTAAGAGAAGTCATCGTAAGAGAAGTCATCGAAGTCATGTTCATCGAGAATCGAACGCCATCGATGATCAAGCTATTTCGAAAAGCTAGGACTGAGGGTCGATGTCCAAGTCGGGAAGTTTAACTCGCTTTAGCCACGAGTGTCAAGATGCCCGACGCATAAGGTCCGGCCAAGAAGTCTGTTGAATCAAGAATCTCAAGACTCAGAGAAACTCAAGACTCGTAATGATCCCAAGATTATAGCCAAGTAGATTCAAATTGACGTGGACCAACGAGAGGAAGACAACTAGCCCAAAAAGGTCGCAAAAGTTATTGAGAATAGTATGGATTTGAATGTGACTCCATCCAACGTAACATTCAAATCCACACTATAAATACAAGTTCTTCCTTCATTATTGGTGGAAGTGTGAGAAATGCGATCCATCAAGCTACAGAGCCAAATCATCTAAAGATATCCACCATAGAACACCGAAAGCAAGAAATACACGATATATTCAAGAGTGTTCTATCCTAGATCTAAGCACAAATGTAATATCCTAGCTTAGAGAGATTTTCCCATCCTTAGCATTGAGGCTAAACAAATGTAAGGAAAATCTCAACCTAGTTGAAACCAAACAAACCTTACCCAAATCAATTTGATAGGTTAAGTTTGTAGGTGAGTGAGAACCCTGGAAACATCTAGCAATCCCGAAAGTGAGGGTAAAGCGATCCCGTGAGGGGTGATAAGTCCCGCTTTGAGTGTGAACTCCCCAGAAACATCTCGTTGGTGTTGACTAACACGTTAAACTAAGTTCGGGCTTGTTAAGTAGGTGCCCTCGCCGAAAGTGAATAGTGGATGTAGGAGTTGGACTCAACCACTATAAAATCGAAAGTGTTCTTTATCGCTTTATGTTCTTACTTGCCATATGCATTTGATTATAAGCAAAACACACATCGCTCTTAAAAAGTCAAAATTAATTAGAATCACTCTCGCCTCACACCTCGCTTTATATGCATCAAATGGTATTTTTCCAAAGACACGGGTTTTCCTATTCGGGACCAACATGATCATAATCGACCCGGATTACATATGAAGAGACGATGATTATGTAGATGTTTATGGGAGACAAATCAAGCCCTCTCGCTTTTCAACAAAGGTGCCGATTGTTTGGATCCCAAAAGGTACTTCTAACCCCCAAGACCCAATTCTACCGGGTACCTAAAGCCCGATCCGATTGCGTGTTTTGCGTGGGTCGCTAATAAAGGAGGTGTACAAGCAACTATCTAGTACATCGATAGTGGATGCTCAAGGCACATGATTGAAACAAACATCTCCTCGGCTCTTCGTAATGTTAAGAAGCCCACGGTACTTTTTGGTGATGATAACTTTGGTTTTACCAGAGGATTCGTAACCTTAGAGAATGATGATGTCATGTGTTAATGGAGTCTCGTATGTTGATGGTTTAAAGCATAACTCACATATCTGCTTTCACAATTCGCGACAAACGGATTCGGTGTTGAGTTCTCGATCGATCTGCACTATCAAGAATCGAGCTACTCAACAGATTTTGTTAACCGTTCAGTGAAAGGAACGATCCGCACCGCAGATTGAAAAAGTTGTCCAATAAATGCGCCTGATTGTTAAGAGTTCCAAAAGAAGCATTGGCTCGCACAAGAGAATGAGCCATCCTAACTTTAAAACTATTAACAAGATAGTAAGGATGTCTTTGGTTGAGGGTCTCCTTTAATGAGGTATTTCTAAGGATAAGACATGGGTCGATGTCGGGCGGAAAACAGTAAAAGCCTCATTCAAGCGAATCCTGTGACCAAAGATTCAAATAGAGTAATCGCAATCGCCCCATATGGATTTATTTGGACCAAGCATACCCACTTAGTCTCACCGACGCAAATACACTCGTGATCGTGGATGATTATTCCAAGTTTACTTGGTGGTATTCTTATATAAGAAGAATGAGACAACAACAAAGATACCCGAAGTCAAAGAAATTACAAAATGAGAAGTGGTGTCAAAGATTGTGAAAATCGATCCGATAAAGGTATGCATTTCAACTCCTTTATTACCGACTTTTGCACTAAGTTTGGAATACAAAGATGAAACATCACCGCAAGAACACCACAATAGAATGGAGTAGCAGAATCCGAGAAAACAGAACACTCAAAAGAAGCCTCGCACTATGTTAAATTTAATGCCACTCCAAACCGCTTTCAAGGCGTATTATCAACACCGATGCCACACTCGTAATGTATGTTCTCCTCGACTAAGGCTCACTTCAAGACACCCTATGAACTGTGGAAGGCGTAAAAACCTCGTGGTTTCTTACTTCCTTGTTTTTTGCAAGTTTCATACATAACAATAAGAAGAGCCAGCTTGAAAACCTTTGAGGCCAAGTCGATGAGGGTATATTCTAGGATATTCCTCAACCAAAGAAGGCTTTTCAGTGGTGTTCAACAGAGAACCCTAGTGGTGGAAGAAACACCACACGTGGTCTTTGATGAGACTTCTTTCAACAAGAGAAATCAACGTCGTATCAGATCAACCTAAGACTGATGCACATAAAATGGATCGCCTAAGTATTAAAGATAAGGATCGATCACATAACAAAGTATGTTCCAAAGCTTGATCTTATCGATTCACCAGTCAATCGCATCTAAAGGTACGCATAACCGTCGACGAAGAGTTCGGCATACCGAGACAAGAATAACCGAACTATCTAGTTCGTGGGGAACACCGATGTTCCTATACGGGCGTAAATCAAAGATATGATGATTCCAACATCACCGAGACATGTCCATGTCAAGTGATCCTATTATCGCACCTCTCCCAACTACTAAAGGACTCAATATCGATGAGGATGATGACATCAAAATTGATATACATCGAAAAAAGAAGGACTTGGTTATCCGACCATCCAACCGATCGATAATTGGCAATCCAAATGCCCGAAATCAAGACTAGACATCGTGTTGGTGAAAGTGTCATATATTGTTGTTATTCGTCTTTAAAGGAACCAACCACCATAGAAGAAGCTTCTACAAGATGCTAGCCGATTCTAGCTATGCAAAGAAGAATTAGAGCGCTTTGAAAGGAATCAAGTGTGGAAACCGGTGGACGCACTAACTCATCAAGATGTGATAGGCACAAAGTGGGTATTCAAGAATAAGAGAGATGAGAATAACGCCATAACCGTAAATAAGGCAAGACTTGTTGCTAAGGGTATTCACAATCGAAGAATTGATTATGATGAGACCTTTTGCACCCGGTTGTTTCGCCTCGAGCCATTCGGTTTACGCTTATACTATCCTACGAGGGTTTATTGTGTATCGATGGATGTAAAGAGTGCATTCTAAATCCGGTACTAGCCGGAGGAAGTTTATGTTGAACAACCTCCGGCTTTGAAAAAGGTAACCAAGGTACCGCTTAAGAAAATCTCTTTATGGCTCAAACAAAGTCCCTCAGAGTCGGTATGATACACTATCTCGCCTTGATAAACAAATGAGATTCACTAAAGGAATAGTGGATAGAACCTTATTCAGAATAGAGGATGGAGAAGATATTCTGTTGGTTCAGATCTATGTGGACGACATCATCTTCGGATCTCCCAACAAGAACCTATGTGACAGATTCAGCAAACTGATGCAAGGGAAGTTCGAGATGTCTATGATGGGTCAGATGAATTACTTTCCGGGTCTTCAAGTTAAGCAAAGTACAAAAGGGATATTCATCTGCCAGGCAAAGTACACCAGGAATTTGTTGGCTAAGTTTGGGATTCTGAATAGTAAGGAAGCCAAAATTCCTATGATGACTGGATTCAAGATGGATCCAGATGAAAATAGTCGAAAAACTAATCGAAAAGAATACGAGGCTCTCATTGATCTCTACTATACCGATCGCCAAATAGCCGGATATAACTTTTGGTGAGGTGTATGTGCGATTTCAGCAAATCCAATGCAAAGCCACACCGAAGCAATAAACCCATTCTTAAGTATCCAAGGGACAATAAACCTTGGTCTATTCTACCAATCAGATGATAATCTAGAGCTTAGTGGGTATTCTGATTCTGATTATGGAGGTTGCAGAATAGATAGAAAATCAACCTCAGGAACATGTCAGTTCTTAGGAAGCAAACTGATCTCTTGGTTTTCAAAGAAGCAGACATTTGTTGCCACATCTACTACTAAAGCGTAATATATGGTCAGGAAGTCAAGTTGTTCCCAAATGCTCGCTTAGTTAGCAAAATTCAGATAATAACATTGTAGCTACTTAACGCATTTATATTCTCAGTGATGCCAATATTGCTATTGCAATCACTCAGAATCCTGTTCTACATACAAGATGCAAGCATGTGGAAAGTCAGACATCACTTTATAAGAGATCATGTTGAGAAGAAGAACATCAGAATGGAAAAGACCCATACTGATAAACAGAGAGCTGATATCTTAACCAAGCCACTAGCTGAAGTCAGATTCAGAGAACTATGTAATGAGCTAGGACTTCTGGACCTTGGAGAAAGTGCACCATAAATGTTTGGTGGATCGGTCTCGTAACCCGCCGTTAAGAGACTAACTAGATAAGAGGATCAACTTGAGTAAAGTATCTCAATCGATCGTAAAGATCACCAGAACCGATCATAAAAAGGATATCGATGAAGGGGGGAACGACGATCGATAAGAAAAAAATCGACGATAAGTGGGACATTGTTGGGAAACACTAAGGACTAAGCTACCATCAGTAAGGTCAACAGTAATCAGGCCAATCAGATCATATTAAAGTGGCAACTGATTGATTACTATATCAATCAGTCAGATACGTTTCTGATTTACCTTTTTCTGTTTCATTTTATATGCATTATTTAACTAAATGGCTTTTATTATTGTTGCTTTAACTTTTATGACGATGACCGCAAAGATTAAATGCGACGCGGGGAATATGTATTTAATGGTATTTATTATGAGATTTCGCGTTCAAAAATACGAAGGGCTACTTTTTTCCCAACCACTGATTAAAATACTTTTACGGCCGCTTAATCTCAAATGCATTGATTTCAAAAAACACTCGATACTTGAGTATTTATGTGAATCGTGCAAAAAAATTTCCCTCGCTTTTAAAAAACCCTAACTCCTGTTTCCGTAAAAACCTTTCACATTTCCAAAATTACAAAATCCTTGAGAGAATTTTTTTTTTCGCAAACATATCTCCATACTTCCAAACAATTGATTCCTTCTTCAAATTTCTCAAAAGCTTTGAATCAAGAATTTGGTAAAGATTCCGAATATGCTCTTGCGATATACTATATGTTTCATTATCTGTCAAAATTTCTTATATACGTTCACTAATTACCGATTTCTGCTGGAAATAGATCTTTTTTTTGATATTGTATGAGTCTGTGCGAAATATACTCTATTTGTGAATTAGAGCTGCTAGTTTGTCTGTGGTTATTGAAATAATCTACTCACACTAATCCCTAAATTTACATTCGCTTTCACGTAAATGGCACAACCTATCGCCTCGACAAGGACAAGGCAAAAGATTTGTAAAATTCGCATCAATGAAAAATGACATCATTGATGAGAAGTTTGTTATGTTCTCTCGTCACCCTGATCCCGAGTCCTCAAGATCTTGGAGTGTCTTCGCGTCAGTAGTTTGATCAATATTGTTATCGCCATCGACGTAGTACACACATACGAGGCCCTTGAGTTTTTATACAACTTAAGGATGGATGATGATGATGATGAGAAGCTCATCTCCTATGTCACGGATCTGAAAGTTAATAAAGGATCGATAATGATATTCGACTTAATCTTTTTGGTCTACGCCAATGGAGCATACAACCGAATCATTCACATCCAATTAAACGAGAAGGAGTTTCTTCAGGCTGAGCTCTTAAGACAGCCAACAGAGAACAGACTGTGAATGTGTGTGCTCCATTCTTGAAGAGGAAATACCGCCTTCTTCGAGATTGTATCAAAAGGTGATCCTATGCCTCACGCATGGTCTTGATGCCGCACCACATAAAATCCAAGTGTCATGACTACTATCATCAAGAAAGCCCGGATGTTGATCGCTAGGGATGTTCAAATCCAGCTTGCTAATGAGACATCAAAATTTGCTCAATGATCTAACGAGGTTTATCTTTCCTCCAAATGTTCCTTCATCCACAAAGTCTCCATTATTCTTTCATATAAGCTACCAGACAACTTTGAATGGAATGAGGATGGCAAGAAAATCTACTTGGCCAAATTTAAAGCGATTCTCGGTAAAGAACGGGGGGTCGCCGGGTCAATCGATGATGATCCAGCTCCTATGTGCCCCGCACGGAGGGGACGGGGGGAAAAAGACACTAAGGCAACTACGTCTTCAATTCAGTTAGAGACGCAGGGAAAGGCCCTCCTCGAGAAGTGTTTGAAAAGAAAGGTCCTGGCCAAGAAACCAGAAGTGCAAGAGAAACGTCAAAAGAGGATCACATCTCTTCTGAAGAAGGTTCTCAGCCCTGCTCAGAAGGTGGACAAAGTGGAGGAGTTGATTCATCTTGAATCGAGAAGAGATTGTTGTAAGCTCTGAGCGAACTGCAAGTGAAGGTAGGGATGAACAGATGCTAGAAGGAGAATGAGAAAGGGTCGCTGAAGGAACATAAGTTGAGCATTCTGGGGATTTGTCCCTTCCGACTGCGTGCACTTAAGACAATTTTTCGTGAAAGAAAGATCACTCACCCCAACCTCCAAGTCACCTTCCCTCACAAGTCAAATCATTCTCACCCTCACCCTCACCAAATAATCACCCCCACCCATATCTACCTCTCCCATATCCAATGAACCTCAAATTTCCACAACCCATAGCCAGTAAACCACAAATATCCTCAACCTTCCCCAAGTCTTCAGAAAATATACAAAACCCTGAGGGACTTGACAATTTTGTCTCCATCTCTCACAATCCATTTAACACTAGAACCTTGCTTGTTTCTCTAGACTCATAAAGCCCTGTGATATATATCCTAAAGCAAAGAAAAGGAGTAGTCCGCTGTCCTTCGCGCCCGATTTGGTTAATCACCTTGGCATCCAAAGACAAGATTGAAGAGATTGTGTTCGAGGACGTTAGGTTGAAAAGCATCGAGAATTTATGATCCTCATGAATCCCTAGACTCTAACTACTTTGTGATGCTTGGAGAATGCCTAATCAAAGTGTAAATTGAATTGGCCTCGATGATGATATCGATGGCTAATTCATGACAAAGTTTGGGATTGCCGAGAGGTTGAAGAACGAAGAACCTCTTTTGATGAAGACATTGAGGAAAAATGCCAATGAACCGTATGGGTGATGCAGATGTGACCTTACCCGGCGAGGCATCAACATCTCGGCAGTGTCAAGGTTATTGATGTTGTTACCTTGATCAGACACTTAAAACCATTCAAGATGGGGTACAATCATCCATCGACTCTAAGTTTCACACTGCAACCGACCAACGATGGCCAAATTCAAAAGAAGAGCAACATGCCCTCGCCGGCAGAAAGATCAAGGATCGTGGATGATCACGTGATATACATGACGCCATCATGGCATCTCGTGATGAAACGTGTCGATCCACTCACGAGAAGCTCGGCCCACGAGTCCATGCTATTTGATTTTCGCAAATCATTGGAAAGTTGTCCGGTCCTCTCGAAAGGACGTATATGGTTCTAGACGCTGGGTGGAAGCGGTTTGAGGCATCGCTAAACGGTAGGAAAGTCCATTGAAGATGGCTTGAACAGACATTGGGTCTCGCGCCAACCGCTTACAAATGAAGATAACCCCACTTGCGCTTGAAGAGGTTAAGGAAGAATTGAGACATCAATTCAATGCCCTAATGCCAGACTACTAACCTTTTGATGCAACCAAAAAGGGAAGAGGAGGAAAATCAGAGAAAGAAAAAATAAAAACAGATGCAGATAATCGCCTCTCGCAAGCCCTACAGAGCATCTCGAAATAACTCTTCCTCAAGCATCATCTGGCCGCCATGCTAAAAAAGTTGTATCAACCGTTAGTTTATCCGACACCAAACCGTGGAAATCATTGAAACAGCTTGAAAAGCATGGAGAGAACAATGTTGCTTAAGAAAAGGCAATTTCTCGAATGTAAGTCCGCCTTTTATCCGAGGTAGTTCGTAGAGCGGATAAGATCAAGACTTCATCTAACATTCGTAAGAGATATGACGCAGAATATCGTGCCAAGAGCTCTTGAGTTAGCAAAGAGGTTGATCCAGAAGATAAATCCAGAGGTCAAGCAAAAAAAAAGAAGGATCAAAGCAAGGAAAGAAGACATTATGGCCACTTCTAAGCCTCGGGATGTAGACAAGGTCCAGATCTCAGCTAACTCCCAAGACAACAAGAAGTTAAATAAAGGCCAGGCAAATAAGGATTGATGTTGCAATCAAAAAAGAAGAAATTGGGCCGAGAACGAAGGCCTTATGTACCAGATATGTTCGAGGATGAGGAAGAAGGCTGCCCGTAAAAAAGATATTGCCCGAAGAAAAGGCCCCACGGCCCAAAGAAAGACATACTTGTTTTAAAGAAAAACTGGTTCTTTAATGGGATAAGATCGAGGAGATTGGGTCGTTGATGTTTACATCTTGGAGAAGGTCCTCGTGTCCAACGATCAAGGTGAGCTAAATGAAGAATTCAGAACCGCTTGAAGTCAAACATCCTCAATTCTACGATGTAGTTATGCTTGAAGGAGAGAGATGGACTCATCCACGAGGCACTCCATTTGAGAATATCCTACCTCCTCTAAGAAAAGATAAATCTAGATCCCATTTGATTCAAGAAATTGTTCTATGACTTTGCCAAGATGGGAGGAATCATAGAGAATGAACGATCGAACGCTTCTCATGCAAAGAATGTATAAGGTTTTTTGCCATTCCTAGAGAGCTCCGGTTCGAGATAAGGCTTCGTAGTTCGGAAGACTAGATAGATCGTAAGATAGGTATCTTTGTACTTGTAAAATTATCATCATGAATGAAATATTATATCTTTTTCGATTCTAAGACAACATCTCATCATTTTTATGAATCATGGCGCTTATTTTATTATCCGCTTTTTATTCATGTCATCTATTTTTTCTCGATTAAGTGTTTTGGTTCCATCAAAAAAGTGGGGAAATTGTTGGGAAATCTATATTAAGTTTTGAGGAAGTACCAAAAACAAATAGGATAGACCAATAAACTGCTAATGATCGATGACTTAGAATCGAATAGATGACCAAATTTAAATGTATAGACAACTGATGTATAAGATAGATCACATATTGAGGGGGAACTCAATATGTATAAGTCAGATCAGAAGACCAGATGAGGTCAAGATCGTAATACCGTATGAGGTCGAAGGTCGTAAGACAAGTCGAAATCATAACACAAGACAAGTCAAGACAAGACAAGTTAGAAGACCAGACGAGGTCAGAAGATCGATGCCCAATTAGTCGATGATCGTGAAGACATGAAGCTCAAGTTCGTAAGACCTCAAGATCGATGACTACCAAAGATCAAGACCAGAAGACCTACATCACCAAGTCTCGCTAGTCGAGCTAAGACAACTTGCACCGTAAGACTTCTATCGTAGATCGATCGCTTTTATCCGATCAAGTCGTCACCACCTGTGTGTTAACTAATGTTACACCAGTCATACGGTCAATCGTAATAAGAAGAATGTCAACTTTAGTTGGTAGAACAAACACCAATAAGTGTACTTGTTAACCAATGAAGAGCTTAGACACTTACGCATTTGAGTCGATAATGCGGATTCGCGCCGCATAAGTCAAACGGCTAAAATGACAAACATACATGCTTTTCGCCATGCCGCTTCAAACACGCCAAATCAACCCCGCAAACTACCAAAAAATAGTCCAAATTCAAATTGCTTCCAACGCTTTTTGATTTCGAGGTCTATAAATATGGGATTGCTTCAGAGTGAAGACACGTAAATTATCATCAAGCCTGCCATAAGCAAATTTCCGCACGAAGAACACAAATTTCAAGTTTATTTTATAAGTTGTTCATCCCATTAGTTCTTAACATAGAATTCTTATCCTCTTAAGGCTACCTCAAAACTAGATAGAATTCCATTGAACAAACAACAAATCTTTACCCAAAACCAAAAGTTAGGTTAAGTTTGTTGTGTAAGATTTAGACTAGGGTTTCTAGTTCGATTTCGGATCGGCTGAGCGAGAACTCATTAAACACTGGTTGGTTGTACCGTGTTGACTAACACAATAAACTAAGTCCAGTTGGTTAAGTTGGTGCCCCTTATGATAGGGAAGAGTGGACGTAGGATCTGGTTGTCCTAACCACTATAAAAAATCTTGTGTATATTTACTTGTTTTACCGCTTTTACACTTCGCACACAACTTGAGTTTAAACTGCATACATATTCTCGAAGTTAGATCATCAAGATCAAGCAACCGATCCGACGGGCTTAACACTTTAGTCATCCGATTGAAAAAATGACTTCGTAACCGATTCTCTAAAACCGGTTTTTCACACGGTTAAAACTAGCTTCGCGACATCAGCTTAAACGATAGACAATCGAATCGATCCGCCATCAAAGCGATCAAGAAGTTGGATATCGATCAAACCGATTCACACGCATCAACAAAAGAACCTCCCATCACACCCGATCTTGCACGAAAAAGTTTTCAAGTCTATTCACCCTCCTAGACTTCTGTCCTCACGAAACCCATTCGACCTACAGGCTTATGAAATTCGAGATGGACTTGATGTACACCAATCAAGTCTAGACTTGGTCAGTTGCCTAAAGGGGTTTAGACCAGATGTTGCAAATGGGTCCTCAAGGAGAGACCGATGCAAATGGTAAAAGTACAAACCTACAAAGCTAGGTTGGTGGCGAAGGGTTATAGTCAACGCGAAGGCATCGACTATGATAAGACCTTTCTCACCAGCTTGAAGAGATCAAGTCCATTTGAATTTTATTTGCGATAAGACACTATGATTATGAGATTTGGTAGATGGATGTCAAAACAACTTTCCTCAATGGAAACATTGATAAGGAAAGCCGCTTATGACCAACCGAAAGGTTTTAAATCTAAGCGATTCTAAATCTAGTATGCAAGCCAAAGAGATCCATTTATGGATTGAAGCAAGCTTCTGGAGTTGGAATATCCGATTTGATGAAGCTATCAATCTTTTGACTTCATCGTAAACTCGAAGATCCTTTGCGTTTATCGAACGCAATGAAGAATATTATTTTCATAATTGTGTATGTCGATGACATATTTATTTTGGAAAAACAATATCCCGTTACGCAAATTTAAAGATTGGTTGTTAAAGACCTTCATGATGAAGAATCTTGATGAAGCCCGCTACATCCTAGGGATCATGATCCACACGGATAGATCCAAGAGGATGTTGGGGTCATCAAATCCACCTATGTAGACAAGGTGTTGAAGCATTTTTATGATGGAGAACTCTAAGAGAGGGTCTCCACCCAAAAATCATGAGATAAAGCCGCCAAAGAAGGATTGTCCTTCTAGTGAAAGTCGATGTCAAGACATGAACGATGTTCCATATGCATCCGCAATCGATCAATCATGCACGCCATGATTTGTACCAGTTCGATGCGGACCTACGTTGTCAACATCATCGGTATATACCAATGTAATCCAAGTGACTCTCACTGGATTGCCGCCTAAACCATTCCTCAAGCATCTTAGACCTAACTAAAGAATGTTTCTCGTTTGCGGCGGACAATGTAACTAGTAGGATCGGGTTATGCCGACGCTAAGTTTCCAATCCAACCGTGATGATTACAAATCACAATCAAAGTTACGCTTCACTCTCAATGACGGGGTGGTCAGTTGAATAGTTCAAAGCAAGAGATCTACCGCAGTTCAACAACCGGCCGAAAGTATTATTGTTGATCGTAAGTTTCAAGGAGGTCAGTTCGATTTTATAGTTCTTAAGAGAACTAGGGTAGTTTCGAGTACCAATTGTCTAATAAACTCAGATTGAGACAACGCTGGTGCGATTAGTGCAAAGGAACCGAGATCGACAAGCAAGATTGTGTTTATCATTTGATCCGATAGATCATAATGATATGAGAAATATAATTAAAATGTATTCCCACATATTTAATTTGGCGATCCTTTCACCAAAACACAAAGTGTTCATGTACACACTGACATTTGACGGACTAGGGTTGCATATGTAGGTGATTGATTCTAGTCCAAGTGGGAGATTGTTAGTGTTAAGGTCCTGAGACAATTTATTGTAAGGACATAATACTCGATGATATCCATTTGATTTAATATTATAGTTAATTTAATATTAATGTACGGCAATACACTTGTTTGAATATCATGTTTGATTGTTTGCATATTCATGCAAGTGTTCCCATAGTCATCATTGTCATTGAGGTTGTGAGAACTCGATGACTTAAGCATGATTCTCAAATACTCGATCAAGGATCATCAAGAATGGGATATTGATGATGCAATGGAGATTTGTGTGCGATGATCATACTCTTTAGAGAGTGTAGTAAGATCTCACTTATTACTTAAATACCAGGTATCTCATGATGGATGTACAAATACCTGTAGGGTATTGATATACCCATCCGAGAAACCGCTTTGATGTATTTCTACCATATGCGGTCACGGGTGTCTCGGTTAGTGGGAGTGATACGATACTCCTTTTGACTTGAGGTCAATACGACGACATGTGTGAGTGATGAACTTTTGACCATGTCCAACGCCAGCACCCTTCCATGGGTAGATGGCTCGATCGGGTTCATCACGGCGTTGCATGCTAAGGTAGAAGAAATAAGAAAATGATTCATTCCTCAAAGTGGATTTAGAGAGAATACTCATCTTCTCATCATAATCGATCAAAGTCATCGGGCCGATGCACGCCAATCTTTAGACTTTGTGGCTAAGTGTGACATACATGTTCAATTAGTGATTAGAGATAATATGATTAAGTTATTTGAATAGATTAATTTCATCATGTTCAAGACTTAATCGATTATTCGGCTAATGAAAGGAGGAAATCAGAATAGCCCATGTTTCATTCTAGTAGTCAGATCGCCGCAACGCATTTATATATATTAAGAATGTCCGATTTATTGTCTCAGGGTTCAATTAAGACAAGTTAATGGGTCACACAACAAGTAATTCCCTTTACTTGATTATAGTTGGTTGATTAAATGTTA
The DNA here is from genome assembly GCA_037126765.1 of Stenogyne calaminthoides. Lineage (NCBI taxonomy): Eukaryota > Viridiplantae > Streptophyta > Magnoliopsida > Lamiales > Lamiaceae > Stenogyne > Stenogyne calaminthoides. The sequence continues at coordinate 18,492,081 of JBBCBC010000028.1, forward strand.
AATCGATTTAATATTTAATTTATGGAGAATTAATTAATAATAGATTAATTTGGAATTAATTATTATTAATGTTTAATTAAATCGATTTAATTAAATAGGATTTCCAATAATAATATATGAAATATTATTATAGGATTTAATATATATGGGATCAAACTCGAGAGATTTGATATATCCGCAGAGATTTGATATACATGGAATTAAATCCATAGAGATTTTATATATGAGAAATAAATCTAAGAGATTTATTTTATAAGATTAGGGATTTTATTTCCTAATCGTGTTAGCTTAAGATTTAAAAATTCGCATTCCCTATATATATATGAAGCTTCTTAATTCACAAACAACGCAATTCATAATACCACGGTTGTTCGTATTTTCTCCATAAAATCTAGAATATGAATTTTCCTAGCAAATTCGCCCGGCGATTCAACGCTGGCAAATCCAAGGCAAGTCCGGGTGATCGGGGATTACGCGGATACCATAAGAGAGAAATATCGCACGGTTTCGTCGTAGAAGATTTTTATGTTTATACGTATTCAATTATGCAATTACGCTGTTCGTTGTTGGTGAACCGCTTATTTCAACCGCGATGATAATAATGTTTACGTCTTATACTAAATTCCAAATAATTTGAATGTGTGGTAAATGGGAGAAGGGTATTTTAAGTTTTTTATGAGTGTTTTTTTAGACCTCTAAGTAATTTGAAAAAATTGATTGGACCTTAGAGTAATACTAGGGGGAGTTTTGGACCTCCTAATCATTAATTCAAAGATGAGTTTAATTATGTAATAGTGTATTATTTTTTATCATAAAGAATTATAAATAGAGTGAATATTTTTTTACCCTGGTAAAATTGTTGAAAGGTTAAAATAAAATAGTTAAAATTAAAAATAAAATAATATATGATACTTTAAATAATAAATTGTATAGAAATTGAATATTTTGAAATAAAAATGATTAGAAGGGTAGGATTGATTAGTAGATAAGAAGAAGATTCAAAACGGATGGATGATTTTCATCCATCCATCCACTATCTCCCCTCCACATCATCTACTTTTAAATACTTAACTTTTAAACAAACTCTCACAATGGTTCATTTAATCATCCATCAATCCATTCGCTATTTATGGGTCCCACCATGACTTCATCCCACTTTATGCATATTATAATTATTAAGAATTATATTATTTTTTAATATTGATTTTATTAATCAAAATATTAAAATAAGATAGTAATTAAATATAAAATAATTTCAAGTAAACAAAATTGAGAAAATCTAAGTACAATATTAAATTAAACATTTAGATTACTTGAAAGTTAGAACACAACATTCAATTAAAACATTACAATGAATAAAAATATTCATTGTTAAAAAGTTTCAATTCACATGCATATTTGAAATTAATCCAAATTTTAAATATAAAAAATTTATAAGTTTACATATATTAAAAAACATAAATAAAAATAAAAAATAAAAAAATACTCTCTCATGTCATCACATTTATTTTTTTGCAAAAAATATACTTTATTTCTCCATCCATTCCATTGGATGGATGATACTCTCTCTATAATCCAATGAAAACATCAACTTTCATCCATCCAATAGTTAAATATCAATTGGATGGTACATTGTGGATGCTCTAAAAGATTTTTATAAACAGAAGTAAATAAAAAAATAAAAAATAGAAAAGAAGGCAGTCGGTTGCATCAAAACGCTATAAATTCACATTTACCCTAACCCATCCCTTCGCACTTTACTCTCTAAAAAGTTCCGCCGCTCTCTCTCTCTGTCTGGTGTCCCGAGAATTCGGGATCCTTCTGTGCAAGGTACAGTTCATCAGTTCGATTGGCAAATCTTTGGCTAGAATTAATTCGTTCTTGCATTAATTTGAACAATCCAATGTAAATTCGAGATATTTACCTATTTTTTCAATTAGGGTTTTTATACGTTGTTTATTTCCGGATCTGTACTGTTTCACTGTTATGCCATAGGTTTTCCTGCTTTAAATCCGGTATGTTTAATTGAAGACTTTGGTGTGTGGTTTTAGGGTTTTTACTTGTTTTTTTTTTCTTTGTCTCCTTGTTTCGTAAATTTCGTTGTACCCTTTTCTGATACTTAAGTATTGATTAATGATTTCTGGGTTCTGAAAAAGGAACTATTTTTGTGTTGTGATTTCTGGGTATTGCAGAATGAATTGATGACAAATACAATTTGATAGCTGATATGATTGCTATTTATCATGTATTAGCTCTAGCTGATCATTCTATTTCTTTCCTCTAGCGTTTTATTTTTTCATTTTTTTTACATTTACTTATATTTTGAGTATGTGAGGATTATCATTTTCACCTTCTCAGTAAAAGAGGGAGTATAAAATGGCATTCAGTTCTCATATGTCTGCGAATGAAATGATGACCAATATGGTTTGATGGCTGATATGATAGCTATATATCATGTATTAGCTCTAGCTGATCATTCTATTTAATTCCTTTAGCTTTTTGAAATTTTATTTATTTTTACGTTTCGAGTTTTAGTGATGTGCGCATGATCAGATGATCACTAGTACCTTCTCGTAAAAAAGGAAGAGAAAATGGCACTCAATTCACATTACATGAGAATGAAATGATGACCAATATGGTTTGATAGCTGATATGATAGCTATTTATCATGTATTAGCTCTAGCTGATCATTCTATTTCTTTCCTTTATCTTTTTGTTTATTTTATGTTTTGTTTCTTGTAATGTGTGGATTATCACTCTCACCAACTCGGCTGTATCATGATCATCTGTGACTGTTACATAGATGTGGGAATGCAACGATGATTACATAACTACAATGATTGTCAATATGATGTTGATTACTTTATATTAGCTCTAGCTGATCATTCTCCCTCTTATCTTTTTTTTTGACTTCCCTAGTATTCATATTTATAGTTGCATCATTAGTTTTTGTTGATATCATATTTCTTGCCGTACCTCTTTTTTTTATTTTTTTTAATTGACTTATCCGTTGGGATTTTTTTTTAGTTCTGTTGCTGTGAACTTGATATTCATTTTTTTCTTCATTTGGTTTTCTCTGGTCCTTACTCATTGGCTCTCATAGTTCTGTATCAGTTTTATTCATACCTACTAGACATTAATCCTAAACATCTTACAGGATTTGAACCACTTTCTCACAATGAGGGAAGGAGCTACACCCCGCCTCCACCAAGAGGATATGGTAGAAGAGGTAGGAGCCCTCCCAGAGGGGGCCATCATGGTGGTGGTAGAGGAGATGCTCCCACCAGTCTCTTAGTTCGAAACCTTCGCCATGATTGCAGGTGTGTTTGGTTAACTTTTCTGTTTAACTGTGACATGTTTACGATTTGTGTTTTACATGTGATAATAATGGAATGCAATATTCAGTTTATTTGTCGTGGTGGTTACTAATTTTGTTTTTGCAGGCCTGAAGACTTGAGGAGGCCGTTTGGACAGTTTGGGCCTATTAAGGACGTTTATCTGCCAAGGGATTATTATACTGGGTGAGCTTGTGTGGGATGTTACTTTTGTCCATTTTTTTTGAATTACACTATTATGATAGTAATACCACATTTAACTGCATGAAGAACTCTGCACCTTGGTGGATTTTCTGCTTTTATTTTCACTGTTTTTAGTATTTTTTCATAAAATTGAATATTTTTATTAAAATCTCAAGATTTAGCAGTGAAGTAAGAGTTGTGAAGACTTCAATCAAGTAGTAAGAGTCCTGTTGACACATTCTAATAGTAAGAGGTCACTTGCGTCAATCAAGTTATAAGAAGTTGAAGGTGATGTAGTTGGTAGTGAAGATTTGAAGAATTCTTGTTTGATTACAATGTGAAGATATCAAGATTTCAAGTCTTGAAGAATTTCAAGTCATCTAATATTATCTCTCACAAGGTCAGCTAAAAGTGCTTGTTTATGCGCTTATGATGGCCTTCAATATTTTTGGAATTCATTTTTAGCTATTAACTTGAATAAGGTTTATTTGAGGATCTTCTAGGCTTTACGATGGCCTCCATCAACTGCTTTATCATTTATCTAAGTTGGACAGGTTGATTCTGCATTGCCTGCAGCCTTTGGGACATAATTGATACAGAACAATATTACTATGCATTTTAGTAGTAGAATTGTCTACATTAATTTTGAATTTTTGGTAAACAATAGTGTGATTTCTTTCATTCTTGGAAAATACTGGTGCTGCTTACTGGTGTTTCTGTTCAATATCATTTTTGACATATCTTCTCACCTTGGATGCGTTACAGTTGTCATTTTGTGAATTGTCTGATTTATGTTACGACTGGCATGTGTTCTCTTTAAAAACTAATCACCAAAACCAAAAATGTTTTGCTCCGAGACCGAATTATTTGGTGGAAACAACACGGTAAATAGTTTATACTCTTTTAACTATAGTCTCTACACTCTCAACCATTCATTTGTTGTATGAGATTTCTTATTTGCTTCATCTAAATCTCAGTTTTCATGTCATTGAGCAAACCGCCTTACCATAGTTATTATCGGGCGCGCTTATATGCACGGGCGCCGGGCGCTAGCCACCTCGCCCGCCATAGGTCCAAAGCGGTTGGGATTTTCTCACTTTGGGGCGCTTCGACGCTTCGCCGCCTTGACTTTCGAACAAAGGCGCCCTTTGGCGTGCTTTATGCACATCTAGGGTTTGAAATAAAAATAAATATTTTTTTTATTTGTCAAATAACATCGTAATAATAAAAAATACTATCTCTTAAGTCTTAATATTTAAGTGAAACGATCTAGGGTTTCAAGATTCACTTTTATCAAGTATAATCGCATGCGTTGAAGCATCGGTAATCGGTATGACTCACGAATCACATTGATCCTATCTCTTTGAGGATATAGATGAAAGTAATGAGTGGATGGTTGGTCTAATGGAAGATGAAGATGAGTTGGTTCACCAAGGTGAAACTTTGACTTGGGGTATTGCTACGTACAATGGTTAGGTTTACTAAGGAATTATCAAGGTCTTATGTTGTTTTTCCAGGGATGCAAGGCGGCGCCCTAAGGCGCTTAGGGCGCTTACTGCTTTGTTGTTTTTGGCGCCATTAATAACTATGCGCCTTACACCCTCATGGAATGACATGTCTTGGCTGGACTGGTTTATAGCTTCATCTAACTGATGGTATTTACCTGTTAATATTTTTTGTTGATACAGTGATCCACGTGGTTTTGGATTTGTTCAGTATGTTGATCCCTGCAGATGCTGCAGAAGCAAAATATCAGATGGATGGTCAAATTTTGCAAGGCCGTGAGCTCACTGTTGTTTTTGCTGAAGAAAATAGGAAAAAGCCTACTGAAATGAGATCCCGCTAACGAGGAGGAAGGTAATTTTTTTGTACTCATGCTAAGTGCTTGTATTTCTTTCAATTATTTTACATATGATCTTTTGTTTGAGATATGGAAGTCTGCATGAGAAGATGAGGATGAGTTATTTGGGCTACACCACATATTTGCCAGGAAGCCTAGACTGCCTTAGGCATTAGAAATACGCTTTATAAATGTATTAGATGAGAATGTGACACAGTAATGGTAATGGTGTGTTGTAATGTCTTATTGTTTAAAAGCGTCATCATAATGAACTATCACCAGTGTAGGCACTTGGCCGTCTCACTTTCTAAATTTCAGAAGGAAGTTAATAAAGTGTTCTTTTTATAGTTTCAGGGGTAGAGCTTATGATAGGAGGCGATCCCCTCCACGCTATTCTCGTTCTCCACGGTACTCATCTCAGTCCCCACCTCCACGATATGCTAGATCTCCGCCTCGTGGTCGGACTACTCTCCAAAAAGAAGATACTCAAGGTAGGATATTATCTTCGCTTGCATGTCTTCTTCATGTTTCTTAGAAGGCTTTAAACAATCTATATCTATATATATATGTTTTTATGCAGGTCTATATCCCCACATGAGAAAAGGTACAGCAGAGAGAGGTCGTACTCACGCTCTCCACCACCAAGGGAACGAGGGAGCGATGATGGCCCCAGGAGCCGCAGTGGAAGTCCAGTGAGGGAACGATCACCGTATGGTTCAAGAAGCCGTAGCCAAAGTCCAGTGCGTGGACGTTCCCCTGTTAGGGGTCGTCCTCGTAGTCCTAGTCGCAGCAGAAGCAGGAGCCCCTATGCTGAGGAACCTGTGAGGGATGGCTCCCCTACCCACTGATCTCTTTTAGTTGATATGCTCTAGAGCTGTGTCTATTATCTGAACATCCTTTAGGTATACTTGAGTCAAATATGTTATTATTATGTGTTGGGATTGGCTTTAGGTCTCTTTTCAAACATGAGTTGACTTGCGTTTGTTATTGTTCCAAACGTTTATTCTGTGTGGAAAGAATGCTGTTAGATTGTGTTTATCTTCTTGCTAGTAACTTTTATAATCACAAATCTATGTACCAAACGCATCAATGGAGAGAATTTACAATTTTTAAATTCAAAATTGTGAAAGCCAAGTAAAACTGTTCAACTAAAGCTTCTTATGTTTATGTAAGCAAACAATGTCTGCGCAGAACAAAACAATTCAGGTTTACGGACACATATTTTTCCTTTTGAATCAATTTTTTTGTTTTTTTTGGACGGATTTTGAATCTAGTTTTGGATATGCCAGTGATTATAAAAGTAATGTTAGAAACTTGTATCAGTAACGCTATGTGTTGTATCGTCCTGGTTGTGTTTCACTGCACTTCCAGGTGGGAACGGGCGCCTTGCAGCAGCTCTTCCAGTGCCCCTATGCTAAAACTTACACTGGCACTCGTTTCCCACGATAGTGATCAAAAACTGGCAAGACAGATAAAAACATCATATGAGAATGGGTAAAATAGTACTGTGAGGTATATTTGTTCAGTTCAAAAGCAGAACATGACAAGTGGTGTCAAATTTCTGTTCATTGTTTCCTTAACTAATAATATGTGCACTTGTGAAGTTCAGTTTAAATGCAGAACACAACATTCATGACAAGTGGTGACAAATTCTGTTGAAAATGTAAATTTAATCAAATGAATGAATGAAATTTCACATTGTTTTAACAAGGTGTTAAATCGCACCGTCATCCACGAACCACTGGTTTGGTAAACTATTGTAAAGTAGCGTAATTCATATGATTAATAGACTCCAAATTCCTATTAAGTTAAGTAACAGCAATGGATTTACTGCTTACGAATTTTGAAATCCTTCAACCCAAACAAAATTATCAGCCGAAAGAGCATTTTCAACATGGCGACCAAGGTACTCCTAGACACATATTAAGAAGAATATAATGAAATAGCGCCGGCTGAATTTAGTGAGCAAGGGAACATAGAAATTCTAAAGTGGCCGCTAGAGTTTCTTATCTACACATTGAAATTTTTAAAGCTTTTATGTTTCTTATAAGTTAACCAGTGGACTAAATTGAATTCCAAACACAGAAAAGCCAACATCAAATCCAAGTAGAAGGCAACAGACTGAAGTTTGCATTCATATATTGATCATAATATGACATCCTGGCTAAAAGACGTATCCAAACAAACGTACCGCTCTGATAACAGGTTGCTGGAACAGCCAACCAAGAACAGGAATCTTTTGTATAAAAACCGCGACTGTTGGCCAGAAGCCACTGCAAATAATTGAAATAATAGAACCTCATAAGAACTAAAGTATACCAGAGTTGAACAAAATAGATTATATGATACGCACAACCAGAATCAAACCTGAAGAGTAAAAAAAATCCATATGTCTCGACAATCATTCCTATTATGGGCCATCCGATGATGACCAAGAAAAAGCCAACACCATATGAAACTGTCCCCTGCAATCAAACTAGTAATGATGTAAAGAGAAATCGGACAGTTAAGAGAGTAAAAAACAATGGGAGGAGCAAAAAAAGCTAAAATGATGTCTTATCATGTACAAGAGACCTTGAAATTGGAAGGTTTCATAAAAAAACTGCAGGGATGGTGTGAGACCAATGGACAATATCACCCCTGACAAGAAGAGGATCTGTTTGAGTAAAACTGTACAACATTAGGGAGACGAGAGATGTAAAGCGTTCAATATGAAATATGCTTGATAACATGCTTCAAAATGCTTACATTTCCAATGGCGAGTAGTCCCTTATCGAAGAAGAAAATGATCCCCAAAAAGGAAAAGAAAACTCCAAATCCCGCTAAACCAAGCCCAACTTCTGTTACACCACCAAGGAAAGTTTTCGATTAAGCACTCAATTTTTTTTTTTATATGCTACAATAGTTCAAAACTATTCCAAATGATTACAGTTTAAAGCAACACAAATTGAAAATAAAGATAAACCTAACAAAATGTGTAAACCATAATGCTTCCTGGATTGTGCAATTCAAAGATAAATTCGACGTAAATGTGTGATATATAAAATTAATTGTTCCAAATGAAATGAGAAATTTATCCACACATCTACAATTAAGTGAGAACCAGTTGTTATTCACTATGAAACCATAATTCTTCATACATGATTTGCCCATAATTACGTTAAATCACAATTAACAACAAGAAAAACTGGCTATGTAAGTGGAATTAACTTACTTTTTCGATCGTTCATTTCGAACGACACCATTTTCGCCGACTATGGTTCGATACTATATTCTACGATCCGTTAGCTAAAACTGAACTGGAAATCCCGCACAACTGCAACGTAAAAGAGATTATAATCAATTAGAAATCACACGCACAGAACACAGATACAGCCATTGAAGAGATCACTGAATTTCTCCAGTTTCTGATAAATACACGATACAGGAAACATTATTCCCAAGAGAATCAGAGAGATCCACTCCTGAATTCAGTGATTCAAAAACATAATTAAATCATCTAGCGTTTCACTGAAAAAAAAAATCATATATACCTGCGTGCTTGCATTCAAATATATTCGCATCACAGAGATAGGAAGAGAGAAATCGAACCTGAAATTGTAGGTAATAGAAGAGATTTAGCTTCTTCGGATTGTTGAACAATTTCAACATTCATGAGAAGGAAAAGAAGCTATTGTTTGTTAGGAACAACTGAAATTGCAAATTTTAATATTTATCAAATATAAAATTTACTACGAAAATAGGAATTAAGCCCAATGGGCTTTTGATAAAAGCCCAAAAATTGGGCTACAAGTTACGACTTGTTTTCTTCTAATTTCTTAAATTATGTTAAACCACTTCTAATTTCCTCCCACAAACACTCGCTAGTAAATATGTGTACCTAGATAATAAGACAAAAACTTGTATAGACCTGGTTCATGCTATGACCCGGGTCAAACCTTACCCATATACACAAACGGGTCATATATATACCATTTCAAATTTCATCCTTTTGTATCAAAATAAAAAATGGATCTCGCCGTCTTCTCCCTCCTTCCTCCATCGCCGCCACACCACCCGCCGTCACGAGACGAGATCAACGAAAGTCCCGAAAGCCACGAGCAATGCAAATGGGCGACGATCCTACACCTTTTAACAACCATCGATTTCGCCATTTCTTCCGCTTACACGAGAAAGTTTCAAGATTCTCACCCACACACGACGACGATGCCTCCGCGACTCTTCACGCGGACGGGTGATGGAGATGGCGCAGTCCTCACACGACGGGTGATGGAAACGGATGGTGATCGGTGATAGAGACGATTTACCCTCACGCGACGGCCGATAGAGACTGGTGATTCATCTCATGACAAAGACGACGGCTTTTTGTTTTTTTTTTTTTTTGAAACAAAGGAGAGTTTTTGTGAATAAAAAAGCTTTAGAGTTTTACTTAGTAAATGGTAGTTTTAATTAATAACAATGAGAGTTTTACATAGCAACAAGGAGAGAGTTTTGGTGAACAAAAGCGAGAGTTTTGCTTAGCAACAAATGAGAGTTTTACTTAATAATGCTGGAGAGTTTTTACATAGCAATGAAAGGAGAGTTTTTGTGAACAAAAGTGAGATTAATAACAAAGGAGAGTTTCACATAGCTTAATGAGAGTTTTTGTGAACAAAAGTGAGAGTTTTACTTAGTAATAAAGGAGAGTTTTACATTGCAATAAAATGGAGAGTTTTTTGTGAACAAAAAGTGAGAGTTTTATTTAGCAACAAAACAGAGTTTTACTTAATAACAAAGGAGCCGCTTTTACATAGCAACAGAGAGAGTTTTACATAGCAAGAGAGATGATCGAGCTGCAAGCCCTACCTATTAATCCTACATATTAATTTGATGGCCTCCGTTTGCGACCCCATCGACGCCACAATCTTCAACGAAGACTTAAGACTTCGATGACGACGATGACGCCGACGCCAATTACTTGATAGGGTCATATTGAATTAGAGTTCACATCGTGAACCTCGTTCACAGGAGAGTGTCACTTTCGATAATAAAATGGTGAACTTTAAAATTCAAATTATTTCAATCTAGTGAACGGAGTATATTTTATGTTCAAAAGGTGGTTTAATTTAAGAGTAGATATTTGGTGCATTGGGGTGCACCGCAACTCAAGTGTATTTTTAAATAAACGCTCAACTTGTTTTAATCGAACAAATTGAGCATTTTAGTGTAACGGTTGAACGTTTCAGTGAAACAAATCACACGTATAAAAAAATGCATTTGAATTGCACGGTGCACCTGATGCATACACGACTTTGCTTTAATTTTAATAACTATGTAGTCAAATTACATCGAGCCAAAATGAAAATTTAATAGATTGAGTTTAACTTAATTTATCCTAAGTTACATATCCTTCGATACGAAAAAAACGATTCTACACGTAGATGTAGGTTGAAATTTTTCCATCTAAACCAAAGATGCAGTAAGGTAAGGTAAGGTCTCTAGAGTCTAGACCGATCTCGAGTAAAGTCACTTAAAAAACACACTAGGAGGGTTTTTGGTCCGACGCTCAAATCAGATAATCAGATATAAACCTCAAATCGAAATCAAAGTACTCAATAAATGAGCTCTTATGTATCAATATCAGAATAGTGCATGGATTTCAAGTAATTCGATGTGTGTTCTGTGAATGTGTGTGTAAAATAAGTTTCTCAATGTCGTCCCCCCATCAAACAAAAGTGTACTTGGTAATATATAAAGAGAAGGTAGAATAACTACTTCCCCTCGATCCTCGCAGGAAGATAAACACATAGTGGTGGACTAGGACCAAATAGACTAGAAGATCCCCTTATTTATCTAAGCGCAGAAATTCGATTTATCTAGTTGACCTAATTATCTCTAAGCCCACCTTCACCTTCAAATTCTTTGGGCTCGCTTTCCTTAAGTCCCACCTCACCTTAGTCCCACCGAGGTGCGAGCCCAATATCACAAGGTTAGGGGGCCTCTAGCTAATTTAATATCTCCATATCATCGATTGCCACGTGTCACTAATTCACTGGACGCACCAAAATATGCCATATTTCTCAAGTTTAAAATAAGTAGGTTTCATATGCACTATGTGTAATGTTGATCACAATTTAAATTAAAACATGTAATTTGTGTAAGTGAAAATAAATTGTATGTTTAAGCATTAGAAAAATTGTATGCTTTAGTGAAATATATTGTTAAATTCAAAAATCCACTTGTTCTTTAAAATTTGAGTGATTAATTTAAGTAAATTATTTAATTTGAAAACATACAAAAAGAAGCCGATTAATCCGATGTCAATATTTTCAAATTTAATTTTTATTGACTTTTTTGATGATGTTCGCCGACAAAATTAAAATTAAAATAAATGTGACTAATCTACTCGCTAAATAGGTTATACCTCAGAAAAAGTATACCCTAATGGGGCAATAACTGTTTAGTACATTTGAAAAATGGAAATAGCAAATTTCTAAGACAAACACTTGCTAGAGGGTGGGAAAATTCTAAATTACCCTTCTTTTGTAGAAAACAAAATTTGGGGGGAAAAAATCAAATTATAGTTGATTAGATTTGCCTGTTCACATGACTCAAGACTAAGGAAGCTTCCTTACTCAACCACCCAATTGTCGTTGTCTTGTCAATCCCGGCCCTCTCTCGCAAATTTTGCCTTTTCTAAGAAATTAATTATTTTGCTTGTGTAAATTACTATCTCTCCTCCATTTTTTCGCGGGCCAATACTGTCCAAATTATTGTAGAGAGAGAATTTCTTTATGTGACCCAAAAAAATCGAAAAACCCCCATTTGCATTTAGCTTTTGTAATCTAAAGTTTTAGGGGCTCGCTATCCGTCAATGAAAAGGGGGACGGTTGAAAATTCGACCAGAATCGGGTTTTAAACTACAATCCTGTAAGTTTTCGGTAGATTAAGCCCGCCTCTCCGCAATTTTCACTTGTTTTCGTGTTGAATATATTTTTCATCTCCCCCTCCCCCCCCCCCTTCCTTTTTGTTTACTTGTATTTTTCATCTCCCTCATAATTTGTAAGAATCTTAACTTTGTTGGTTGTGTTAGAATAACTGTAAGAATCTGTCAATAATTTGAGAATCTTAACTTTGTTGGTTGTGTTAGATAATGTTTTTGTGAAAGCTTTAAATTTGTTAGATAATATTGGTAGATTTAAACATTTAAAAAATTTACAAAAACTGAGAAGAACATGGTAGAGAGTATTATTTTTGGTTTTGTTTTTGTTTTTGTTTTTGTTTTTTTGTTTTTTTGGCCACCCTTGTTTTTATTGATGAATATGTTATGAGATGGTCTTGTTTTACACATTAACAAAAATCTGTCCACTTTGTTTTTTTAATTTAGTGATGAATACCTTGATTTAGTGATGAATACATTTGCATGACCCCGTTGTACTCCTTTTGTGGTTTTGAATTTTTTAGGTTGATGTATTTGAATGAACTCCTATTTAAAATTCTGAAACTGAAATTTGTAGAACCTGTAGATTTATAGGCAATCGAAATTTGGAATGACTATATGCAAAGTTATGTGTATGATGCAAATTATATTGTATATGTGCAGATATGGAGTTTTGTGTGTTACTGTTTTAACCGCATACAATGTTGTTGGGAAATGAATTTAATAAAGAGGTTTTTTGATTAGATCCCAAACCCCCGAGTATATACATGTTCAGATAATCTTGATAGATGAGTCGATTCAGTTTTAGAGTGTTCGTGATGTTATCCGCACCGCAGATAGTCCGATGATATAGAACAGTTAAAAAACAAGACTCAAAAAAGCCAAGACTCAAGATGAAACCGAAATCTAAAGGCTCAGAGAAACCTGAAGACTCAGAGAATCCGAAAGCTCGAGAAACCTAAAGGCTCGTGAGAAACCTCGAAGACTCGCAGAATCATCGAAGGCAAAGTAATTATCAAGACTCAAAGAATGCAATCAATGCCAAGATATCCCTAATGTTCCAAGGCAATCAAGCCGGCGAATATAAATTGGAATCCAAATGACGGACCAATGAGAGAGGAAGACAACCAAACAAAAAGTCGCAGACCATAAAGAATAGTATGGATTTGAATGAGATTCTCTCCAACTAATATTCAAATCCACACTATAAATACAAGATCTTCCATCAAATTAAGTGAGATTATGCACAAAATGCTACAGAGCCAAGAGCCAAATAGTCAAAGCATTCCCACCCTAGAACACAAGTCCAGATATACAAATATATTCAAAGAGTGTTCTAGAACCCAACCTAAGCAACCCAATGATGTATCATAGCTTAGAGAGATTTTCCCAACCCAAGATTGAGGCTAAACAAATGTAAGGGAAAATCTCACCATAGTTGAGACAACACTAAACCCAAACCCCATTCTCGTAAGAGATAATCAGGGTGAAGTGAGGTAGAAAAGCCAGGCAATCCCGGAGAGGGTGATAAGTCCCGAAGGAGCGTGGAACTCGTTAAACATCTAAGAGGCGAATCCGAGGGTGATAAGTCCAGTTGAAAGTTAGTAAACTACAGAGGTAGTCGAAGCTCAAAAGTAGAAAGGTTAGTAAACCATGCAGGTAGTCTAAAACCTTAGGAAGTGTTTGAAGGAATTTCCTGAATGCGAGAGTGGATGTAGGAGCTGAGTCTCCTAACCACTATACATTGTTGTGTTGTTTATCGCTTTTACGTTTATCTTGTCATGCACACTCGATTATAAGCAAGACACAACACATGAGCTTAAAGAGAAAAATCTGAATCATCATTCCTTCACCCCGCTTTATATGCATCGCAACGAAATATTTTTTTGCTTCCAAGACGCAAGAAAATGGGTTTTTCCCAATCGACCATCAAGTGGTATCGAAATGAGTTCTAAAGTTCACTAATTTCGAGTGACCACTGATCGATCTTTTTAAAGAAAAATCCGCTTTTTTAAAAATGCATATATTCTGATGTTTTGGCGTCATTATCAATTGAGAAATTGTTGGGATATTTTAGTTCTATGACAAAACATTATCAACTTGTGTTATTCAAGATAATTTACAGATAACAAGTCGAGGGGAACGATAGAACAAATTTAGGGGAACTCACAAAATAATCAAAAGTAGATGATTGAGATCGACGAGGTCGCAGATTTAGACCGATCGAGATCAAATGAGTTAGATGAGTTCCTAATCAACTGATGAGTCGCTGTGCAAAAATCGAAGAGAAGAAAAAGCTAAAGCCGAAAATCGAAGAGAAGGTTGCGTAGATCGAAGATGAGCAAAAAAGATCGACGAGATCGACGCGGATCGAGATCGATATGATAAACCCGATATGCTAACCTGATATGATGACTTGATGCTATTCTGATATGTTGATCTAAAGATGTGTTGATCTAATCAATGAACCGGATCGACGCAAAGAAGAAATCGATAGCCCGAAAGTTGATCTCGAGGCTCAAGAAGAAAAGTGAACCGAGACTCAAAGATAGGTCAAGAGACTGAGGGTCGATGTCCGGTCGTAAGAAACCTAACTCAACAAGAAGATGAAAAGTCGATGCCCGGACGTACAAAGTCCATAGAAGAAGAGAATGAGGAGCCGAAATTTGAAGATCAAAGAAGATCAAGACTTGTAATTTTTTTATGTTTTGTCTTTATCTTTTGAAAAGATTCATTGAATCTTGTAAATACTACCTATCATCAATGAAAACTTTATCTTTATGCTCAAAGATAATACCTCATTATCTTTTTACATGTCTTTATATTTGATATGCCTGATTATTGTTGTTTGGTGATGAAATTGTTGAGAGATTCATTACTGAATTGATTATTAAGAGATTTACCATTCTTGTAATAGGAAAAACTGAAACCTGAGTATAGGTTAAGTTTTTAAACAAGATGGTTTTGCATCATCAAAAAGGGGAAATTGTTGGAAAATGAATTTAATAAAGAGGTTTTGATTAGATCCCAAACCCCGAGTATTTACATGTCTCAGATAATCTTGATAGATGAAGTCAGATTCATTTTGTAATAAGTTCGTGATGTTATCCGCACCGCATAATGATGATATGTAACAAGTTAAAAACCAAGACTCGAAGTTTCGAGAAACCGGTTTCAAGATGAAACCGGTTTCAAGACTCGCGATGAAACCGAGAATCTAAAGGCTCAGAGAAACCTCAAGACTCGTGAGAAATGAAGCTCGGAGAAACCTAAAGGCTCGAGAAACCCGAAGACTCGAGAATATCAAGGCAAAGTAATTAATGAAGACTCAAGAACGTAATCAATGCTCAAAGATATCCCGAATGTTCCAAGGCACCGGCCGAGGAATATACCGGAATCCAAATTGACGCCAACGAACGATAAGATAACCAAACCAAAAAGCCTTAAGAACTTACAAAAGAATAGTATGGATTTGAACGAGGATTCTTCCAATCTGTAATATTCAACCACACTATAAATACAAGATCTTCCATCAAATTAAGTGTGGAGATTATGCAAAAATGCTACAGAGCCAAGAGCTGCTATAACAAAGCATTCCCACCCTAGAACACAAGTCTCAGAGATATACAAATATATTCAAAGAGTGTTCTAGAACCCAACCTAAGAACCCACTTATGTATCATATTTAGAGAGATTTTCCAACCCAAGATTGAGGCTAAAACAAATGTAAGGGAAAATCTCACCATAGTTGGAGACAACACCAAACCCAAAACCCCATTCTCGTAAAGAGATAATCAAAGGGTGAAGAGGTAGTTGTTAGGGCAATCCCGAGAGAGGGTGATAAGTCCCGGGCGAGTGTGTACTGCTAAACATCTAAGAGGCTAACCTTTGAGGGTGATAAGTCCAGTGAGTTAGTAAACTACGTGAGGTAGTCGAAGCTCAAAGTAGAAAGGTTAGTAAACCACAGAGGTAAATGTAAAAACCTTAGGAAGTTGTTTGAAGGAATTTCCCCAGAATGCGAGAGGGACGTAGGAGCTTGAGTCTCCTAACCACTATACATTGTTGTGTGTTTATCGCTTTTACGTTTTATCTTGTCATATGACTCGATTATAAGCAAGACACAACACATGAGCTTAAAAGAGAAAAACTGAATCACCATTCCTTCACCCCCTGCTTTATATGCGCAACGGCAAATATTTTGCTTCCAAGACGCCAAAAAACGAGTTTTCCCACCGACCATCAAATGTAAATGTCTTAAGTGCAAGATAGAGTGTCAAAATGCATCGCTGTATATTATTGTATCCGGGTTATAAGAATCTTATCTTGTGAGGATACTCATAAAGAACATGTTGCATTTTCATAATCGATTTGTCAATGCTTGACCTTATAGGATACCTATATATAATTAAAAGGTAACAAACGGTTCAAGTTAAAGTTTTGCGATTTGTTTTATAAAAAGTGAATGCATATGAGTTCAAGAAAGATATGTGTTATGAATTGGTATCGTGTCGCAGCAATTTCGTGGACTTCATATAATTACGCTACTATGTGGTGTTTCTATTGTATATAGTTGTTTTGTTGTTTTTATGCATTTTTTCGAGGTTTGTATATTATTTATTTGTGTTTTGTTTGTTTTGAGTGATTGGTTCTTTACGGTGAAAGTTGTGTATAAGGATGGATTACCGTAGACGCAGGGAAGAAGGAAGGCGAAAGCATTCTATGAGCATTGAAAGTTCAATTGGTGATATTCAATATGTATATGAGTGATTTTTCTTGGGAAGATAAAGTTGTGAAATGCTACATATTCTCGGTCAAACTTTAAACCTACCTATATATTACTATCGAACAATGCAATAAGGTATCTTTTGATGCAAATATCAATGTATGCATGCAACACTCGATGAGTGTTATGAATATATTCTCGCTTTATGTGCAATAAGTGTTCATGATATGATTATTGACTTTTGTGATATCTAATTATGTATATTGGTTTTGTTATCGACATATGTTTATTCATTACGCATCTAATATTAAAATGCAATAATTCATATATTTAGAAAACGATTTCAAGTATTAGTGGTTATTTATGGATTGTAATACTAGTGGCTTGATCATCGGAGATGGATATTTTTTATTTTATGATATTGATACTATGGATTGTAATACATTTTGTGATATTGATAGTTATTTTATTGTTTGAATGAATGTTTCTTTATTTTGTAAGTTTTGGAAGGAAGGATACGTATGGTCGTAGAAGATCAGCGCCGTGGTGTTATTCTTTTTGTTTTATTAGGATCCGATTTAGACTTTGTATATAAGAAGAGAAGCTCGATTTAGTAAAGGTAGATCCCAAATCGGTTGTGGGAGGCGTAAGTCTAGAGGGCGGTGAATAGATCTCGAAAACTTTTTGTGCAAGATCAAAGTGTGATAAGAAAGTTACCCGATCGAGCGCGGTGAATCGGTTTGGACATCCGACTTCCGATCACTGGTTAGCAAATCGGTTAAGTGTCTATCATTTAACTGGATGCCATGAAGCAAGTTTTAACCCGTGTGAAAACCGCTTTATAAGATCAAATTTCGCAATTGCTTTTCAATCGGATGACTAAAATAAAACAATCGATCGATCGGGTTGCTTGATGCAGGGCGATCCTAACTCAAAATATATATGCAATTTAAACCGTAGTGTGCTATAGTGTAAAAACAGTAAATCCGATAATGCACACAAGATT
Organism: Stenogyne calaminthoides; assembly: GCA_037126765.1. Classification (NCBI taxonomy): domain Eukaryota; kingdom Viridiplantae; phylum Streptophyta; class Magnoliopsida; order Lamiales; family Lamiaceae; genus Stenogyne; species Stenogyne calaminthoides. The sequence continues at coordinate 18,510,087 of JBBCBC010000028.1, forward strand.
TTTTATAAAATGGTTCTAAAACCGCCCCACGCCCACTCTTCCCTATCGCCACAGGGCACCAACTTAACCAACTTGGACTTAGTTTAATGTGTTAGACAAACACAAGACAACCAACATATGTTTCAAGAGTTCTCACTCAACCGATCCCCCAGATCGTAACTAGAAAACCTAGTCTCAATCTTGCTAAACAAACTTAACCTAACTTTCGAGTTTTGGGTAAAGGTTTGTTGTTTGTTCCAACCTGAATTTATCCTAGTTTTGAGGTAAAATTTTGCCGTAGGATAAGAATTCTAAAGCTAAGAACTAATGGGATGAACACTAAGAAAATAAACTTGAATTTTGTGTTCTTCGTATGAAATCTTGATATAGCTTGAGCTTGATGATAATTTCGCTTTCTTCCACTCAAGAGCAATCCCATATTTATGTAATTCATGAAATCAAAGAGCCGCTGGAGAGCAAATTTGAATTTCGTGCCATATTTGGTAGAATTGCGGGAGTTGATGTGACGCGGCTTCCGAGAATCCAAGGTGGTAAAAGCATTTATGTTTGTCCTTTTCTAATTGGCTTTGACCACGCAACGAAATCCGCGATTTCCAAATTCGCTCATACATGTATCTCGATCTCATTGGTTAATAGATACACTTGTTCGCCAGTTTGGTATACCAACCAAGATCGACATTCTTTTGTCCGATTAAGATGCATTATGATCCGTGCACAAAATAATTTGACACCGCGAAATGACCGATCGATAAACCGACCGGGCCTACCCGATAGAGTCTTCCTTGTAAGTTGTCTTAACTTCAACTTTAGCAGACTGATCGATGTAGATCTTCTGCCTTCCTCGGTCTTGATCTTCCGTAGCCATCCGACCTTCGTGTCTTCCGAATTTTTTAAATTTTCATGTCTTTAATTGATCATTCGACTAACTCGACTACCTTTATCTTTCGACTCGCCCGGTCTTCCTCGATATGATCTTCTTCAAGACTTTTTACATATTGAGTTCCCCTCAATATGTGACCTCCATCTATTACATCAGCTTGGTCTATACAATAAATATCAACTCGTCATCCTAACCCGACATCTAAATTATTAATCAATCTAAATAATGCGCTCCTGATTCCCTATTATAAATTGTTTTGGAACTTTCATCAAAATCTCTAAATTTCCCAACAAAGACATTAACAAGCCCTACAAGGTTTGGACTCATGACGCAGAGCAAGCACAATGTCATGGATCATGTTGAGAAAGTTATGATTGGTTTGTCAATTCAACATGCTTGTTGTTCGCCTAATATATGTTTTATTCAAAAATTACGGTTATTTTGATTGGGGACCGTTAAATCATTGTTGTATTGTTAGACATCTTTATAGGTTTGATTCAAACATACAATTTATTTGTATATGGTTGTTAAAACTATGTAGGCCATATTTTTGCTGATGACTATGTAAGTCATATTTTGCTTATCGACTTTGTAGGCCATATTTTTGCTTCCTAATATGTTAAACCGCTGATAATAGGCATGTGGGGTTGTAATGGTTATTCAGTTAATCTATACCTAATCGTAGAATTAATATTACATTTGTCCATATAATTTAAGACTTATTAAAATGAAAAATCGCATTTGTTATTATTGTATTATTTAATAATTCTGTGGTTGTTCAAAATTAAAAATGCATATGTACCTTTTTTAAAATTATTATTCAAGAAAATAATATATTACATATACTAAAAATATTGCATATACACTAAATACATTGCATATATACTATATATATTGCATGTACACTAAATATATTGTAAATACACATAAAACATCGCATATACACATGAATTTGCATCTTTACATTGCATATTAAATAAAAACATTATATACACTAAAAAACATTGCATACACGCAAAATTGCGATATATTAATAAAAAATCAAGATACACGTAACATTGCATACACATGTAAACATTATATACACACAAATCGATTTAGGGCCACGCTTTCAATTGTATAATCACCAAAAATTTCTATCACATAAAAACCAAAATTAAAAAATCCAAATTAAATATCCAAATTTAGGTTTTTTAAAACCTAAAACAACCATACTAGTACATTAATGACCATCACAATAAACTAAATTTTCTTAAAATTACAACTGCGGAATAGGAAGAAGAATTTAGAATTTGAGATACATCTATGATCACGTAATTCCAAAAAAAAATGAAACAAAAAAATTACAAGATTTAATTACATTCAAAAATATATATTACATATGTGACTACAAGTTGTCAATCCTGGAAACATCCTTCCCAAAAATCATATCCGACTCACAAGTTGTCAATCCTCCATTCATTCTTCAAACAAACCATTCTTCAAAAACAAAAAGATCGATTATGTTTCTTCAATCATAGCTATGCAAATAAAAAAATACCCAAAGCATTCCCCCTGACAAAACCAAAGAACTGACGTCTTGCCTTCATTCGGCAGAAAAACCCAAGAACCAAACGCACTAGCTCCATAAAATAAGTAACAAAAGACAACCGTTAGTGTAGGAACAAAAAAAAATGAGGATCAAAACTACACTAAAAATAACGAATACCAATAACACCTGCAAAATTAATGCGAAAATTCCACAAAAACTTTATTTAAATTAGTTCGATAGCAAGATTGGGGTTGTATGGACAAACTGCTGAAAAAAATAATCACTCCCATTCAGATCTCCCAGATCGGGCCACCATGTCAGCCTTGCACCTCCTCGGGCCTGGCCATCCCCTGTGCCACCAGATCCCTGTGATCCACCTCAGGCACCGTGATCCCTAGATCCGCTTCCACCTCCGGCCACATCACTCTCCTCCCACAATGATGCATGCATTCAAAATACACCATCCGCATCCTCATTCCAAACATCACATAGAACCCAAAAAAATCACATCTACGCATGATCCGGATGACAGATCCGGCCACAGTCACTGCAGCCAAATTGAACCATCACTACCCCCCACCAAAACATTGTCCATCATCCTCCTAATGAGCTGCAAGAACGATGGCTTAGACATGCTCCCAGAAAATTTAACCACCTGTTTTTTGTAGAGAGAGGAGTAGAGAGAGATGAGCGGATTGGAGAGAGAGAAAAAGAGAGATAGAATGACGATTTGAATTATTTGAAAGAGAATTAGATTGGCGGATTGGAGAGAGAGAGACAATTATTATTAAAATATAAAATAATTCAAAAATTTCAATCTTATCGTGGAAAGGCTAAAATAGGTAGTTAACCACGTAAAATTTGTATCTAGTTTGTATTTAAAAGGTGTTTTTATACCTATTAAATTAGTTGAGTGTTTTTTTTTGTATCTCTACCAATTACCCCTATTCTAATTTTCATTTCTAGTTATATGCATTATTTAACATGTAATAATGTATGTAAAAATTGATTGTTTTATATCTGTTAGATCGACCGCATTTATAGTGTCTTTTAGAACCATGTATATATTTGTTGTTTTGTAATGTCACGATTTTGCTTACACTAAATCGTTATAACCATTAATATGAAAAAGAAATTACACGTTTTAGTGTAAAATAAATTATATATTTAAATACAACAAATTATTTATTATAAAATACACTATGAAAATGACACGATCCTGGTGCCTTATAAAGATCCGCCAAAAAAAAAAAAATTATCCGTTTTATTGCACTTTTAGTCTATTACACTTAAATATAATAGAAGGAATGAAATAATAAACTATAAATAATAATTAAGATGACCGTCTGTTTCTAATCTAATAATATTTCATTTATAGTATTTATTATTTTTAAATACATTGTGTGAGAATAGCCCATATGTACAT